>CM053617.1:66585055-66616893 GCA_028646535.1 Procyon lotor | reverse complement strand
GGCCAAGCCAGCGCAGGTATTAGAGCTCGTCTGTCAGGAGCTCCCTTTCCCGAAGGCACTGAGATACACAAATCACAAGGAGAGAAACGTGACTCATCCTAAGAGCTTGGGAAACCGATGAGATCATAACTGACTTTGGTCCAAGCGCGAAAGAAAACAACATACCTGAGGGGGCATAATGCTCCATTTTAATAATAAAATAAGATAAAATAAGCCCCAGAAAGCTGCAACTTGCTCCAACAAAGCTATGTTGATTTTTCTTGGTTTCTCACGATTTATCTTCACAGCTCTGTTTCTGCCTCTCTCCTTCCCTAACATTTGCCCTGTGTTTTCCCTTCTGAGAATCCTCTGCCATAAAGGGGCCCCTGACTCACGCATCCCCTCAAATTCCCTGACATGAGTAACCTCCACACTCCCGACAGGCTTTTCCCTCCAAATTTTAGAAATGACATTGGATTGGGTCACAAGAAAAAAAAAAATCTAATTCTGATGCTTGTTATCACACTTTCCCTTGTCGTTCTGACATAAATTCTATTATTCCCTGGCTTTGCTCCCCATGTTCTAATTCTCTTCGATATTGTCTAGTTTTTCAAACACTCACTCAGCACGAGTGCTCACCGGCACATAAATAGACCCAGCTGCCTGAGACAGCCCGGGAGGGTGAAGGGTAAAGCCTCCCTTCACACCAGCATGTGGACACGTGTGCCAATGGGACCAGAGTCCGGCCGCTCAGTAACAAAGTCTTTGGCTCAGATCAGCACGGTCCGATAGAAACCGAATGCAAGGCAAGTATATCGTTTCACATTACTAGTAGCCACATTTTTAAAAAGTGGAATTAATTTTAGTAAAATTCAGTAATACCTACAATATTACAATTTTGGCATGTAATCAGCAACACAAAAATTAGTGAGCTACTCGACATCTGCATTGGTCGCTCTGGCGGCCGTTACAACGCACATGGACTGGGTACCCTCAGATCACTTATTCCCCCAGAGTTCCGGGGGCTGCAAGTCCAAGATCAAGTCCCCGCTGGATGGTTTCTTTGGAGGCCTCTGCCCTTGGCTCATAGATGGACCTCTTCTCACTCTGTCCTCACACGGTCCTTACTGTGTGTCTGCGTCCTAGTCTCAGAAGTACACTGGCCTGACTGGATCAGGGCCCATCTCAGTGACCTCACTTCACCTTATCACCTCTTTCAAGGATGGAGGTCGAAACAAAGTCACATCCTGATGTCCTAGAGATGAGGACTTGAACAACTCAGCCCTCAACATCATTCTTTACTTTACACTAAGTCTTAAAAATCCCGTGTACGTTACGTGTGGACAGCCCATCTCGGTTTGGACCGGCCACACTTCAGGTGCCAATGACCACAGGTTCCTCGTGACTCCGGGATCGGAATGTTCAGGTTACAGTGCCACATGCTGCCTGAGTGCCGACTTCCCCGGTGCACCTGCTCGGGGGTCCCCAGCATTACCTGAGGCCCTTCTCAAATTGCCTAGAACACTCGCCCTCCGTCACCCAAGAGCCGCTGTGAGATAGGTTCCCCCAAGGTGACTGCAATCTGGGAGCAGGGTATGAAAATGTGTACATTGAGGTCCCAAAGTCAAGTCTGGGGATCTGCAGCCATGAGCACAGCCACTTGTCTTATTCTATTGTATTCTGGAAAGGTACAGAGGACGTTCTTTTCCTCGAATACTGCATAGACCTCCACCTGGCGGGGGCACCCGTGTCTAAGTGCAAGCGATCCTACATCTGGCACAAAGTGCCCAACTCTGATCCCTTCTGCTGTGACCTCTCACCTCCCTCACTCCCTGGCTGGGCAGGTTTCCAGGGTCCTAGCCACAGGGAACAGGAGCCCACGGTCTCCTGCTGCGCACGCCACGCCCAGCCCCCACCCCGATGGAAGAGGGAAATTCAACTGTGGGGAAATGGGCATCAAGGCCCAACACCAAGCTCTGAGAGATCTCGCTATCTTCACGTGTTCGGCTGTGGGGAGCTGTGCTAGCTGGGGGATTTGTGTGCACATCACCTCTTCTAGCACATACACCCACTGAGGTAATTTCCACGTGCCTTGAGAGCCCCCCATTAGAAGCCCGACTCACATGTCTACTTTGATGCCCTCAGAGGGGGAGGTGCCGCATGTCTGCTTCCTCTTCTGGGCATTTCCACCCCCTGGGGCCCACTGTGGGCCTGTCACAGTGTGACTGTGTGACTTGCTTCAGCCAATGGCATGAGCAGAAACGCGTGGGTCATTTCTGGACAGTGTGTGCAAGGGCCGGGCTGGCGACTCGCCATCCCTTTGTGGCTGCATTCCTTTGTGGTGGAACCTGTGCCCGTCTGGGCTCTGGGACAGCAGGACACAAGGGTGGCATGAATGAAAAACACTCCCGGGTGGCCCAGGGCCACTGAGACTTTGGGTGGCTGAAACTCTAGCATATTCCTATCCATCGGGACTGATGGAGGCAATGAGTAATGGCTTCCTTCTGTTCTCTTCTTCCCAGGAAATGTCATGCTTGTTGATGTCAGACCGAGTTTTTTGTGCCTCGAAGCTAATCACCCGGGTACTTCAGATCTCATCTGATGAGCTTTCTCCCTCACCTGTGCTCACTCTCAAAGTGAGCTTCCGACGGATGAGGGGGCTTTGGTTCTTTGAACGTTCTGGTGGAAAAGTAACAAATCCTCAGAGAGGGCTTTTCAATCAGTTTGGCCGAGACGAGTCTAAAAGCTGCTGTGGAAACAACCCTCTTAAGCTGTGATTACCAAGCACACTCTTCTGGACTCTAGGTTGGCCAACTGGTCACTTTACCATAACTGTCTCAGCGTCTCCTCCGGAAAGCAGGAACACGTGAGAATGTTCCCTCTGCCTGCTTCTCTTTCTGCCTCTCATCTTTTGTCACTTGAGCTTTTCCAAAACCAGGATGTCTCAACCTTGGCAACACTGACATTTTGGGCTGGAGAATTCTTTGTTGTGTGATTGACACATAGATGGACAGTGTCCTGACCTTCATCCACCAGGGGCGAGGGCTGCCCACTCCCCCAGTCATCCCAACTTTGAATGTCTCCTGAGGGTCCCGGTTGAGAATCACTCTATTCTAAACTGAATACATTCTTTTATTCCCTCCCTCCATACGAGGCGGCCTTTGCTAAAAATGAAAAGGACTCTGTCCTTTGATTTATTATTTACTGAAGGCCACTGACTTGCTATAAATGAGCACCTCCCATTGTCACGAGTCACTCTTAACTGCCAAGTATCCATTCACTCTTTCACTGATTTCTCCAACAAATGCCCGCCGGGTTACATGCCAGGCACCGTTTTGAGAATTAGACGCACAGTCGGAAGAAAATGCGTGGCTACTATGTTCGTGGCGCTGACAGCCTATTGATAGAGCTGCTAGGACCTGTTCGTGCAAACTTATTGTTGCAAACTGTAGAGCGCTGTGGAGCAGAAGAGGACATTCAGGCTGAGACGGCAAGAAACCGGCCGAGGGCAGGAGAAGCAGAAGCCACTGGAAGGGCTGGTGTGTGCGAGGCAGGAAGGGCTGGTGTGTGCAAGCTCCCACCCCAAATTTGGGCGACGTGGCTGGAATATAGGGTGTGAGGGAGGGAATAAGGGGCGACGTGGTGGGAGAGGTCTCAGAGCCGACCCTGTGGGATGATGCATGGAAACTGAGAGCCCAGAATGGTCATGAGCAAAGGCACACGTTCCTTCACCCTCGATGACACCCGGCTCTCTCCGGACCCCTGCCTGCTCTGCCCACCCCACAGTCCAGAAGACAGCAAGCCAGGAAGTCATCAGGGCAAGGAATGGCTGAATCAGCCTCATATTTCCTAGCACTCTGCTGAGAAATAGGGTTTCCCCAGCTGAACTAATAAAATTTCAGTAATCGGCCTTAATTCTGAAAGCATCCTGTTGCTATGAAGAAATACATTCTGTCCCACTACAGGGCCAGGCGGAATCCACACAACATTTCCAAGTGGCCTCTGGGCAATCTCCACGCTATTCTGAATAGTTCGATTTTTTGTCTATGTCAAGGACAGTAGGGAATGAATAAAACACACATTATCTTTTCAATAGGGTTTGGTCTATATTGAGAGCCATGACAAGAGGTGGCCCTCATCCTTTCATGCTCTAAGTGCTGTTGTGGGTAGAATTGTGTGTGTCCCAACCCCCTCCCCTCCAAAGATATGTTTTAGTCCTAATCCCTGGTTTCTGTGAATGTGACCTTATTTGGAAACAGGGCCTTTGGATGTGATTGGTGACGAGGAGATCACTCCAGATTGGGTGGTAAATCCAATGACCAGTGGGCTTGGGAGAGGGCAATCTGGACACAGAGACACACATAGGGTGGGCGCCATATGCTGTCAGAGGTGGAACTTGGGACGCGGAGCCCCAGGAACTAAGAGGAAGGCACGGAACAGATTCCTCCTTACGTCATCCTCACACAGAGAGCAGGGCCCTGCCACCATGTTCTGCCACCTCTCAGACTGAGAGGCTCCAAGATTACAGAACCCACTGCTGTCATTTAAGGCCACCTGGCTGGTAAGGCTTTCCTACAGGAGCCTTAGGAGACGCACACGGTACCTCCACAGAGTCTCTGGTCACCTTCCCCTGAGGGAAGGAAAAAAGCAGCTAACCAAGAGGAGTTACGAATCCCGATGAAGTCACAGGAGGACCTCCAAAGTCCCTTTGGTGGCAGATTTTCAAAACTTCCAAAGATCAAGGATTCCCCCCTCCCCCCACCCCCGAATGGTTACAGCTCACATGAATCACACAAATCACACTGATGAAATCTGTTGCTGGCTGAGAAAATGATGGCTGATTTCCTTTCCAGAAAAGTCCATGAAATAAATAATTTGTGGAGCCACTTAATCTAGACTCCGCCAAAATGGAGCACTACGAGTCTTAGCACAGGATTCATTTTTCAGCGGTCGTAGAAAAATGCAAACTGTTAAAGGAATCCATTCATTCTAAGTGCCCAGAAGCTCCTCCAAATCAAGGTCCCGGACATGGTTCTCTCCGCAAGGACCAGTAAAACACTTGTGCTTTTCAGTCCTTACCTTCAGAGCACGTACAAAGGGAAGCACTGAAGGTTTTTTGGGTTAGGATTTCTACTTAGAAGTGCCAACGGGTGGACCATGCATAAAACCTTCCAACACACAATCTGTAAAAAATGTCCAGTTCCACAAACGTCCTGAGTCACACAATGGGCACTGTAGGAAGGTACATATAAAAAGGAAAGCACAGGGAAAAAAAAAAAGCTTTTTTTTTTTTTTTTTTTTACCTTGCCTTTGTCGAAGTAGTGGATGATCTCCTGGTAGAGCTGTTCCTTCAGCTGGCCCTGTGTGGTTGCCTGGTACCCGTCCCGCTGCGTGAGGTGGGCCGCACACACGTCCTCCGACCACTGAGGCCAAGGCAAAGCACGAGAAATGTCAGTGCCACCCCCAGCCCACCGCTGGCCACAATGCTCCACAGTGAGCCCCCGGGGCCCTGCACACACGCCAACCACGGTCCCAGGGACACTTGGGTCCGCTGGGGCCTGGAAATGAGGGCAGAACCTCTGTGCAGAAGCCCCACGAGGACCGAAAGACAAGAGGGAGGGAAAGCTGGGCCTAGATTCATACAGAAGAGAAACCCAGCAGTTTCTGGAAATCGCAGAACCGTCTACTTGCTGATAACATCTTGCAACTTCTGAGGTGAATCATGAGCCAGGCGATTTAGGGCTGTCTCAAGCGAGGCATCCCAGGGTGCTGGCCTCCGTCCTGAGATGCTCAACATTTTAATCGACAGTGGAGAAGACATACAGATCTCGCATACCAGTCGTGCCTTTAAGCTTCGCCTTAAAATTAGACTTGCACATCCTGACTACAACCAGTTGTCACAAAATCATTAATTATGGAGTTCGCATGGCGTGGCTAGATTTCTACCTTCATGGGGGATAAACCTAAAATTTTAGGTGATTCTAATTTATTTTATTAGTGTGTAACTAATAAAATAAATAAGAAAGTTCCAATCTCAAATAACTTCCTTGCAGTTTAAATTCACTTAAAAAAAATAATGAGTAGGGAAGTAAAAATCCCCCGACCCCTACCACTTAAATATTCACATGATTTCACTTGATTACTACAGCTCAAGGCTAATGGTTTTATCGCTCTTATTTTTGACAAAATAACCCAAACAGATTATATTTGAGAACTTTTAGTTAATGAACAAGAATATATTTGTCACGTTGAAGAACACTTATCATAACCATACAAATAATGCCTTTCTTTCTTGTTTTGTTTTTTTCCAAATAATGCCTTTCGTAAGTTGATGAACCAGCATGAGTTCATGCCGAATGCAATCGCAAAATGTATTTAGGGGAAATTGTGAAACGTCGTGGTGTAAAAGATATGGAGAGAAATTACAGAGCATTCGCCACTTAACTGGAAAATCCAGAGTCCCAGGGGATAAGATAATGCATCTGGGCCTACGGTTTGGGATGTGAAATGCCCTCGTGTGGTCTATGATGAATGTATCTGTGCTCAATAAATGTTTATGTACTATGGGAGGGGGAGGGGGAGTGAGCACTTTGTCAACCCCATTTCAAGTTCCCTGGTGAAAATATATACCTTCATCTTTGCAAAAATACCTCATTACCAAAATCTGGGTTTCTAACAAATGAAAACCATTAGAATTCCTAGTGGAATTCTGGCGTCAGGCATGCCAAGAGAAATCTCTATCATCCTAATCACATTCCTTGGGAGAGCTTTATGTGGTGTGAAGCCAAAGGGGGTCTACTGATGACTACTGATGAGGACCCCAGACGGAGCCTCCTGTTTTCTTTGTAATGGACCCTTCTGTTTTCAGGCAAAGGTAAATGTCCACACTCCAGTGTAGCCTGTGTATGTTTGTAGCATCAAGAGATATGCTGGAGATTTTGTGGTTGGTCCAAAGGCTGGAAGATTCTTGCTGGAGTTTCACACCTAACACAGTGTCCTCCTTAATGCTTCTCATCATCCAAAGACATTGCTTAATGCCCTTTTAAATGCAATCTTTCCTGGTTTTCTTTCATTCAGTTCTTGGTGCTCGAGGGGCTGGCCTGATTTTGAAAACAGGTTTTCTTGAATGAGTGGTCTTTATGTTGGGTCACTCAACTAAATTCTAATTCTCCTAATTGTTCTTGTTTATCTACTTTATAATTTTTCAATTTTTTATAAGGATGTAATAGGAGAGATGATCCAGTGGTTACCTAAAGTTTTAAAATGTAAAACTGGAGGTCATATAGCATTTCCTTCATCCATCTACCCACCTACCCATCTACCTACACATCTGGGTAAATCTATTTACCCATCCACACTCATCCATCCATCTACCCATCTATCAACTTACCCATCCACACTTCCATCCTTCCATCCATCTACCCACCTGTACTTCCAACCATCCATTCATCCATCCATCCATCCACCCACCGATCCACATTTCCATTCTTCAGTCCATCCAACCAATCAACCATCCAACCAACCATCTATCCATCCACTTACCCACCCACCCACACTTCCATTCTTCAATCCATCCAAGCAAGCAACTATCCATCCATCCATCCATCCATCCATCCATCCATCCATCCATCCATCCAATTATTTACCGAGGGTCTACTCTGTATGATTATCTGGGCTAGAAGGATATGAGGGAAGAGCATGAATATATTATTGCTATAACCAACCAACCAACCAACCAACCAAACAATCAACCAATGTCAAAAGATATGTACAAAACAAAAGAATCATTGGAGCCGAAAGTTGTCATGCCAGACCTGTGCTCAGGAGCAACACTCCAGGGGAATCAGGTGGGAGGTCTCACGGGAACTGATGGACTAATACAATATCTCAATGTGAACTCTTCTCTTAAGATAATCAGGGATATGTTTCATCCTATCTCTTAGTTGTCCACCTCAGAAAATCCTGATGACACCCTCCTCTACTGCTGAGTCATGTTGGCATGAATAAGGGCCTATAGAATCTCTAAGTCATTGCTAGCAAACAGCCCAATGATGGGTGTTTACGATGCTTAATGATAATTCACTCTAACATCTTGTTAAATCTGCATTCAGTAGGGCCAAGTCTGTCATCAAAGTACCTTCTAAGTATCTTTGTTTATGTCACTGCATTTAGTCAAAATATGTAAGAACTTAAATTATAGGTTTATTAAAATTTATCATGAAAAAATAAAATCTTAAATCATCTTAGAATTTATAACAACAGAATCATGAAAGTATGTAGTAATTTCTGTTACCTTCAGAAGTTTTGCGTGGAGAAGCAAGGTGTAGGCCGCCTCTGTGTAGTTGTCACACTCTCTGTGCAGGTCACACAGCTTGTACAGGTATCTGAGACAATGAAACACAGTGGTAGTCTTAAGATGTCAACAAATCATTTGTGTTGAGGATTGCAAGAGCTAAAATCTACCTTCAACAGTAAATTATATCTACATTTTCTCTTCACAATGTTCACAATTCCCAATGCCTTGAACACTTTTGGTGCAGAAAGCACTAAGGGAAACCAACAAGGGTAATATACAATAATATTTTGTAAAAAAAATTTAAATGCTCCCTTTTCAGGTTGAAAATGAAGATGGCCAAAGAATGCAGAATTATATTTCAAGGGTCTCTCATTCCTTTTCATCTTTCCAGAGTTTTCTTCTTACATTTGAAAAAAGATCACAGAGTTTGATTGTGATTTCTTACATTTCTATTGAATACAAATGCCACCCCCCCAAATCCATAAAAATAAAGAGTTCCAATGATCATGGTGAACGTGATAAAAAAATTTCTCTGCCATAAAGATATAAAGGTTGTTTTTTAATATAAAGTAAACTACATTTTAGATAAAAGAATCTGGTTGCTTTTGCAAAAGTTTATTAAGTTTATATGGTATATTTTAATAAAGGAGAAACTAAAATATTTCTTAGAAATCAAGTTAGAAGAGCATGCTTGATGTAGTAAACACATCATTAAATACTAAGCCACATGGACATACCTTTATTCTATTCTGCTAAGTTATAATCTTGCTAAATATTGACACTGGCCCCTCGAAATGACCAAGAGAGGGGCTCCATCACAGCCCACCCTTCTAGAGTAAAAGGCAAATGAAAGAGAAAAATCCAGCAGATAATATAAAACATCAGAATATAGCATCAGTTAAAAGAAGAATAGACTGAAAAAATATACTGTTGTCTATTTCTAGTACAATTAAAACTGATTTCTCATTTGCTCATATGGTTTACTGTAAAATGTGAAAACTATGCTGCTGTCTCTTTTCAAAAGGGCCACATGAGTCAGGCAAGAGATATAAAAACCCTATGAAATAATAATTTATGGCTTTGCTCTAAGCTGGCTAAGTATGACCCCCGAAATGTCTGCATTGGCATCGGCACAAGGAGTCAGAATACACCAAACTCAACCTCTAGGATTCGTGATTCCTACAAGATAAAAACCCCTGTGGTCATAAAACAGTTGTGAGCATGCATTTGACAAAGAGCAATTATCATAAACGTGCAGAGGGTACGGACAAGCGGGATGCCTACATACCTTATGTACATTTCTTCTCTTTCAATTTCTTTGTAGAAATTCTGAAAAATCAAACCACAACACTGTTTTAAGAAACCTGGTCTACAAAAAGTGTCACGTGAGCACTAAACACTCATGGTTCTTCCATTGGTGTCAAGCACAGCCCAAGGGACCCGGCTCTTTGGTTTAGGACCATAAATTCACATAAAGTACAAAGACCTTACACTGGTCATCACTTTTTGGGGGGTCAATGCTAATGATTCCACATCCTACATTGAAAGGACCAAAACCTATTTTTGTCATTTGAAAGTCACCAGTCTTTAGCTAAATAAAGACTTTTATTTATTTATTTATTACCCCGAAGATATGATGCCTGACACATTAGAAAGTCATTAGAAGAAGAAAAATACATGAAAGATCCCAAATTTGGGAGTAAGGATCATCAACATGATTTAAACCACGCTGGGCCCAGCCTCAGCTAGAGCTGCGAGAAGGCAATGTGGTATTCTAGACTTGAGGTGGCCAATACAGTAGCCACAGCTACATGTATGCAAATGTAAAGTAAATTTAATTAAAATTAAATAAAATTAGGGCTGCCTGGGTGGCTCAGTTGGTTAAGACTCTTGGCTTAGGCTCAGATCATGATCTCAGGGTCAGGGTATCAAGCCCCGAGTTGGGTTCCCCACTTAGCAGGGAGTCTGCCTGAGATTCTCCAATGTTTTCTCTCCCTCTGGCCTCCCCACTGCTCTCTCTTTCTCTCTCAAATAAATAAATAAATCTTAAAAACAAACTGAAGTTAAACATTCGTTCCTCCTGGGAAGTCCTCAGGACCTGGACTCATTTGTTGGGAGATTTTTGATTACTGCTTCAATTTATTTGCTGATTATGGGTCTGTTTAGATTTTCTATTTCTTATTTCCATTTCCATTTCAGTCATGGTAGTTTATATATTTCTAGGAATTCATCCATTTCTTCCTGATTGCCTAATTTGTTGGCATACGATTGCTCTAGTATTCTCTTATAATTGTTTGCATTTCTGCAGTGTTGTTTGTGATCTCTCCTCTTTCATTCATGATTTATTTATTTGGGCCCTTTCTCTTTTCTTTTTGATAAGTCTGGCTAGGGGGTTATTAATCTTGTTAATTCTTTCAAAGAACCAGCACCCAGTTTCATTGATCTGTTCTACTGGATTTTTTTTTTTTTTTTAATTTCTACATCATTGATTTCTGCTCTAATCTTTATTATTTCTCTTCTTCTGCTGGTCTTAGGCCTTATTTGCTGTTCTTTTTCCAGCTCCTTTAGGTGTAAGGTTAGGTTGTGTATTTGAGACTTTTCTTGCTTTTTGAGGAAGGCTTGTATTGCTATGTATTTCCCTCTTAGGGCCACCTTTACCGCATCCCAAAGGTTCTGGACTGTCGTGTTTTCATTTAATGTGTTTCCATGCTCCTTCTGTTACACTTGCCATACCCTGAGGACTCAGTAGCCATGCGAGGCTAGTGTTACTGTACCGAACTATGCAGATAGAGAACATTTCCATCATCACAGAAATTTCTATTGGACAGTGCTGTTCCAGACAGACCGACCTTGCAAACCACAGTAAAGAAACTGGTTGCCCCTTGAAAGTACCTTCTGTATTTCAATGCTTACTGATGAAGAAATAGCAGGTTATAAGCAATGGGCTATTTCCACATATTGTAAAGTACCTTCTGGGTGAGCATGAAAATTTCTTTCAAAATCATGTTTCTTAGGGTGCCTGGGTAGTTCAGTCAGTTAAGTGTCTGCCTTTAGCTCAGGTCATGATTTCAGGGTCCTGGGATCGAGCCCCGCGTTGGATTCCCTGTTCAGCGGGGAGTCTGCTTCTCCCTCTCTCTCTGACCCTCCTGCTGGTTGTGTTCTCTCTCTCTCTCTCTCTCAAATAAATAAAATCTTTTCTTAAAAAAGAAAAAAATTCTCTTTTTTTTCTCCCTCTTAATGTCAACATTTCTATAAACACTTTAAAATCTTTATCACATATGGGGCCCCAAAAGGGTGCAGAACACTCAGCTAACCAGGCCCAAGGGAGGGCGGGCACCATCACAGCCACTTTCAGTGTGAAATTCAGCACCTGAATACAATTATTCAGGATTCTAGGATTAGGGCCTAAGATCATAGTCCATATCACCATTATAATGGTGGCAAATGGTGGCACCAATTATCCCGTAAGATGGAATAAGTTGTTTAATTTCATGAGCAAAAAAAAGAGACCCTGCTTCTGAAATTGATTTCTCTGAAGAGAAATGATAAATAAATATAGAAAGAGGGGGCACCTTTAGAAGAATGCTCCAAGATTTTCTTATTTTGCTGCATCTGAAATTTTAACGTCCTCTGGTTCATATGCTATGGCTCAGTAATGAGGATATTTTCAGCCGACAACTCAGAGGGACGTAACAAAGAGAATCCGTATCAAAGGGAGAGGATGAGCCCTTCACTTCCAGCTCTAACTCACCAGTATTTACAAGCTACGATTTTATACTATCCTATTTTCCACTGGTATTTTTAATCTTTCCCCAAGCTTTTGATCATTCTCCTTTACAATTTCACAATGGGCCTATCAGGTGACCTTTATTCCTCTCTCATGGATATGGAAATGTCTTCTATTTCCTGCCTGTGCTTAGTTCTGTTCCCTTCCTAGGACTTCAAAACCTCTCTACGACTGAAGGACGCTCATCTCAAACCCCAGTTTCTATATAAAACTGTGGGTTTCTTACATAAAAGTTCACATTGCTCTGGTGCTCCACTTCTGGGTCCTGCAGGCAGCACTCCCTCCCCCCTCCCCATCCTCTCTGCTTCTCAGGTCCCTTCTGCACTAGGTCTGGGTCTGGGCCAGGCTCTAGCTCTGTGAATCTCTGTGGATCTCTGCAACCCTTTAGAGACTAGACCCCCCAGTGCTAATGCACATGACTCACTCATGTTCCAGAACTTACACATTTGCCTTATACTCCAGTTCCATGTTCCTTCATGATGACAACAAATACTGAGATTTTTAGAATTCTCCTGAGAGCCACCTTAATTAGCTTTGTATAGGGGCCATGAAAAAAGTAACTTTCATCTAAAAAATAACAAGGAGTCTGTCACATCTAAGAGAGGACTATCTTGATGACTATGTAGAAGGGAGTGGTGACACACAACAAAATTACCAACCAGTCATAAGAGACTGTGCAATTGTTAGAGGACAACGAAATTCTACTTCATTACAAATGTGCATTCTGTCCAGGGGCAACCATGATCCAATGTAATACAGATGTGCTTCAGGATGGGAATGTGTAGGAGACTCAGGTTACTGCACAGAGTGACTGCTCCTCAATTATTAAAAAAGATTTTTTTTTTTAAATGCAAGGAACAGTGACACATTAATGAACCCACATAACTTAGAATGCTCCACTGATTCTATTTAAAAAAAAAAGGTCAAGAACATTGATTCTAAAGGAAATTTGGCAATGGGCTTAAAGGACATCAATAAATCCTTTGTTCTTGATACTATTTTTTAACTTTAGGATTTCAGGGTTAGTGATAAACAGAGTGCATTTTATACACCACTGATGTATGCTTATACGTCTATTTTCATCTAGAGATGGATATACATATTCATCTCTATGAAACTCTATTTGTTTCATAAGAAAAGTACCAGGAGAAAAGGTGAAAATGGACCAGGAGATAAAAAATATATTTATGTTTTTATTTATGTGACTAAACGTGAGCTGGGTAGTGAATATTAAGAGAAAGAATGTGGGTCTATAAAAACCCGGCAAGGCCTTGTGATAGGTTGGGATCCATCTTATGATCCCCAGGAAAAGGTTAAGAATGGAACACCTCACTCTTCCTGGAATGATACAGGATGTTCCAAGTTCAAAGAGGTTGAGGATGTCATATAATCTCAGGAATGCTGGGTGTCCTTCTTAGTTAGAACTAGGCTAGTGCTGACTGCAGTAACAACGCGTAGGTACTGAGTGAGGCTCCGAATGCCAGAGGAGCACAGGTTAACATCAGAAACCGTGACTGCAGGTGGCATTTCAAGAGCTGATTTTCTGCCCCCGGGTTCTGATGATAAAAGGCCACATTCAGAGCACATTTCCACTAGCTTTCACGTCCTGGTGAGCATGCAAGAGCTTGCTTTAAAAAAAAAAATCGTATTCTCAATCATCAAAGTTGGAAAGTGAAGAAACGTATTAATAATTCGTCCCTCTGGACATAAATCAGCTTCTTAGATCCCCTTAAAAAATCCTAGAGAGCACTAGAAAAGTATGTCCAGAGTAGGAAATGATTTTTAAAAGGTTTCCATTTCTCACCCATAGGGAAATATTGATTTCTATTTCATGTTAATCACTTTGGCATCATAACAGTACATTTCTTTGAACAGCTGCTAGAATGCAGGAAGACAATGAAGCAAGGGTCAGGGTACTCCTGAGCTAAAGACTGGGGCCCTCACCCAATTAGCCTACAGGTGACTATAAAAGCAAACTTAGCAGTAGGCCAGACCTCAGGACAGAAGCCAGAAGCCAGTGATGCTCACAGTTGTCCAAGACCCTTATGGCATACATGCAAACTTATTAGATCTTTTGAGCTCACTGATTCCTTCCTTGGCTCTGGCCAGTCTGTTAACGAGACCAAAGAAACGGGTGCTTGGGTGGCTCAGTCATTAAGTGTTCTGCCTTCGGCTCAAGTCATGATCCCAGGGTCCTGGGATCGAGCCCTGCATCAGGCTTCTTGCTCATTGGGAGGCCTGTTTCTCCCTCTCCCACTCCCCCTGCTTGCATTCTCTCTCTAACTATCTCTCCTTCTCTGTCAAATAAATAAATAAGGTCTTTAAAATAAAAAAAAATGAGACCAAAGACATTCTTTATTCTGTTACGGTGTTTCGGATTTCTAGCATTTCTTTTCGGTTCTTTCTTAGAGTTTCCATCTTTTTGCTTATATTACTTTAACATTTTTGCATAAGGCATACTTTTTCCATTAGAGCTCTTCACATATTAATCATAGTTCTTTTAAATTCCAAAATTTCAGCCATATCTGAGCCTAGCTCTGGTGCTTGCTCTAGCTTTTCAAACTGTGATTTCTGCCATTAGTATGCCCAGTAATTTTATGTTGGCAGCGGACATGATGCACCAAGTAAGAGGCACGGAATCTAGTCCTGGCCCCAGTGGTTGTTTCTGCTCCACTGAGCTGTCATTCACTGGACCCTCTTGCCTCTCCAATTTGGGGGGCAGCAGTTTTCCCTGTAGATCTGAGAAGGTGAATCTAATTAGAGTTGTTGATTTTGGTTTTCCAGCTATTTTCTTATGGTGAAGAGTCCAAGCTCCTATTAAGCCAGAAACCAGAAGTCCTCCATATTTGGATGTTTAGGGAAAAGAAAACTTGCTATGGAAGGTATTTCTCATTTGTCAGAACAGGCTGCCTATCCATAGAAGGCAGGGGCTGAGGTGGCCCATGAGCCTTCAGTTTCCAGTTTCTCACGCAAAGCACAAATTCAGTATTGACAATAAACTAGATGAAGGGTAGAAATATCCGCTTTTGTTTCTAAAAACATCGCATCTCCGGTGGTTTTCTAAAGAACGAAGGATGGGTCATATTCCTCTTGGCCCAAAAGTCCATTTCCATTTCCAGGCTCAAAGTGCCTACAAGTCCACTCATGGAGGGGGAGGGGTATGGAAGCAAAGGCAGAACATCTACGTGTCGTCTAATGACCAGAGGGTGATATACAAACTCCCGAGAAGTGAAGTAGGCAGCATGAAGCAGGAGGGGTGTTTTCTCTCATTCCTGCCTTGGGACAGGCAGGGGCAACGGAGGCAAACCCTTTCAGGGCCAAGAGTCTGCTTTTCTGGCTCCTTCTGGGAATGATGGAGGAGGACGACTGGGAGGGAGGCAGAGAGCTCCGAAGGTAGATGTGGGAGTCACGTGGCTCCTGACACGTGACGAGGCTGGCCAACCACTCCCTGCAGCTGAGCGTGTCATCGAGCTTCCCGAAAGCACACTGCCCCGAGCTCTGCACCAGGGCTGTGAGGGAAGGGGGTGTCCGCGGGACCCGGCCGTGTCACAAAGATGGCAGGTGTGCCAGAGGCCTGCGGATGCCAGCAACCATGTTTACCCGAGCCCCTACCCTCCATGAGGCCGTGAGCTAGCTCCTCGTGCCTGCTGCAGCAAATCATCGCGATCCTGGTGGCTTAAAATGTTAAATATTCTCTCAGTTCTGGAGGCCAGAGTCGGCAATCCAGGCATCACCAGGGCCATGCTCCCGCTAAAGGCTCCAGGGGAGAATCCCACCCTGCCGCTCCTAGCTTTTGGGGGCTCCAAGTGCCCCTTGGCTGGTAATCACATCACTCCAGTCTCTGTCCGAACCTTCACAGGGTCTTCAGTGAGTCTCCTTTCCTGTCTCTTATAAGGACACCTGTGGTGGGATTTAGAGCCCCACCTCGATAGTAATTCAGGACGATTGCATCTTTCGACCCTTAACTAAAATCACATCTGCAAGGAGCCTTTTGGTCCAAGTACGGTCACATTCACAAGGTTCTGAGGAGGGGGAGAGGGACCCACCTCTTGGGGGCCACCATTCAACCCACGGCAGGACATGTTTGCAATCTCCTAATGATGAAGCACTAGACACCTGTCATCAACGAGGGCGCTACCCTGGCGACAAAACAGGATGGCTCATCATTCTCAGCCCCAAGAAGCAGCACCTGGAAGCCCCCAGGGGGGAGATGCTCCTGCAGACTAGACTGGCTTACCCAGAGCTGCAGAATACTTCTTCATTTGCCCTTCCCCGCAACAGATGAGGAAATGAGCAAAGGCGGCTGCGCCCTCGAAATGAGGTTTTTGAACTTCCCGGTTCAGTTTCCGGTTCATTGTCAAGACTGGAAATTTAATTAACTTGCATTTCACTCACCAGCACGTTGACAGTGCAACTCATGCGATTTTCTTTGTTCTCATCGTGCATGATGGTTCTATAATCCAGAAGTCTTTCCATCAGGCGCACCACGAGTTTGACGAAAGTTTCTCCTGTTTTGGCGAGGTATTTGTGCTTCCTGCAATGCTCCAAGAGGCTGAAAAATAATTAGGCACACCTTGTTAATCACGCTCAGAAAAAGAAAGTTGACTGAGGTGCGATTTAAAATATTTTCCATTATTAACACATTTTAATTATTTCTGGGCTACAAAGTTCATTGTAGTCTAATTACAGTCTCTCCGTCTCTATTCTGACATAAATCCTACTGTTAATCAACACTTACATTTTATCAAATAACACTTTGTACTGTTCATCTCCTCTGCCTCCTTCCACTTCATGATCCAGCTTGGTGATGATCTCATTTTCAAACTATAATTAAACACAGGAAGCGTAAATAATCAGCAAGGATATTTCATTTTAAAACTGAGCATCAATAGTACGGAAATTGGTGAGAGATCATCATCAGATAGTTAGTTACCCTAAGCCTTTGAAGCCTGAGTTCATTTAAGAGTTGCCATCCCTGGACCCCTGGAAATGTTTGATGATCCCCTGCTATGGGGGGAATCTTTCATTTCCTTTCCTGGTTAATGGAGCCTAAACATGTGAATTCTGGTAGCAGGAGCAAGAACCAGAGAAAGAAAGACGAGGGAACTGTAGGAAAAATAACCAAGGAGTAACATAAAAAAGCATCTCAAACTTCATCTCCACGAATAAGTAACATCTAAAATAGCTCAGTGGTTCCTGGAAAAGAACAGACGGCATTTCACTTGCCAGCAAAGAGTTCTCTGCAATCGCTAAACATCCAAGGGGCCACTTCACTGCCATTCCTTGACGGATCTAGTGAAATAGCTCACTTTGGTTGAAAAAAATTACACAAAACACAAGAAGGACAATGTCTCTAAAAGACCAGCAGACGTCTCAAGAAGGTCTTTCTCCAGGCCTTCTCCTTGAAACCCCAAAGCTTCTGATCAGATTTTCAAGCACAGCCGTGGGCAAGGAGCTCTAGAACTATCTCTTGGACCCAAACTCTGTCTCTTGGAGTTTTGGAGAAAACTCTAAATACCGGAGAGGTACAAATCACAGGGGTCATGAACCTCGCGGCTGACCAGGCCGGAAATAACTACCTCACTAATGACGGGTCTGAGCCCATCCTTGCTGGCCAGTCCCCCATCCCTGGCAGAATCCAAGGTCAGCTCTGTATGGGATTCTCCACAGTTGATCTCCATGTTGCAGGGGCCCCGAAATCACCCGCTGGCTTAGGCCAGGGAGGAAGGAGTAATGCGAGAAAGTTAGTTCCCAGACAGGGAGACAGCCACACTAAACCAAAAGAAGGCCAGTACAGGAGGAATTGAGGGACATAATAGCTAATTTCAGGATTCAGAAAGCAAGAACACCCTGCATGTAGGCAGGGGTCTCTAGGAGCCCCCTATTTTATTTTATTTCTTAAAGATTTTATGTGTTTATTTAAGAGAGAGCGTGCATGAGCAGGGGGAAGGGGAGGCCGAGGAAAAGGGAGAAGCAGGCTCCCCGCCAAGCAGAGAGCCCAACACGGGGCTCACTCCCAGGACCCTGGGACCATGACCTGAGCTGAAGGGAGACACTTAATTGAGCCACCCACGTGCCCCTAGGACCCCTTTAAAATACATGCTCAGGCAATGCTTTCCCAGGGAAGAACCTCCAGGTCCCCCACTATTACTAGGATCCTGTAATTATTGAAGTTGTGTGACAGAAAGAACTTCCAACTCTCTGGGCCTCCCCTGCAGGCATCGGGTCCACATCGGGCACTCGGGGTGTTGCTGGCGCTGTGGGGGGCAGCTGACTGTGGCCCCCGTGAGGCAGAAGGCAAGGGGCCTGGGGAGACCTAGGGAGGAGCCTCACACAGGCACAGAGCTGCCTGACCTTGATCGGGACTTGCTGCCTGGAGCCACAATTTTATCACAGTACAGATGAAGTGGAGGCTTAACCGGGACTCGAGAGGTGTATCGATTCCTGCTTGACATCAAGGCCTCGGCCACATCACGGAAGCCAGACCTCAGGGCACGGCCTGCGGTTCTCTCCTTCATCTTCCCCGTCGTCTCCTCCCCAAATAAACACCCTCTGTTTGATTCTGTTTGGCCTGAGAGGTTCAGGGAATTTAGGAACATAGAAAAAAGGCAGCTCTAGTGAAGAAGAAAAAAGCTTGTTTTATTGTTTTTATCCAAAGCCTCATGATCATGACTCTCCCGCAAAGTAAGAACCTTTCGATACTAACCCACTAGTAAGTACTTTGTTCTTTACAGTCAAGAATTCTGCAAGAGGTGGGCCTTTTGGGAATCAACTACGAGGCCGATCAGCTGCCATCAGCCCAACTGCTGATGATCCAAGCCGGTCCCATTTCCCGGAGGGGACCACGGCAGCAGCACCGTGGAGAGTTGGGAGAATGCTGGTTCTTCAGAACAAATCACTGAGGTACAAAATAAGACTCAACTTCATTAAAACACACGATGGCATGCCACACATGTTTAATGAGGAAGGCACAGAGAATGCAGGAAAACATGCTCTATCCAACGGGGGCCAACACCCACAGGGATTTCAACTGTTCATCCCTAGTTAACTGGGTGTATTTGAACTTGGGAGTCTACTTTATGGAAACGGTGTGTTTTCTCTGCTTCCACGTAAACCCCGCTGTCACAAACAAGGCCAATAAGGAAACTCCAGCTCCTTAAGTATGCTGCTTATCAAATTTTGACTGATGAATTTAATGTTTCCTAAAATGAGCGGATGAATGATAAGTAAAGCAGAAGAACACAGCTGATTCTAATTTTGCTAACCTCTACACTAAGTAATTTACACAAACACCTGGCAACCCTATTCTCTTTATCAGCAAGGATTAAATACCCCAGGATCTGTAGGCAGCCTCTCTCATTCCAGAGTCTGCATTATTTTTTACAGAATATACTGGAATCAATTTGTTAGTGTGCTGCAAACCGTTATCATCATCAAAACTCAACGATCCTGTCCAAATAAACTGGAGAAAGTCCATTTGCTGGTAGAGCAGAGCTGGTTTTATTAAAAAGTATGTTGATCATCGGACTCATAAATGCACGCTCTCTGCTAACGTGCAGCAGGGCTCTCGATGGGTAGGTTAAAATTAGCAAGGGTTTACCGTGTTGCTCAAAAGGTGGCAGAGGCTCACCCATGTGATAAGCAAAATCATTCTACTTCTTCTCTTTTCGGAATCACCAGTATCAAAACGTCCACAGGTGTCCAACTTAAAATGCCAAACAGAGCATCCCTAAGCATCCGATACCAGCGGCCCTCCAAGAATATGGAACAGAGTCCACGTATAAACGGAGGACTTTCTGGAAGGCTGCTATAAAGCCCAACGTGGCAGAGCAGGGGGCTATACTCACAGGGGTATTGACAGCGTTGTTAATTCAATTGACTTCGAAAGCGATGACTCTTTCGACGCTCAACGCCACAGTTAACCACAGGTTATTGGCTCCAATCTGAGGGATCATGGTGGGAAGGAGCTCAGTAGTGGGTAATCCAAAGCCAAGTCTATTTGGTTTAGAATGCATCATTTTTCTTGGGCGTCAGACTGACCATTCCCGCTCTAATGCCTTTATAAATGTTTAGAACCAGACCTGCATTTTCCAGGCAGCCGGGAACACATTTATACATTTATACAAGAGACCTGAGCTTACATCAGAGCAAGGAAGGGAGCTGGACCCAGATGGAAGGGTTTCCACAAATAACTCAACGCATCAGAGAAGTGCTCAGAGGTTATCAAGAACGAGGTAAAATCTGAAATCTAGGCGCAGGGTCTTCTATGTGCATTCGCAAAAGCGCTTCTTGATTCTTCTACAAATAAGCTTTAGTGAATACGCTCTCGGTCCAATGGTGCTTTCTCCTGTTGTTCAAGAAAATGTGCTCACAGGTGCTGCAGGTAGGATTATGATTTGTGAGCACTCCTTGGTCTCAGAGAACTCCAAGGAATCAGATTCTCAGTGTCTGACCTTCTAGAAGGAGCCGTGCCAATCCATTAGGACTGCAGAGCCATGGCCCTTCTCATTGGCGTGGACAGGAGGGGCGGGCGGGACAACATCACTGAATTGTACCTGCAGGGAAACCAGGACCGAGGGACAAGGGAGCAGCATGGCACCCCCACACCCGCCAGGCTCCACACTCACACGGTGACATCCTGGAAGCCACTGGGTCCCCCCAGCCAGTCACAGCCTTTAATCCTTGTGCGCAGACACATGAATATTTTTATGTATATTGCATTCCTCTTGCTTAACCGCTCTGTAAACTTAATTACACAGTTAATCTCTGGCACTCCATATCTCACATCCTAAAATCCCCACATCTTTCCAAGTCCAACAAGAAGGCTGTTCACTGACCTTGAAGCTTCTGCCTAGAGCCCAAGGGCCCCAAGGCTGGGGAACTGTCCACTGCCTGGCCGGCCGGCCACACCTCACACAGGTAGGGCTGCTCCCCCTGTGCACACCACACACACACCGACAGGCGGCTTTTGGGTGACATTTGATGACCCTGGGCTCTAGGAACGTGCTCTCAGAGTAAGTCCTGTTTAATTTGGTTAAAAGACACACAGGAGTGTGGGCGTCTCCCTGCTGGAGGGCTTATAAGAACAGAAATCAAGGTAATCAGAACTCTTAGGCTCAAGGGCTTTCATTTCTATGATGTCTCAAAGACTCTTAGGTCTGGGATTCAAAGAAGTAAAAGCCTAGTTCTTATGCTGAATGTTCCCTTTCAGGGTCTAAAACAATAAAATCAAGAAGCATTTTGAAATCGAAAGCAAAAATAAACCAACAAACAAAATCCCAGAGAATGAATGAGCAGGATAAAATCATCACCAAATTCACATCCACAGGGCCGTGCAAACTATCCTGGCTCCGGGTCACTCAATTGGGTGCTTAGGGTTCCCAGCACGGGCCGGAGAAAGAGATTATTGAAATAGCACCTCAAAAACATCAAAGACTCCAAGATTACTCATGTTCTAATACCGTTACAACTAAATGGGAATTTCCGGAAGTTGTGGAGCATTTTACCGACCCTCACAAAGATGACAGAAAATAGCTCCATGATTGAAAATATGATTTTGCGGTAGGGACTTTTCCATTCCGTTTTTATTAACGGTCTACAGCCCGGACGGTCATTGGCCGCAATTCTCAGCTGTTAGTTCTGTTTTTCCCAAAGACATAACAAATGGAATTCTTTAAAAAGGTGCCAGGAGGGAATTTAAAAATATGTATATATATATATACATATTTATATATACTGGGTGTATATATAAAGTATATATATATATATATATATTTTAATAAAGCAAAATCCAGTGAGGCTGAGACTGGAGCGTTACTGGTCTGGGAGTAGGGGTGTCAGTGACAGGGGGGAGAGGTCAGTTTCAGGCCCAGCGAAGGTCGGTCTTGCGGTAACGTGGTCCAGATGGTGCACAAGGATGGTGTAAGGGGCACTAAGATGCCGGTGCCTCCAAAGCTCGACACGCTAGCCGAGCAGATGCTGAAGTCATCACACGTAGGAGCTCTCTTTTGAAAGAAGTCACCATCTCCCAAAGTCCCCGGTTCAAGCGTAAACGTGCTACTCCGAGACTGGAGTCAGGCTGGGGGCGGGCGGGCGGGCGGGCGTGGGGGACAGGGAACACCCTGTTGGGATGACTTGAGGAGTGGGCAGGTGGCAAGAAGAGAGACCAGAGAGTGCATCCCCAGGGCTAATGGGCAGGGGAGAAGCAGTAGAGAGGGGCCACTGAGAACAGATGTGGCAGGCACATCATAACAGATTCTTAGGAAGGGCCGAAGAGCCAGGAATGCTGTGAGCCGGCCTTCATGGGGCTTCGTCACCACCTGCGAGGATCTGGCAGCACAAACGGTATCAAGGGGATAAAAGGCACTGCCTGAGGCCCTGGAAAGCGTGTCCCGGTCCCGCAGGAGGACCAAGTACATGACAGGTAGGAACTCCATGCCTCCCCACCCCATAGCCGGGCAAACCCATTCGGTGCCTGGACCCCGAAGAGGCAAGCCCAGTACCAAGGATGAGGACAAGGACACGCCTCTTCTGGATGAAGAGTCCTGCTCTTTCTTGCAGAAGTAGTGGAAAGAAGCAGACTTTCGGGGAAATGTATGTGTAAGAACATTCTAAGGTAAGTCCCTTTGCTACAGCGGAAGAACACAGGGGCTGCGACTCTGGGGAGTGGGGGAAAAGCCCATCTGTAATGCAGGCTTTGGAAATTCCAGCACAGCTTGATGCAGTTCCATCTTGAGTAAAATGGCAGGTCCTTCTTCTGCGTCCTGCGGGTTGGCTGGCCACTGCAGCGGGAAGAGCACACTACCCCCCAGACAGAGCAAACCTCAGCGACAACGGCGCGTTACCAGACCCACTCAGAAAGACGCAGCACACTTTAAAAATATAAGCGACAACATAGGTTCGAAACACGAATGTTTTGTAAAAACGCAAAACGCAAATGTCTTCTCCGCACTTCATCAGGTTGGCGCATCTGCCATAAAAGTGAAGCCAATTTAAGCCCTTGTTGATGTGACTAATAAGGTTAGGTAATTGGATTGGTGGCGGATTAGTGAAACAGCAGCCGGCCAGCCCCCACTTGGAGGCTCCCTGGGATGACGGCAGGGCTGTCTGTGCCCGGCGGTTCTGTGCACGCGTCCCCTCCCGGCAAGAGCCCGATGCCCCTGCCAAGGATAGAGGGTGCGCCTCGTGCCTCAGGAAGAGGAGGAGCCCCTGGGGGTGAGGGCTGACCTGAGAATGGGAAAGAGATGCTGGGATCCAGAAGAGGCCCTCGTCCAAGAGAAGCAGCTGGATGCTGGAGATGAGCCAGAGGACAGGCAACTCACCACAACCCACCACAGAGGCCAGAAGGCCAAACAAAGACAAGGCCACTGTAACCTGCACCCATCAAACCAAATGACGAGGAGCCTGGCAAAAATGGGGATGATGAGGGAGCAGCGGGTCTGGGAAGGACGATACTCCGTGTGACACTCAGCCTGGGAGGCCGAGACAGACCAAGAGAAAAAACAAATGGAGGTATCGCAAGAGAAAAGGAGATTGATCTTTTTTCCAATTGATAGAGCAGAGAGCTTTTATTATTGTTTTTTCCCCTCACAAGTGTCAGTTTTTCTGCCTTTCAAAACCTTTGGTGTGTCCTACCCTTTGTCTCTGAAGGTACAAGTAGATGACAACACAGGTGAACAAACAGTCGAGGATTATTGACCAGGAAATCCAAGTAGCAGACCATGCTTAGCCTGACAGCAGGTGTGGGGGACCCATGTCTTCATGTTTATGCTTTCATTCACATATATCCAAGCGAGACATGTTTTAGGGACGTGAAACTGTGAAACAGAATTAAGTGTGCATAACTACTTCTTGGTATTACCCAGACGGTTTGGTTTTCTGGAAAGAGGGCTCCGGATACCAGACAGTTTTTGAACCCACCACTGGGGGCAGCGTTGAGAACGGAGACAGAACCACCAGGACTCTCCTCCATCAACTTTGTGCCCTTTATTGACAAATCAGAGACCTTGCAAATTGGAGAGAATGAAGCACTCCCATAAACGACCGCGTAAGATGTTTTAAAGCTGCAGGAATAAGAATCACAAGAATGGAAGGAAGAAGAGGAACTCAGAAGCCGAATTCTCATTTGCACCCTTGCCCTTACTCCAACTGCTCGTGACCTTATTTTGACCTGAAGTTGGCTTCAAAGAATGACAAACGACACAGTGTTTTAAAGCCCTTTGATCTTAGTTTCCTGGGCTCATAACACTTATTCATATAAATATATTTTTCTCCTTTACCTGATTCTTCTTCTTCTTTTTTTTAAGATTTATTTATTTATTTATTTGAGAGAAGGAGAGAGAGCGAGCGAGCATGGGTGGGGGATGGGGGAGGGAAGGGGCAGAGGGACAGGGAGGGGGAGAGACCCCTCGGCAGACTCCTCACTGAGAGTGGAGCCCAATGCAGGGCTCAGTTTCACAGCCCTGACAGTGTGACCTGAGCTGAACTCCAGAGTTGGATGCTTAACAGACTGAGCGTCCAGGCGCCCCTACCTGATTCTTTGATAGCGTCTTTCATAAGGTCCTTCTTTGGGGCTTGTGATTCATATAAAATTCAAAAAGTCAGACGTATTTTCAGCCGAGGAAAAGGCATTTTAAACTCCAAATCCTGGTTCTCGTGAATGGGCGATGAGATTGGAGCATGACTTAGTGCCAGGGGCAGAGGAGATGGGCCAAATCTTACGGCAACAACGTTAAAAAAAAAAAAAATTGGCGATGTCAAAACTTACAAAAATATTTTGAATCGGCAATTCCATTTTTGAGAATGCATACCAGGAAAACTTTCCAGAGAAAGTCGAGCTATATACATGCATGTGTTCACTGCACATTTACTCACAGTGGTGAGAATGTGCAAACCACCTAAATGCTCAGCGAAAGGGATGGGTAGGAGAAGATTACCCATTTCATTTTATGAAATGTTATGCCATCATAAAAATCATGGTTACTACGTTGTAATCAAGAAAGATGTCTGTGATAGATTGCCAAACAAAGAGAACCCCCAAAATTTGGACAATGCTGACAACAGTACATTACACGTGTACAAAGACTGATTGCAAACCAGAGGAATAAAAATAGCTGTTCTTTTAAAAAAAAAAAATCTCTTTAATTTTATAAATAAGTAAGTGTGAGGAAGCCCTCTTCCACTATGCAAATAAAAAGAACGAAAGGAAGAAAGGGAGTGAGAAGCAAAAGAAGGGGGGGGAAGGAGATGGGCAGGTGGGTAGGCGGTTTTCACAGGTTTATTTTCTTCCCTTTTTACACAACATCCCTTTGGAGTAGATTCCATTCTGTACCAACATTAAAGCCTGAATTGGAGACTAAGGACGCTCAGTCATTTGCTGGAGACCCAGGTGGTACTGGGCGTCATGGCCTACCTGAGCGCCGTGGGTGCAAACTCAACTGTTGCTCATGGAGCAGAGGTTCTTTTAGCTTTGTATCTGGTTTTGTTCTAGAAAATACCAAAATTATTCTCCCTGGCCGCCATCTTTGTGCCACAATAATAAGGACTGGCCAGTGGAAATCTATAAACAATGCACAATCTAAGAACTCAAAGGTATAAAGGGCAGAAGGAGAATCTATTCTTTAAATATCAGATCCCACTACAATCATGCTATTCTGGTGCAGTTTTGGTTTCCTTCCAATATTCTCAAAATGCCTCAAAAATCTATGTGAAATGGATACACACATAGTTGAATTATTATAATATTCAAGCAAAGGTTGCTTTTGATGTGGAGGACCCACTACCATTTGGGTTCTTCCTGTGCATGTGAGTACGTACCCAACAGTGAATATGAAACACCATACTTATTTTCATGGGATCCGGGGAAGGAGATTTATCTAATCCTCCAACACAAATATTCAGATTTTGTCTTTCCTTTTGATACCGTATGTTCTGAGCACATTACAGACTTTCTTCGAGGAGTTCTTACCAGTTCCGCTGCACTGGTAAAAGACCAAAACCCATGTGAAAGAGGAGAAGCAATGATTTTTGACTTGAAAATAACACATCTGGGCAAGAAGCAGCCAGTCTGAGAGAAAGTAGTGACGCCTGGTTAAACATTCTGAGGGTACGTACCAAGGAGAGGGGGAAGAGTATGTTATCCAGGGTTGAATGTGTAAGTAAATCCAGATAAAGATGAGTAAAAGCTAATAACAATTGGGAATATTTCTCCCTAAAGATGAGGACAGAGGATGAAGGCTTCTTCAAGAAGGGAAGTCCTAGGGCTTTTCTCTTTTAAGCTGTAGGGAAGTCAGTTTTTCATGTTCAATACCTTTACCTCCAGAGCCATTTAAAAAGCCTTTTTCAAGGTTTTCAGGCTTGTGTTACTTCTCCCCAAGCCACTTACCGCACACCTACTACACCCTTACCATCTGGAAGCTTCGCGTCGAATGGAATTCACACTGCATCATATCGAAGAAGATTGGGATGGTGGCTTTGCGCAGTTCTGTCTCAGGAATTAGCGTCATTTCTAATATCGGGCCGACCATTTCTGGAATGAACTTTATCTTGTGTTGACCTTAAATGCAGAAAGGCATCATTCAGAATTTTTTGTTTTAAAATGACTTTAAGTGAGCATCAGTGGACCAAAGTGAACAAGACATAATGGTGCGACTTTGAATGCTAGTATTAGGGACATGCAGTCACTTCTCATGCAGCAGGATTTTGAATATGTTCAGCCTTTAGCACACGACGTGGACCGGAGAGGCGCCTAGATGGCTCAAAGGGTTAAGTATCCGACTCCTGATTTCAGTTCAGGTCATGATCTCAGGGTCCTGGGATCAGGCCCCACGTCGAGCTCTGCGCTCAGCATGGAGTCTGCTTATCCTTCTTCCTCTTCTCCTCCCCTGCTCTCTTTCTGTCTCTTTCTCTCTCTCAAATAAATAAACAAAATCTTAAAAATAAAATAGAAAGAAGAAGTGGACTGTATTTGAAATGTTGTAAGGGAAGCTATTAATGTATCCATCCAATGTACGACCTGTAGTCATGACTTACCTGTTATATAAGATAAATCTATTTCACAAATAGACGAGTTCATCCCATAAATCAAGGACATGAGCGGGGCTCTAAAGCAGGGCTGGGAGACTGAATACCTGGTATCTCGTTTGTGACATTTTGTTATTAACATCTGTAATGTATCCAGAGTTAATCAATCTTACTCATCTTTCTGTGCAATCAGAAAAGAGAATGGATCCTCTAAAGAATTCAGTTTTTTTTAAAAAATTACTCAGCTAATAAGGATTTCTGTAAAGAGAGCCATAAACAAATTTGGCTATTATAAATAACCACACTTAACAAAGTACGTAACCCTCCTGATAAACCTAAATTAACAGATTTCTAAGATTTATATTAAGTGGACACATAATGCAAAATGTAACCTTCAATAAGGAATCTGAATATAATGAAAATCTTGTTTTCAACTTTTACTGAATATGTAGTCTTTTGACCAAGGCTATAAAAACGTGATTCTCATTACTTCCCCAAATGCTTAGTGTCTCTGATAGGCATGTAACTGTGGCAAAGCATTCTCTTAAAAATGCTATTATATTCAGTCTCTCAGGTGACACTTGTCTTGTATTACGCCTAAAAGATGTCAGAGCCAATGTTTCAGAAAACAGATGATAGTGACACCAAGTCGTCCATCAACACAATCTGAGTGTCACGGAGTGCTCGGTCTGTCACTGACAGCGTTTACTGTTCCGAGCTGGGAGCAACATTTAAAAATGGCAGGAGCAAGTGGTCGTAGACGCAAGGATTGGAAAAATAGGTTACAAGAATGACGGTTTTCTTTTTTTTTTAATTTAATTTAATTTTTTCAGTGTTCCAAGAGTCATCGTTCATGCACCACATCCAGTGCTGCATGAAATATGTGTCCTCTTTGATTATTGGCCTTCCTTCCTCCTAGTACAGGAACCTGGCCAGTGCTGAGGTCTACTGATAGTGATAACAACTGGGTTTAACCTCTGTAAACAAATGGTCCTCAAGGTGAACAAGGCTTGGGTGTTCTCCAGGAATCATCTTTACTTTCTCGTTTTTCCTTTTTTCTTATTTCTTTTTGGGCATTTGCATTATGGATTTCCCCTGGAGCATATCTTGCTCAAATTTAATGATGAACTCAGGTTTGAAATCAATGAGGATCAAGGTGACTCTTGCAGTGTAGACTTCAAGAAAAAGAGGATACATTTTTTTCTTCCCCTTTTGAGACAAAGGAAGAACAAGCTAATTATCAGATCACCGTAAGAACGCTTTACCTCCGGTCACCTTGCCAATCTCCTAGTTACAACAACTCCCAAATTCTTTAAAACCCACCAAAAGTCTTTCTTCTAGTTACAAAACATGGAGCCGTCCCATCCCCTCCAGACGCTGGGTCCAAAAATCCGGGACATTAAACCCAGTCTTACCCCAGGAAAATCTCCATGTACACATAGGTAGGCTGAGCAAAAATGTGCATCATCCAGGCAAAGTGAGGACGTCTTCTACGTGGACTTTAATGAAAGCATATAATTTGTCCAGTCCCCAGAATCAACCATGAAGGGACCCCCCCGCCCGGGATGAAAACTAGCCCAGACCAAACCTAGCCGATCAGGATCTTGCTGTGGGCGTGCTGGCTCTGGGGGGCCGGCCCCGCCGGTGGGCCTCCTGTGTGTAATACACAAAAGGAAGGGGAGGCAGCGCGGGCCAAGGTGAGAACAGGTGCTCTGGTGCCCATTTCCCGGAGTGCGCTTTGATAAATAACTGAAGAGCTCGGGAAAGAAGCACATCCGCCCTCCCCCTCCTTTTTTTGGGAGAGCATGTGCTTTTGATTTCTCCTTTCGGACTCAAAATGTGACAGGTTTGGGAGGGGAAGAACCTGCCACTCTGTCCCATAGGGCGATGCCCTGTTTGCACTTGCATTAAATTGAGCAGGTCGCCGAGTCCTTGCTCTGAAGCTCTGCTTGGAGGGGAGACAGAGACACTCATGTCAACGTAGCACGCACACACACATGATTGCAAAGGTTCAGGGAAGAAATAGTCTCGTGGTGAATTCGGCTTGTTAAAATCAAAAGCAAATGGAGACCAGCATCGAAAATTCTCTGAGCCAACAAAACCAGTTTAGTCCTACAAGCAAGGCTTCATTTAGCTTATTTTGCAAGGCTAGCTTGACCTGATGCACTTCTTGCTTCTGCCTCTGGAAATCATAAACAAAAAACAAAACAAAACAAAAACATTGTCCAAAGACTGGTATGAGGTAACCACTAACCAATTCCCCCTCATTTAAGAGAATTCTACAATTATAACCAATCACTAATATTATAACCAATAAACAGTCCCTGCTTTCTCAAGATAGACCTCTGAGCCTCCTTCTGTGTATTGGTTTGCGTGCTCTAAGCCTGCTACTTGTCTCCTCGGTGTGTGCACAATAAACCTTTACTAATGACTGCTTCAGTACTCCGCTCATTTTGCTTCTGTTATTTGTGACCCTTTGAAAAGCTCAAGGCCCGATCGAGTGATAGGTGACTAATTGTAAGACGATAAATACACCTGACTTCCATTTTCATTCTGTTGGCAGAGCTGGCGAGATCAAGTGGCCAATATGTTCCCAAACCTGAGCCCATTAAAAAAAATAAAATAAAAAAGGCTGTGTAGAAAATAGGTTGTGTACATTCCGGGGAACTGAGATGTGCTGTCATAAACTTCTGGAGCGAGGACCTTGGCAGTGACACTCGGGGCAGGCTCCAATCCCTGAGATTCGCAGTAGGAAAGAGCCAGGCGGCCTGAGGTGACCCCATGGAGCCATTCTTAGCTCTTTTGAGAGGTTGCTCGCGGCAGATCCTTTGGACAACTGATACTTTTTATTACTTTTTTTTTATTTTCCAAAAATAATGTAATTATTTTACAGGCAAGGAACCCAGTCATGTTGGTTGGTGGTTATTTCCTGCTGTGACCAGATTCCTACCCTTCATTGACCAAGGTCATGGTACATTTGACCTCTTGGCCACCTCCCGGCCAGTGTCGAGGCTCTTGGCTGAAAAGCGGCAGAACACAGATCTTAAGCATTCATCCCCATATTCAAATCAGCAACTCCCAGGATGCAATGGGACATTTGTTCTCCTAACTGCACCCTTTACCTTGCAAATCAAAAGATCTCCCGCTTGACTCAGCCTATTTGGAGCATAATGACAGATAACGTTGAAGGAACCAACTGTTCCAAAATAGCTTTAAAGATCTGATTTACACCTAAGGGTGCATCCTCAGACGGTTGAGCCTCTCCCAGGGCCCGAGAGTGACATAACAAAGCGCTCACATCACCCCGGGCTCTTTGTACCTTCCTTCACGACAATCACGGAGACGGGGCCAGTTGCAAAAGGTGGTCAGTCTCAGGGACTACAGAGGTGACCAGGAACATAGTTTTTATAGGAAGAAAGAAAAGCCAGAAAGGCAGGCGTGTCCATCAGTCAGTCAGGCCAGTCATGGCTTGAGGGGAGTTCTGGAGCTTTCCATGCCAGGCAGTGACCCTTCGGTGACCCCCCACAGAGGGGAGGGTCCTGGGGGAGCACTAAGGAGTCAGGGCGGGTGGAGCTGGGGCAAAAACTATTCATCAAGCAAGAAAAAAAAGCAGTTTATTTCTTTTTTCTTTTTTTAAAGATTTTTTAATTTATTTTTGTGAGAGAGAGAGTGAACACATGTGCACGAGCAGGGGGAGGGGCAGCGGGAGAAGCAGAGTCCCCGCTGAGCAGGGAGCTGGATGCAGGACTCGATCCCAGGACCCCGGGATCATAACCCGAGCAGAAGGCAGATGCTTCACTGACTGAGCCCCCCTCCCCTCCCCAACGCCCAAGATAAGAGCATGTTCGTATGTGAATCATCAGTCTGAATATCTGTCCGGGGGGATGTTTCTGGTTCCCCTAAATGCTGTACCAGATATCAAACCATTTCAGAATGAAGCACTGTCATTGGAAATCATACCTAAAATTCTCCTTTGGGGGAACTCACAGTGTGTTCTTGAGAAAGGAAACCGAACAATCCCCAAGAAGGTGTTGCCCCTCTCTTGGGGACGGCCAGCGTGTCAGAGATGGCCTGGGGGCTCCTGTTCGGGTGGGGGGAGCAGGTGGAGCCCACGGTACTTGCTGGCAGTGGGGAGAGCCCCGGATTCCCTCTCGGCCAGCAGACAGCAATAACCTCTGTACCACTGTCTGAACGTCCCTTGTTCGGTGCTCTCCACTGGGGCTGTATTTGGTCCCTTGCTGGCGTGAGTTCTGCAGTGTCTGGCCTCCCAGGGCAAATGACAAATGCATCTGTCAGAGCATGATCAATTAAAATGAATCATGAATGGCCCTCCTCCCTATTCTAGAAGCCTTGGCATTTCATTACTGAGAACATCACCATACATATCTAAAGAGTTATGGAGCGTCAGGATTGGAAGGCTCTTGAAAACTTCGTCCAACCTCTCTATCTTACAGCCTGGAAAACGGATGGGAGCCCAGAAAGACTGGGTCATGGGGGGGCCCCACAGCCAGGCAGAGGCCGGGTAGGAAGGAATCTCCAGTAGGATTCAAGTCTCTTCACTTGGAGCCACGGCCCCTCCTCTCTCTCCCGGGGGCGGGGGGGGGGGAGGGGGGTGGTGGTGGTGGCAGGAAGTCCAAGGACAGGGCGGCAACGGGACAGCTCAGTGTTGGAGATACAGGAAGCCCTTGGACAGCCCGGAGCCATAACTAAGATTCTGGGCATTTAAGCTGCTGCGGGAAAGTCACGTCCAATGAC
>CM053617.1:66569402-66584555 GCA_028646535.1 Procyon lotor | reverse complement strand
ATAAAATTAAAAAAAAAAAAAAAAACACAAAAAAACCCCACATGTTTCACCTTCCTGTTCTGGAAAGTTAAGGATGAGGAAGAAGCCCAGTGAATAATTTCTGTTTTGGTTTTAATGACTATATGTGAAAAATACACTTGGGTGCTTAGAAAGTCATTGGCATACAAGTTCAATAAGTATTTGCTTACATAATTCTCACTCTGAAGGGATGACGTGGTTCTGGTGAGGCCGGCAAGTGAGAGACACGCTCACAGAGCAGGAGGGGCGCTGAGATGGGTTTTTGCCGTCTTCTGAGACTCCCTCTGGAGTCACCGATGTCAGGGAGGGACAAAGTCTTAGAAAAGTCCATGTAAAGCAGATGACACGGAGATGTGGGAGCAGAGGAGTTTTTATGAAAGGGGTGCTCAGAGCAGAGAGAAGTCAGGGAAACTGAGGCAGAGAGGCGGCAAGACCCTCTCCGGGGCACCCGAAGTACAAAAAGAAAGCACACCAGGTTCTGTTCTTTGTCCTGGGCCAGGAGCCAGGCAGGACCCAGAGCTGAAGGACCCAGGCAGGGGCACACGGCTCCTGAGAGGGCAGGACCACCCAAGGACTAGTCCAGCCCATTGGATCTCCCCCACCAGAGCAGGACCCATGCAACCTCCTGCAAAGGAGGAAACCCCGGGCAGTTCTCACTCTAACGGAGCCCTTCATCAATCCCAACTGTGTCAGCTGCTTGCACGAGATGCTTCCTTTCTCAAAGGAGCAAGGCACAAGTAGACGATAAAGAAAAGCACATGTGGAAAGACATCAGAATGGTGCAGAGCAGAAGCGATTATCTCCTGAAACTCCCATTCTAGGTGGTGCTAACGGTGCTGAATGACAATGACTAGAACTCACCAGAATGAGCCCTGCAGTTTCAGATCTTGGTTCATGGGTTAGAAAAGGTGACACCAGATTCGGGATTTGAAACCAACCTTTTAAGACATCGCGATTACATCTCAAGATATATACCCAGCTGGCTTAGAGGCTACCCAAATGATGCTAACAGACTTGCAGGCTCCTGCCCTCGATTTCGGGGCTGGACGCAGACTTACTTGTTAAGGATTTTGGCTCTCTTCGCGCTTGAAAAATTCTCCAGTTGCAAGGACTCCTGAGTGAGGAAAGCGACCGCCAGATGGAAGTAGTTGTTCCAAAGCTGAAAACCAAAAAGGGGAAGATGCTGAGGTGCCGAACAGCTTACTAGTGGGTCTCTGAGGCATTCCTCATTTTCTCGCACACTCTTCTGTGATGTTTAGAAATCCGCACTCACTCTAGGCAGGTGGTGAGCCAGCAGCCCGCGGTGTGGTCCACGGCTGGGTGTGAGCACTGAGGTCACAGAGCGTGGGCTCAAATCCCAGCTCTGCCCCTTCCTCGGGCAACTCATCTAACCTCCCGGGGCCTCGGTTTCCCAAGACGTAAGGGGACAGTCTCACAGTGCCCATCTCCTGGGGTTGTCAGAGCGACACAGGAGTGAACAAGGGGGGGGGTGTGGAGTGAGCGGTAAGGACACAGTAACGTCGGCTCCTGTTACTAGGGCATTATGGAGCCCCTTCCTTACTAGTATACAGATTTCTATAATTTAGGACTTTTTCAGGTACCAAAAATGTACATAAACACTAGATAACTAAGGAAGCAAGTTTTTTTTTTTTAGGAAGCAAGTTGTAAAAACATCAAACATTTTATATTTCAAAGACTTATAGACAATATGTGGCTTAACGGATGATTTCCTATGAAATGACTTTGTTAGAAAACTCTGACCCGTGAAAGCTCTGTCTACTTGAACACAGTAACCTAGACTTGCTGCTGTAAAAGTGTCATTATGGGGCACCTGGGTGGCTCAGTCGGTTGAGTGGCCAAGTCCTGGTAGGGCTCAGGTCGTGATCCCAGGGACCTGAGATTGAGCCCTGCATCGGGCTCCCTGCTCGCAGGGAGTCTGCTTGAGATGTCCCCCTTCTGCCCCTCCCCCTAAAATTAATTAATTAACTAATTAATTAAAAGCATCATTATGCATAGATCTTAAAGTCATGGAACTAACAGCTGGTTATGTCAGTGTTTAAGACCAGGTCAAGAACATCGTGATGTGGGAATAATTCTTGGATCACGAATGGGGATGACTTAGACACACTCCTGGCCTTGACACATAACTCCGACCCCTACTGAGCTTGTCCCAGAGGCCAGTCTCGGGGGGGTGGGGGGCTTCTACCTGCTCCCCGGAGGGAAAGAGCCTGGACAGAGTTCCCATCACACGTCCAAGCTCGAAAGGCTTCCACAGTCTTTAGAAGAAACCTGGGGAGGTTGGTTTTCTCGTTTACCAAACAGGAAAAATATCTATTGTATCAAATGAGATAGTTGCAAAAGGGTTACGTAAAAACAAACCGTAGCGGCTTCATTCGTGGTCACCTGTGAAGTAAGTGGGGATTTTGGAGCACAGTTGTAAGGGGTGTGGCCTTCCCTTTACCTAACACCTTTCATGAATGGGGCGCTTTCTCTAGCCACAGAGCAGCTCATCTGATCGCTGCAGAAACACCCAGGGAAGTGCTGTGCCCCTGCTTCTCGGATGCGGTGCAGGGACTCGCCCAAAGCCACGGGTTACGTGTGAAGCAGATGGACAGTCTGGAGTCAGGTGGCCTGGGATCGAGCCCATGTCAGGCTTCCTGCTCAGCCGGGGGGTCTGCCGCTTTCTCTCCCTCCCTCTGCCCTTCCCCGCTCGCGCTTGTGCTCACTCTCTCGTGCACTCTCTCTCTTAAAAAATTAAAAATCTTGGGGCCCCTGGGTGGCTCAGTGGGTTAAGCCTCTGCCTTCAGCTCAGGTCATGCTCTCAGGGTCCTGGGATCGAGCCCCAAGTCAGACTCTCTGCTCAGCGGGGAGCCTGCTTCCCCCTCTCCCTCTGCCTGCCTCTCTGCCTACTTGGGATCTCTCTCTCTCTGTCAAATAAATAATAAATAAAAAATCTTTAAAAAAAATTAAAAATCTTTAAAAAAAGAAGTCTTAAAAAAAATCACATGAAAATAGAAGCCAAAAAACAGGACGCCCTGCGTGACGTGAGGTACGCCAAGCTGAGGTGCCTGAACGGGGTCTGAGGACGAGACGGTGGTAATAATGCAAGCTTGCTGTGGGCCGTCCTGCTGTAGTTACATGGGAGAAAGTTCCCGTTTGTAGGAAATACACACTACAGCGCTGGGGTAGGGGGCGTGGGGGTTAGGGGAGGCGTCCTTTGTGCTGTATTGCTGGGAATGGGAGGCAGGCTGGGCGGGAGCACGGGGACCCCGAAGGGGAGGTGGCCGGCGGCCCTCAGGGTTGATGAGTTCAGGGAGAAGGGGGCGTCAGCAGAGTGTGCGGAGAACACAAGGATGTGAGGACACAGAAGTGTGCCCGTCGGAGCACCAGCTCCCCAGAGCTCACACTGCGGGCCGCCGCAGCCATCTGGGGCCCAAGCCCTCCAGCCGAGGGTGGGTGGGGGGCGCTGCAGGGTCCAACGGCAGCCCCGATGCACTTCACCCTCGCCAAGGGTCAAGGAGTTCTGCTGGCCCAGGGAGCACACGGCTGCTGAGGTGTGTGCACTCGAGGGGAGCGGCCTCGGGACCTTCCTCGGGACACAGGGAACGAGAGCAGAGACACTGGGGAAAAGGAGCCCACACTCACGGCGGCCACTCTTCCTGTCCACGACAACCTACCCAGCGAGTACGAGGTGAGGCTCACAGGGATAAAATGGAAAATCCTAATGAAGGACACAGAAAGAAGACCTAAATACTCCTGTATGGGACGGGAAAAAAGAAATACTGCAAAGTATTCCCCCCTCCATCCTGTAACATTTCCCCTACATTTATTTATAGACTCAATGGCTTCCCAATTAAAATAAATGCAGCGTTTTTAAAAAGTAAGCTGATCTTGCATTGCATATGGAAAAGGAAATACAAAAGGGGTGCCTGGGTGGCTCAGTGGGTTAAGCATCTGCCGTCGGCTCAGGTCAGGATCTCAGGGTCCTGTGATCGAGCCCCAGGTCAGGTTCCCTGCTCAGTGGGGAGTCTGCTTTTCTCTCTGCTTCTGCCTGCCACTGCCCCTGCTTGTGTTCTCTCTCTCTCTGTCAAATAAACAAATAAGATCTTAAAAAAAAAAAAAGAAAAAGAAAGAAAGAAAAAGAAAAGGGAAGGAAAGGAAAGGAAATACGAAAGAAGAGCCAAGATAATTTTGCAATGGCACACTAATAGGGAAGGTCTGACCCTACTAGTAGGGTATAAAACCAGAAGGTAATAACATAGGAAATAGAATGGAAACACACACTCAACACACATACATTTGTAATTATGGTTTTTACGATGGCATTTCAAATCACAGGGAAAGACTAATCTATTCAGAATATGGGGAAGAAGTAAAGTTTAAACTCTTAGCCCTAATACTAACTAGAAAAATCCCTGATAAATTAATCATCAGGAAGTTAAAAAAAAAAAAGGCGGAATTATAAAGGTATTAGCACATACTAACTATGTAAAGAAAAAGTTACCTTTATAACACTGAGGCAAAGAAGGATTTGCCAGGCAAAACAGAAAGCCCACGAGGCACAGAAGAAATGATAGATTCAACTGTAGAAAAATTAAAGATTTCCTTATGATAAGCCTAAACCCACAACTAGGCTATATTATGAATTTTCACTTAGAGAAAAGAATGACAAATAGCCCAATAGAAAAATAAGTATAGGAAGTGATCAGACGTTTCACAGTAGAAATCACACAGCCAGTAAGTATTCTCAGCCTACGTAGCAATCAGAGAAATTCCAACAAAAATAAGAGACAACAATTTTGTAGAAATTGGTCCAGGAAATGGTTTTGGAGAGTGGCTGCTCTCAAAGAAGGTTGGTGGGACTGCAAATTGCTACAGGAGGATAATTTATCAATGTCCATTCATGTACACTTTCTTACCACTGGGCCTGGCCGTCTACAGCGATGCCGCACGGAGAGGCATTGTTGGAATGGGGACAACCCGGAATGGTCCGGGGGTCCTCAGTGCGGGAGGGTCTGCACCAATTCTGGTACATGGATATTAAGAACAAAAAATACAGAATATAATTCAATCTGTGTTAAAAGCCAATAGAAAGCACGCACAGGTATGGATGATCGCTTAACTAGGCATCAGGAAGTGCCCACAATCAGTTCAAAGTCACCCCACAGAGGGGAAAAGGGTGAGGAGGGGTCTTTCATAGTTCCCCTGGTGTGCCAGTTTGCAGTGCATAAATATTTTACAATGAGAATATACCTGTGTTTTAGGATGTGGGAAAACAAGCATTAAGCAGAGAAAAGGATATAATCCTAAAAATTATAAAAAAAGTAGTAACACTTCTAGATCTACAGTTCCTGATATATTAATATATACTTATATTCCAGAGTGCAGATAAAACAGACATTTACCATTTAAAAATTATTACTTTTTTAAAGATTTTATTTATTCATTTGACAGAGAGAGATCACAAGTAGGCAGAGAGGCAGACTCAACGGGAGTCAGAGGGAGAGGGGGAAGCAGGCTCCCCACTGAGCAGAGAGCCCGATGTGGGGCTCGATCCCAGGACCCTGGGATCATGACCTGAGCCAGAAGGCAGAGGCTTTAACCCACTGAGCCACCCAGGTGCCCCTTCCATTTAAAAATTATTAAGGAAAAACAAGCATAGGTTCCATCTCAGTGAACAGTCCTGCCCGGGAAACTAATACCATTCGCATTTGGATGCGTTTTTTTATTAACAAACTTTAGTAAGCTACGTAATAAAAAAATCATTATTAGCAGAAATACACCCAGAGTGCAATGAAACTGAAAGCCACAAACAGCAGATGTGTGGTAAGTCATGCCAGGTAACATTAATCCTTATTACACACACACACACACACACACACACACACACACACACACACACACACCCTCCTTCCCTCCCCTTCCCCTGCCTCTCTCTGTAAGCACTGAAGAAACAGGGCCCAAACTGATAGATGGGCTGACCCAACCCAGAGTCATGCGCAGCAGGGTCTGTGCCGGGAAAGGCCACGGCAGGAAACACCCACAGAGAACCCGGTTCTCAAAGCCAGCAGAGCTCAGGGGCGCAAACCCCACTCGGCTGTGTCTGCAGACCCCTCCCTCCCCGCGTCTGGACAGTCTGGGTCTGAGTCAGTCTCTCTGCTACAACACACGTGCTGGCCTCCCCCCTCACTCCCTACCTGCCACTCTGATTCCTACTTTCGCTCTCAAACCGGTCCATCTCCCTCCTTGCTAAATCGAGCAAATACTCCAAAGGCCTAATTTTCAGTCCTCGGGTTCCAGTAGTACATCCTGTAAATTCCATTTCCATACCTTGCATGGGAAACCGATTAAGTCTGAGGATTAGAAATCTAAGATATTGGCTCCGACTGGCAATTTGTTTTAGCATGATTTCCCAACAAAGGGTATGCCTACTTCCTCTCTTACCTGTAGCTCAAAGTTGGCTTGATCCAGAAATTTTTTGTTCAGCATATCTGCATACTGATTAATCGCTCGCAGGAAGACTCTGAAAGATCAAGAGAAAATTACATAATTACACACTTAGGCGCGGGCACCTTTGTGGGTTTGGCATTTTAATGAGACACAGCCTGTGTGTCTGGAAAGTGAACGCTCGAAGTCCTGTGAAAAGCTATGAGGTTGTGCCAATAAAAAGCCCAGAGAATTATATGCAGATGTGCTCCAAATTAATCAAGGAAATTAGCACATGCAGAATAAAAGAAACAGATATCTGAAAGTAACATATGAAAAGTATCACTAAAGGGTGCCTGGGTGGCTCAGTGGGTTAAAACCTCTACCTCCGGCTCAGGTCATGATCTCAGGGTCCTGGGATCGAGCCCCACATCGGGCTCTCTGCTCAGCAGGGAGCCTGCTTCCTCCTCTGTCTCTGCCTGCCTCTCTGCTTACTTGTGATCTCTCTATGTCAAATAAATAAATAAAATCTTTAAAAAAAAAAAGAAAGAAAGAAAAGTATCACTAAAAAAAAACCTAACTTTTTTTTTTAAAAAGGAAAAGGTGCTAATTAAATCCTCTCCTCAAGTCACCACGTCTTCATGTAACATTATCAAACTGGTCTTTGCTTTGCAGGCTTTTTATAAGTAAGCATTTAGAAGTGTTGTTATACACCATCTATCGGGCGTGGAGTGATCTGGTGAGTATCTGCAGGTACGGCTTACTTCGGTGTTATTTATCCTCTGTTCCAAATGCTGATTTCGGTAACTAATTTACTTGGTAAAAAAAAATCTATAGTAGATGCTTAAGTGATTTGACAAGAAGGCTAACAGGAATTTTAATTCGCTGATCCATTGATAATGTACAATTTTAAGCACCCAGAGCAAAATATCACATCCTTTAATACCTGGACTTTTACTTTTCTATGTTGAGAAACATAATTTGAGAGGTTATAAACGACTCCAGAGGTCTAAGCCTTCCACCAGCTTGTTCAACCTGTAGATTTGTTTTACTGCCCTTGAGAGTGTTTACAATAATAAAGCTCAGTCCACATACTTCTTTCTAAATGACCCTTCTCCATTTCCACAAAGGCAGGACACAAGGAGAATTAGCATTAGGTCACAGATAATAAACTTAATTACACTTCCTCTGTTTAGATAGCAGGAAGCAGCCAGAGAGTGTAAGAAAAATCTAGGTTACTTCCCAGGAACCGGCGCTCTCCGAAAGCATCGTTTCTTCAGCTCTGCACACCCGGAGAAGCCCCCCATCCCAGACCGCCCCAGGGCCCCTGGAGGCCAGGCAGCCTTCAAGGAGGAAGAAAGGGGCTCTCTGCCGGGGGTTTTCAGGTTTCCACCCCACCTCCCGCCCCACATTGCACACTTGGACAGCTCCAAGAAAGGGGGTCTGCAGATAGCATCTTATTAAGGAACCGATCAGTTGGATCCAGGCCCAAAACAGGTGTGACAAAGGGGCTGGGATGGAGTTCGTCATCTCAGTTGCTGAAGAAAACTGTGGCCACACTTATCAGAATTCTTCCCTGGGGACATTAAATAGAACCAAAAAAGAGGTGTCCGTGTTTTGGGTGACTCTCAGTGGAGGGGTGTAGGGCTCCTGTCCTCATCCATTAGCCGAGGGCACAGAGGGGCAGCAGCGCCGATCAGCCAGAGGCCCGCCAGGTAACTACAGGCTGCCCAGTTCCATTTGAAAAGCAGCTCTTATGGCTGAAATTTGGGATTTATTGAGAAAAGCTGAACCCAGGGCACTTAGGGTGTCCTGATGAATTAATAGAGGACCAGGATGGAAAATCACTGAATTTAGGACAAGTCTTGTGTCTAGAGCACACCTGGCAAGCCTTATCAGCCCTCCTGGCCTGGGCTGGGGCCTCCTGGGCGAGGGTCAGCCCTTAGAAGTACGAGACGTAAGCCGAAAGAGAAAACAGTCTGCCTTGCCCATCTGAGCCTCGGCAAGCGTGTCCTGAGAGCACGTGGGGACCTGTGCTGGCATTTACACCAGCAGCCAGAGAAAGGGTCCCGAGTGTCAGGGGAGCAGGACCAGCTCCCGTCATTGGGGGGTAGGGGGGCTCTCACGAGGTACAAAACCCTGGGCAACTGACCACCCTGTAATTTTTCCTTCAGTTTTAGAACTCAGCTGTTGACTAGGGTCCCCTGGGGTCCTTCTGAGCTTGAAGGAAGACCCTCCCTCCAGCCCCCTATGACTATAAAGGCAAATTTACTAGAACATGCATTATTATTACATGGTAATTATTCTGCCTCAAGATAGCACCCAAACAGATGCAACGTGCACTTCTAATTAAACTCTGGAACAATTTCAGCCAGTTAAATAAAGATATTTCTCAAAATGACTTTTTTTTTTTTTTAAACATGCCATGCTGAAATAATATGAAGGCCAAATAAAAACTTTTTAATGAACTGACAACTGAGAAAGCGCGGGGCTGAGAGCGATTCTATAATTTAGACTCACTATAAATTTTTTAAAAAGCAAGGACAAAAAGCAAATAACACAGAATGTGAGTTGTAGCAGGAGAACTAAAGGGAAGATCAAATGAAAACTGTCATTAGTTCCCATCCACAAGGGTGAGCTGTTCAGGCCCCGCACCCAGGCCACGCACCTTCCACAGAAGCAACCGGGACACACATAAATTATATATATACCCCCGAGCCCACACTTGATGGGATTAAAAACTGAGCCATGCAAAAGGCCATCGGAGGATGAATCGATGATCTCACTAGTGAAAAAGAAACATGAACAGGAGTTAACTTTTACATGAGAACAACTATTACCTGCTATAATTCATGGGTTATTTCTAATAAATGTCAAACTAGAGAGAGTAAATAAGAAAATCACAGAGACGCTTTTGCATAAATAATCTGCTGTCAATCACACAGAGGAGTATGGAAAGGATCTGGAGCTAAGCTGAGCGACTGGACAGCAGGACACCTTCCCAGGCTGAAATGAAGACCTCAGGCGAGTTTGACATGGCTCAAGATGAAGTCCTTTTAGTCAAGAGGCGACAAGAGGAGGGCAGTGTGAATGTGCTGGCTGTGCGGTCCTAGTGACTGCTGGAGGTGGGCTCAGGGTCTGGGAGGCCCTCCAGACTGTTCTCAAATAGTCCTGTCTGCTTATTCACTCCTGTGCCTGTGATGCTAAGTCAGGATCCAGCAGTTTCAGATGCCCCCTAGGTGTCTGTCATAGGAGTGGGTGGGTGGATGGATGGATGGATGGATGATGGATGGATGGATGATGGATGGATGGATATATAGATGATGGATGGATGGATGGATGGAAGGATGATGGATGGATGATGGATGGATGGATGGATGGATATATAGATGATGGATGGATGGATGATGGATGGATGGATGGATGTTGGATGGATGGATGATGGATGGATGGATGGATGATGGATGGATGGATGATGGATGGATGGATATATAGATGATGGATGGATGGATGGATGATGGATAATGGATGGACGGATGGACAGATGGACAGATGGATGGATGGATGGATGATGGATAATGGATGGACGGATGGACAGATGGACGGATGGATGGATGATGGATAATGGATGGATGGATGGACAGATGGACGGATGGATGGATGATGGATGGATGGATGGATGATGGATGGATGGATGATGGATAATGGACGGACGGATGGACGGATGGATGATGGATGGATGGATAGATGGATGGATGGATGGATGGATGGATGGATCAGGGATGGATGGATGGATATGTAGCCCAGAAGATCAGGCTCTGACCCAAATCAGAGGGTGCAGAGAGGCTAGACTATTTGGTAGTCTCTCATCTCCACGAGTAGATTGTCCACTGTGGGGTTCGGCTGTTTTGAGTTCCTTGTTAACCAAATTTCTCCTTAGGCATTTGGCATTTATAGTTAGGCATTGCACCCTCATTCTCCTATGCACCTCCCAAGCTGGTCCCCTCATTTTCCTTTCCACCTCCCAGAGCAGGTCCTCATTCTCCTCTCCACCTCCCAAGCTAGGCCCTTCATTTTCCTCTCCACCTCCAAACCTAGTCCCACATTTTCCTTTCTACCTCCCAGAGCAGGTCCTCATTCTTTTCTCCACTTCCTGAGTTAGTCCTCTCATTCTCCTCTCCACCTCCAGAGCTAGTCCTCTCATTCTTTTCTCTACCCCTAGAGCTGGTCCTCCATTCTCCTCTCCACCTCTGGAACTTGTTCCTGATGACAGGAACCTTGTCATTTACATATCAGGATCCCCCAAAGCATTTAAAAGGACCCCTTCAGCACCATGAAGATTCTGAAGTGTTCTATTCTAAGAACCCTTTGATCTCTACCTGCACTAACAGATCTCTCAGAGCCAGGGGTGTTTCCAGGACTGGCACCAATGAAATACAACAAAACAAAAACAAACACATCCCGAGCCTGTCCTCGTGCAGAGAGAGAATCCAGTACAACATGACTGTACATGAGCACGGGACACAATGAAGAAAGGTCATGCATAATGTTCCCCATGGTCCTAGCTTCCAAGAACACGAGAGTGAGATGCTACAGGGGGTAGAGACTGTGGGCAGTGGAAGGTGGGAAATGCTTCTGCTCTGCCGGAAAAGTGAGGGACTCGGGGGAAAAAGATTCATGACTCTGTGAGCCAAACAAGTTATGTTTATTCCCAGCCGGGAGGATTAAGTAATTTCTAAAAACAAAGCTAATGGTGTGAAAATGAAATGCTTCCATGGATGCTGTCCCATGTGGTCAAAACGATTAAGAAAAAGTATGAGCCCATATTTAATAGAGTTATTTTCAATCATTTTTAACCTTTGAGTGGCTTTATTTATAACCTAAAATCTTGGAAGATGAAACCAAACACACAAATAAATAATGAAGAGAGAACCACAGGCAAATTATGTCATCTCAAGAAGATTTAAAAAGCCATAAGGTCTACATGCACTTTCCCTAAGACACTCAAATTATTCAAAACAAACGACTGCAAATTTTACTTTTAATGGCCGCAAGGAAAGGATTTGATCTCATGCTTCTTGGTAACTGATTCCTGTCTCCCCAAAGTCAGAGGCATCCCCTTTACCGACCCTGCTACAATGTTCCCATTTTCAATCATTTAGGGCTCAGTGTGAGACAGAGTTTATTCCCAAACCTCATACAACTAAAACAAACAGGAAGTCTTCCTGACTTCCTTCTCTCCTAGTGGACCACAATGGGCTCCCACTAGAAACAAAATGCCCACTCTAAGTCCTAAGGGTGTCAGATATGAACTGGATTCTTGTCCACACACCCATACACACATCCAAGGACAGTCTAGATCAATTTCTCTCTATCCATCACCTATCATCTATCTGTCATCTCTCTCTTTTCCCCTCCCTATCAATCAATCTACCCATCTCTTCACATCCGTGTAAACATTTAACTAACAGACCTTCAGAAAAGTCTTTCTAACCATCTCTCATCTACCCGTCAATCATCTATCTATTGATCTATCTTCTTCATGTCCGTGTCAACATTTCTCTCTAGGACCTTCAGAAAGTGGCTCAAGCTTTTGAGATTCTCCTATTTTCAACCAGCAAAGAAAGTACTAACTGTGAGGGCTCTGAACTGTGAACTTTGAATGGAAGGGTCTTGTTTTTTTTAATGTTGAGATTAAAGGTAACACAGAGGTATCACCACGTAGTCCAAAGTCATTTTAACCCCATGACCTCTACCGACACTTTACAGAATGTTAAGTGGCATTTGGCAGAATGGAGGAGACGTGATGTTGAGTTCTGCACTTCGGCACACGTCTTCGGAGACCGGCCGGGTGTACAGAGCCCGGCGGCAGGAGGCACCTTCGGGGAGCCATGCCCCCCAAACACGAGCATTTCACCCAAAGACTCCTGTAGGCCTTGCCTCTGAGGCCACATCCCTGCTCTGTCCCTGCACGGAAAGGGCCTGGGATGCCGCGTGGGCTCCAACCGGGGCCCTTCCCAATAAGCTGCCTATTGGAGAGCAGTGTGTGCAGAGCAATAAAAGTATCAGAGTCCTAAATAATTATGTGTTAATTGAGTGGAGGGGAATTTAGCAAGTGGAACATAATCAGGAACCAATTTAACTATTAGAAGTTCCTGGCACAATTACAGTAGCTAAAATGACTTTATCATGATGGAGCCTCGGGCTTTTCTAGCATCTCTGTTACCCAGTGTTTGCTGCCAATAAAACTGGAAGATGAGGTGCCTCATTACGACACAGGGAAAAACAGCACGGAAGCCAGTGAACTTCCAGAGGAATACAAAACCCTCGTTCTCAGACGGTGAAGCTGCGGGTATCTCACGCCTTTCCTGAACTTACTTTAAGTTTCATAATTAGATCGTACAGTTCACTATGAGGGCATTTAAATACCTCTGGCATTAAGACAAGAGATGCTTTGGGACCAAAAAAAAAAAAAATTAAATTGTAAAAAGCATCTTTTAACACAATGTTTTGCCCAAAATGAGTGGAAGAAAGGAAACACATTTAAAGTGACAGATTCTATCCCTGCCTGGAATATGGCCTCAAATGATTTCCACAGAACTCAGGCACGTTGGGAAGGAGGGGAGACTTAGGGAGACATGATAACAGGTGCACAGAACATCACATCAACCAGCCGGCACAGAGGGAGAAGGACCAGGTTATCGCCGTTGATCGGTCTGTGAGCATAGCCCACACCCGGCATAGGCTTCGCTCAAGGCCACGATCGAATGGGGTCAGCCACGTGGCGGACAGTGAAGACCACACACGCACAAAGAAGTGACTTCTTAGCAAGACCCTGGGATCAGACGCATGGAGCAGAACAGGGAAGGTGGGGGCCCAGCTGGGACCTCCGCCCACATTTGCGATTTGGGAGATGGTGGGAAGACCAGTGTCAACAGAGCCTCCCAGGGAAGAGGCTGGAAAGGTCGGCAGGGGTCAGACTGCGGGAGGCTGGAGGTGCTGGGGTGCAGCCCGTGCCAGTGACTTCAAGCAGGGAAGGAGCAGTAAAGTCAAAAGATGCAGGTAACATGGTCGCCCCGACGCAGCAGAGGCGTTTCCCTCTGTTGAGATGGCCAGATTTCTTTTTCCAATCAGGCTTTAGCATCCATCAAACTCTGAACTAAAATCCAAAGTGCCGTGAACCGTGGTGCTGGCCAGCCCCAGCGGAAGCAAGCTCAGCCCGCGGGGCGCAGGGGACACCCCGGGAGCGCCTGCTTGGGAAGGAGGCCACATCACTCCTGCTGTGCGGGCTCTGGGGGCCCCCTGTCCACCGCTCTGGCAGCACACTCTGTGTCCCCGTCCCACCAAAACAGGACTGTGGCTAAGGAACCACCACAGTGAGCTGAAGGGGAGAAACTGTGCTGGTGGCCGGGACCACCCAGCTTGGCGTTGCAGTCCTGCTCGGCCACCCCTCGCCCCTGCAGCTTTGCTAGTGAGCACTTACTGAGCGCCTCGGATATCTCCAGTGACGACTTCTGTCACTCCCCTAAAAACTATGCCAGTTAATGCACCCAAGTCCTGGGGGCTATGAATTACCCTGTATTTTACTCCGAACGCCCCAAGAGACAGAAGCATATGCCCCCGGAAGGGCACAGCAGGCTCAGGCAAGCCCATCACCGGTCCCCGCACTGTGCAGCCTTCCTTAGGAAGCCCAGCCGGCGTGGTCAGCGGAATACAAATAAATCCCTGAGATTATTTTGCTTTTACAATGTATTCCGGAAAATTCCCAGCCCGTATAATAGTATGTTTAAGGGATTCATGTCCCTTCCCTGGGCTTCAGCGATTCTCACCTTCTACGCGTTTCATCTCTCCCCCGTCCCAAACCCCCTCACGTCGTTGCTATTATTAGTGTTTCCTTAAGGGACTTGAACTTTAGAGTGGCTGTAGGTTCACAGCAAAATGGAGTGTAGAGGACGGAGGTTCCCCAATGCCCCCTGCCTCCCGCACTGTCAGCGTCCTGCACGGGGCGGGGGGGATGAGGGAGTTCTCAGCCTTCAGTGGACAGACGCGCACGGACACGTCCTCATCGCCCGAAGTCCGCGGTCAGAGAAGAGTGTAGGGCGGAAGTGCAGGATTCCGGGGCCTGCCGAGCGGCGGCACGGCCCTGAATGTCCTCCGAGCTCCCCCTCCCTCCTGCTCATCCTACAGTCAGCCTATGGCCACCGCTCACCCTTCTGCCTTTTCCAGGATATTACGCAGCGGGCATCATACAGTAAGTCGCCTTTCCAGATTGGAAGCCAAGTCCCTTCTTGCCAGGTTCCAGATCTTTATGCTGAAGGCACTTTAGAGCAAGGGCGGAAGGGTGGAACACACTCGTGAGGCTCTTTCTTACACACCTGGGCAGTCGAGAGGGCCTGCCTCCCAAAGGATTCCCGGGTCATTCGCAGCATCGGGGTCCACGGTGGCCCGCACTGCTACCTAGTGCTCGGACGCAACTCTGCCACTAACGAGCTGCGTGGTTTTGAGGAGGTCACTCTGCCCTCAGAGCCTCGGGCTCCACCTGTGTAAAAGGGGCCGCTGACACCAACCACACGAGGCTTTCATGAAGTCCTGTGTCCGCAGCCCAGCCGGTGTCCCGTGAATGGCACTGATGGTGACTGTGACTCATACAGTACGGGTCTCTCTACCGAGACCAGTTGGGACGCAAATCTCCCTTCGGCTATTTGTCAC
>CM053617.1:66555288-66569302 GCA_028646535.1 Procyon lotor | reverse complement strand
GTGACTCATACAGTACGGGTCTCTCCACTGAGACCAGTTGGGACGCAAATCCCCCTTCGGCTATTTGTCACCAGGCTCGCTGGCCGGAGCTCTGCTTCCTACATTGGCTACAATCCCCACCCGTCCCATCCTTCAAGGCGGCGAACTAAGCCACAGCCTGGTTTTGCAAATAAAGTTCTTTTTAATAAAAAAAAAAAACTTAAAAAAAAAAAACCCCAGGTAAAATGCATATAACAAATTTACCGTCTTAACCATTTTCCAGCGGACGCGTCGGCGCCATGGAGCCCATTCTCACCGCCGTGCAACCATCAGCACCGCCCAGCTCCAGAAGCCTTCCTTCTGCCCCCACAGGAACTCTGACCCCATGAAGCACCAACTCCCCGCGCTCCCCACCCCGCAGCCCCGGCAACTGCCGTTCTACTTCCTTTCTCCGGAGTCGGACTATTCCGGGCACCTCATGGGAGTGGGATCTTGCAGTACTCGTCCTGTTGTCACTGGCTTAGCTCAGTGAGTGCGGGTCCTCCGGGTCCATCCATGCTGCTGTCAGAATGTCCTTCCTTTACAGACCGAAGAACATTCCACTGTACGGACCACACTTCATTTACCTGCTCAACCACAGAAGGACACGTGGGTGGCTTCCATCTCTGGCTGCTGCAAATCCTGCTGCGGAGAGCACGGTGCATAGACATGTGTCCGTGTCCCCGCTTTCCACTCTTTGAGGTATATTCCCACCAGCGGGCTTGCCGGATCACGTGGGAATTCTACTACTGACGTTCTGGGGAAGCCACCACACCGTCTTCCCCAGCGGCTGTGCTACCTGACGACCCACCAACAACCCCCAAGGATGCCGATACTTCCACATCTTCAGCAACGCTCTTAGCTTTTGCTTCTGGTCACGGTAGCTGCCCTCCTGCGCATTCGCTGCTATAAATAAAGTTTATAAATAATATAATATAATTATATTATTATATTATATAATATATAACTATATATATATAGTTATATATATATAAATATATAACTATAATACATTAGAACACAGCCACGCCCACCCATTTAGGGATTTTCTGTAGCTGTTTTCCCACAAGAGCAGTGCTGAGGAGTCGAGCCTGCCACATTATCTGGCCCTTGATGGAACATTCTGCCGTCCCTGGGGAAGCTGTGATTCTATCCTGATCATCATCTACAGAGTTTTGGAGAGTTTTTTGCCTGTAGATGGTTGGGAATGGGGCTCACACCTGTTTCTTAGTCATCAGAAAAGAAGACGTGTTGGTCAAAAGGCCTCAGACAACCCCCTCAAATGTTTACTTGGGACGACTTTGAGCTCCGAAGCCGAGTTACGAAGTTTGGGATACAAGGGATTTAGAAACCAAAGAAGGCAGGGGCCTGCCACTAACACCTCTAGGGCACCACGCACATCCCAACCAGCAGTCTTATTTCAGGGTCAGGTCTTAAAAATTCAGCCATCCCTTCCCTCTACTCTCTTATTCCCTCCTCCTTTTTACTATCTTCTTCCTCCTATCCCTGCTGGCTCACCTGTGTCCACATCACAAATAAGTGTTGACGGATTTGGGAGCACCATGAGCACAGGAAAAATTCCCAAGATCATGGGAACCATGGGTAGGTCTGCCACTCGGGCGAGAAGGCAGAGGAAGCAGAGGAGGGAGTGACCACGGCCACGTCCTTTGGGCCCAGGCCCACAAGCTTATGTAAGAGTGTGTGTGAAATTACCTGTCACTGGAGTGTTTTTTGAGTTCCAAATATGGGAATGGGGAGGGAAGGGTAGGAATGAGGAATTAAAGTTTCTGTGTGCTGCTGAAACATTTTGGAAATAAGTCGCGGTGATGGCCGCACAACATTGTGAATGCAATTAACGCCAATGAATTGTACCCATATAAACGGTTAAAATGGTGAATTTTAAGTTACATATATTTTACCACCGAAAAGAAGGAAAATCTGGGGAGGAACGGGAATCAGATATTTCCAGAAACTGCAGCAGTGGGAATCGTGATTTCTCTGTCCATAACTCTACCATCAGTCTGATTTGGCTCCACAATTTCACACACACACAAACACACAGGCACACGCATGTGTGTTTTTAGAAACGAGATCTGGCCTCTGCTTCCCAAAGAATAAGGTTGTTCAGATCTGTTCTGGGAGTAGAAGGGCCGTTAATCAATAAGCATGAACATAAATAACAGAAATAATAATGGCCACCACCACCCACCCGGAGTCCTTTATGACCCCTATGGGTCACTTCTCACCTGACCCCACCCATGACGGTGGTCACAGACATGGTGTGTCCCGGATCTACTGCGAGCCCACTGATGACCCATCTGTGCTGAATCTTGATTCCCTGTAGTACCAAGCCGTGTGTCTTGTATAAAATAAAATACAGTATAACTGAATCCACCTAGCGAGCCCAGGGAAAAATTAACTGGTCAGAGGCCTTGAGCCAACTGTAGGTTTCAAGGCAGAAATTCCAAAGAGAATCTCAGATAATTACAAAGGGGAATGCTTCTTTCCAGTTATTTCATGCTTGGAATATCCCAGCCCATGCCGAGAATTTATTCTGGTTCGTTTTCAAGACCTGCTAAAGGGCACTGCCATCATTGAGCAAACGAATGTAATTTGCTTTAAGCTCATTTATTACAGGCTAAAAATTGGGTCACATTTTTTGCCCTGTCGGGGGCCTAGGTGCTCGAGAATGTTCTGAAAGTGGCTACCTGGCAGCTGGTGTAACGTTTTACACGTTTCCTCTTCCTTGTTGGTGTTTGGCTACTTCCACTCACTCCCGGTATAGTTTCCTTCTCACGAGGCCAGGTGGGCTTCTGTCTGTGGGGTATCCCCACGGAGAGAAGCACAAGGAGAGGGGGAAGTGCGGAGAAGCAGGAGTCTTGAGATCTGTGCCCAAGTCGTGTTTCTCATTTACAGGCTGTGCAACCTCGGGCAAGTAAATGAACAATTCTGAACTCGCTTTTTCTGGTGGGCAGGGGAGATAAGAGGGAGTCCGTGTTTGTAAAGGGCCTGGGTCATACGAGCGGCTCAGTGATTGGCAGCTACTTTGGGGAGTATGATAATGACACTGAAGAGGAAGGCCTTGACTTCTCCTCTCCTATTTGTTTCAGAAGAGGTGTCCAAAGGAAGGTAAAGGAAAAATGAGGAGACCAGTGTTTGTGAAGGCGCAGCTGTTGACAAGATCTTACAAGGGAGAGCTCCCAGCTCTTTGATTTTATTGTGGCTCAGAACTCTCATCACTCAGGTGTTGAGTGTATGGTGCTTTCTTCAACCGTCTTTGTCCATGGAGGGTAGCTCCGAGACTTTCATGGAAGGGGTTAACTTCCCCAGGTGGATGGAAACAGGTGGCCTGGGGAGCTCTGTGCTCAGATCCGGAGACCCTTTCCTAAACGGTACCAGACACAGGGTGTCACCGCAGGACTGTAGCTCACCCCCACCTCCCAGCGCGACAGGACCCTTCTACTCTAGGGAGGGCCACCATCTTGGAAGGTTTTCTGCTGCTGCATAACAACTGAGCACAAATGTGGTGGCTTAAAACAATGCCCAGTGATTATCTCACTGTCAATGGCTCAGAATTTCCTTGAGGGTCATTGGGTCTTCTGCTTAAGCTCACAGAGGGCCCAAGTGAAGGTGTGGACCAGGGTGGGTTCTGATCCCGAGGTTCCTATCTTCCCAGCTCATCCAGGTTGTAGACAGAAGCCAGTTCCTTGTGGTCTGAGGTCCCTGTACGTGTGAGGGTCTCGCTACCTTGCTGACTCTCAGCTGGGATCCACTCACTCTCTGCTCTTAGGGGCTGCCTGCATTCCTTCTCCCACGGTCCCTCCATCTTCAAATCAGCAAGGGCATACAGTATGCTTCTCATGCTCCAAATCTCTTGCTTCCTTCTTTTACTACAAGGCAGAGAAAACTCTTTCTTTTTAAAGAGCTCTCATGATTACATGAGGCCCTCCTGGATAATCCCTATCTTAAGGCTAATTATTATTGTTGATGGTATCTGCAGGACCCCTTTGTCCGTAACAAAATCATAGGAGGGATGATGTGTGCTATTCCTGGTTCCGCCCACAGTCCAGCAGAGGAGATCCTTTAAGGACAGTGTCCTGGAGACCCTCACTGATCCTGTGGAGCCACAAATCTCAGAACCAAACTGGTTTTTCTGGGCTCTACTCTCTTTCTCTTGCAGCCTGAGACTAAGCCCAGAAAGACAGGCTGTCATCACGTAATTCTTGCCTTTGTTGGCCCCTGTGCTGTTCTGAGTATTTGTGACAAGGTGACAGACTGATAGGGAAGGGGAGGGTAGAAGATAGAGCTAGAAATACAAACCTGAACCAGGTCTTTCGAGAATGAAGTGGCTGTTTCAGGAGGCCACTTGTCTGCAATCCACTGAGTGACACTTTCTATTAACAGGTATAACCTTATTCTAAGCTCGTGATGTCATCTGATGCTAAGCTCATCAGTTCACTGGACTCAGTGTAGCAACCCGGACCGCGAACGGCTCAAGAACCGAATAATGATTTCCTTCCCCATACAACCCATAATATGCACCTAAATAGTCCTTCACATTTACATAATTCCTCTGATCCGCACTAAAGAAATGAGGCTGTCTTTTTACCGAGAGGAGTGTGGTTCTGCACACTAAATGACAGAACCACATCTTCCACACCCGTGTGATAACCCCAAACAGGGGCATATAAAATTGAACAGTATCCTATCCAACGTTGAACAGTATCCTATCCAACGTTGAACAGTATCCTATCTCAGAGGCGGGCAAGCTCTAGCCTCCGGGCCAAGTCTGGCCTGCTGCCTGTTTCTGCAAATAAAGTTTTATCAGTACACAGCCACACCCATTTGTTTATATGCTGCAACACAGAAGGCTCAGCCCACCAAGTTGAAAATGTGATCTATTATTCCATCAAATGATATTCAAGGAGAACAGGTATCACTACCTATTCCTACCTCTAACAAAAGTTTTTCTAATTAATCCTTCCCTATTTTTTAATTAAAATCTACTCCTCTCACTATTAAGACCATTTGATCTTGTTTATTCTTTCCTGGATATAAATGTCAGCATCTCCAAGAACTTGGCCACAGTTATCAAGCAACCCTACACTTTCCCCACAACAGAAGCCCCGAAATGACATTTGGAAGGCTGGGACAGTGTCGGAGGCAGCTGAGTATGCTGCATAGACGGCAGGGGCTGCAGGAATATGCAGCCTGAGAAATCTAGGCTCTACCACCGACTCTGGAAACCCTGAGCGGGTTTCCTCATTTCCCTCATCTGTGAAATGGGTATCAAGAGTACATTTACTGGCTCGGGGTAAAGACTCAATGAGCTAAAATGTGTGTAGCTTCTAGAACAGTTCCTGCAAACGGTAAGCACCAAGGGTTAGGAGGCCTGCAAATCACTCTCGAGCACTTCAATGGGGAGCACGGGCTTAAGGGGTTTGCCCTAGTCTAACCATTCCTAGGAAAACCACATTCCACAGGGGTGCTTTGGCTCTCCTTATCTTGATCAAAAGCAGAAACATGAGAATAATAATGGTTAGAAATTATTCTTTTGTGAAATTTGTGCCTTCTTAATGAGTATAGTGGGGAACAGAAATGGGCTCTCTGGGTTGAAACCAATGCCATACAAGGTATGGGGACAAGCTAAAATATTTAGGGACTCCCCCCTGTGCTTCTAAGGAGCCTGGTGTCAGGGGACAGGGCCAGAAGCTGGAGCCTGTGTTCTAGTTCGTGTCACTGGTTTGAGGACCCTAGTGGCCTGATGATGACTATAAGCTTCAGTGAATTTTGCCTCGAGAACACGTGCTCAGCACCGAAAAGTTACAGAGAAGCAGGGTTTCATGACTGTACCAGCTGGTGAAGAAGTGTCTTTTAACTGTCTGTGTGTCTGACTTGGATCTGAGACTTGCCTTCCTTATAAGCTGGTGGCAAAGAGAACAGGTAACTTTCTCCCATTTTTCATGAGGAGTGACTAACACTATCCAAAAAAAAGAAAAAAAGAAAGAAAAGAAAAAGAAAAAACCCCAACCATGGGCCAGTTCCCAAGGGTGTGGCTGAGCCCCTTGGGGCTGGACTGGACTCGAGCTGCCACCTCTGTGGAATGGGCCACGCAGGGGACGACAGGTGCATACGCTGCCTCCGTGGGGGCCAGACAGGTGCTGTCTTCTCAAGGAAATTGACTTGCCGGGCATTTCCGAACTCTAACGGTGGCCTGCTGTGTAATGAGTGCCCACTAAGGGCACGGATGAGACGACAGGCAGATGACAGGGCTGCCTCCTGTTTCCCGGGAGATGAGGCTGGTGCCGGCGTGCCAACTGCATCTCAGATGGGTCATTTCTGCTCAGCCCGTCCCTCTGTCATTTCAGAGCCACAGGATGAAGGCATAGAAGCCGATGTGCCTTCCCACAAGGGTCTCCTCTCAGCATCTACGATACACTTCTTCTCGATGGCCTTGAGGACCTTGGTTTTCCGGCTGCTTCCTGATCCCATGAGAACGCAGGACCAAGCTGGGGAGAGCCGAGGACCCCTCCCGCCTCCTCAGGAACCAAGAAGGGTGGCTCCCCTCCTCCAGCAGCTCCTGCGGTGATACCGCACCTTGGAGGGACTGCTCGGAGTCAGACGCCCAGCGGCTGATTTCCCAGGGGACCCTGACACCGCCGCGAGAGCAACAGTGGACAGGGGCTGAGGGCTGAAATGCACGGTGGGGAGGAGAAAAGCAGGCTCCTGCTTGCCACGTACAAGGACAGGAGAGCGGACACATTAAGCAACTCTGGCAGGGGCCTGCGGGCGAGGGGCTCCCGCGCTCCCCCATTCGCTCTCCGCATTGGACAGGGGACACTCAAAAGATGGAGGAGGCTGGCTCTGGTTGCCCAGCCGGAGGGCACAGAGCCGCAGGAAGAAACCAAGTTGCTGCCCGTCCTTGTCCCCAGCCACGGCACGCCAGCCACGTGGTATGAGGGTGGCAGCTGGTGTGTAGACCCAGGCACCCTCACCTGGAAGCCCCCTGAAATCTGACTGAGCCGCCTGGGGTGGCCATGGAAGCCCCCTCTATAGATCCCAGAGTGGGTGTGGTCAGGGAAAGCAGTTCTAGCAGCTGCCTTCGTGTGAGCACACTGGGCTGAAAGGAACGATGTGCATGTCGCTCCAGCCCCAAGCATCCATGCACGAGACACCCCCACCGCAGGGGACCTTGTGGGGAGGCCAGGGAAGCCGGCAGCGAGCAAGAGCGCCCACGGCAGCGGACACCTCCGGGCGTCGTCACACTCATTTGACGGAGTAGCCACAGACCAAGGTCATGCTCCAGCCTTCCCAGGACACAGGAGTGGGCCAGCCAGACGAAGCAGCAGCACACGGCCCGGCCCTGGGTGCAGCCGCTGCTGTCTGGGTGAGGTGTGGGGTGGGCTGCCCAGCTCCAGAGGGTTACCGGGAAAGCCCGCGCAGACACCATGTCCCCCACCCTTTACGCCCGGGGCCTGGGAGGGAACGGGCTTGGAGAGAAGGGAGGTGAGAAGGCAGGATCTTCTACCCTTGGGAAGTGACTACAGTTCACCCTGTAAGTTAAGCGTTCCATTGGACTAGTCTTTAAGATTCCTGGGGCTGTAACATGGGGTGACCCGATGACATCTGGAGCACCCAGAATTTGGGAAATGGGCCCGGAAGGATACCAGGGAAGCTCTCATCGAGGGCCGGAGCACGGGCTCCATCAGACCCCTCCCCAGGGCCATGAGCAGGAACTGCCAAAGGGGACAGAGGGCCTCAGGGGGACAGGGAGCTCCGCAGAGAGGAGCAGAGCCCAGAGCCTTTTCCAGAACGGGGGGGGGGGGGGGGGGGGGGGGGCACAGCACAATAAACACGGAGCGGTCCCACCTGCCCAAGGCATTAGAACTGCAATGCGCCTAATGACTTTCTACACAGAAGTAAAGAAAATCTTTATAAACTGCCACTTAGAACAAAGTTCACCAATGTCAAGTTATATCAAGCGGACCCTGCAGCCCTCCGGCTCTGTGCCGATTTTCTTCTCGGGGCCACAGACGGCTGGCACCTGGAATCCCTGACCCAGCTTGGAAAGAGAGAAGGCCAAGGACAGGGAGAGCCAGGCTGATGGATGATCGACAGAAGGGAGAGCAGAAGGAGTCACAGCACTTCGTTTGTTTTCAAGTAGGAAATTCAAACGTGATATTCCTGAGCGTACACGTTATTATAACTCAGTGGCCTAAAACAACCCAAACGCGTGATCTTACAGCTCTGGTGGCCGGACATCCAGAATGGGTCTCCCTGGGCTAAAGCTCAAGTGTCAGAAGAGCCACACGCTTTCTGGAGGCTCTAGAGAAGGTTCCAGGGGCTTCTTTCTGTCTTTTTGCCTTTCCTGGCTTCTCACACTCATCTGCAGCTGTCATAGATAGCCCCTTGCCACGCAGCACAACATAGTCCCAGGATCTGGGGACGAGGCTCCATACAGCTCTGGGGAACTCCTGTTCTGCCTCCCACACTGAGATAACCAAACGGTCTGGCAACCGCAAGACCTGCATTGATCCAGCATATCAATATGGTGTGTTTCTCCCGCTACCCCACCTGTGTTACTGCCCAAGGCTTGTATTTTTCACTCTTCCTTCCATGGTAACGAGCCTACCTCCTAGAAGGCAGCATCCACATGGAAGCCACTTTCTGTGTCCTTCATCCCACCTCCTGCATAACAGGTTCCCCGTTAACATCAGAATTATTGATTATTGATTATTGTTGACAGCATGTGAATAACTGTGTCCATTATTGACACAGCATGTTACCCGCTAAACGATTCAGTCCAGGGATCAGCAACCTTGTTCTGCAGAGAGCAAACAGTAAATAAGTTAGGCTTTGCCGGCCATATGGTCTCGGCTGCAACTACTTGAGTCTGCTGTTTTAGCAAAAATAGCCATAGGCAAAAATCAAATGAGCAGGGAAATGGCTCGGTGCCAATAAAACTTTATTTATGGACACTGAAATCTGACTTCCATATAATTTGTATGTGTCCTGAACTATCATTCTTCCTTTGACTTTTTGTTTTCAACTATTTAAAAATGTAACAACTAAGCTTGTGGGTTGCAAAGGACAACCACCACCGGAGGCAGGACCACTGTGGCCCCGAGATTACGGTTTGCCAATCCACGGTTTAGAAAATTATGTTTGGGCCCCCTTCCCACTGTCCCAGTCTGGCCCGCTCATTTTTTATCAGGATGAGCGCCCACACGGTGCCGGGGCCTGAGCAGGTCGGGAAGGGGGGATGGGCTGGATCTGGGGTCCGGGGAGAACGACCAGGTGGGGCAACAAGAGGGGAGGCGGGCGCCATGTCCGTGGTGTTTATGGAGGCGGGCAGTGTGCTCAGAGGCCCCCGGACGAGTGAGACCCTGGCCGCAGGCTTTGTGAATGTCAGCAAGGTCTGCGATCAGACAAAAGGTGGGCTGTATATTTGGAATGGGATCCGAGTCCGCGTAGAAACAAATCCGTGAGAATGGATGAGAGTACAAGGGAGAGAGATGTTAGAATAAGCAGGAAAAAAGGGGGGAAAAGGAAGGCTAAGCAGAGACTTGGGGAACTCCAGCAGTTCTGGGCAGAAGAGGATGAATGTGTGACAGAGACTGGAGAGAGGAGACAGAAGGGGTTGGCAGGGGAGGGAGGGGAGGGAACAGAGGGGGAGGGGAGCAGAGTTCCTGGGCTGGGCCTGGGGCTGACTCATTCCCACACCAGCAGGGGGCTGCTCCCGGAACATTTCCAGAACAAACCAATGCCCAAAGGCACAGGGGAGCCCAGATTTGAACCTGGCCCCAGACAGGTCCTGGAGTTGGGCTCCTTACACCTGCTGCTCACACCCTCCCCCTTGGGCCCACTCCTCACCTCGCCTCTGGTTCACACCCCTCCCCTGCTCGCTGGCTCTGACCTTGTTTCTCATCCTTCATCCCAATCCACGGTGTCCGATTCGATGCCATCAAACCCGGTGCGATCCCAGCCACGTGGCCGCACAGGAGGGAGCCCTGGGCATCGCGTGCCACTTACACAACTGCGCTCTGGCTGCCCCAGCCCGTGTGTCCACGGCCCCAGCCTTTCCAGCCAGCCTTCTGGAAAGGCTCAAAATAGATTATTAAAAAAAAAAAATAAAAAGAACCCATGAACTCCACATCTGCCTCTGCTCTTCCTGCCAGATTCCTTCTCTCTCTCTCTCTCAATGACCCCTTTATTTCCTCCTGCACTTCTCCTAATCTTATGTACCTGTGCTAAAGAGGGCCGGTAGTCTGTCAAAGCGCGGGTCTGCAGAGGCAGGACCCAGAACCTTCTGGCTCAGTAGATGCTACTGGGAGGCAGAAGGAGACAGGAACCGATGAGGAGCCAGGAGCACGGGTAGGGCGCAGAGGGATGCCGGCTGCTGGCTCGTCTACTCTTGAACAAAAAGCCCGATTGCACCGCCTGTAAACCAGGAAGGACTGTGGCTCCGCATCGTGGGTTGGACTTCAGATTAAATGAGACCCGAGACAAGCGGACAGGGCAGCATCCGCACTTACCCCCTCGCCCAGGAGTCCAGGAGGCTGGGCGGTGGGGAGCAACACCAAGGACGGAGGGGAACCAAGAGAGCCATGGAGCCAAGACCGGAGTCTGTCTGTCTGCTTCCAAGTCTGTGCTCCTTACACGTCATCAGTAAAGCCGTGCAGACCCAGGCCGTCCTCTGCTCTGCTCTGCTCTGATCCGGAGAGCCTGGCAGTGGTGACCCCAAGGCCGCCTGCCCACCCGACCGGCATCATAGGGACCCAGCCATTGCTTGGGCTGAAGCGGACGGGAGGGAGGATTCCTTTGTTCTGCCGAGCTCTGTCACATTCACCCACGCGACAGTTTCGTTTTCCAAGCTCCTCCACTTTTTACCACCCAAATGCGGCCTGGTAACGGTGCCCATTGACTTTGCTATTAACGGAAGCAATTGGGTGATCATGGGCTAATGATCGTCTACCTTCTTAATGCTAAGCGACTTATTACCCATAAACACACAAGAAAGTGCTCCGGGAAGCTCCCGCCGGCCGAACACACGCAAGTTGAGCTTCTTAATTGAAAATATAATCTGTATTGCGGAGATTAAAATATATTGGATTCATTTTGGCTCTATTCTTCCCTATTGTCCCACATACATTTTCTTTATGCTACACAATCAAATTAGTTCCCCTGCTACGGAAATTATTTCCACACAATAAATCAATTTTATGGGGAAGCTATGACTGCATGTCCTATTTAAAGGAAAAGCAAATCAGGGATAGAAACAATTTTCGCACTGATGTGATCAGTGTTCGCGCCGCACGCTTTTGGCGATTTCTGTTGGTTTTATCCCTTTTTCGTTTCTTAGTTCTCCTTCCCTCCCCTGTGTCGTCCTTGGGGAATCTTCGGTTTTGTGGGTGGAGAGGAGGCGGGTGGGAGCGGGCCCGAGAGGGGAACCCCTGGCAAGGCCGCGTCAGCGCCCAGTCCCTGGTGGAGGACAGCCCGCCCCCCTCCTCCCAGGAAGCTATCCCGACCTCCCCGCCAGGCGCTCCCCGGCCCTGGCCGTGTCTGTTTCCTATCACTGACGCTGTGCGGGCTCGCCGTCCGCTTGCTGGACGATCGTCTGAGTCCCCGCCCGAGCAGAAGGCAACCTCCACGAAGACAAGGGACCGTGGGTCTCATGCAGTCCCTGTCTGCAAAGGGCCTGGCACAAATGTACGTAAATAGTCAAAAGACCTTATCAACTGAGACGATGCCACCATCTTGAGTTCAAAGCATGGTGAGTTTCGTTCCAGCTGGAAGGTGTAGGGAGGGAAGGTGTTTATCGAAGGCGGCCTTGGGGGCTTGACTCGTGACCTCGACTCCGTAGGACGAACAAAGTGCTAGGCCCCACTGACCTTCATTCGGTGCGTCCCATGTGCAGGGCCTTTGCAAATGCTGCTCCCTCTCCCTGGAGGGCTTCCGCTGCCTGCCTTGAAACTCCTAGCGAGCTTCTTCCACGGTTTCTGTTCCCAGCCTTCCCAGACCCACTCGTCCCTCATGACACGCTCCTACAGACCCAGGTGCCTCTCGGTCAGAGTGCTAGGGTCGCGTCTGTCAGTATAGGTTTTCCCCTTTGGCAGTCTGAGCAACGTCCCGCATCTCCCCTGGGACTCTCGGCTCCCTGACAGGGCTCCGCATCCGCTTTTGCTCATGTTTATCCCCAGCAGCGAGCACTCCATGTGGCCCTTAGTAGGCAAGTAGTGAAGCCTCGAAAGGACAAGAATAAACAGATGTCGCCATGAAAATGATCCCTAAGCTCATGCACTTGAAATCCGAATGTCCTTGAATCGAGCGTGTCACTCTCTGGTCGTGTCCTGATACACATTTCTACATTACGGTGGGAAAAGCGAAGGTGAGTAACGGCTGGACAGGGTCTGTGCCCCAGTCGTGCGGCACACAAGAGACCTCGCCTGCCTTTGCTCTCCTGGCTTGAAGTCCACTGTGCCCCTTGCCCGTGAGCCCAGCTGAGGCCGAGCCGGGGGGTGGGGGGGGGCTGAAACAGCAGCACGTTCCCCTCACGGGGACCGCTGAGTCCGTCCGAGTCCGTCCCAGGAAGGTGGCTGCTGTGGTCCAAACACTTCGGGGTGTCCACGGAGGAACTCTCGGGGTCCTCCGGTATCACCCAGGGCGGGAAAGGCTTCCCCGGCCGCGTGTGATCCCAGAATACGCAGGCCTGTTCCGAAGTCTGCGAGGCTTAAAGCAAGATTTCCAAGGCCTGCCAAATTCATTCCATCCGCGGACCGAACCCCGTGAGCTGGCGCCGGGACACATCACTGTGTTCCCTGCCAACGGGGAAGCCGCAGCACGAGCAGACGCTAGCGCATGGCCTTCCTGAGAGCACCAGTGAGCGGGCTGGATCTAGAACCCACGGCGCCGGCTCTGGAGAACGTGTTCTCAGCGAGGCTCCATCAATTCCTTCATCACTAGTCACGCAGGTGATGAGAGGAGCCAGGCCCTGTGTGTGCGGCAAGACCCCTGGGTCCGGGCTTGGACGTTTGGGCATCTCTGCTGTGAACACGGCAAGCAACTCGAGAGTGGAAAGTCTGCATGACTTCAACAAATCAAAAGATCCCACGCTATATGAAATATTAGGAAAAAAACCCACCGTTTCAGGGCTTCTTTCTTTGTAAAAGACTGTAGCGAACGAAGCCTTTCTCTCCTGGCCGAAACGCGGACGCGCAGAGAGCGCACGCAAAGAGCAGGGTTGTTTTTAACTTGGGATTCTTGACTAAGAACTGAGTGTGTGTCCCTGAGCTCGCACCCACAGGCTTGTACAAAAATACACACTTAATGAGGTCACAGAGTTAAGATCGAAATGGCTGAAATACATAGTGTGGGCCCAGAAAAACTGTCAGCAAAGTCTCAAAATAGCTTTACTAAGGTCTGTCAAATGTTGGGAAACCATCCAGGAAAAGGATCCAAGAATGTACACAGATGCATCGGCTCATTTTAGCTAATGACAGCAGTGAACAAGATTGAAGGGCAGCGTTTCCTTATTTAAGGGGAAGTTCTGTTCCAAGCTGATGTGCTGCCATGGCCTAGACGGGGGTGGGCCGGGGTCTTTGCTCTTGGTCGGCAGGGAGGGTAGCTCTTTCCAAGTCTCTCCGCAGGTGTGCTGCACAGGTGCATGGGGGCGGGGGTGGGGTCAGGTTGTGGGCGGGGCTGGGGCGGGGCTGAGCTGCAGGCAGAGAGCAGCTCCCCACCTCTGCTTTGGCTTCCCTGGAGGATGTCACCACGTCCCCGGCCCACCTCCAGTTATCTTGTTCCCACTGCCCTTTGGAGCTAAAAGTCATCCTTCTTGGCTCAAATCTCCCATGGTCCAAAATCAAACAAAAAAAAGCCCCAGGTGTCACAAAAAATAACAACGCAAGCACAGTACTTTCAAATACAAAAAAGAAGAAAGGAAGCAAAGCTTTTCAGTTTTAATGCTCTATACAAAATGAATCAAAAAACAAAGCCA
>CM053617.1:66531922-66554788 GCA_028646535.1 Procyon lotor | reverse complement strand
AAAAAACAAAGCCAAAGTGAACACAGATGGCTTTTCCTTTCTCTCAACATGCTTCGGAGCTCTAAATACAAGAATCCCATAGCACCTCCCACCTTCTAACCAATACTGTGGAGTTCTACCATGGGATCACTAGAGCCTGTCATTTGCCCAAGTAAGAGGGTTCACCCTCACGGTCTCGTTCTAACGTTAATTATCATTATAAAGGCCTTCTGTCCAAATACAGTCACATTGTGGAGGTAGCAGCGATTAGGATTTCAACAAAGGGATTTGGGAGGAGAGCACATAATTCAGCCCATAACGGGTTCATTCCTGAGGACTCCTCCACATCTCTTTTTAGGAGACTACGGACAGGTTTCCCATGATGTACCTGCGTGTACGTGTAGTGTCATTTTTCTTTGCCAGCATTCCACGCCACATACTCCCTTCCTCTCATGGAGGGGAGGGCAGCTCTCCCTGTGCCAACCAGGTAACCCCAAGGGGCATAAGGGAAAAGGAGCTGGCCCCGGAAGTACTCGTGGCCCGGGACCAGCGAGGGGGCACCAGGGCACTTGTGTCTCGGCGGGCAATGCTCACATCCTACGTAGTCACTGTTTCACAACCACAACTGTCTACACTGCTTACCTATGTCCCTCTGCCCATTTGAATAGCAAGTGTCTTGGAAGTAGAGCCCAGTGAGGTCATCTTGGAATCCCCAGTGCACAAAGTGGAGACACAACACACACCTGTGAACACGACACAGCCCTATGGTGCCTGTACTCTTAATGCCGCTGCTGAGCCCGTTGGCCAGTCCTCGGAGGGGGAGCCGGGCTGGGGCTCACACAGAAAGAGACTTCCACATCGGACAGACAGACAAGGTGCCTGCCCCACAGCCACTTCTAGGAAGAACCTGGGGAGAATTTGAACACCAGCCTCTCCCATAGGCTTCTGTGGCCCCGGTGGCCCCCTCAGTTTGAGATCAAGAGCATTTAGTCACATCACGATTCCTAGTTTTCAACAGAAGCCTAAGAGAGACAAGAACGTGTGGCTTTGCCTCCATACACATACGTATTCAACGTTTCTTACAGAGACGGCACCGTCAGAGCCAGAGAACGTTCAAAATAGCTCACAGTGGAACGAAACCCATTTATAACGGAAGTTGGTAAAGTTACTTTGGATTTTCTCCAAGACCAATGTGATGCTCATCTAGAAACTAGCAGGTAACAGGGGCCTAGGGGGCTCAGTTGGTTGAGTGACTGCCTTCGGCTCAGGTCATGATCCTGGGGTCCTGGGATTGAGTCCTGCATCGGGCTCCCTGCTCAGTAGGGACTCTTCTCCCTCTGACCCTCTCCCCTCTCATGCACGCTCTCTAGCACTCTCTCCCTCAAATAAATAAATAAACAAACAAACAAATAAATAAAATATTTAAAAAAGAGAGAGAAACTAGGAAGGAGGGACACCTGCGTGGCTCAGTCAGTTGAGCATCTTCCTTTGGCTCAGGTCATGATCCCAGGGTCCTGAAACTGAGTCCGCACTGGGCTTCTGACTCAGCAGGGGGCCTGCTTCACCCCCTGCCTGCCACACCCCCTGCTTGTGCTCTCTCTCTCTCTCTCTCTCTGACAAATAAATAAATAAAATTTTAAAAACCCAAAAAAACAAACAAAAAAAAGAACTTAGCAGGTAAAGCTTACCCACAGCTTGCCCAGAACCCACCCCAAAGAACCCTCATTCATTTCCAAGTGGCTGTTGGTGTGGCCGTTTGTTATTCTTTTTTCATTGCTTTACCCCATCATGAGAAAAATGATCTATCAGAGCAAACATACACACGTCCCCACAATCTCACCAACTCTACACATTTCCACTCCCAAGGAAAGCATTTCTGTGGTTTGCCTTGTCTTGTTTTTAGGATCCACTAAAAATAGTCATCACTACAATAACCCAGGTCCCTGAAGGAATTTCAGGTCATGAGCAGACTCATCAGCCACAGTGCAAAAACAGGTGTGTGCAAGATGCTTCGAAGTCCAGAGAAATATTTCCAGTTTCAGTATTTCTGGGCATGAAAAGTCGTTCTTTAAAGGGCACAAGGTTCCAAAAACTACCACATAAAATCTGTTGCACACAAAAAGTCTTCACAAAACAAATCAATAGTGTACATCACAGGGAGCTGCTATACAAACACACACACACACACACACACACACACACACACAGGTCAAATGCAAACATGTACAGGCTCAGAATTGCACAGATGGGAGCCTGTGGGAGCCCACAGTCCCCGGAGCGGCCAGGCGGAGTGCTCAGTTCCAGATGTGTTCCCTCCGCCCATAGGTGCCCGGGTCTCAAGAAGGAACACCGGCCAGAATCTCCGAAGGAAAGCTAGAGAGGAGCAGGGGTGAGAGAGCGGGGTGAGGGTGGGGGAAGGGAGGCAACAAGAGAGGGAGAGGTCAAGACTGGACAGGATGGAGGGGGGACGTGGGTCGAGACCCCTGGAAGGGTACGATTAGGTCCCAAGCAAACTCACATCATCAGACAGAGAAATGACCTCACTGACTGAAGGAGGAAACACTTCATTTGACGAAGTCTCTGAAAACACGTGAGGGATTTGGAAACACCGCTGGTCACTCTCTTGACTCCAAAAAAGTCCGATGTAAGCAGTCAATAGATGGCTGCCCTGTTAGGCCCTTTGAGGTCGCGCGGCCTTCTGGGGCTGGCACTGCCAGCATGTCCTCCGGGGAGAAGGACAGACCTGCGGTCCGCCCCGTGCCTGCCCATCCCTGCTGCTGTTCCCTTGGACACATTTCTCAGCACCTCAGAGACCCTTTATCTGTAACGTGGGTACAGATTGAGGAGTTGCATGAGGATTATCATGGGAAACCAATCTATTTAAATAAAAAAAAACAAAACAAAACACACTTCATGCCCATGAGGATGTCTACTATAAAAAAGGCGGGAGATAAAACAAGTGTTGGTGAGCCCTGGCAGAGAAGTTGGAATCTCTGTACCCTGGGTGGGGGTGCAAACGTCACAGGTGCTATGAAAAACATGAGTTTTCCTAGAAAACTAAAAATAGAATGACCACGGGATCCAGCAGCCTCACTCCTGGGATGTACCCCCCAAATTAAACAGCAGGGTCACAAACGGCATTGGCACACTCCTGTTCACAGCAGCGTTATTCACGACAGCCAAACCACGCAAGCAACCCAAGCGTCCATCCACAGCACGATGGTTAGACAAAACAGGGTCCATCCGCACAATGGACGGTGACTCAGTCTTCAAGAGGAAGGAAATGCTGACCCCTGCTCCAATATACTTGAACCTGGGGATAGTAAACCCAGCGAAATGAGCTGGTCACTAAAGAACAAATACTATGGGATTCCACATACATGAGATATCAAGAGTAGTTGAATTCATAGAAAAAGGAAGTAGGATGGTGGGTACCAGGGGCTAGGGGGCGAAGAAAATGGAGAGTTAGTGTTTAATGGGGAAAAAGTTACAGTTTTATAAGATAAGAAAAGCTTTGGCAGGGCACTGCTAATATTCTTAACACAAATGAACTGTGCACTTAAAAAAGTTTCAGGTGGGACTTTTTATGTCCTAGGTACTGTGTCACAATTAAAAACTTATTTTCTTTAGATAAAAAAACACACAGTCAGGAGCACTTGGGTGGCTCAGTCAGTTAAGCATCTGACTCTTGATTTCAGCTCAGGTCACAATCTTGGGGTCATGAGATTGAACCCCAGGTTGCTCCATGCTGGATATAGAGCCTGCTTGGGATTTTCTCTCTCCCTCTCCCTCTGCCCCTCCTCACCCCCTCTCTCTCTTAAAAAAACAGAAACAAAAAGGCACACACAGTAAATGTGCTTATGATACAAGAAAGGCTCAGCGCCTTGCCCTGTTCTTTTCAGCAAACAGATTTTGGTACAGTACCGGAAAGTTCATGATGGCTGATCTCCACTGGCTCCTTTTCTTGGTAAGTGAACAGCAAGGGAACTGGCCTCTTTTTTGCATTGTGAAATTAGGAAAGCCTTGTCTGCTGGGGGTGCCAGAAGTACCAGGCAAGATTAAACAGGATTGCTGGGCAGTATAGACATTTGAACAATGTTTATTCTTCCGATCCATGAGCATGGAATGCTTTTCCCCTTTTTTGTGTCTTCTTCAATTTCTTTCATGAGTGTTCTGTAGTTCCATGAGTACAGATTCTTCACCTCTTTAGTTAGGTTTATTCCCAGGTATCTTAAGGTTCTTGGTGCTATAGTAAATGGAATCGATTTTCTAATTTCCCTTTCTATATTTTTGTTGTTAGTGTATAAGAAACCAACTGATTTCTGTGCACGGATTTCGTATCCTGCCATATTACTGAATTGCTGTATGAGTTCTAGTAGTTTGGGGATGGAGTTTTTTGGGTTTTCCACATATCATCTGTGAAGAGAAAGAGTTTGACTTCTCTATATTGCCCAGAGCAATCTATACTTTCAATGCCATCTCTATCAAAATTCCACTGACATTTTTCAAAGTGCTGGAACAAACAATCCTAAAATTTATATGGAACCAGAAAAGTCGCCCAAATTGCTAAGGGAATGTTGAAAAAGAAAAACAAAACTGGAGGCATCACATTGCCTGATTTTAAGCTTCATTACAAAGCTGTGATCACCAAGACAGCATGGGACTGGCACAAAAATAGACACACAGACCAGTGGAACAGAGTAGAGAGCCCAGATGTGGACCCGCAACTCTACGGTCAAATAATCTTCGACAAAGCAGGAAAAAATATGCAATGGAAAAAAGACAGTCTCTTCAATAAATGGTGCTGGGAAAACTGGACAGCTATATATATATAGAAGACTGAAACTTGACCATTCTCTTACACCATACACAAAGATAAACACGAAATGGATAAAAGACCTCAACGTGAGGTGGAATCTACCAAAATCCTAGAGGAGAACATAGGCAGTAACCTCTTCGACATCAGCCACAGCAACTTTTTTCAAGACATGTCTCCAAAGGCAAAGGAAACAAAAGCTAAAATGAACTTTTGGGACTTCATCAAGATAAAAAGCTTCTGCACAGCAAAGGAAACAGTCAACAAAACAAACAGGCAACCCACAGAATGGGAGAAGATATTCGCAAATGACACTACAGACAAAGGTCTGATATCTAAGATCTATAAAGAACTCCTCAAATTCAATACTCAAAAAACAGATAATCATGTCAAGAAAAGGGCAGAAGACATGAACAGACACTTCTCTAAGGAAGACATAAAAATGGCTAACAGACACATGAAAAAATGTTCATCATCATTAGCCATCAGGGAGATTCAAATCAAAACCACATTGAGATACCACCTTACACCAGTCAGAATGGCCAAAATCATTAAGATAGTAAACAGCAAGTGTTGGAGACGATGTGGAGAAAGGGAAACCCTCTTCCATTGTTGGTGGGAATGCAAGTTGGTGCAGCCACTTTGGAAAACAGTGTGGAGATTCCTGAAGAAATTAAAAATAGAGCTACCCTATGACCCTGCCATTGCACTATTGGGTATTTACCCCAAAGAAGCAGATGCAGTACAAAGAAGGGCCACATGTACCCCAATGTTCATAGCAACAATGGCCACAATTGCCAAACTGTGGAAAGAGCCAAGATGCCCTTCAACAGACGAATAGATAAAGAAGATATAGTCCATATATACAATAGAATATTATGCCTCCATCAGAAATGATGAACACCCAACTTTTGTATCAATATGGACGGGACTGGAGGAGACTATGCTGAGTGAAATAAGTCAAGCAGAGAGAGTCAATTATCATATGGTTTCACTTACATGTGGAGCATAAGGGAAAACACAGAAGACATTGGGAGAAGGACAGGAAGGGTGAACTGGGGGAAATCGGAGGGGGAGATGAGGCATGAGAGACTGTGGACTCTGAGCAACAAACTGAGGGTTTGGGGGGGTGGGGGGTGGGGCGAGCCTGGTGGTGGGTATTGAGGAGGGCACATATTGCATGGAGCGCTGGGTGTGGTGCATAAACAATGAATCTTGGAACACTGAAAAAATAAAATTAAATTTAAAAAAATTAAACAAGACTGCTGGCTCATCACAGGTTATAAAGCAATAAGACCGTCCCAAACCCAAGACTACCTCATCCAGAGTTATTAAAACAAGGCCCAGGGCCCCCGAGGAAAGGAGCAAGGCTGACTCAGGCCTGAGGGAGGTTGGAAAGGAGGCAATACTTTAAATCACTTAAGTAAATCCTGGGCCTGCTCCGTGATAGGCAGGGAACCTCTTTCCCTTCACTGGGGAGGATACAGGAAAGGGAACAGATGTCACTGAAGGGATGCAGGAAGCCCGTCTCTGGGAGGAAGGGCAAACCTGTGGGACGGTGTGCTGACCCTGGGGTGGGGGTGAGGGGGCATTCCCTGCTCATTGCATGCGCACAGGGAGGGCCCTCTGAACAGGAGGACAGACAGCCGGCTTGCCATCAGCACAGGAGGGTTAGGAGCGCACTGCACCCCTCCAACCGTGGCCCGGAGAAGAGCTTCCTTCGAAAAACCTGGGAACCTCCTGGAAAGGTAGGGTGCAAGGCTCCTTCCCAGATCTCCCAGATTTGAATCTGCATTTGAGTAAGATCTTCAGGGGAGTCCGGAGAGCACAAGGGAGTCTGGGAAGCGTGCTGTAGATGGAGGGCTTCCCCGCCCACGTTTACACCCATTCCGCTGTACGCCCCGTATTTGTGCCTACAAGAAATAAAACGTCTCTAGGAGCACTACGTCCAAGCTTGACACAAACAGGGGGTTGTTCTGAATTACACTCGTTTCAGATTAATTTTCTGCCATTGGCTCTGGTTGTCCCTTTATTTCTCTTTGTCTGATTGCCATCTAATAAGACAGAACGGGAGATAAATCAGCTTCCTAGTTTGGGGCATTAAGAGATGGTAGTGATGTGTTCTAGCAGCCCACTGGAGTTTATTTTCTTCTATTTCATGACAACTGAGGCATTAAATGGTCTTAAATCATCACGCTGTCCCCTGCCTGCTCTGTGACCACTCCTGCGGCTTTAGAAATCCAATATGAGAAACCATTCTTTACAGCAGCGTCCATAGCTGCGAGCAAAGCAATTTAGAGAACACTTTTATGAGAACAGTTTCTACATACTCTGCTTCTGTTACAAATTACTCCCTCGCTTTGACAATACTTACAAAATACGCAGTTTAAGTAATACAAATGGGTTATCAAATTTCCGTGATGAAAACAGTCGGAAAAGTTGCTCCGTACCAACAAACCAGGAATCAGGCGGTGACAAGGCTCAACTATTTACTTCCCATCCAGTTGTTTCAGCTAATTCAGCACTGAGTTACTGGAGGACAGTGTTAAACCCATTTCCTTTATTTCCCAGGGTGACTCCTTAATGCGGGATGGGCTGCTTCAATCTTCCGGATACCAGCCAGGCGGAGTGGGGGTGGGGTGGGTGGGTGCAAGGTGCAATGGGCTCCCATTCGTAGAACATCCCAAGACCTAGTCCTCGATTTTAATTATCACCATTGATGTAGTAAGAAACACAAAACACAGAATCCCTTTGACCTAGAACGTAAGACGTGAAAGGCATTTTTCTACGTTATGAGCTGTCTCATTGATTAAAAAGTGCTAACATGGAAAATTAAGAAAGTTCTCCACAAGGTGGGTGCCAACAAGCCTCGGAAATCCTCGGAGAACCAGAGAAACGTGGTTGCAACTGCGTCATTGCTAAGATGATGCAGATGACCCCAAACTGAAGTCAAAGAGAGAGTGGGCTCAGCATCCCGGGTCACCTCCACCAAGCCTGAAGACGCAGGAGGCAGGACCCCACAGCACAGAGGCGGCTGGCGGGCTGCCAGGCACACAAGCGGGTCCCAGTCTGGGACCGAAATCCCCTCGAGGATTAACAAAAGTAAACGTAAGCTCACAGCACTGCCGGGCAGGGACAGAGAGTCAAGTGGGGTTTTAATTTCCATGAACCACAAAGCCAATGGGATCAGATCAAGAAACACGATCTGAGCCTCCTCCCGTGGGACAGAGAGAAACACAGCCATCTCATCTACCCCGTCAACGTGACTCCAGCCGCTTCCCTGCGGATTTCTTCCTGGTTCCAAAGGCAGACTTAAAGGGAAGCAGCCAGGCAGGTGGGTGTCCTGTCACCACACAGGGGCCATCGCCGAGACAACCAGAGGGCTCCCTGCCCGGCCCCCGGCCCCTTCCCACAGAGCCTCACCTGGGCTGTGACAACAGGTGTCAGAAGAGGCAAGAGAGCTCCTGGGAGGAGCAGCTCCCGAGCAAAGACAGAGGTGGCAGGAGACAAAGAGTCAGAGAGGTCGGACAGCAGGATGTCCCAGCAACGGTGGCATCTGTATCATCACGTGCTCAGATACTCAAGGGTGGGGATGACACGCATCTACGCGGAAGCCGGTGACCCCCGAGATGGGCCGGAACTCCATAGTGGAGGTGCCCCGAACAGTACCAGGCTCAAAGAAGGGCCTTCCCCGGGAGAAGACACCTCCCCCGACCCCCGCCACCCACCGAGGGCAGGACTCCCCCGCCAGGGGCCTCAGAGGTGCCCAGCTTCCGCTTCTGTCCTGAGCCAGGCCTGGGGAAGGGCCACCCCCATGCCCACCCCCAACCGAGGATCGGGGAAGGGCGCGGCAGCCTGGACAGCAGAGCACCTTGGTCCCCCGATGGGGCAACTGACAGCCAGGACACAGCGCGCTGAGCACCAGATACCCTTTGGGGATGTGGCGTCTACTTCTGGGGACCACACGGAGGTCTAAATCATGTCAGAGAGACATGGAGACAAGGGAGAGCGGACAGTTCCATAGAGAAAGTACAGACCCTGAAAAGGTATGACGGCGAACTATGACAATGACATCTGTGCCAAGGACCTCGCTGCCCAAAGGTGTGCGTCTGAGGAAGGAGCTTCATCTGTCTTTCATCGAAGGATGGAACCGTCAACACAGAGACTGAAATGTTCAAACAAACCAAGGCAGGGCCATCAAAGTGATGAGCACGGAGCCGGCGGGCCCTCTCGCCTTCTTTACCCACTTTCAAAGCAATATATTGAACTTATCAAATCACCATTACAAAAACCAAATGAAAACATCTTCTTATAAATGGATCCTACTTTTAATCCTAAAACAGTTCCAAATTACTGTCAGCATATTACATCTTTTCAATTATGGCTAACTTAACTGTTATACTTTGCATATAATACATGTAAATATTTTTCTTAATTCTTATCCAGAGAGAGATTATGGCAAAATTCCTTTTACGAAATCAAGACGTTTAGATTCTCAAACTTCAGTTTTAATGCCCCCCCATTGCTTCCCTTTTGGTTTAATCTCATAATAGCTAAAAATCCAGTACATAGAGATAAATTTAAAAGCCCCCCGAACGGTTCTGCACGCTTCCCGTAATACAGTCAGTATAAACATAACACATTTCCCTGATAAATTCCTAAGACCATAAAATGTCCAAGTCAGAGAGAGTAGGCCCTATACCGAACGTGGGAAAAATCTCTACGAGCAAGAAAAAAGTTCTCATTCTCATCAACACAAACATGTTTTTCAAACGCCCCAAAGAGCCCCTATGATAGCACATTTCACTTCTATAGGTAGTTATAAACCAGGGTTCTTCTTCTTATTATTATTCTTTATTGTGAAGTACAGTTGACACGCTTTGTTAGCTTAGTTTCAGGGGTACAATATACTGTACAGTATATTATCAGTACATCAGTACTGATAATACTGATAGTACAATATACTGATTCGACACTTCTACACATTACTCAGTGCCCCCCCCCCGCAAGTGTGTCACTGTCCGTCCTCAATGTTATCACAACATCACTGACTATATATATTCTCTCTGCTGTGCTTTTCCTCTCTGTGACCTATTTATTTTACACTAAATCATTGATTTCGCCCATTGCACCCCTACTTCCCCTCTGGCAACCACCAGTTTGTTCTCTGGATTTCAGAGCCCATTTGTTTGTTTCTCGATGTTTCTTCACTTGTTCATGAACCAGGTTTTAGAGGAACATCGTTAGATGACTCGCTGCTCCTGGACGTGTGGACCAGAGACACCTGCAGCAGACCCAGACCTCAAGGGTCTGGAGAGATGAGTAAGCGAACATGGAGACATGTCCCTAAGAGGTTCCCGAATTTCTCACAAGCACTTTTGAGGTTTTCTAGTTCATACACCAACTCAAAATCAAATAGATGTCTAAAATACACTTGAGCTAAACACAAAAAAACTCAACCGCCAATTACCTTGATTTGAACACACAGAAGCCACAGACCCGGGTTTAAGCCATCTGGTCCACCGGATCCTGTGAAGGTCAGGTGCCTGGTCTAGGACATACACGAACAGATGAAAGGAACACAGGTCTGAAAAAACCACCTCTGAGACTGACTAGAGGACACAAATCAGAAAACTTCTACCTTCGTATAGAGATGCCACAGTGAACCCACATCTCAATTCTGGTCTTAAATGCCCTCTCTCCGGATTCTTTTCGATGGCAAATAGACTGTCCATCTCATGGAAGGTTGCGTTCCTGAGGATCAGTTGCTGGGACAGCCACATGCTCACGCTACTCCCTGTTTGTTCCCAGGAACTCCGTGTATTGTCTCCCTGAGGGCACATCTCATTCTCTGCACCGTGTTACCAGCCGGCCATCCTGCCTCCTAAACCGTATGTCCCAAAGGACCTGCTCATATAGATAGATTATGGGTGTTCCTCTCAAGACCTCGCATAAGGCAACGCAGGTGTTGGGCACTCAAGTACAGTAGAAATCCTCCAGAATTTTCAGGGAAACAAATTCCCAAGCTCACGGATGCTTTGCAGAGCCGTGGTAAAATATGCTGACCAGTCTCCACGGCACACTAACCACTGAGGCCAGAGGCTCCTTTCTGGACATCTGTGCTCTTCTGCCTGCACACACCCACCAGAGCTCACAGTCCCAAGGTCAGATGGGCAATTAAATACAACAGGAAACGATGCAGTAGGAGTGCCCAAAGGAAGAACCATTTTGGAAAAACAACACTGAATCTTTTAGAAAGATTATAAAGGTAAACAGATTTACAAATTTGGCAAAATTAGGCAGTGGCGGGGCGGGGCACGGAGACAAGTGGAAAAACGAGAAAATGTGAGAATCTCCTAACTCCGTGTTAAAGGAATCTTACATGAAATTTAATCAGTGGAACCACATTAAAAATAGGCATCAGCCCTACATAAACAAATCAGCAAAAAAAAAAAAAAGGAAAAGTGAAAAAGTTTAAAGTGTGTGATAATCATAAAAAAACCTTTCATTTTCCTTTATTTTTTTTTTTAAAGATGTATTTATTCATTTATTTAAGAGGGAGAGGCAGAGGGAGGGGAAGAAGCAGTCTCCCTGCTGAGCAGGGAATCCAACGCAGGGCTTGATCCCAAGGACTCTGAGATCATGGCCTGAGCTGAAGTCAGATGCCTACCTGACTAAACCACCCAGGTGCCCCCAAAAATCCTTGCACTTTTTCAGTAAGTCACCTAACTTCTTGTTTAACCGCACTGCGGAAGACCCCCTCGTAGTCTGGAAGGCTTTAAAATTTAACTGAATGCCATGAGTGGGCACAAGAGATCCCAGGAAAAGGCATGACAGTTTTCTCTCTGGTATAAATGCAAAAATACGCTAGAATGTTGCTCATCACAAAAGAGGAAATTGAACTACTAAAGCCCCTGAGATGGTCTCAGGTCACCGGCCTAAGAGAAACGAGTTGCTGGGGTAGAACCTCGTAGGACAGCACGGCTGGGATTCATTCATGAATGCTGGAAAAGGTTCCCTCTCCTAGTTTCCAGTCTCCGCTCCTAACCCTCCAGGGCCCCCGGGACCCACCTGGGCCTCTGCATCCAGGGAGGCGAGGAGATGTGCGTGCTCCTCACTGCTTTGCAAATTCTGGTCCTTCACCCTATGCCCTTCTCATTCTCAAATATTCCCAGCCCTAGCAAATTGTTAAAAAATCTTATAAGGACAATCCCCAAAATAGCTTCTTTGTTGAACTCAGGCAGCGGCAGGGTGGCCCGGAGTGAACACTTCCGGCGAGGAAGGCACACCGCACTTTTCAATGTGCTGTGAGTGTTTGACACTCTCTTTCTCATCCTCCACTAAAAATTGTTTAAACCCCAGGGACAAACCCAGAAGACGTCAGTAACTGTTTGTTGAGTAACAAGACTTTAAATCAAGGGCCACCAGACTGACTCTCTCAGTGACCAAACTTGAGGCAGGTTCTCCTGGGCCCCCTTTCCAGCAAGGCCTTGACTTTCATCCCCAACCTTACTTACTGGGCCTTCCTAGGCTAGTTCCATCAAGAATCCTGCAGAGTCAGTGTAGAGAGACTCTCTCATGCTGCAGATCTGATCCTCCTCCTCCCCAAGGAGGATGTAGGAGCCCCTGGCTTACCTTCAGCAGGATTTGTGTTCGGGTGGCAAGAATGCCCAACTCTTAGTAATTTTCCATCCACTGATGGCCACGCCTGCTCCCTCACCACACCTCCCCAGCTGTTGTTGTTGTTGTCGTATCCGGAGCTGAGCCTGGTGTCCCCCCCCTTACTGGTGTCCCCCTGACGCCCATCACAACAGTCCTGAATAGTCAGTCATCCTCACCCTCTTAACATGAGTCAGGATAATTTATTTTTTTAACAATGTAGAGTGTTTTTTATTTTTATTCCAAACTTAAAAACAGGATTTAATCATGCTACATGTTGCTAAAAAAAAAAAAAAAATCACGACAATGTTTCAAGGAGCCAGAAATTTAAAGAACAATGCAGCTTTTCTAGTTACCTTGACCCTGCCTTTTCACTGCACACAAAGCTGGCACCACGAGGACAGTGTGATATTAAATCTCCCGACCTCAAACTCACTGTACGTATGGGCAGCAGGCACAGCCTCCCTGCAGAGGCAGGCGGAGCTCACAGAGGATTGCAGGACAGGCCCAGAGGCCCCTGAGAGAGGGGCTCCGGCCTTCCAGGAACTGCCTCCCGGTGCCCACCCTTCAGCTCAGTGTCCAGGTGTCTCAGTGATGCCTGAGTAGCTCCCCCACACACCTGCCGTCCCTTCTCCCTCACAGGTGGGTGCAGAGAGGGCAGGCACCCTGGGGCCCCAGGTGGGCCAAGGAGAGGTCAAGGTTCATCTGACATGGTCCAGGGCAGCCTGAGAGAAGGAAACACAGATACTGGACGACAGCTGGGCTAGAAGGGGGTCTGGATGGGCATTCAGGGCTCTTCGTAGGGCAAAGGCACGAGGATTCTGAAGCCTGTCACTGAAAATCCTGCCACGCTAACAGCCCGCTGGGCCACCAGAAGGAAAGAGGCCCAGGAGCCCATCACCAAGTGGAAACACAGAGGTCAGGTCGTGGCGGGCTCCTGGTGTCCTTTCAGGTCCAAGGAACCTCAAGGCGCTGACTCAATAGAAACCCCTGCTCAGGACACATTCAGGGTTTCCTTGTTTTTTGTTTTTTTTGCCAATACTGAAACCTGGATGTGCATATTCACAGGTGACCCCAAAGCCTTGAGAAGTCATCACCCAGCACTGATGAAAATTTTTACTCCACACCACGAAAGTGAGGCTGTTTTGCCAACAGCCGTCTTTGTCTCAGCCGTGCAAAAAAAAAAGCTGTTAGTAGAGTACTCATTAAAGTTAGTTTTACAAACTCGTATTTGTTAAATCAACCAAACATTTGGGTCATTTTTGCTAGAATCAATACATGTGGCTGGAAGCTCAAACAAAGAAAGCAAAATTTACTTTGCAAAGCTTTTGTTGAATCACGCTGGTGTGTGAAACCACCTAGGAGAAACTCAATCATTAACCCTCTGGTCTAGAACGAAGCCTGCGCTCCAGCCCCGCACACAGCGGAGCGGAAACCGAGGCCCGGGGCATGCCCACGAGTGCACCTCGGCCCCTTGCCACAAACGGAGAAAGCGTCAAGCCCCACACCCCCCTTCCTCGATCCTGGCTTCTTTTTCCAGAGACTCCACGGCTGGGAGATTAGGGAAAACTGGGGTCTGCAATGAGTGGGGGCGCGCAACCCCTTCGTGCGCGGGGCCGAAAGGGGCCGTCACGGCCTTCCTCGTGGCCTGGAGGAAGGAATGCAACAGCTTTAAGCACAAACACAAAGTAAAGGAAGTCAGGTGGTGCCCACGGAGGACAGGCAGGCCAGCCTGGAGAAGGAAGGAGGGAGAAAGCCCGGAGCAGCCCTCCCCGTGACCGGCGTGCAGACCAAAGGCCCCCCAAAATGAGCAATCAAGAAGAACTCAAAGCAGATAGATAAGGAAACACGGGGCCTTTGTGAAGGAAAAGGGAAAACACACGGGAATATCATCCCTGGCCCCAGCGTGACGGGTAAAATTCACAACAGGAAGGCAGGGGGCACCCCTTCCCTGTTTTGGGGCTGAACGACCCTCCTAGCGGGCGGTCCCCGATGCTCTACACATCTCCCCTCGTCCCTGCCGCCTTGTCTGGGGTCCTCCATTCTAGAACATTCTGATCTTTACTACTTCAGCTCAGGGGCTCATTTCCCATTTGGTTTTCTCCAGGTAGTTCAGAAAAGGGTCAGAATTCCTGGGAAAGCACAGGCCGATGGGGACAGGAACAGGTGGAGAGAGAGAGGCCTTCTGGTTTCATTCTTAACGTGTCCTCCCCCTGTGACCTCTATCTTGCCATTCCCAAAGCTCAAGTGGGGCAGGTGTCTCCGGGGCCTCTGCCATCAGGGACGGTGCCTGCTCCCACTAGAGGCTGCCGCTGGCCTGTGGGGTATTCCCCGGAGGAAAGCAGAGCCACCCTTCCATGGTTCTAGAAGTCTTCTCTTGGCACCCGACTAACATGGGGGAAACAGAGTCAGCTCCCAAAGGCCCGGATGCTCCAAGAAACGATACAGTAGAGTCTAGGATACAGCACACCACAAAGACACGTTTCTTTTTTAAAACCCGATCTCCAGAAAGGCAGGAGAAAAGAGCCGGGAGGTAAGGCTTGAGGTGACGATGGGGAGTAAGACCTCAGCTGAGCTGACCAGGTCCTCCCTCCCAGGGGGGCCAGGAGGGGTCGGTTAGGCCACACCAGCACTCAACCAGACGCGCCGACGATGATGCTCTCGTGTCCCAGGACCGCCTCAGCAAATGACAACAAACGCGTAGCAAAAGACTACAGGAATTTTGTCCTTCACAAGGGCAAGAATCAAGGTGTCCGTGGGGCCAGGCTCTCCGTGTGGCCCGTGTGGGAGACTCTGTTCCTTGCCTTGCCCTTAGTTTCTCTCTGGCATAGTTGACATCCCTTGTGGATACGTCACTCGGACCTCTGTCCTCATTGTCACGATGAGAGTCACACGATGAGTGACAATGTGGGTCTGTGTCTGGCCCTGCTTTCTCTTCTTATAAGGACACCAGTCATCGGCTTCGGGTCCACCCTGCTTCAGTATGACCTCATCTTAATGTGATCACGTCTGCAAAGACCCTATTTCCAAACAATGTCATCTCCACGGGAACCAGGGCTTAGGAACTCCACCTGTCTTTTGAGGGACATAATTCACCACAAAACAGGCCCCCTGGCCGCCTGTATCACACCTCCTCTGGCCACCTCCCAATCACCTGAGATGGTAGATTTTCTCTGGTCTCTCGAGAACAGGGCCTTCATGTCCCTTCCACAATCAAATTGCAGGAAAGGTCTGACAGATGTGCCCAGTGGATTTGCAAAAGTGATGGTCTTCTAACTGCAGCCTTGGGCCTCGTGATATAAACCCAGATAAGTTTGCTAGGTGTTTCTCTTGAAATCAACCCATAGCCGTTTTTATGCGCCTTCGTAAGGCGTAACAAGAAGCGGCTCTGAGCAGATCGCCAGCCTCCACACTCCGTGGAAGCAGACAGCAATCTCAGCTGCAAGACAATTTATGGCCCAGTTGGGGAAGAGAGGCTGCTGAGGGGAAATGCTTTCTGGTTGACAATGGTCAAAGCAATTGCTTGGTTCACTCAAGGAGAACTGAAGGATACTCCAGTAAATTTGAAAAGAAAGGAAAACTCTCTATTAACTCAACCATGAGAGGTAATTTAATGAAAAGGTTTCATCTCAGTTAATGAATGATTTATTGAAAATCCAAACAAATTCACCCTCTGCTACAATTATCCCTCGAATTTCAAAACAGGATCACCATCTAATGGGTCACAGATTTAAATTAACCCTAAACAAAGGAATTCATCCGTGAAACATCTGATTGGCCTACCTGTGATTGTTGACGCTAATCACCGTCTAGATATTATCTGTATGGGTATTAGGTTTTGGGGTCACAGAACATGGTACCCCAAAGTACGCATGAGCAAATACCGAAATTATGGTGCTCATAACTAGGAACCAATCCGATCTTAATAACAGTTTTTAAATTCACATTGACTCACACTTAATGGATTATTTTCCCTACAGATGGGTTATTACACGTGGTAGGAATAATATTGTTTTTCCAATGGTAGGTTTGGTGGGGTTAATTAAGTAGTGCTTGTTTCCCCTCAAGATAATATCAACAAAACCTTGGAAGGAGCACTGTCCAAACCGCGCAGTGGAGAAGAAGGTACCCAATAGGTCATGGGTGGTAAACTCATGCCCTGACTCCAACACGATGCCCATGGCCGTCAACACTTTCCTATAAAAACAAACTCCCCTCATTTCCTTCTGCATGGAGCTGCCATTACAAGGGTTTCTCAAGTCATGGCATGAGAGTCTGGTTTACGTTTTCAACATCCCGAGATTCTCAGACGTGACTGCAGAGCTACTGAAATTTGTAAATCGGGGAGGGGCGAAGAGTCAGAGGCACTCTGTGTATCTGAGGAATAGCACTGTGTTGCCTAATTACAAAACCTTGATGAGAACAATCCTGTCGAATGCCTCCTTCTTTGGGGTACACTGCACAGGGCCAGGAGGGTCCTTCTTTCGTGCTCAGTGCCCGCCGGTCTTTGCTGTCCCCTTCCGTGAAGATGGCCCCATGACCGTGTCCTATGTCTCCTATCCCTCCATCACCCCCAGCACGAGGGCTCATTGTTCTCGTGACCCTTCGCCTCCCTACTGCCCAGCGGGACAAGGTCCTCTGGACGCCGCTTGCTTCTGAGCCTCAGACCTGCACGTCCGTGTCCTCCTGGCCACCCTACCAGAGGCTTCTCAAACCAAGCAAACCCCCCATCAAATCTGCGATGGCCCTCTCCCCTTCGAGCGCACTTAGCTCAGGTTGTAGCCTCCAGCCTTGTGCTCTGCCAGCCCTTCCTCACCTTCCCTCTCGGCCCTCGTGTTCGCTCATCAGCCACCAATGTCCTGCGAGCTGCGACGGGCTGCCGCGTCGTCTCTGCCGGCCTCTGTGTCCCCAAGGCCATCTCCACCTGACGGCACAGCCAGTGCGCCCGCGTCCCTGCCCCAGTCCTTCTCCTGGTGAAAACCACGGACAACTCTACCTCCAGCCACCGACGGGACACAGCTCGTTCCCATAGCAGGAGGCGGACACGGCCCTCCAGGACACTTTTCCGGACAGCTCTCTCTCCCTCCCCGTGTCCCCGAGAGCCAGACACTGAAGGCCAGCTCCTCTCCACACAGCAATCTCGTCCCAGAGCAGCGCGCCTCCTCCCCTCCATGTGTGCACGCCACACGAAGGCCATCTCTGCTGGCCTCACTCCACTGGTCCTCAGCACCATGTCCTGCAATGGGCTGTGCACAGGCCTGGAACCTCCGAGGGACCTGGGGTTTTCAGACGCTCAGCAGTGAGGGAGACGAGCCGAGACTACTCGGTAGAGCAATCACTTTGCTGACTCAGAGCGGAGTGCAAGTGTACACAGCACGGGGACAACCTCAGCTCCTGCAAAGGGGGCCTCAGCGGCAACGACACAGAGAACAGCAGGTTTCTCATCTGCCTGCTGTGACAGCCTGGTAAAGAGACAAAAGCAAACTCAACGGCGAGATAATTTGTTTTGCAAATCAGAGCACACTTAGCCTGGGTCAATCTGCGGGGCACCGATGTGCCAAGAATAGGCCTGTGCGCTCAGGCACTGGGAGGAGCGCGGGGACCTTCTGGGAGCCGGCTGGTGTGGCCGCCCTGCTCAGGGAAGGTTCTCGCTGTGGGCACCCCATCTCCCTCTTTGTCTGCTTTCCCTTGTAAGTTACCCTTGCAAGTAAGAAACTTGAAAACTTTCAGCAGTGTGCAAAGGTCTATGTGAAAAAGAATTGGCTAGTCCGTTTCTCTAATGGAACCTGGTGCTGCACGGCCTATCAGTTGGGTATAGAGAGCTAATCCACTTCTTGGAAGTAGAGTCAGAATTTTTGAGCGGGAAGGGCCCTCAGACATCATAGAGCAAGTACAACATCTGCTCATTTCAGAGATGGGGAAAAATCCTAGAGAGGTTAAGAAATTTGCCCAGAAGCACAGGGCATGCTGTAGGGAAGCCAGAACCTGGCCCTTCCAAAGACGATCCTTGTGTTTAACTTAAAAGACCAATTATCAATATCCAATGGAGAAGGTGTAAGTATTGTGCACAAGCCTGATCTAGGCTTGTTAATTGTCAAGACCTTAGTTACACCTACAGCTGTTTTTAAGAACAAAGAGAATATATTATAATCACCTGATTTTGGAATTAGGAACCCTGAGCCTCCATTAGCACACACCTGTGGGTTGTGTTTGTTAAAAGGTCTCCTCTCCCCAGCCCAGCCCCAAATACCCCCATCATAGCTCTGTCATCCTTACTCAAGAATAAGACAATTCACATAGGATACAACCCTTGGGAGGTGAAAGACCTATACTCTGAAGACTATAAAACATTGATGAAAGAAACTGAAGATGACACAAACAAGTAGAAAGATATTCCACGCTCATGGACTGGAAGAACAAAGATTGTTTAAATATCCGTACCACCCAAAGCAACCTACAGATTTAATGCGGTCTCTATGAAAATATCAACATTTTTCAGAGAACTAGAACAAACAATCCTAAAATTTGCATAGAACCAAAGAGGACCCAGAATAGCCAAAACAGTCTTGAAAAAGAAAAACAAAGCTGGAAACCTCACAATTCCAGGTTTCAGGTTATATTACAAAGTTCCCGTAATCAAATCAATATGGTGCTGGCACAAAGACAGACACATACATCCATGGAACAGAAGTGACAGCCCATGTTTATACGGTCAATTCATCTTTGACAAAGGAGGCAAGAATATGCAATGGGAAAAAGTCTCTACAACAAATGGTGTTGGGAAAACTGGACAGCTACATGTGCAAGAATGAAACTGGACTGCAGGCTTACACCACACATAAAGATATATTCAGAATGGATTAAGGACCCATATGTGAGACTTAAAATGATAACAATCCTAGAATCGAGCACAGGAAGTAATTTCTCCAACACTGGCCACAGCAACATTTTTCCTAAATATGTCTCCTGAGGCAGGGAAAACAATAGCAAAAATAAACTCTTGAGGGGCGCCTGGGTGGCTCAATCATTAAGCGTCTGCCTTGGGCTCAGGTCATGATCCCAGGGTCCTGAGATCGAGCCCCACATCGGGCTCCCTGCTCGGCAGGAAGCCTGCTTCTCCCGTTACCATTCTTTCTGCTTGTGTTCCCTCTCTCGCTGTGTTTCTCTCTGTCAAATAAATAAAATCTTAAAAAATAAATAAATAAAGTAGAATAAAATAAACTCTTGAGACTTAATCAAAATAAAAAGCTTCTGTACAGCAGAGGAAACAATCAACAAAACTAAAAAACAACCTATGGAATGGGAGAAGATACTCACAAATGATGTATCTGATATAGGGTTAGTATCCAAAATATGTAAAAAAACTTATACAACTCCACACCCCCCCCCCAAATAATCTAATTAAAAATGGGCAGAAGATATGAACAGGCATTCAAAGACATACTGATGGCCAACAGACACATGAAAAGATACTCAACATCACTCATCCTCTGGAAGTTCGAATCAAAACTGCCATAAGATATCACTTCACACCTATCAAAATGGCGAAAATCAGGACACAAGAAACAAGAGGTGTTGGCGAGGAACCCTCATGCACTGTTGGTGGGAATGGAAACTGATGCGGCCACCGTAGCCTCCGGGAGAAGTGAGGTGGCTCAGTGCTTCAATGCTTGAGGTAGACCAGGTGACCAGGAAGGTTCTAAGGGCAAGTCCGAGGTAAGGAGTCTGGCAGAGGCCGGGATCTGGGGGAGGAGGGCTCCTCGATGTTCTCCCTGGGATTTTTAGTAAACGAAGAACCCTCCTGTTTCTGCTGGTTTCCTTTTCTTCGTGTAGTCATTCCACAAATACATCCTGGGTGCCACCTCCGTGCTCGGTCTTATGCAGTATCTGAGGGCAATCTGGTCACAGAATCTGTGCCAGGTTCAGAGGGGCTGAGCACCTGGCTCATTTGGTGGGTAAGTGTCCTTCCCTCTCCCACCCTCCGGCCCCGCACCCAACTCTCCCAGAGCTGCCGGCAGGCTGAAGAGGACGACCTGCCCATAATGAGGGTGGGGACGGGGAGAAGTGTGCCTTGGTGAGGGACCTATGTCCACCTCAGCAACAAAGCCACTGTCCCCCTCATTGAGACCGGGCCGGGTGCACCGAAGGAGGGTGGGAATGAGACGTGAAACTGGCCCTGGCCCTTCAGTGTCCAGACGCAGGCCCCCAGCCATAGGTCAGGGAGAGTCACAGCCACCAGCAGGCCACCAGCGTCCTCTCTTCAGAGGGAGGCAGTCCTTCTCGCTCCCCTGGACTAACGTCTCCTTGCAAAGGCCCCTCCCACCGAGTCTGTGCCCCCCTGAAGCCTCCCGACCTGGGCAGCCATTGGCCCTCCTCGTGGTGCTGTAGGGCAGGCCTCCGGGCACCCCCCAGGGTCTCTCTGGCACTCTTCCGCTACACACCCCCTCTCGTGGTCCTGCTGGGTTCCTGGTCAGTGGGTTTGGCCGGCCGCTGCTGGGGACCTTGTTTGGTTTCTCCCCAGAGCCTTTCGCAGTACAAACTGAAACCTGTCAGTCTGGGACCTCCCATCTGGGTTTTCGGTACCCCTGCCGACCACGAGGCAGCAAAGGAGCGGCAGAGCACCAACGCTCTGCTAGGCGGATGTCACTTCGCATCATCAGCAGTTTCCCTCGGCGAGGGCAAAACCCAACGCCCGTTGCTGTGGGTGAGCGACGTGAATAACCTTGTTCCCTCTTACATCAAGGTGCTCACAGGACACGCGACACGCAGGAAGTGGAGGAACATGCACCTTTAATCAAGCGACAGGGATGCGAGAGCACACGAAGCCATACACGACAGAGCCCCCGAAAACAAGTGAGTCGGTAATGTCACACCTGTGATCATCCATTACCCATTTTCTTTTCGGGCCAACACTGTCCCACTGTTACCTTGAAGCCCTGTGACACACACTGGTGGCCCCTCTCTCTTGTGAAGACACCTAAGAGACCCAAAGCACGGCTTCACGCTCTCAGGTCCCACGAATCAATGCAGAAGGGCTCAGTGGCAGAGGCAGCCAGGGCCCCACCTGCAGCAGCGAGGGTGGTCCCCCCTCCCGGGAAAAGCCCCCCGAGTCCCTGAGGTCCCGGAGCCAGGGAGAAGTCGAAGCTGCCTTCCTAGGGGCTGGCGTTAGGGGCACACAGAGCCCACAGTGTCTAGAAATATCCCATCTTGGGTGACACAGGTTCCCCAGCAAACATGCTACAGAAGATTTAAAATGAGAGAGAGAGAGAGAGAGAGAGAGAGAGAGAGAGAGAGATGGACCTGGTGGTCGTACTGAAAATACACGTAATGAAAACTGTCCAAAATCAGAGTGGTCTATTAGAAATGCTGTCAGAGGCCAACCGTGACAGCTCAGGCAAATCGATGAAATATCTGGAGGCACTTGGGACACAAAGACTTTCCAAGGATCCACTAGAGCTCGCGTCCTTGTGAGGCCACAGATCCTTGCTCGGGAGCAGTCCCGGGGGCCGGGAGCCCGATGGCGCGGGACCGTGAGCACACTGTGGGGACAGAAGGAGCCCACGGGGATCCAGCCCCCCAATCCCTCACATAGACACTCCTGTGCCAGCGACCCCCTGTCTCATTATGGCCTGCATTTCACCCCACTTGGCCTGTGACTGGAAATGCCGTCTGTCCCCGTGTTCTCTCCAGTCAGGCTTCGAATAAACACTGTACACCCAGCACAAGAGCAGGGCCCGGAGGTTGAGCTCTGCTTCTCGAGAAGAGAGAAGATAGGTACCAGGCCACTGCGGCTCGGCCGCTGAGCCCTGAATGGCCTGCAGCAAGCCCCCACCCCCTCAGATCTCACAGGACCCAACCTCGACCCTCCTGACTCCCAACAATGCCCCCTCTCCAGCACTTGGTTGATACCCGGGCTGCGAACGAGCCATTGGACCCCCCAGGGGATTCAGAGTTCCACCCAGGATTTCTAGAACTGCAACAAGGGTCAGGTGTGACCTCTGTCTGAGCACAGGAGCCGTGGGGGCCGGGCTGAGCGTGGCCAGTGGCTGTATTCTCTGCCGGCCACAGGGATGAAGGGACAAGGCAGGAAGGAACGCGGCTGGTGCACCCTCGGGGGCGGAGGGGACAGACGACATCCAAGCCGCTAGTTCTGATCATCCCCAGATGCCCATCGAAAGACCCTCTTACACCTGCCTCAACAGTCCTTTCAGGAAATCCACGTTGTACCTCAGCCTCTCTGAGCCTGTGTCCTGATCCCTGTAACCAAGAGTCTTGAGTAGCACAAAACATTCAAAGGAGAAGACACCTGTGGGCTTCCCAATCTCTTCCCTAAACCAGCAGCAGCCAGGTCCTGGATATGTGTCCACGGCTGACGCAGGAGAGACAAAGGCTCAGCTATGCCATCCATCGCC
>CM053617.1:66511277-66531422 GCA_028646535.1 Procyon lotor | reverse complement strand
AAAAAAAAAGACGACAGAAACAGACCTGTCAGCAGTATTTAAGTGATTAAAAGAATGGACAAATAATTTTATTTTTGGTTAGCAAAAATAACCAAATGGAAATTGCATAACAGAAATTTAGAACATAATATATAGGTTTACCAGCATAATGCAAGGCAGAAATGAAAGTAACTTAAACATGTCTTCGTAGTATATTTTATACACATAATTTTAAAACACAATAAAGAGACAACCAATAAAAAATCAAGAATAAAATGAAATTATCCTAAATATCATCAAAGTCATCAAATTGATGACTTTCACCACATAGGGTAATCACTTCAAGTGTGCGCAAAACAAAGTAATTCGACTGTTTATTTCTTGTGGGATACGTCCCCAAAAAAGAAAAGTAATCACATTGTTAGCAATAATATTAGTATTTCTATTCTGAAACTATTTCACATACTACATTTATAAATAAATGTTATTTGCTATTATTCTTTGATAGCATGTATTATAAATTACATATTATTCACGCATACACATCTATGCACATATACTTACACATAGATATGGACAAAGGAAAAGGTAGTCACACTACCATAATTAGGAACCAAGATTTTCAGGGGAACAAAAAGAAACTTATAAAAACTCAAAAAGGATAAGTGGAAATTCCATAATCCTAAAATGGAATTGGAAATATCAGTCGGAATTCATGGTGTTGCCTTCTCTATTGAAAATATATTTCCCAGTCCTGCCTACTGAATGGCTTGGAAGCAACGACAAACTCAGTTGCAATCAGCACCCTTATTGTCCATCTTCTGATCTCTAAACACCACGTCCCAGGAATATACTACAGTATATACTACAGTAGATATGGACTACAATATACTACAGTGTATACTACAGTTCACTGGCGGATTCCAGGTACCAGCAGGAAATGGACCAGATCAGCCAGGGAAATGCTACCGTATCAGACAGCCGAGCCAGGATCTAGGAGGATAAATACAAGCTTAGTCACAGTTTGTGATGTTACAGTTGAGTGACGGGCTGTAACCGGCATCACTGTATTATTCTAATTTTGCATACAGGAAAAAGCTCCCATAATAAAAAGTTAAAAACAAACAGACAAACACACCCGGATGAAAACCGCACCAGAGGAAAAGACACATCCCCTTCCCAGCAGCAACAAGACTTAACAGAAACCATGAAAGCCAAACGATAGCAGAATTATCTTCAAGTTGCTGAAAAAAACGAAGAGCAAGTCCAACATTCTTTACCTAGAATAATCATCAAAAACAAAGTCAAACTGAAGTCATGTTTAGATAAATAGTTAAAGAATGCAAAATCAGCAGATCCAAGTGTTCTTTGAGCAAGGAAAAAAAAAGTTCCAGAGGGAAAGTCAGGGGTACATGAAGGGAACATTTAATCACCAGGGAAAGGGAGTCAGGTGGAGGTCTACGCTGGAAGTTTTCTGAAGGGAAGGCAGGAAAAGAACAACTGGAGAAAGGCAGGGGAGTGGACCGAGTGGACTGGGAAGCCCACCGGAAAAGGCACGTGCCAGGACATCACCCAGCAGCCAGCAGAGGACACCTGCCCTAGCACGTAACAGATGATGTGAGAGGGAAGGGCCCCCCAAAGCCCCTTGAAGCCCAGTCCTATCAAATCAGCACCGCGGTGGGGCTGCTGGAGCGTGTGTTGAAGAGCATCCTCAGAGGCTCCACACCCTCCAGCCTGCCCCAGAGCAGTTTATAAAGACCATCAAGACCCCAAAGACACCTTGACCTTGTGGTCCAACTGCACCTTCACCAAATGAGTGTGCCTGCCCTCCTCATTCCCGGAGCCCAGCCCCTACAGATGAGACAGATGGCATCTGGGGTCCTCCCCATGGAGTCGCTATCTGACCTCCACACCGATGGGGCGCAGGGTGGGGAACCCCCATCACCAAAGCCAATAAGGAGGAAACATACGAATAAACCAGGAAGTTCTACGTAAAATGGTCAGCAAGGGCATTAGTGAGTGACGAGCCATTTTACTTTATATCTTCCAATACTTTCCATAATAAACATGGATCTCCTTGACGAAATAAGCAAAATGCACCAAGCACGAAATTCAGCACCATAAAATGTGCCTGTTTCACACTCAGATCCAATACAAATCCAATCAGAACTTGAAGATAGTTATTTTTGAGAGGAGATTAAACAATATCATTCTATTTTACTTTACCTTTTTTTAGACAGTGTGACTTTAAATCTCATTTGGTAGAACAAGAGTTATGAATAAGCAAGAAGAAACAGAGAAAGAAGAGTAAGAGAGCTTCTAGAGACACACCAGATATTAAAACATGCCTTCACAGCAGTAATCAAAATAATGTGGCCCTGAGCCAAGAATGAAAGACGGTATCATTGAAAGCACAGCTCACTCAGAAGTGACCAATAATGTCACCTAAAAAAACGTAATTGAAAGACCATTGTTAAACCACAGAAGATTATTTAGTAAATAATGACTATTTGTAATTTCAAAGTCAATTCATATACACTTAGCACAGAGTCAAATTCCAGATTAAATGAAAAAAGTAAATATAAAATAATAAAATAAAATAAAAACTCTAGAATTGAGTATCAAATCTGCGGACAGAGGGTGCCAAAGTAGAGAAATGACAAAGAGACAGGTGGAAAGATGTGAAAAGTTAATATTTGTGTGTAAAGTCACATAAACATATTAAGCATTAACGTACATATATGGACACACATACACATATAACCAAGTGAGATGACAAACGACAACACAGAAAAAAGCATTTGTGAAAAATTAAATGGGTCCATATGAGCAGGGTCTAAAAATGTTAATAAAACTCTTAAGAAAAAACACACCCAATACATAAATATGCAAAAGATGGGCACAGTGTATAGTACAGAAACTACAGTTAGAAAGAAAATGGATAGAAACTATATCATCATGCAAAAAAAATAAAAAGGAAAAATACACTTCTAATCAAAATTAAGGCAACTGGTTACCTGTAAATTAACAAAACTTTCATTTTGAAGATAATACTGAATTCTGGCAAGGGCGCAATAAAAATAGTAAAAAAAAATCCTCTTGGAAAGCAATTTGACAATATGCATCAGGCCCCAGTAATCTCATTTCTGGGAATGCATCCTAGGAAATAATCCAAAGTACAGAAACCATATGCATGGAGACACTCACCACAATGTTATCTGTAACAGATACAACTTGAGAGCAGCCTAAAAGTACACAACATGAGAGAATGTGCTGGCAAATCACTGGCCTGATTTGCATGCAGCCAGTAAGAAAGTTGCTGACGACGGGTCTGTAGTAAGATGGGAAATCCTTGTGATAGACTGGTGCGTAAAAAAATGCAGTGCACAGATGATATTTATACTACGACTGCAAGAAAGTAAAATAAACAGGCATAAAGATCTGCAGGAATCCAAACCGAGAGGGGCTGCGGTGAGAGGGGCATCTATGTACTTCCCTCACTCCTTTCCAGTAGGTAGGGTTTCTTCCTTCCATAATTAATGAATACAGTGATGTGAAAGGAGCACTCTGCCGTGCTCTTTGCCCTGGAAGCCAGGATGCCTTCTGGAGCCTTCTGTGAGCTCCATGCTGAGAAATCAGGTCAAGGCTGCACGGTGGGGCTCAGCGCACGCTAAGGCCTTTGCCCCCATCTTGCCCGCCTGCTTGGCTACGAAGTTGACCTCCCTCCCTCACCTGCCCTGCTACTCGCAACGATTACCGCCTGTGGCCGAGCAGGAGCCCAGCGGTTCCCTCCAGGAGTGTGGGAGCGAGACCACAGCTGGCGGAGGCAGACTGCTGAGTCATTACTCCGTGCAGCCGAGCGGGACCCGGCCACCACTGCCACCACCACCGCTACGGCCACCACGCTCCAGGAGCACAGCTCTGCAACTGACCTTCGAGGCCCCCTTCTGCAGCCAACCAAGGGCACCAGGGGCCAGCGCGGACCCAGCGACACTCGGTCCCCCCTGCTCGCCTACCACACCTGGAGCTCACGGGCCACCTCGTCCTTGTTTGGAGAACTCTGCACATGTGTCTGATCTCATGTGGCAGGAGGAAAGAAACCAGAAAAGTCGCAGACAACTCACGGGCGGCATTGGTTCGCCCCTCTGATAGGGGCACCGGATCCCTCTGCAGAGACTGCCTCTCCTGGCCGTGTTTCTTTTATAAAAGTCTGCCACGAAAAAAGGACGACTATGTGCCCAAAACAGAGCCTGATCTCAGGACTCGGTGCAGCTCCAGAAGAGATTGAGGTAAGGACCACACGGAGCCCACGGAACACTCGCTACTGAAGGAGCCCAGGAAAAATGGCCGAGAGGAGAGAGGAGAGGGAAGCAGGGGGTGGGAGAGCCGGGTAGGGACATCCAAAGGTGGAGGGTGGCCGCCTCGTGGGCTGACACTGGCTTCTTTAAATTCATCTGGGCAACAGAATTCTGACCACCGTCCATTCTGGGCAGACCCCCTCTGGTGGCCGAAGCCTCAAGGATTCTAGGCACAACTCAGCTGGAGGCTGGTGGCTCTCAGATCTCCTGCACAGCCCGCGGGGTCTGCTCTCACAGCCCCTCTGTGGGGTGGAACCACCTGCCGCAAGTCCCCGCCTGTCCCTCAGGGTCACAGACACCACCAGCTCCATGGAGGGACTGGGGAGCTCTGGGCAAGTCACATCAGTCTGTGCCTTTGGCTTCTCTTCCATAAAGAGGACACAACAAAGCAGGAAGAGGAAAGAGGCCCTGAGGGTTTCCATGCTTAACACAAAGGCCCAGAAACTTTGAGCCTTCTGGAAGATTCTGTGACCCTGTATGCCTGAAGCCCTGAAGAATGGGACATCATCGAAAGATGAAACAACAGCTGTATCTCCAGGCATATGTGATGTTCTGACCCACGGGATCAGAATCATGGCTAATAAAGACACTCCTCAGGACCCTAATCATGAGCTACCAAACCTTTCCACAAAGCCATGCAAAGGGGTTGCAGCAGTTGAAACTCATTCTCCCAAGAGGATCTCAGAATCGGGTAGGTTTTGAAGACAATCTACACACTCAAAATGGGTGAACTGCCCTAAACGTAGACTAAAGCGCCATAACCCTGATGAAAGAAAGAAGTCACTTAAAGAGAGCCAGCTCAGAACCTTTGCAGTAGCAATGCCGCAGAAAGCAGTGACTGAGGATCTTCCCCTTGGAAGTGGGGATCACTGCTTCTTCCCCCTAGGTTTTCCTCTAAGAAACTTGCAATCTGCTCCCATAAAAAAGAAAGAAGATTAAAAACCACCAAATCATTAATTATACTTTTTACGCACATAAAATTTCGCATAGCGTAACCAACTCTGAAGATAATACTGTCTTTGTGCTGGGTAAAAGTCTTACAGCAGCCAAAGCCATTGAGTCTGTCCTGGGGTGTGTGTGTGTGAGTGTGTGTATGTGTGTGTGTGTGATGGAGTGACAGGTATGGAAAAGTCTACAGTTGATTAAAATTTAGTTGGTTAGAAAGTGTGACTCAGCGAGCCAAAGGAGACAATTCACCTCTTCCCTGAGTACAAGACCCAGAGGAAGAGGGACCACCCCCATGGAGGATCCAATTGTCTATAATTTGTGCAAAAGGACAAAATTCAGTAAGTGCCCCCATAAACCTTGGAGAGAAATTCCCACAGCAAAGAGCAGACATATGTCCCCAAGCACATTTTGTGGTGGGAAGGAGAAAAGAAAGAGGAAAGGAAACTGTGTGGTAAACCGACTATGCATTCCAGGGTAATTCTGAGCACTAGGAGGTGTCAAGTCCCATTTCTAGAATTCACATATCAGGACAAACAAGAAAAACATGCCTGTTTCGGTAGGCAAAATAAGTTCCCACCCCGCAATGTCCCCCATAGTCTGCAGAAGCTGTGCATGTGGGTTATGTGGCATGAGGGGGATCAGAAGGCCGCAGGGGGAATTAAGGGGCTGATCAGCTGACCCTGAGGTGGGAGCTTAGCCTGGATGACCTAGGCGGGTCCAGGATAAATCACAACAGTCTTCCTAAGTGGGAGAGGGAGGCCACGGGGTCAATGTCAGACTTCTAGGGTGTGAGAGGATCAACTGGTCACGGCTGTCCTTGAAGAGGCGAGGGGGCCGGGCACTCACAAAGGCGGGCAGGCCCCCAAAACTGGGAAAGGCAAGAAAACGGATTCTTCCCTGGACCCTCCAGAAAAGACTACAGCCCTGCCGACATCCATTTCGGACTCCTGAGCCCCAGAACTGTGTGACTGTGACTGTGCTATGAACCACTCTGCTTGTGGTCATTTGCTACAGCAGCCACAGGGCACGAGTCCACGGGCCCTCCCACGTGAGAAGCCCCTTAGTGGTTCCTATGGAAACAGTGCGTCCCACGGTGGCCTTCGGGAATCCTGTGATCTGGCCTGAGCCTCTCTCCGGGGCCCTGGCCTGCTAAATCCTGCAGCCCTCTACACTCAGCCATCCTGGGTGACCAGGTGATCCCCAAACAAAGGCCCTGCATAGCCCTCTGTTGTGCACACTCTGTGCCCTCAAGGCACAGGGACCCCGCACCCCCCCCACCCCCGGCACACACACCTTCCACCAACCAACTCCTACTCTCCCTTTAAAATCGGCACCCGGCTCTTGCCATGAGACTGTCTGAATGCTGGATGAGGCTGGGGTGACTCTGCTGGCCTCTGACTGCCACAGGCTCTCTGGTCCCCTCCCAGCGATGCCAGCGGAGCCCTGAGTCAAGAGACAAGGAGGAACCGGGGCCCGGACCTGTGCCTTCCAGCGGCACCACACGGGCGAGCAGCCCCGCTGCACCAATTCCCAAGGACCAGCACCGATTCCTGGCAAATAACGAAAGGCTCCTCCAGATCCTTTCTGGAGCGATGTGTCCCCGCGTGTTCCTCCAGAGGGGTGAGAACTATCCTATTACAAATTCTCCCAGCGACGGCGGGCCTTCTGTCAATGTCCGGGTGCTTAAGCACACTAAACCGCATCTCCCTCAACAAGCCACAAAACTACACGAGACCGTTACAATTTCCCGCACCGTGGCCCGACGAGCTGATCCTCTCTCTCTTGCTAACTTTCTACCAATTATGACTTTGGCAAAGCACTTTAGGAATGCCGCGGCTTTATGAATTTGCTTCTTGAAGGACGTTAAACAAATCCACTTTTCAATTTAAAAATAAAACTGGATCAGTGTGGCAAAGCCCTTAGGCCTCCGTTCCCAGCCACACTGGTATCACAGAGATGAAGTCTCCGGCACAAACCAAACAAGGAAGCCAGGCCAGTTATTGAAAACAAATACTCACTAAATGGAAATATATTAAATAAGGCTGCACTGTAAATTCCAACAGAGTAACTTGCTAAACTAAACAGTGTCAGTGTTTCGCTAAGTGAAGGAATAAAATGAGGACCGTGACCCTGATACGATCTCTGTGTCCTCTGCACCATTTTGCAACTGGAAAAGTTGCAAATAGTCTGGATTTTCCCCAGCGTGGAGCAAAAAAAAAAAACCAGAAAGGCAACCTTGATTCGACACGAAGAGGGTCCTCTCTCAGCAGATGGAGAAGCACAGAGCCCTGGATTCCTGCTGTAAGCCCCTGGCTTCCCCGCTCATCATGTGTCTTTGCAGTCACTGACCTACGCCCTGAATGCCCTGTGTCGGAGCGCTCTGCGAGAGGCTAAGTGCTTGCAAGAATAGTGAACAAATTGCCAGTCTTGTCCCCAGCAGTTGTCAAGGCTGAGTGGACTCCCTTCATTTTAGCCTGCAATTTTCCAAGTGCCTGAAAGCTGTCTCAATGCAGGGTGAGGAGAAAGGTGAGGGCATGCTCGGTGAAATGTGTGGTATTTTTGACTATGTTTTCAAAAAAAGAAAAAGAGACGTTCGTTATCAGGGCATTTTACTCAAATAACGAAGGTTTCTCCCTTTTTTAAAAAATACCATGTAATGCATGAAATTCATTTTGAAAGGCACAAAAATTTCTAAACAGACCAATGTGTTCTCCAAGCAGGACATCGGACCCAACTGTAAGGTCACTTTTCTACAATTCAGTTGTAGGGAGATATTCCGTGGGAAAAGCCCCTGCTGTGATAAATGACAAAGGATGGAATCAAATAGATCCTCCCTCAGCCCTGCCCCTTTCCCAAGCTCCCAAGGACAGGTGAGTGGACAGATCCTCTCCTCGACCAACTCAGACTCTCCTGAACTCTCCCCTTCATGGGCCCTGTCTTTTGGGCTTCTGTGTTCATCTCCACATTGACCTCTAGCAAGAACCCCGCTAAGGCAGTTTAGCCAGAAAACCCGACCCTCGATATGGGATGGGGTGTCTCACTCCCACCATCCCCCAGGTGATGTCTGCCCACGCTGGCCGCCCTCAGCGGGAATCCTGCCAGGATCTCCCCTTACCCACGATGTTTCTTTGGAGGTCTTCCATCCACCGACCCCCACCTGCTCTGTGGCTATAAATCCCCACTTGCCCAGGCTACATTCAGAGTGGAGCCCCGTCTCTCTCCTCCTCTGTAAAACCTGCTGGACCAATCTTTGACAAGTCTCAAGAAGAATTTTTTTTTCTTTAGGGTCCCAAACATGTGCTTATTAGCTGACAGAGGGCATTTGTGCAGTTGGTTCTCCATCCAAACGATGGGAGGAAGGCCTGTCGAAGCACTTACAATCCTGGATGATCGCAGGCCTTTACACCCCGTTCACCCCCAAAAAGGGAAAAGAAGGTACAAGGGAGGTGAAAAGTCATGAGATTAAAAAACTAGGACGCAAGCTTTGGGGCCAGGCAAACCTGGGTCTGAATTTGGTCCTCTCTGACTGTTAAGCCATGTGACCTCATGTGACCTCGTGTGAACCTCCAAATCGATATCAACTTCGCTTGCAAAACAAGGACCCTAAGACCAGCCTTCTGTGACTGAGAGGATTAAATAAAATGAGGTAGGTACAGCATGTAGCTCAGACTAATGGCCTGATGGAGATTAGAGATGATGGTTTTCGTCATCCTTGACAATAATTCCTGCGAAATACACCGGGAATTCCAAGCAACGATCTGGGCTTTTCCAAGCTGTCTCAAAGCATCACGAAAGCTCCTTTACTGTGAATAAAGTACATGCACGCGGACTTACACCCCTCCGCAGGGGACACTACGTGGGGAGATTATTAAGTATGACCGAGGAACAACAGATTCATCAAATCATCAAGTACTTCCTGGGAACCCAGATGTTCCCCACGGCAGGTGGTGGGTCCCATGCTGGAGTTTCTATCAGCTCATCCCTCAAGAGTCCGTCTAGGAACTCAGTTCTTAGTCAGGCACTTGTTTCTGCCCCCATTATCTTAGAAGCAGCCAACATTCTGTTTGTCTTACAGAAGGAAACTTCCTATTTTGGTAAAAAAATGCCAAGCGCATCTCAAGAGTTTGCTAAGATGGGCGATTCCCTTTTGACAAGAAAGAGCACACGTGCTCCCCACTCTGCACGTCCCCCGCCCAGCCCCTCCCCTGCTATCTCACAGCCCACGTGACCTTGGTCACCCTGTCATGGGGCACCGCGTGCTCCCACCCACCGACAGCGCGGTCAGCTCGTGTTTCCGCGCACGCTGAGGTTCAGTACGCAGGGCCGGGCAAGAACAGAAACCTCTGAGGTTAAATCAACCTTCCTTTATAACTCTCCGAACTCAGTTTGCTGGAACTGCCTCACCCTCGCGTAATTCTCCCCAGGATGGGATGAGGGCCATTCAGGAGGAAAATGAGAACAAACCCCTCTGGCCCACCGGCTTCTAGTCCTGCTCCCTTCATGGTCTTCCCTCAGCTCTTCAGAAAACTCGGTCCTGCTTTCCGTGGATCTGAACCCCCACCTCAGAGCTCAGGGAACGACTCGTTCACTAGTTAGTGAGAACGACGAGTTGGGGAGAGTGAACACCGCCAGGACTGGACGTAATGCTAGTTTGTGCTGCGTCTCGCGTGGGAAGGTCCAAACACTGTAGAGCGCAGGCCTCGGTCTGAACGTCCACGGACTGCAGAGGCATCCGTAAGCAAAAAGGCCTTACACCCAACGCCCACCAAGGAGGATCGGACTCTACTTCAACAGAGTTGCGGGGCTTTGTTTTGTTTTTTAATCCGCAGCACAACCACATCACGGGGTCTGTGCAGGAGCGCCCCCGGGGACGGGGCTAAGAACAAAGCGCACACACACCGTGCACACGCTTGGCTGTGCTCTTCACCTGGTTTCTACCCAGTAAACCCGTCAGCATAACCACCCGGTTTCTGTTAGATAAAATGATGAAATAAGACTCTCAAAGTTGACTTTTATGTGAAAATGAAGTTGAGGCTTTGAAAAGAGTAAAAGCACGAGTCATTATAAAACTCGCTGTCCGATCAGGGGGCCCGAGACCCCTGGGAGAGTCCGAGCGCTCCGAAAACAGCTCGTGCGGCTGGACAAGCCGGCTTCCATTCCTCCGTCTGGAGGGAGGGAAACCTGTTACCCCAGGTGCTCTCTGCCGGAAAGCCGACGCAAGAGGCTCAGGAGGAGACCCTCCTTCCTCCCAAAGGAGTAAGGCCCCATGAGAAGCAGAGCAGGTGACAGGGCGTTGACCAGTGGGTTGACCGCTGCTCAGTTAGGTGCGGGGGTCTTAAACATAATGCATATTACGTTTTCAATAATCCACTACCTGACCACATCTTTCAATTAACAACTAGTTATGTAATGATCGAATTGGATGAGATGCTTCGGCAGGACTGAAAGTAGAAACAGTATTTGAGTTAAGAGGCCATCAGACCACGGGTGCTCACGAGTTATGTCTACACTGGTAGAAAAGTTATGTCTTTTCTACCAGGGAAACGAATTGGGATTCGGGGCTCGCTCCCAACTAGCATCACGGCAGCTATGACAGGAATGCCTTCGTCACGGCTGTCCAGTTGGCACCAAGTTTCCAGCTGGGCCAAGAGAGGAGACGCCGCTGTAGGAACGTGCTCAGTAAAATACATCTAGGCCATCAGCCTTCTGAGTTGCCGACTGGCTTGTGGGCACTGGGGACATCGGTCTCCTGTCACTGGGGGACCAGGGAGCTGAAGGCAGCGCCAGGGAATGGCCCCGAACGCTTACCATGTGATTCCTAAAGTCCCTTAGTGCCGTCTGCCGTGGAGGGGCAGGGACAGTAGGGGCCTCATGGAGACCAAAGAGTAATCGGGGTCATAGAGGAAGAATTTGATTCTCAAAATGTTTGCGGCACCCAGGACTTCCTGGGGCTGATGAGGAAGCTGTGCACAGAGCTGTATATGCTGTACCTGCGAACAAATAGACAAAGGACTGAAGTACATCGCAGCTGGGACCTCAATGCCCGTCAGGCCAGAGTAGGTCCCGCTTCTGCTGCCCTTGAGGAGCGGGGGTGAGGACGACAGGGGGCCCAGGACACAAGCAGAGGAATGAAGCAGCAGCAGAGGAAAGCGGTCATGGAAGGCACCTGACTGAGCATCGCAGAACTCAATGCCAAGGGAAGGGACAGCAGTGGGCGGCTCAAGGCACCTGCAAAGGCGGTTTTAAGGCTGCCCCATTCCCAGAGACTAAAGTCTTCAGCTGAGTCCAACAGAGGAAACACATACAGCCTCAGAGAGTCCACCCTCCAGACGCCAGGAGGCCCCTGAGAAGGGGACAGCTACTGAAGGGTGGTAGCCCATGCTGCGCATCCCCTCCCCCATGGGCTCCCCCCCTGATCGGCACAGCTGGCCTCCCACCCCGGCCTCGCCGGCGGCCACGCAGCCACGGTGCAGGTGTGTACAGAGAAGTTGGAGGAGGGCTATTTTGAGAGGCTGGACAGTTTGGATGGCTAATAGGGTTCGCTGAAGCTTAAAAGACAAGATCCATCTAGAAATGTTCACAGAAGGATGATTTCATTGGAGTTATTTAAAGCAGTGTATCCTTTTAGACTCGTCTGCTTATGAGGCTCTCCCGGGCTTACGTAAGAGGGCGGCATGGGCTCTGGGGACCTCACCGACGCTCAGTACCCAGGCCAAGGGCCCTAGCAGGACCGGGCTGCGGATGGAGGGTCCATGCGGCCACCACACAGGTACAGGGGCACTTACTCTTTGGTCCCTAAACCCCTTCTCGCTTCATACTTTAGGGAGAAAATAGGGAGAGACTACACAGAGTTTTTCCATCATCCAACCCCCACACCGACCCCGTGCTGACATCTGTACCCACAATACCTTGCGTCCTGCCCGAGTGGATCGGTTTTCCTTGTTCCCATCGATGGCCCACCCTTCCCCTTCCAGACCCTCCACTGTGGACCTCACGGCTCCCCCTGGCCTCCTCGATGACGCCTGTGTCTCTCCCAACATGCCTCGAGTCAACAGCCACAAAAGAAAGGTCACATCTCCCCCGAGACAGCATCTGTCTGACCCCGGGCACATCAACGTCCTGGAAGAGGTGCCCACGTCTTCACGCTCCACTCTCAGTGTGACCCCTGCAGGCGGCTATGCCCCTTGCCAGGCCAAGGGTGCGGCTGCGGTCCACACCTCCAGGGACCCAGGAGGCACAACCATGGGTGGCTTCCCTGTGACACCATCTGCTCACCCCTGACATTTCTGCTGATACCAGCAACTGCTTCGTTGACTTCTTTGCAACTGGTAGGCCCCTAAAAATGAGGGGGACCCAGGCCTTCACCTGGTCCTCCTCTCTTCTCCAGCCTCTGTCACCCACCAGGTGGCCTCAACATCATCATCTAAATGCCAGTGACATCCCACACTGGACCTTGTTTTGTTTTGGTTTTTTTTTTGGATTTTATTTATTTGACAGAGAGAAACACAGTGAGAGAGGGAACACAAGCGGAGGGAATGGTAGGGGGAGAAGCAGGCTTCCCGCCAAGCAGGGAGCCGGATGCGGGGCTCGATCCCAGGACCCTGAGATCATGACCTGAGCCGAAGGCAGAGGCTTAACCACTGAGCCACCCACGCGCCCCCCACACTGGACCTTCTAACATTACTCTTCTCAACTTCAAGCCAACATTTCCACTTGCTCCCTAACTTCTCCGTCCCGTCACCTCATAATTCACAGGGCCACGCATTTTCCAAGGGGGCAACGTCTCCCCCAAGAGGGTGAAAACGGGTTCTCGGGGAAGGCAAAGAACATTTTAGGCATTACATTGGCCTGTGGCCCTCCAAAGCACACCCTCCCCTACTAACGCTTATTTCTTAGTACTTAATTTCCCTTAATTAAATGTAAATCTAATCTAATCCTTCTCCTTAGGAGAGTGATAATGAAAACCAGGCAGAGAGCGGCCGCACTGCCCAGGACCTAGCGCGTGAGCCCCACCCCCAATCCCGAGTCTCTCACTGAAAGTTCCGCCAATCCGGGCTCCGGGCGAAAACCTGGGACTTTTCCTTGATTCTTCCTTTTCCTTCCCTCCCCGGATACAGACTGTAACAGTCCGCTTGACCCGCCTCCGAAACATGCCCCAAATCTTCCATTTCTTTCTCTCCCCAAGACCACCTGAGCCCTGGCCACAGCCTCTCCTGCCTAGATTACTCCCCGGGCTCCTAACTGGCTTTCCAGTTCCCAGTCTCCACCTGCGCTCCGTGCTCCCAACTGCAGACCAAGCAGCTACGTGAAAACACAGGTCAGTGATGCCACTTCTCTGTGTCCATCACCGGGGAGCCTGGGTGGCGCCGACAGTTAAAGGTCGCACCCTTGATTTCAGCTCAGGTCATGATCCCGGGGTCCGGGGATGGAGCCCCGTGTCGGGAATCTGTTGGAGATTCTCTCTCCCGCTCCCCTAAACCCCACCCGCCTCTCCCTCCAATAAATACAAATCTTTAAAAAAAATAAAAATAAGGTGTCCATCAACTTTCCACCTCAAAATAAACCCCTGCTGTGACAAGTAAACTAGCCTTCTTTCTGCTCCTTCTACCCAAGAGCTTTGTGGTACCTGCTCTCCCTGGAATGTTCTGCCATCTACTTATCATTTTGACTCCAGCTTAGTTACCACTCCCCTGGGAGCCCTTCACCGACGGCCAGATCTCAGGCACAGCCCCCTGGTCTATCACAGCCGAGGATGCCAACCCTCGAGCGATCCTCATCACCACGTGATACTCACCAACTTGCTCCTTTGCTTTTTTTCTTTAATTTGAAATAAACATAAATCTCAGAATAGTTGTAGATTTATAGAAAAGTTGCACAGAGTTCCGGGATATGCTCCTCACCCAGTTTCCCTGGTTGCTGTGCTATGTTTCCAGCATTGCGCCTCATTGCTATTTTTTTCTTTTTTAAGATTTATTTATTTATTTGAGAGAGCATGCGCGTGCATGCATGGGGGGAGGGGCAGAGGGAGAGAGAGAGAATGAATTTCAAGCAGACTCTCTGCTGAGCCCAACTCAGGGTTCGATCTCACGACACTGAGATCATGACCTGAGCTAAAATCAACGGTCGGATGCTTCACTGACTGTACCACCCAGGCTCCCCTAACTCACTGCTATTAATTAAAAACTCATGACTTACTCAGATTTCCTGGGTTTCCTCCTAATGTCCTTCTCCTGTTCCAGGATCACACCTAGGACACCCCGTCATTCGTAATCTTCATGTCTCCTCAGGCCCCTTTGGCTGTGACAGTTTCCTAGACTTCCCTGTCTTTGATGACCTTTATAGTTTTGAGAAGCCAGTCAGACCTTTGCAGAAGTCCCTCAATCTGGGTTTGTCATAAGTTTTTCTCACGGTCAGACTCAGGCGTGTTAAACGTTTCATTCTGGTCCGTCCTTCCCAAATACCCTGAACTCTGAAACCTTGGAGCTCCTGGAGGCTGGGTCTGTTCTGCCTTGTTCCTTCTGTGTCTCCAGAACTAGAACCATACCGTCCCCCAATAAACTATCAATCGATGCACATTAACCCACGAGCAAGGATATAGCACGTATCACAATCTATGCCGCATGAAAGCGAAGTGAAATTGCCTCACGTTACATAGTATCACACAAAATCGTACATCCATCTGTGCCTGAGGACGTCACACTGGGTTAAAGATGTTCGAATGTAGTTAAGACAAAAGCTCCATCTCTTGTTTATTTGCAACATCTTTCTGTCTTCTCTTGCAGCGAGGACCAATGTGCTTTTAGAAAAGTCTTTATTCTTACAGACATCAAATTCTTTGCTATGTCCCTTAAGATACAGTGTGTCTGCTGCAGGCCAATTTTCAGCTTTACAACACCTTCTGAAATGCTCATTGCAAAATATTATTTTCTCCACTTCAGGAATAAGGAAGCCGAAACTCCAGAATTAATGGGAGTCACCTGAGACTTGACGTGCCTTCTATGTGATCCTAGACCACAAGCCTGGGGCTGATCGCTCCACTTGTTTTGAGTCCACTCACTGCTTCTTGGTTTTCCCCCCTCGAGTAGCTGTGCCGCCGAGGAGTCGCAATGTTCACTTAAACATGATATGTATCAAATATTGCAGATGGAGGAAAGGGGCACAAAACCCAAAGGAAAACGCCAGGTGAGAGGCCAGGGAAGGTATGGAAACAATGAAGTCTGGAAAGGGGAGATCTCATCAACTGCAAGAGCATGAGCCTCGTGAGGACAGCAGGGAGGAGATGGACTAAGCCCCTTAAGCCGTGGCCGGACAGAGAGAATGGAGGGGCGGAGACACGGCCGTCCGATGGCCAATGTTCATGGAATGAAAACCAAGGGTCACCCCAAGCCATTTACAGAAAATCTCATTTCAAGAGAAAGATTGCCAATTATAAGGGCTGAGAGTTGGCAACCTGGAAAGTTTCATGCTATTTTCATCCCGTATTTATTCTCTGTGTGGAGGATTTCCAGAGACACGTTTAGATCCCCCTTTATACCTACATCCATTCAACAACAAGTGTGTGTGCAGCCCTACGTTACGGAGAAGACCTGTGCTTGAATAGCTCAACGCGAAGCAGAAATTGCTTTCTAAGAAGATGAATCGAGAAATCCAGAGGGAATTACTTGAAAGAAACAAAGACCCAAGAAAAGGGAAAATCAGCAGTGAGGCAGACTGGGATCTGTTCGTGTAAGAGAGAACAGACTTGAACATGAGCACCCTCATGATAGGACTTTAACGTGTTCTCTCGCTACCTACGGGGCTCAACACAACCACCACCACGAGCTTCCCATGACACCCTAACACAATCAAAACTTAAATAACTAAATTTGACAAATATTTTCTTTACATGGGCAGCAGAAATATTAAAACAATTAACGCAGGGAAAAGGAAGCACATCCCTGAAATGGCCAGTGTGACATCTTGCTTTTGTCTCCCCTTCATCATGGCGATGCCACGTGACCAAGGGTGCAAAGCTCTGTCCTTGCCTCCCGGCCCTCCTGGCCTCAGACATGCCCTTGCTCAGGGAGTCTGTGATCCTGACAAATCAGAAACCCCACCAAATAAAAAGAGTTCCCCTTAAGTCTAAACTCAAGACTTTTGACTGGTCTCAAGGCAACCACTGCAAACTGCCTCGAACTCCATCACCGGGGGACCCAGCCAGTGAGCCCACACAGCTGGTCTCACAAGTAGCTGATGGGAGGCCATGCTGAAGGAACCAGATCTTTCTTCCTCTGTCATGCCCAGAACCCTGATATGCTCCAGCCCCAGCGGCCTCACGGGGCCTGGCCCTGGGCATACTTGCCGCCGCTTGTTCAAAGGGCATGTTACAGGGCGGGTTTCAGCACACAGATGTGGAGACCACGGCTCCCCCACTACGGAGCGTTCCTACAGCCACTGAGGACCTGGTCCCGTGCCCTCCAGGTAAGGGTTTTGGCTCTGACTCCCGCAGCTCTGTAAATGTGACAGGAATAGCTAGGAGGGGCAGTCTCTCATCAAAGCTGCACGGGCTGGGCATGGACCCAGGTGCTGCCCCATGAGGACCTCACAGCCTCAAGCTCAGGAAGCCAGCTCTCCCTTGGGGACCCCCATCAGCAGGGGTCTGGCTTCCTTGAAACAGCATTGTCTGGGGAGGCAGAGAACTCAGGTTCGAGGCCACCAACACCGCATGCAAGAAGAGGTTGGGGCAATCAGAGAACACAGGCTTCATTCCCCCTGGGAAATGCACCACAAGGACTGCAGACAACTGTCTCCTGGAATCTTGGTGGGGGGCGCACAGCCACGGCTGGACCCCGTGCCCCCTGCGCCCACCGCCAGGACCAGACTCAAGGCCAAAGCGAAGGCCAATACCATCTCAGGTCAGTGGCAATGGCCGTGCACAGCACTTAAAATACACAGTGGTTCCCGCACCCCCAGGCACGGTGAGGTCGGGCTCTCCCAGGGCAGGAACACGCTGAATCACACGACTTTACCACGTGGGGTTCCCACCTTGGGCTGATCTCCGTCCACCAACTGGGATCACGGGCTCTGCAGAGCTGAAGGCAGACAGCTCGGCGTGCAGCCCCTCCCGCAAGGGCAGCTCTGCTGACGATGGAAAGGAAGAGCCTGGAGCCTCAGGAGCCACTTGCTGTCCAGGCTCCCAAAGCCGGACCCCTGCGTTCCCCTCATGCGGGAACACCACAGTGGTGACAATCCTGGGCATGAGAAGGTCACTCCCTCCCGCACGTGGGGAGCATTTCTCTTTGCTGGGCACGTGGCATCCACCAGCATGAATGTGAATCTTCCCAAGTGTTCTTTCCCCAAGGGCACCCCCGGGAACTCCAAGCACCTTCCCACGGCCATCCAGCTCACAAGGTGTGCTGAAAACAGCGTGTGACCCGCGGCAGAGTGGGCACAAGCTCCTTGTAGGACCTGAGCTCAGCAGCCGTGGAAAGATCCTCACAGGAGGAGCGTTCTCTTTTCGGTCCATCCTGACTCTGACCAGGTGAGCACAACAAAGAATATGCCAAGAAGGTCCGTGCCACTTCTTCAAATCTGCCATGGAGGACATCTTCTATCATGTAAAACAAAACCAAACAACTTGTGCTGGCCTCCAGGGACGGCGTTAAGAAATTTCCTTAACAATTAGTGTCCAAGGGGCACCTGGATGGCTCAGTAGGTTAAAGCCTCTGCCTTCAGCTCAGGTCATGATCTCAGGGTCCTGGGATCGAGCCCTGCATCCAGCTCTCTGCTCAGCAGGGAGCCTGCTTCCCCCTCTCTCTCTGCCTGCCTCTCTGCCTGCTTGTGATCTCTCTCTCTCTGTCAAATAAATAAATAAAATCTTTAAAAAAAAAAACAATTAGTGTCCAGGATTTGGCTCATGTCATGAGATCCTGGGATCGAGGCCCTGCTCAATGGGGAGCCTACTTCTCCCTTTGCCTCTGCCCCTCCCCCCTACTTGTGTGCTTTCTCTCTCTCTCTCTCTCTCAAAAATAAATAGATAAAATCTAAAAAAAAAAAAAGGAAATTAGTGAAGTGGGAACCTTTCTGATCAGACCTCACAAATGATGAAATTCACACCGTCCCTCACTGGGCTGGGCTTGGCGAGGCCCGGGGGCAAAAGGGGTGCCTCCCAGCGTGCTGGGTTCCCCTGGGGTTCTCCCTGTGATGCCCATCTCACTACATGGTTACTTTCAGGGGTCGTGTCATATGTATAGTTTCCTTAAACTGGAAAACCACCCCAAATTCATCCTGTACGCAGAATATAAATAACAATGGGGGACTTCCCTTCTCTCGCATTTTTCTCAGTATGAGAAACTCACTTCATAAGGCACCGCACACTGGAGACCTCAGGGTCCCAGAGAGAAGAGCCGAGCGTCTGGACAAACTCTGCCCCCACAGGCGACATGCGGACTGTGTTTACCTCCAGGCGTGTCACAAAACCGAAGTGCTCCATTCTCTTTAAATCAAGCTTCATTCTTAGGTTTAACATCAAAAATAAAGAAATCTGTCCGATATTCGGCTTGACTGCTATTTTCCATTTCCCAATCATCTGCAGGTTAATGGTTAATTAAAAATACCGTCCCCACAATAAGCTGCGGCATCAGATGGGAACTGAGATGACCATTTACTTTAGTCAAGCAAGAACGTTCTGTCTGAAGAATCAAGTCAGACTTCTGACCCCTTAATCCCTCAAGGCTGGGGAAGCAGGGAGGGGGCCACTCCCGCATGGCCGAGACCAGAGTTGGGGGGGCCCTCCCGGGCTGCCTCCACTTTGCAAACCACCGCAAACACGGAAAGTGCCCCAAGCAAAGTTGAACTGGGGACTATTTATAGTTCAGCCTGGGTCAAAGAGTGCAGCCTAACAAAACACTCGCCCGCCTTTCCAAAACATATCCCATCCAAGTCCATTACAGGAGAGGAACTCATTCTGACCATTTAGTTCTCGCAGGAAACCTCAGTGATTTTACCCTGAACGCAAAGCATCAGGAGAGAAGACAGGCTGTCAAGAATGATCACAGAAAAGGAGAGACAGAGGGGCTCCCTCTCGCCGACTCTCCCCGACCTCTGCATCCCAAGCAGCCCCACGTTCCTGCTGCAAGGGCAGCGCATCAGACAGAATGGGCGAAAGATACGAAAAATAGATTGCAAGCTAAGAAAAGTGTCAAGTGCTAAAAAGCTGCCCAGGCTGCGAGACGGCTAACGTGCTCCCTTCCCTGCTGGGCACAGTTAATATTTATATTCTCAAATAGTCACCCTTAGCACTGCCTGTCCCTTCCCCGGGTCCTCTGTATCCGTGACACGGAGTGGCGGGGCACTGGGTCTTGAGCACGGAGAAAGAATCGGAGCATCTCTGATGCGGCAACGGGGGAAAAGGCTCTCAGTCCAGGGCTTTTGTTTTTGAACCATTAGAATCCAGTGAACTGAAAAGACCAAGCTGTCAGCGTTCATTTTCTTCCTAAATCAACCAAACTGTAGAATAACATGAAATATTTCACTTTACAATATAATTTGTATCTTCAATTTACTTGCAGCTCTGGGAATATGACAGGTGCAGTATTTTAGTAAAAACCCTCCTGCGAAGTCTCAGTGGAAAGGGTGACAGGGACAGCAGACAACAAAGTCCCCGCGGATTCCAGATGCCGGCACGTCGGGACGAACGTGCGTCACCCTCCCGCGTCTGTGGTCAGTGTCGGACGACCTTCCATTAAGGCAATTCACCAAGAGATCTTCAAAATACTAAGAAGCATTCTTTTGTTCACTGGATACCTCTACCTGGAATTATTTCTTTGTGGACCCAAATATAAAATGGGTAACTGCATTTTATTCCTGGGCAAGCACTGTA
>CM053617.1:66491975-66502007 GCA_028646535.1 Procyon lotor | reverse complement strand
AGGAGCTAATTGTGATCAGTAAAGGAGCCCCACAGTCCCCAGCAACACAAAAACGTTGTACGTGAAAGTCAGAAGGTTTATCTTATGTCTCTAGAGAATTTGAAAAGTCCTAACATATACAGTACTGACAAAAATTAAAGTGGGTGGGAACACACAACAAAGTTTATGGAGTTAAACGATCACTATGTCACATCTTTGGCATGTTGAGAAAAGTTTAGGCCATGGGATCATTGCTCCCTAATGATACTCGAATCTGAAGAATTAAATATAACATTAATAAATGATATTTGACTGATTATTGATCCTTCCTTTGGTGAGAAATTCATATTAAGCTAATAAGCATTCTTTATGTGGGTAACAAAGAACAATTACAGAAACTTAACTATTTATCTCAATTGCTTGGAAGCTATCAAAACAAAAAAAAAAATACATCAGTTACCGTAAAAGCTCTAGTGTGAAAAGCCTACAGCAAAGATATTTCATTTGGTTTCATGAAGCACTTAAATAAATCAGCCAGAGATGAAAATCCAATATTAACTGTCCAGTATTGTCTCATCTTGGCTTATATAGTGTTCTCTCAGGGGGACTATGGGAAGGGCAAAAGCCCCCAACATACACGGCTTTCCCACTGAAGAGACAACTGCATTTTAGTTCCAATAACTAGAGTCTTGCCATACCCAGAAAAGCAAAATTCTTCTAGCCCACAATGACAAAGATGTTGCCGTTCCCGTTTTAGTTTTTTTCTGTTTTTCCAAAAAGGTGAATCTCAAACACACCCAAAGAGCTCCATCACCATACTCTTCACCAGAAGTAATCCTTCATAGAATATACTGGTCTAATTCTGCTCAAATCTCAAATGAGGCAGGTTTCTGATAATCCAGCATATATAAGAAGCAAAAGGGGAAAAAACAGTTTCCTGTGATGAATCAAATTCTTTATTAATTCATCCTTAAAACTGGGGTCTGTGCATGGCATCAAAATTCTTACAAAAAGACTTATGCTATAAACCAAGGATCAGCAAACTACAGCATGAGGCAAATCGGGCCCACCCCTTGGGTTTACGAATAAAGTTTTATTGGAACTCACCGGTATTCACTGTTTACATATTTTCTATGGCTGCTTCCTGCTTCAGCAGCAGAGATGAGTTTTCGCAACAGAGATAGCATGACCCACAAAGGTGAAAATACTTACTATGCGACTCTCCAAGAAAAAGTTGATAACTCCTGTTATAAACTATTCCTCCCATTAACAACTAGACAGTAAAGTCAGTCGCCTATGAAGGCAATCCCAAAATGAGATACTCATCCACGTTCTCAACATGTACAAGAATGCATGCTTCTCTGTTGTCCTGGGAAAAGGAGACAGGAATTCCAGGTCTCCCAAAAGGGGGCACTGATCCCTTCGGGTAGAAGTTAAAAACAAAAGGCTAAAAGATGGCTGTTTTTTGCCTCACTTCTAGAGACTATTTCTAATCCTCCACAAATTCTAGTGGTTTCTAAGGAAGATTTCTGACTTACTTCATCACATTCTGTTGACCTCTCTGTGCTTCCTTCCTCATCTGAAAAATGGTGCTGATAACAGTCCTTCGGTTTCCAGAGATTTGAGGATGATTAAGGAGCCAATTCATGTAAAGCTCTATAATCATGACCAGCAGAGAAGAACCGATTGGCATAAACCGAGCTGGTTCAATGAAGACTAGAGAATGAGGGAAGTAGTGTTTTTCTATTTCCCCATGAGGGCCCCGAGTGTAATAACAGTTATGGAGGAAAGATTGTACCTAAGACCAGCCTGCACTTCATGGAGAATAGGAACGGAGATGCCAAGACTTGTCTTTCATCCAGAAAAAATTAGCATACATTTTAAAGAAAATATTTAGTAAGCAATAAGTCTGCAGCTGAACCTTGAACAATGTGGGGATGAGGAGCAGTGACGTCCACGCAGAGGAAAGTCTGCATGTGACTTTTGACCTCGAGAAAACTCACCTACCAAGGACCTTCTGTTGATTGGCAGTCTTACCGATAACAGAAACATCCAATTAACACATATTTCATGTGTTACATGTTATTAACTAATATATTCTTAAAGCAAAATAAGCTAGAGGAAAGAAAATGTTAAAAATCAGAAGAGAAAATTAATTAAGAGTACTGTGTTTATATAAAAGAAATCCACATATAAGTGGACCCATGCAGCTCAAAGCCATGTTGTCCAAGGGGCTACTATACTTAGATTAGGGAGAGCAGAGCATTGGCGATGGTAAAAACAGGAATAAATGGAGTCATGCTGGACAAGGTCTACGGAAGAACCAAGAAGAGCACGTCAGTAAGTTCCAATTTACTGCAACTTTGACAAGAGCTGGTGGCAAGGAATCCTCCACAATTCCCTCACAGGACTTACACAACCAGCCCTCCAGTTTACATAGCAAATAAACTGGTCATGTGTTAGAGCTTCCTAACACTGCTGAGGGGATGAACACAGGAGAGAAATGTCTAAAGCCCCAAGCACGGAGCCTGGCCCTGTGGAAGACACGTTGGCTTCTTTGTTGTTTGAGCTCTGGTTCCTACTGGGGAAAGGCCACCCAGAGTTAGAAGGGGACTTTAGGGGACTAAGCGAGCCCACATCCTGCTTTGCCCTAGTCATGTCCAGACCATCCTCCTCGTGCAACGCGTGTAGGAACCCAGCACAATGTCAGAAACCACCCAGCGCACACATGCCTTCATACATGCGTATATGCAAGAATACACAGGAGATCACACCTGCCGAAAAAGATGTGATGCTACACAGTCACGAAGTCAATAATTTTCAAAAGACTGAAGCCCTTGAGTGCATAACCGGCAGTGGATCTTTGAAAGAAGCCTTATGCAAAACGAGCATTTATTAAAGGGAAACCTGTGGCCAAGTCCTTCTTTCATACGAGGGGTTTGTTGAAAGTGAGTCGCACCCATGAATGAATAACTTCAAAAATACTGAATCTGTTCTGTATGCAAATGTAGAGATTATGCATGCTTGTCAAGAAATAAAGAACAGGCACGTCTACAGGAGATCTTTGCATTTTACATGGTATAGAGATATTATTTCTGCTTTAGTGGGGCTTGCTTGTTTAAATTTCATGGCGAAGATCAGCCACGTTTCAACGCTTGTCATATGCCTCACTGCTTAGGCTGATTTCACTTCAGCAATGTTTTAAAATGTCCTTTAAGTACGAACAAAGTATGTACTCCCATCAAGAAAGAATTTAACAAAGAACTCTGTACGAGCCGCAAGTACAAGAGGAAACCATTTCTTTGGCAAGGCACATGCTCTACAGCGTAGGCATTCGCCTCAGCCTGTTTCCATAACCAGGAGGGGGGACCCTATTTTCTTATGAGAGGCTGTCCAAAATTTCAGATGGAATTTCTCCCCTTTGCCCACAACAGTGGAGCCTGAACGTGCAATTCCCGGGGCTGAGCCCCAGGGCCTGAACCCTTATTCCCAGTCCACGCTGGAGTCAGAAGCAGAGAGAGCTCCAGAAGTGAAAATGTTCATTAACACCCAGGGACCAAAAAGGAAAAAGCCAGTAACTTATGAACCCACAGGTGAAGCTGTTGGCTCTTTACTATTTTCATGGTGTGAATGAATCACAAGGCTTATTTTAAGGGACTCGGAAGTATCATCAGCAATTTCATGTGACAATATTTACTCTGCTGGGAAGGGGGGGAAAGGCACCATTAAAATGAATTTCTTTATTTTCATACTTGGACTCAGTGAACCCAATAAATCATCAATAAATCTCATCTTCCATCAGAACTTGAGGGCACAATGCTCACAGCCCAAGACATCCTAATAAAAGGGTAATTTTACGTTTGCTCATGCTGATCAAATGGAGCAAAGCAACCCACATTTGAATGGGCAGAGAGATCTCACGCACAAGATGGGCCGAGGGGAGACAAATCACACGGAAGGACGGCGTCTTGAACTGTGGCCAAAAGAAGCCTCTTCGGGCCTCACCTGTCACAGTTTCTGGAACCCTCACTTATGGCTTAACTGCCCAACCCCGGGTGAGCTCTTCAACATTCACCGAATTCTGTTTGGGGCTCAGGCTGAAAACGCACATGAAGTGAATGAAGATTCCCTTTAAATTTTATATTAACTGATTTGTCTGCTTCTGCTATTGCATCTCACGAGTGACCATCTCCAAATTCGCATCTCAAATTTTTTCTTTAAAGAAACACACTAATTTTCCAGTCTCTTCTCTTAATTCATCAAAACAACCAACCAACGAGCACAAGTGGGGAAAAGCCTTCCATGATTTGCCTCCTTCACTCGAAAGCAATGCACGTTCTGAGATATCGAGATGCTTCTATCTGCCGACTCTGGGAGGCCTGGGGACCACGCAGAGTTCTCCTTCCAGGGAAGGGAGAGAATCTGTCTTGGAGTGGTGATCGCTTGGGTCCTGGGATCAGGGAGAACCGTGACATCTGCACTTGTAACCCCGTGAACACTGACCGACACGCGCTGGATTCGTGTCTCAGGACGAATGAGCAACATTTCAAATCACAATGTCTTGCTTTTCTTGAAATCCCAGAGAAAATTAAAATTGTGCAAGAAATGTGTTAAAATATGCTTTTGATGCTTGCTTTAACACCGGTTAAAGGGACACTAAGGCTCATGAATGGCAACCGAGAAGTGAGCGTGTAAGTCAGTGTGTGCATTTAGAGCCCAACAAAGTTCCAGAAGGTGCCAAATCGCAAACTGGGAAAATAGGAAATGGGAGCCCCGCAATGCTACAGTGCCATGGAGTTAAAGCAATGACCTAGTTAATTCTCCAAGGATTCAATGATATGGGGGAAAAAAAAGAACTGTTTTTAAAAAAATACATGAAATTGAAAACCCGTGTGTGAACTTAGAGGTCATCAGACGTCACTGGAGATTTTTAAACAATCCTGCACTCTTCCCATCTGGAACTTGGCGTTGAAAAGCAGAATGCCTGCTTTCCAATAGATGGTAACTTGCTACCATGGCGTCTGTGATCCACAGTCCTGGGCAGTACACCTGAAGTCACTGATGGGTTCTTTAGGACAAATCAGAGACCACAGTAAGACTATGTCACCACCACTGGTGCCCAAAGAATCTGAAATAGTCTTTGCGGCATATATGGAATAGATATATATAGCAGTAGACAACTGTTGTTATTCAATGAAGAAAATGCATCACGATATCAAGATTCTATCGGACGAGCATAAGGTGCGATCCAAATGTGCCACCACTGTGGCACGCTGCTGTTCCAGGGACAGTCCTGACCTGGATGTGTAACTGACACAGGGATAAGATGAGGTAGAGCTATTAACGGTAAAAGAAGACACGCTCAAAGACACTCTTTAGGCAGCCTGGGAGTGTTATCTGCTTGACGAGACAGTGGTCTTAGCAGTTAATGTTTCGAGTCAGAATCTGACCCATGAGAGAGCCCCGCTAACACCGCACGAGCCTGGAGGGGAGGGTTCCAGTCTGGACGCACCAGGACATCTGGGGAGCACACGGTCCTTTGGAGTAACACCACATGATGACATGTGCTCTTGAACACTCCTCAAGTTCGTATCACGATAATGAACTTGAACAGGCGGCTGCATTGTAGCCTCCGGCACAACAGGATTTGAATCTAGGCTTCCTCACTTCCAAGCTGTGTGACCTCAGAGAAGTTACTTAACATCTCTGATCTTTATGAAAACAATTTAACACTATCCAGTTGAGGGCTGTCCTGTGAGGAGAAAAGGAGACGCTGAGCAGCGTCCCCGGCGCCTCGCGTTCTGTAGACGGACAACCCAAGTGGCCCGTCGCCGTCAGACGTCTCCTTGAAGGAGATGAGTGGAACAGAAGGGTTCGGCTTTCTTTTCCCTCCCCCTCCCCCCATCCCGCCTTCAGGACGAGGAAAGCTCTGGTGCAAATGGACGGCAGAGAGAAACACCCCCAGCAGACAGCCCCAGCGGGCGCTGTGCAGAACCTCAGGCCTCCCCACGGAACCTGCCTCAACCAGCAGAGGCCTTGTGAGCACCAGGGCAGAGGGCCGGGAAGGGCTGTCCACGGTCGACGCCGGCAAAGTAGATTAGCAGAGCAGACACTGAAGTCTGAAAGCAAGTTTTATCCCTTCTTGACCTAATTCTAGTTCAAGGTATGGCTCTCCGGCCCGGCACATGACCTGCTGTGCGGCGGGCTCAGAGAGACACCAGTGTTACCAGAAGGGATTCGGAAAAGCCCCTTGGCCTTCTCCTCCTGCGGAGGAGGTCTGCTCCCCAGTAGGTCAGACTTGGACAGTGAAAAAGCCCCCACCGACAAAACAAAGGTCAGCAAAACACAGAGACTGAGTCAAAACCTTTGAAAGCCTCTGGGTTTGATCAGAGCCATACTGGAAAGGGGCTGAAGGATGGAAGGGGCCAGTCAGCAGCACACGGCCCCTCTTCACTATCTCTTCATACTGCTGCCCTGTGGTATGATATGGTAAAGGAAACCTAGAGCCACCTTTGTTCTCTTGAAAAATAAAACCATTCCATTGCCTACAGATACATTAGATTTACAACGGTGCTAATAGAAAACGGGGGATTTCAACTAATCTGTGCGATGCTCAGTTTTTCCAAACCAAATTGTATTCTAGGCCAATAAACCATCTCTGGTCGCTCATCATGGAAGGAAAAGAAATTCGGGGTGGGGAGCGTCCCTGGAGCATGGGCCAGCATTTCAGAGACACAGCTCCGCTTCCCACCAGGAGGAAACACAGCTTTGTTGCCAGGACAATGGAAGAGCACAGGCTTGGGGCTACACACAGAGGGAGACTCTCTTGCTCAGAAAGTCAGTCCAGAAAGGGAAGCATAAATGCTTGAGCAGAACAGGACAAAGGAAATGATTCACAAGGGCTTCTCTCAAGTCTTCCAGGCACAAGAGGAGGTCTGGCTGGAGCCCCTCTGAGCAGGATGCCTTGTTCTTGACAGGGAAAAGAGAAGCATCCGGGCGTTACGGAACTGTCCCCTCCAGGATCAGGCCGACCTGAGTTCCCTCTCCTTTGTAGGGGTGGAGGGCAGCTGCTCTGTGACCTCCGCTTCTGAGCTGGAAGATGGAACCTGCCTTCACAGGCAGCGGCTCAGAACAGTAAAGAACCAGGTGGGAACACCCTTTCCAAAGGAAACTCCATCACGGTTGCGTGCGAGAGTCAGGCAGATGCTCGGCAGCAGCCTCTCAAAGAAGGAAGTCCCAGTACTTGGCTAGACAAGAAGTCCCATGGATAGCAGCAGGGCATGTGCAGACGACCTCTCTTCTCTTACCCTGGGACTTAGAGAGAAAGTGGCTTCGGCAATTCTATGAACTAGCAATAAACCAAGCCAACTTCATTGACGGGTAAGCGGGTTCCTTAAAGGGAAAGACTCCCGGGGAGCGTGTGTATCGATGCTGCAAAGACAGCGCGTCGGCCCAGACAGAAAGGAGGTATACTCAAAAGACGAGAACCTCTCGATAAATCATCCCGTACAAATACGGTGTGTGACCACCTGTTCAATATACAGACAATCCACACCACGTGAGGTAGTGTGGCGCCAACCAAAGGTAACCACCATTCTGACATTTTGCTTTTTTGCATTCTTGTAACTTCATTGAAATGAAATCCTAGGACGGGTCCTCTCATGCCTGGCTGCTGCTGCATAACATTTGTGAACATCGTTCGCATTGCTGAGCGCATCAGCCACTGGTCCTTTCCCTTGCTGGGTGGGACCCCACTGCAGGAGTAAACCCAGAAAACCTGGATCCCTTCTACGGGTGATAGATATTGGAGTTATTTCCAGTTTGGAACTCAGGCGGCCAATACTGTTATGAACGTCCTTGTCCATTTCTGACTGGTACATTCTTGTCTTTTTTAGGTGGGAACTGGGACCTCATAACTTAACTCAATGGTAGGGCGGGCATCTGGCAAATCTCTGCAAGACACCTGCACGCAGCCAAGAAAAAGGCAAGAGAAGAGACCCTCAGCTATTTTCTTAGTCTTTCCTCCCGTACTTTCTCGTCTCTTTAATTTTTAGGAAAATTATTTCTGATTTCAGGAAATCCCAACTTTAAAGGTAGCTATTTCCCCTTTTGCAAGTCCATCTTTTTCAGCAAAAATCTGAATCAAAACCAATTTTTACTAAATTGACTTCTACAATCAATCAACTCTCCACCAACCGTAACTCTTTTTCTACACAAACTGAACATGATGCTTCATCCCAGACCCTAAAACCATGCACATGTCTCATCTGTAAAAAATACTAATAATGATGCCGGGGGAAGTCTGCGGGCAGGAAGACGGCACTCATGAGTCCCCATCTTCCTGACCAGGCCCTCGCAGTGTTTGCTTCCAAGGTGGGAGGAGGGTGGACACGAGGACTCCCCAGCCTTTCGCACGGGGAATATCCCTCCGCAGGCAAAGTTACGGTGAAACATGTTTTCAACGGTATTTACGCTTGTGATGCGAAGACGCGCAAGGTAACACAGTAGACAAAAGATGACTTATTTCAAAACAGAGGGAGGACACCAGTGATGTGGATAACTGAAAAACAACGAGGAGTCTAGGAGACAACCAAACACCTAAAGATAGTCGTGACGATACAAAGTTCATTAAACTCTCCTCTTTCTATAAGTGGCTACCTGCCATTGACAGTTTATCTCCCTCCAATTACACATCATGCGGATCTCAAATAACACTGTCCCAGGAGCCATTTCCCTGGCAGCTCACACTGCCCTCCGTGGCTCTGCTCCGTCCAGCTTTGCATGCATTTATGTGTATCTGTTTTTACTCAGGGCCCCTAAAAACATAGCTGTCTGTTACCACCAGCATGATTTCAGTATTTCCCGGCCGTTTGATCTACAGTGACGTGTTTAAGGGATAGAAGGGAGATTTCGATTTTATGGATTAGCAATAAAGCAACATTTACAGAAAGCTGGGAGAAATATTAGGCCCGCAGTGACAACAGCATATCCCCAGGGGAATTATCTTGGAGCGATCCACAGCAACGATCCCTTCCACCTGGCATTAAATGTCCCCAAGTCCGACACATCCCCAACGTCAGGTCCCTTCCAGGCAGAACAGGGGGTTACAGGTCTTTGGGCTACTCGGGCATCTGCTGGCATATGTCTCCGGCCAGCCCTCACCAGCACCGTGGGCCAGCCAGGGAAGAAAAGGGGCTAGAAAGGAGACTCTGGGATCTGGACTAAGAACAGGAGTGAGGCGAGTAGACGGGAGTTTGGAGACCCGGGTTCAGGACTCCCTTCCTGGGCACATCTGGATGCCAGAGGACTGCAGATTCGCATCCCGAAGGAGGCTGAGAGGTAAGAGGGGAAAGGAGGAGGTTTGGGGATGCTGTTCTTCTGGGACATGTGGACACGACGCCCCAAGTGCCACATAAAGACAAATAAAGCGTTACATATAAAGTAATTTATAAAGAATGAACACTGTACCCTGCACCCTGCTAGGCTCAGTTAAGCCCAGTGAATGAGGAAGTAGCAATGGCTGGCCCCCGGCACAGGCCCGGTGCTGCAGCAGGGACTTGGAGGGGGGTGGGGGCGGTGTTTGCAGACAGAGCTGTGTGCACCTGCCACTCTGCCTGAAGATGTGGTGACGGTACTTTCCCTCTTGTCCTCCCATTTCATCTGCCAAAGCATGCCACCTCCCTTGGACCCACCATTCCTCTGCCCCTTCTTGGGAATTACTGACGCTAACAAGTGCAGCCACTTTCAAGCATGTTCAAGAAGAGTGAACTGCAAGCTCCGACCCCAAGAAAATTTAGGGAGCCAGGAGACCTCTGGCCAGCTAACTGCTTGGTCCCAGGCCCAGGCACCAGGGCCTGCCAGGAATCAGGGAGGCCAGTGGCCCAGCTGCTTGAGCACAGAAGACCCAATACCCATTGGTGGACTGGGCGGATTTGTTGAGGGGCTGGGGAGTCACTCCTCGGGCATCCCAGATCTGTTCCTCCCCAAGTGAGCTCAACTCTGCCCTGCAACAAAAAGGACACATACCCTGTGGCGTCTGCAGGTGGGTGGTAT
>CM053617.1:66462954-66491475 GCA_028646535.1 Procyon lotor | reverse complement strand
ATGAGGAGCAGTGGCTGCGCCTGCTCCAGACTGTTCCTAATGGCAGCGGGCAACAGACCCAGAGGGCACTCCCACCTCTGTCTTCACCACTCACAGCTGGCCTGCCCGTCAGTCTCCACTGAGAGAGGCTGACCCTGGGCTGGACTCCGCACGGAAACACGCCCCTGGCCCGGGCCTCCACTAGACAGCAATCCGCAGGTGAGGGGGCAGACGCGTAAGCCCCCCGCGCTCCAGGTTTCCAAAGCCACGCCAGGCTGCGCAGACTGGCAAGCAGGCAGCCATCACTCGGCGACCCCAGCGACCCCTCCCGAGAGAAAAACGCCGGGTCCCCCGCCCTCCAGCTGCTCCGGAGGCGGCCAGAGGGTAGACTCAACAAGTTCCCGGGCAGCGCAGCGCCGCCTGCAGCCCAGAAAGCCGGAGGACGCGCCGCGGTGGAGCCCCGCGCGCAGGCGGCAGCCGCCGGCGGCTCCTTCCACCTCCTCCTCCAGCTCGGGCTCGGGCGTCGGCGGGCGGGGGCTCCCCCTCTCCCTCCCGCTCCAATCCCTCCAGATCGCCCACCCCGCGCACGCGGCCCGCCGGGCCCCGCGCCGCCCCCGCCCCCGCCCCGCGGGGCCCGGGGCTCCGCCCGCCTCGGTGCCAGCCGGGCGCACAGGCGGCGGGCGCGCGGCTCCGGCGCCCTCTCCTCCGGCCGCCCGGCTCCGCGGAGTAGCGGGGACCCGGGGGCGGCGGCAAGGACTTCCCTCCCGCTCCCTCCCCCACTCCGCCCCCGCCTCCCGGCCCCGGCTCCGAGATCTCGCCGAAGACAATTGCAGTAAATGAGGACATCGGAGGAGCACGGAGCCGGGTGGCTGTGGCTGGCTCCGCCGCGCCGCCAGCGAGCGATCGCGCGGGCGTCCCCGGAGCCGGCCGAGCCGCTGCCTCCCCGCGCGCGTCGCTGAGCCGGGCCGGACGCGAGCTGCGGCGCGGGGGGCCGGCCGGGCCGGGCGGGCCGGGCCGGCGGCGGCGGAGGGGGCGGGGGGCGGGCGCGCAGCCGGCCAAGTCCCGGGAGCCGAGCCTTCCTCCGCGCGAGCCCGGCGAGCCTCGCCGCGGATGCCCTGCCCGGAGTGCTCCGTGCCGCGCCAGGCTTGCCCGGGTCCGCGGCGAGACATGCCCGAGCCAGGCGCTGCACCGACCTCGACTTATCTGTAAGCAGCCGAAGGTAAGCGTGGCCCCGCGCGCCCTCCTCACTTGGCCGCGGGCAGAGCACCCCTCTGACGGGCGCCGACCCCGGTCGGGCGCTCCCACTCGCCCCCAAACAGGCTTCGCCCGCGACTCGGCGGTCCGCGGGGCCAGGACGCGCCGGTGCGGCCAGGGGCGGACTGGGCGCCGGGCGAGGTTATGCAACTGCATCTGGCGCGGCCGGGTCGCCGAGGGGCGTCTGGCAACTTTGGCGACGGCCTGGGAGGAGTGGGGCTGCGTGTCTATGCTGTCGGTTCTAGACAAACGCCACAGCCTCGTGAGCGCCCGAGAGCCCTAGCCAGGCAGAACTGGGGGATCGCGGGCGGCCGCGTCTCCGGAACGTTTCGAGGTGTTTAAGTATTTTCCAAACTAGAGCGAACTGGCAAGTACGGCTGATTAACTTCGGGGGGATAAGTCCGAGCAGAGGGGCCCTGGCGCCGGCCGCAAAGGAGAGGCGTGAGCAGGAGCGAAGGCAGATGCCCACGTGAAATACCCATTTCCTCCCGTGGCGCCAGGGCTTGCTTGGTTTGGCACTTTCCCGGGGCTGCGGGCCGGGGTCGGCGCCCGCGGGGTTTGAGGGCGCGTGGCATCCCGTGTCAGCTCGGGACAGGCGTGGGAAACCAACCAACGCCGCAGAGGGAGCGAATGAGCTGGCTGGAGGGCTAGGGCAGGAGGGAGGAGGGTGCCCCTGGGCCGGCTCGGGGCCAGGGCAGCGCCTGGAGCCCAAAGTCAAGAGCGAGAGTCTGCGTCTTGCTGGTTCATGCTCAGGGTTCCCAGCATCGCTGGGATAAAGAAACTGTCCCTGTGACCTCAGCATTCTACTACCCAGAAATATGCCACAGGGAGATGGAGCTAGCGATAAGGGGATGCCAGCAGTGGGGGGTGGGGGGGGGAGGCGCCCCTAGAGTCAATGGGGGAGAGAATCTGTGTGTGAGTGTGGCTCAGCTATGGAGCAGGGCTTCTGCCCTGACCCCCTTCCCTCTGCAGGTCTGTGCCTGGGGGCTGGAAGCCCGGTTGGGCTCCAGAGCCAGAGGTGGCAACGAAGCAGTTTAATTTGACCTTGTCTGCTTAGGCGCTTAGGTTCTGCAGAAGCATCCCGAGGTGAGCTGGCCGGAGTGGGAAGGAACTTTGGGCTAGCCCTGCCTTGGCTAGGAAGCCACGCTGTCATTTCCCAGGACTACAGCTCAGACTAGCAGAGGGTCGAGGTCAGTGCACTTGGAGGTTGTCCCTTGGACAGGACTTGCTAGGGGTTTACCTTTCCATTTGCCAGTGGGGGCCTGTCAAGGTTACAGCAATGGGGGCTTGATTGAAAAATACCACCCAGATCACCTGACCTGGGCCATTCCCGGCCGGTCGTGCACGTGTGAAAATGCTCTTCCGTTATTAAGGTTATGCTACAGATGGAGCACAAAGTAGCCACCATTTCACTTTGCGGAGGCCAAAAGCGCCGGTTTGTACTATTCACATTGTGCTATTTATTGCATTCATATCCTGTTGAATGTTACTTTCCAAAGAAAAGTTCATATTTATCTTTGCCATTTTTTTTTTTTTTGCAAGAAGGATTAGCAAATGGGCACAAGCAGCTCGGAGGGAAAATGGAAGTCCTGACATCTGTATGCTTCACCAGATATTAATAATTTACTGCCCATGTTTACTACTTACATTAGATGGCACTGCTACTCGTGATGGTTTTATTAGAGGCGCATTTGGATAAAAAATGTCTAGCACAGCTATCACTAATTGCATGATTTTGCATAAATTATGTTAGCTACAGAGAGTTCGTGCTTTTCTCCACTAAATTCATCGTTCCCTTAAAGAGAGAAGGATGCTGTTTAATTTCTTTAGCTAAAGGAAAGACCTCTACTTAAAGACAGGATGCCCTTGAAACTCGAAGTGTAAGCCTGTAAACTTACTACAGTTGTCACGACTTCATCTTTTATCATTGTGATCAAGACCTGGAGCTTTTACTTCCATTAAGCCCAGGACCCTATTGAGAAGCACAACTACTGGCTAAGGAACTAGCTAATAAGGCAAAAGCTGGAAAGCTCCACGTTTTCACAAAGAGCCGACAAAAAGCCCTGTGGAAAGTTGGATACTCTCACCCCCCCCCATTTACTTGGGGGCTTCTCTGTCTACCGCAACTGTTTTCCCCTTGGCAGCAGAGAGAATTTTTGTCGCATTTCTCCCTCTATAGAGAGAGAAAAAAAGAAAAATTTAAATGAGCACATAAGAGAAAGGCTTGTGCACAGAAGGCATCAGTCGACCAGGAAGACTCCTACACACTTGAAATAAGCAGTCAGAAAATAAAAATGATTCTCAGAACTAACAGCTGATCAGAGCCGAGCAGCTGGACAGATGCGTTCACTCAGCTAGACATTTGTATTCTCCTGGCTGCTCTAACCCGTGGCTGTCTCGTTTAGAGCAACAACTACTGAACTCTCTTGTATGAGAAGCAGATTAGTTACTGTTGGGGACAGGCTGCTTCTCGGGGAACGATAAAGAAATCACAGCTACACCACAGAGTGAGAGCCTGTGGCCCAGCATCCAGGTAGGAAGGCAGAGGCAGGGTCAGTGGGGATGTTTCCTTCTAAAGCTTTGGACCAGCCCAGCAGACACCTGACCAGGTGGGTGTCAAGGCTGCTGCCTGACCAGTCAGTGCTTAACCAAAAACAGCATGCCTATTGGAGGCAAACCACAGCCAGCTGAGGCAAGTGAGGTTATTAGCCTCCCCCCCCACCCCGCCCCCAGACAAAACCGGCACCTTTGTTTTAAACAATTCCTTCATAAACGTGAAGAAACCTTCCCCGTGGTAATTCCACTGAGACTTTCGTTTCCAGCCCCAAATTAGCTGACATAATTTATGAAGCAGATCCTTTTCAGTCTCCTCACATATTTGATTTTAATATTTCATAACATTATGGAGTGACTTCAATATTTTAAAGGAAAATTTAATATGATTGATATTACATGACAACACTTTTATTACCATGAAATTCGCATACAAACATTTGGATAAGTCCCTCTCCAATATGTGAGCTAAACTACAACATGAAGGTAGTAAAACATCATAATTTGTAATCCACTTATTTTTAAAGTTAATGTATCTTACATATTAAAGGCAGACTAGAGGATTGGTACCAAGTTGTGGGGACCTTGCCGGGATTAATACAAACAAGTTGCTGAGAGGTCATCTCATGTCAAAGAGTAAACCATACGAAGTACAGGTTCGAACCTCTGGACCATGTATGATAATGTATCGGCCTCACATCCAGAGGTACTGAGGCGTCTCCAAGCAACCAAGAACCTTACCACTCTGAGTAAGAGAAACCATTACTGCAGAGACTTCCCCTGGTTCCAAATACAATTCCTGATATAAACTCCGTAGGACCTTCCTCTACCATAAGTCCTCCGTGTGGGTGTGAGTCATCTGCACCTCAGACATCATTCATAAGATAATCAGTGAGTTGAGGGGCTTGGAGGTATACAAAGATATTGTCAAGAGACGAACCCCTGATCTAAATAAAAACAAAACACTCGAACCTGATAGCTCTGGTCTTTCTGCTCAGTGCATAGTTCCAGCTCTAATTGGGACACGGAAAAAATTAACTTGAGTACAGAAAAGCAGATATTAGGGACAAGAAGGAATCATGTTTCCAAAGTATAAACCTTTTTTGCGGATACCATATTTCAAAGGGATTTGGAAAGAACTATCCCCAAAGTCATTATTTGTGAGTACCGCTTTTATGGAGTATTGATCAGATTATCCAAAGTACTGTACATCCCCAGGACTCTCTAAAGAGCAGAGAAGGGATCACATGGGCACGTTGTATGTTCCTGAGTTACGCTAATAGAGGCATGACAGGGGTAAAGAAATTTTTTAAAAATCGTCCCAGCATGGCAAAATGCTAATCAAAGTTTATGTTGCAGTCACTATGGAAAATTCCAATTCAATCCTTAATAATCTAGCCTTGGGCATAAAGTGAAATGCAGTAAACTACAGCATACGAGAGACATGAGGAGGAGGCTGTGGGCTGCCACAAATCAAAGTGGCTCTCTCTTCAGAGGTCCGGAGGGAAAGACACAGGAGGGGAGGCTCCTGGGCCAGGGCCTCCTTCCAGCCACCCCGCTGAGGAATCACCATGGAGATACATCACAGTCACATTCAACCTTCATGGAACTGACCAGTCTTTGTTCATGTTTCTAGGTCATTCCAATGGTGATGTGGGTCCCTCCACCCTGGTTGTCCCCAGGAAGTATTCTGTGTATGACAACTTCTCATTTCTCTGTCTCTTGCGTATGTCCTTTGTGGTTAGACTAACGCCCTCATCATCTGTCATGTACTTTCCTAGTAAGCGACTTTCATGTCCTGGGAACTGTAGTGGAACTGTAAGATCCAGGTTCTGAACGTGGGCAAACACAGGGAAGGTAGACTGACCCAAAGATGGTTTTGTCCACGAAGGACTGCTGCTTCATGGAAATGGACCGAGCACGAGCAGCAGTGGCCAAGGCAACGTGTGAGTGTCCGAAACCAAGTGACAAGTCCTCAAGAAGCTCCAGGACAGGAGGACGAAAGGAGGTGGGAGGGAGAATCAGGAGAGGACGGATAGCACTCTTGGAGGTTCCCAAGAGAAAGCGATGCCCTGCCCAGGACGAAGGCTGAGACTGGACTGAGCCCAGCACACGCAAATCCTGCAGCTGACGCACAGTCACCGGGCACTGAGAGCAAGACATTGATTTGGGGAGAGTGAGAAGTGACACTGGGCAAAGGTGGAGGAACAGGGATCAGAGAGTGAAGAAGCAGTGTGAAGCCAGTTTGAAGAACCAGCAAGAGAGGAGGGGCCTCTGTTCACTGGTTGTGGGTGACCACTGGGTACTTGGAACAATACGTATGTGTCCAGAAGACTGAGTCTTGGGAGCTAGAGACAAGCCAGAGACGAGGAACTGGAGAGCAGTTGAGAGGGTGTAACAGGTGACAATTAACTGGTATCAAGGGTGACCTGTGGCCCTAGAGATGGGGGCAGCTGCGAGAGAAACATCCCACGAGGCAAATCTTTGTAAGACGGCAATATGAAGGAGGGATTAAAGATGGCGACACGGTGGTGAGTGATCCAAATGGAAACAGAGAAGTCAGAGAACCAGCAGGTTTTGGGGAAAAGACAGGCTTACCATTAGAAAGTTGAGTTTGAGTTTCAGACGAAAATAATATTTTAAAAAATAGTAAAAAATACTATAATAGTAAAAAACTAAAAAAAATATTTTTCATCAACTTTTACTCCTTAGAACATGAGGAATGCTTTCAAAGACAACAATGAACCAAAGGATTCAATACGGAAGGACATTCTTACAGGACTAAGAGTAGTACTATCTAATAACAGATGCTTAATAAATATTTAATGAGGCTGTTAGACAGTCAACGATTTTGCTAGAAATTTGGGGACTCCAGATTGGACAACAAGTTTTGTCTTCCACTTCAAGTTGTGACTTTCTTGTAGCAGTAATTAAGGAGGTGGTAAAAAGGAAGCCTGCTTCTAGAAATGGACAGTCCTTACGTGTGGCCTCATGGTGGTGACGAAAGAAAACGGTATCAAAGATTTGGGTTTTTCTACCACCAAACTCAGCCTCAGAGTTTTCTTTGGTGAAAATTCACTTGGGTAGAAGCCGAGTCTCTAAAGAAAGAATGTGTTTAGCATTGGAGTAAAAGAAACAAACGAGGAGAAATGAGAGATCGTAATTTGCCTCAAGCAGACAGATCCAATGCTCTTAGACCCCAAATGCTGACATTTTTGGTTGGAAGGAATTTTCACTAGAGCTTTTACCAAAATACTGGAGGGCTCACTGGGTCAAGTCCAGATGACCAGAAGATGTCTGTCTGCCTCTTGGCCTTGACCTCAAAACTCAATTTGACATCATGACATCAACTCCATTGATCTTCAGGGCAGGCTCATCAATTTATCACTTCTTGTTTATCAGTACCGCCCTGGTGCATAAAGACGTGCTCTTTGTCTTTTGTCCTTGTTGGAATCACATGGCACCAACGACCAGTGTCCTATTAATTGTGCTCATGGGACTCACATGGCTCAGAGCAGCGTGGACAGGAATCACTCCCCAGAGCAGTGGATGCCACATGCAACTGTAGAGAATTTGAAATTTAAAAAGTGCTGAAAAGAACAAGTTCCTCAACTTTCCAACCACATTTTTTATTTGACTTCTCTGGTCATTGAAGAGTCCAATGATAACTGCTTTTGTCCCCGATCGCTCGCTCGCTCGCTGTGTGTGTTTGTTTTACTGGTACTTGTCAGGGTGGTGGCTTCACAGAAGTGGTTTCCAACCTTGCTTAAGTTGCTTGGTTATTGATATTTCTATTTGTCCCCATATATGACGTTAACTCTCCTTTAAGTGCGTCTCTGCTTCATTTATCGTGTCTATGAGATGTGCTAGTGTTCCAAAGATATCTAGGGTGAGGCTGAATGGTGGACTTTATCACATGGTTGGAACGTGGGTCGGTGAAAAGACCACCAGCTCTTACTGGGCAGGGGGGGGCGCAGGGGGTAGACGCACGGCCCCATGGTGCAGGGTCAGCAGCTGAGTGAGCAGTGGATAACGGACTATCGTCCAGGACTCCAGGCTCTCGAGTCCCACCTAATGATCACTATTTCTACATCAAAACACCAGTTTTAAGTCTAGACCCGAAGACTCCACGAGAATGACCAAGGGCATGCCCAGCTCTCAGTAGAAACCTAGGATGGCTGTCTACTCTTCGTAGGTTGAAAGTTCAAGGTTGAAAGTTGCCAGCTGGTTTTCATGCACATTTCTGTCCGGGAACAAACAGTATCCAGTGTCATCCACACACAGACATACTGTGAACGTGCCTGTCCCTGCCAGCATCCCCTCCGTCTCCAAGAGCAGCACCACCAGGACCACAGACAGAGGGTGTGCAAGGCACCGACCTACTGTGCCCTGGTCATAGATGGAAGCAGTGAGAGCAGCATACAGGTGATGCCGCCCGCATGGGCACTCCCCACTGGGCCAGGCGCTGTCTGTGTGGCCCTGGGCGCAGACTTGCCTGTGGGTGCCTCGATTTCCCCGTCTTTATAAAAAATGGCAACTTCTCCTTGACAGGGTATTTGGAAAATGCAACGCGAGAACACACAGAGTGGGAGGGGGTACCGAAGCTGTGCCAAGCCCCACAGAAGGATCATCTCTTTACCTTCCTTCCCCCAGGCTGTGTAAGGAGCGCCACATTCTGGGCTAAGTCAAGGAACCTCGAGAACTCGAAACCAGGCAGTCCGTGTCTACACCGCCATTCGTAAGGATCATGTGAGCCTGCACTGCCAGGAACTGCCATATCCAGAGAAGCCTACAGAGCATGACGGTGCCCAGCAAGTCATCTTGAGCACCCACCCCACCCCTGCTCACCAGCTGATAAAATCCTACACAGAAAACCCATAAGGAAATCATCCTCTGAAAAGACCGGCAGTGTTCTAGTAACTGATCTCAAACCTATGGTTCGGAAGAGCTGCCCCCAGCCACGGAGTTCCTAGGAAGGAACAGAGTTCTAGATATTTTGCATCCCAAGCAGAAACATCCAAAGAACAAAGGTGTGAAGATGCCTTACTGTTCCTGGTTTTCTGCTGTTCACCTGCCAGGGGACGATTGATTTATTTGGACTCTGCCATCCAACAATCAGTCCACATGGCCAAAAACAAAACAAAACACCTGTATTTAAACCCGAAATGGTCACTAGCTGTCCCTCTGTAGAAGTGAATCCATCCCCACTGCTGCCCCACAAGCAAGGCCATGGAAAAGGCTCCCTGCTGGCCACGGCCTGGGCAGTGGGCGTGATCAGGCCGACACGTGGCTGAGCCCCAGGATCACTGTAGACAAAATGGAAGGGGCCGAGCTCCTTGCTCCCCTGGGACATCACTCCTTCTCCCCTTCATTCAGCAAAGATTTGTGGGTACCTTTACATGCCACGCGCTGCTCTGTGCTCCAGCAATACAGCAGGGAAGAGAAGGAGGGGTGCCTACTGGTTCTTCACGTTTACGAATTATTACATTGATCTCTGTCGTCCTGTTTCCAGGTCTCCATCCCCAGAAATTCTGACTGACCTGGACTGGGGCGGGGGGAGGCGACTCATCTACGTCTTCTAGAAAGCCAGGCTCGGGGTAGAGTCCTTCAGGAAGACCCCATCTCCCTGCTTCCTGGGGAGCACAGTCTCCCTCCAGAGTCTCTTCTCCTACATAACTGGAAATGCTTTGAAAAACAAAACAAGGGGCACCTGGGTGGCTCAGTGGGTTAAAGCCTCTGCCTTCAGCTCAGGTCATGATCTCAGGGTCCTGGGATCGAGCCCCGTGTCGGGCTCTCTGCTCAGTGGGGAGCCTGATTCCCTCCGCCCCACCTCTGCCAGCCTCTCTGCCTGCTTGTGATCTCTCTCTCTGTCAAATAAATAAATAACATCTTAAAAGAAGAAAAGAAAAAAGAAAAACAAAGAAACCAAAACTTGTAAAAGGTTCCATTTCTTTAATGCCTGTGCTCCCGCCCACAGCTTCAAGGAGGCCAAAGCCTAGAGGGGTCACTTCAGGTTTTGGAAAACTTAAGGTTTCCTTTTGAAAAGTACTCTTAGGATGCTGATGTACGCAGAGACTTGCTTCCTGATCAGCAGGACTGCTTACTCACTACGCTGCTGACTTCTCTTCACGAACCCACACAATCCGTCCCCATTGGCCTTTCCCTCCCTTTCCCACGTCCCTTGTGTAGGAAGAGACTATCTGATCCAAGGAGGTACTGGAGAGATTAAAAAGTAGAAGGGGAACACAGAGATAGAAACATAAAATGGGATTATTCGTGAAATGCACACTTGCCCTCCCCGAGGTGGGGCTTCCCGTTGCAGGAAGCCCTACGATGTTCTGCCTCGGAGGCTTCGCCAACCCTGAGAAGCCGCCAGCTCCAACCTGGCTAGGACGAGAAGGGGCGGCCCCAAGAGCCCTCAGAGAATCCAAAGCAGACGGCAGAGGCTCTCAGTAAATAACAGCAAGCAGGATGTGATGCGGTTTACTGCCACTCACCTTCCCGAGGACCGCCCTTCCTCTCCTGTCTGTGTGTCTGTCTGTGTGGTTCTCACCCTCCCATTCCCCTCCTGTTCCCCAGCTCTTCCTATTTCTCCATTTCCCCTTCCCCTTCCTCTCTGCATTCATCGCAAACAAGACGTAATGGAGAATTCTAAGTATTGATCTTACTTATTGAGTATAATTTCAGATAGCATGTACTCAATGCAAAGTAAGGAGAAATGAAAGCTATTGATTTCATTCCAAAGCCGTGTGCCACACACTCCCCTCGGAAGTAACCGGACTCACTGGCATGCTCAGGACCCTCCATGCACCCCCACGCCCCGCAGGTCAGTGGCTCCCTCTCTACAGCAAAGACCAGAATCCAATTAGAAGGTGAGATTGGCGAAGACTCCACACTTTAAAATGTTTTTGTCATCCCAAGCTCTTGAAGTTTTCCAGTTAAATTCTTCACGTATTTTGCCCCTACCGCGCGTCCTGCTCTCGAGCACAGAACTGGATAATACAAGACCTGAAGGACTGGTACCCGCCAGCAAGTCCTGTTTGCTACAGCGCCCCGTAAGGCCCCTCTGTACTGCATGATTAAATTCTACAGATGCCCTGGAACAATGTGGGATTGAACTGTGCAAGTCCATTTATAGGTGAGGGTTTGGGTTTTTTCCATCCAGTACTGCAAACGTATTTTTTTCCTCCTTATAATTTTCTGGACGCCATTTTCTTTTCTGCAGCCTACTTTATTGTAAGAATATAGTACATAATATAAATAACATACAAATTGTGGTCACTGACATTATCAGTAAGACTTCTGGTCAACAGAAGGCTATGAATAGTTTTGAGGGAGTTAAAAGTTACATGCACATTTTTGACTATGCAGGGTTTAGCGTCCCTAAGCCTCCTGTTGTTCGTGGGTCAACTGTATACACCATTTCTGAACCATACACTCATTCCTTGTGAGTGTCTGGGTCAGCTCTATCTCTTCCATAAGCACAGAAGAGAAGTTTAAAGTAATTCCATGTAACAGTCACACTCAAGATAATTATGCCGAGATTCACAAGATCAGAATCTGTGGACATGGTTTTACTTATTAACATCTTAAATCATCCAGATTTCAGGAAACAGCCACATTCCCCCTGATCGGAAGATCCAGGTAACACAGAAAGAATCCTTGGAAGCCACCAATATGGTCTAGCCATCGTAAGCCTTCTAAAAATACCACGGGGAAGGCCCCAGCTGTGAGGATACTGTGATGTCTATCATTATATTCTTACATCAATTAGCAAGTATCAAAGCTGACTGAGTTCAGGGGAAGGAGGTGCTTCGAGGGACCCATCTATGATCACTTATATTTGTGTACGGAGAGAACGGATGCACATCAAAGAAGACTGACTCATGCATTAGGCCTGCTCTTCCGAGTCCCCCGGGGAGGCACTGCGGGCTGGCGCGATCCAGAGATGCAGGCCCTTCCCCAGCACCTGCTATGGTGCCGGGCCACCCCAGACACATAGGTGCTCTTCTTCATGTCAGTGAAGGCAGCAGGAGGACTGGACCATCACAGAGGCCACCCGGGTAAAGGAGGTAAGGGCCACAGTCCTAGAGCATGAACCACGGGAACAGAAGACCCAAAGCAGAGATAGGCCCTGGCCTGTTCTAGAGACAGAGCAGGAACCTGAAGCCTGGAGGAGCAGGACCTGCAGGACGGGGGATGGAGAGCTGAGGGCAGGGACGTAGGAATGCCAGGGTCAGGGTGGGAGCAGTAGAAAGAGAAAGGAAGAAGCCAAGAAGTAAAGCAATAGGAAGGAAAAACAAAGATCAGTGAGACCTACAGAGACGCCTGGCTTTGACGAATTAAACCAGAGAATGAATCAGACAAAGTGTTGCGAGCACCCGCTCGGGAGCCCTCACAATGGAGAGCGAGGGACTCTCCACCACCCTAAGTTGGGGCCTGGGTCTGTGGACCCCACTGCAAGCCAAGTTCAGTCCTGCCTGTAACAGTGGGTGCTCCTGCTCCATGCGTGGCCAACGGGACCGTAGTAGTTAGGTTTCCGCATGGAGTACGGTCCGCCTCAGGGTCTTAGGTCATGGCCCACAGCCTCTTGTTAGGATTCTGTAGCTAGGCTCCTGGGGCAGTAATTTTTCTATGTTTTGCTGTCCACTTATAAATAGAAGCTGATTATAAGAAATGTCCATTTCTCCCCATCTTTCTTAGCTTAGCTACCTCTGCAAAAAACTCAAGACCTTGCAAAGTCTATGGTTTGGCTAGAACAAGGAAACACAGGAGAGGCACTGTAGTGAAAAACCAAGGGGGGTTCGATCTGATGGTAATGGACGGGCGCTCACACAATCCTGCCAGAAAGACAGATTGTATCTTCAGCTCGAAATCATTGCAACTGCAGTGATTGGCTACCTCCACGCGGAAATCCTGCTCTGGGTGCTCCCAAATGGTACCCTGGGATTCGACTTTGAGAACCAGCAGGGAAAACATATACTTTTTTGACATAGATATTTTTTGGAAAAATCAGTGTTCTAATTTTAGTACAAGGATATATGATGAGTGAAAACCTGCCGTTTAGTAAAAAAACATACGGATTCGTTATCATCAGTAAGGCAAAAGAGTCCCCAAGTTCATTTTGCAATGTACATGTTTTCACTCCAGATTCCCATCAAGTCTAAGCAGGGGGGGCCACTTCTTCCACATCCTGTCAACTCCGGCTTCCTAGCATTGGGCTCCAAACTATCATCTGGTTGTTGCTTAATTACCTAGAACCATCCAGGCAGCAGAACAGGAGGGACATTCGCTGCAATAATCTCTACGCACCTATGAGAGGTGCATTCAAACGAGAGCTCTTACATTTAACATCTTTTCGAGCTGTCCTGCCTCCTGGGGAGAAGAGAGGAGCAGGGAAATTAGTTCTTTTTACTAATCTTACATATGATTTTGGTGGGTTGTTGGAACCAGTCTTTCTGGACTCTCCGTGGACATTATTAGTTAGCAAAGCTAACTGCTGCAAATAAAAGTCGTTTCCTATGCTGATGTAACATCTCACTTGGAGGAGGCATTTTTCCCAGTTGGTTTTCGCCAACATCATAAAATTTTGCTAATTCATTATTACTCATTTAGATTCCATTTGGACAGAGGATGAGCAAAGGTTAATATCAGTATTAGCTGAAGATCAAAGCACTAAGTAAATAGTGAAACAAATGCAGAAGGAAGTCTGGTTTGTTGAAGAGGGTCATTTTCTAGTTTCTCTAAACCGCAACGCCAACCCGCAAGCGTCCGTGTTTGTGTTTCACGTGGATGGTTCACATCCCCTCGTTAGATGGTTCCCCACTCGTCGGAGACAGGCCAGTGTGAGCGTGTGACAACAGTGATTTACACCTTGTGGCTAGAGTCATCGACAACAGGTTTTCTGTTGGCGGCAGTGTGTTTTCTGAAGTCATGGGTATGCATGAACAGGGGGCCCTTTTCCTTCGGCCTCAGGGCTGCGTCCAAACTCCATGAGTGCCCCTTTGCCCTACTTCTGACTGGACGCCCATCCGTTCTTAATGACGGAGGCCTGTCTGCAATCTTCCACAGGGGACCGGGGCGTGACCGGGCCGTATTTCCGCAGATGCCTCAAGTGCGATGGAAGCAGCCTCCTCCCTCGGTGCTCCGTCCCAAAGGGGGGTGTGTTTTCGCTTCGTGACCCCATTCCAGCCCTCTTGAATCAATGACCTTTGAGGAAGTGAACCGACGTCTGGAAAAATATCATTTCAGTGTATTAAAGGAAATTAAACGGGATAATGAATCTAACTAAGGCACAGTCCAAAATCTATAGCGGTTAGCTGTGCCCTGAGGAAAGGGGGGCCTTCCATTTTGGAAGAATCAATAGGCGCCTATAAAACAGGCCTTCAAGTTAACTATTTCACAACACAAATGAGTTCATTTAAGGACTGAGACGCTGTCTTCCTTTCCTTTCCCTCCGGGAAGCTGAGCGTTAAAGGAAGCGTTGGTTCTCGGTCCCCCCTCCCCCGTCCTGACCAGCCTAATGCTTAGGCATTCCCTCAGCATATGGAATAAAATGCTGACCCAATTAATCTTGAATCCCAGCCAGCATCTGTGACTCCAAGGTGTCTCAACAGCGGGAAAGCCACTAGAAAAGCCAATAATATCATACAGTCCCCTTCCAGGCTCACTGGATTGCTTGCCCGGCGCTTTTGCTCTCTCCCCTGGCAGATGGGACACCAAGGGGTGTCTTGGTCAGTCGGCTGCCCCGTGCCCCGTATCACGACCGCACGGGGCCGAACCGGAAACCTCGAAGCCGGGCAGACACTTGAAGAATGGAGCTCATCGAGGGGAGTCTCCTGTCAGCTGTGGGGGTCCCAGTTTCCTTCAGAAAATGAATGCAGAGGATACGTCAAATCCATTTCCTTTCTAATTAAAACAGATGGCAGATCTCCTCCCTGCATGAGTTTGCTCCTGTCCTGACATATCTTCAGGGGAACACCCCTTCTAGGCCATCCGAGCAAACGTATGTCCACGCGTGTGCGCGCAGACGCCGTCTGCCTATGTACCCCACACACAAACACCATCAATGCTCTGAAATTCATGTTCTTTCTTTAGTCAAAGCATCCTCAAAACAATAAAAGATGACCTTTGGGAGACGGGCCTGTATGCAAATTTAATCGTTTCTGGGTTTCTCTTCTGATTCGGAGTGTTTGGACTTTCGGGCGGCCTAATCCTGTCATCCTGCCTAAGGTGTGGCCTGACATCGCCCCGTGGTTTTTTTAATTGGCAATTAAATGTCGCAGATATCACAGCTCCCCCGACCAAAACCAGAAAACAGAAGGGAAAACAAATCCCCAGAAACGCAACGTCTCAGTCCCAAGATGATGACGGCCATGTGGACTCACCGTCTTCGGGTATAATATGGGAGAACGGTTTCTTTCACTTAACATGATTTCCTAAGTGTTTTTCTATGATCCTAAATAATCTTTATAATTATCATTTTCATGACCACACTGAATGGATGCACAACATCATCTACTTAACCGTTTACCTATTGTTGGGCATTTAGTCGCTGCCATTTTTCACTCCTTTAAGCCGGAAAGAGCATTTTTATATAAGCTATTAATTTAAAGCAGTGCACAGAGAGGACTCTCCATCACTTACCTAAAAATACAGGGTTTATATATTTACAACTCGCATTTGATTATGCACTTTAATTGGAGGGTAATTAAGACACTTGCACTCCGAACGGCTCCCCGACCCTGGCTCTCCCCGAGCCAGACGGGCTCCGCCGGGACTCACCAGTTTCATCTCAAGACGGCACAGTCCGACGAATTCCAAAACACAATTTTCGTCTGAAAAATAACCTTTACAAACTCCTGCTGCTTTGGAGATGAGAGATTAACTCCAAGAACCGGAGCCCATGGTCCTCAGAGGTGACACAGCCAAGGCAAGCCGTCACCGAAGATGCCACTGTGGCTCCCTAAGGGGTCCAGCACTCCCAATGGCCCTCACCACATCTGTGCCCAGGGCCACCCGTGTTCCTGGGACCGACCTGGAGGGGCTCTGCACAACCTGCACCCACACACCTGTGAGAAGCAGGCCAAGGACCCTGCTCAGGCAAGTCCGAGCCATGGGGTGCTTTCTGAAATTCAATGCACTCAGGCTACAGGTTTCCCTGGGCAGGGCAGAGGGGGGTCAGTGGCCGGGATTTAGAGGGATGCAGGGAGTGGCCCTCCAGCTGAGTGACTCCCAACAAATTGCAAAAAAAAATCTAAAATCTAGAACCTCAATTTCTCAATCTGCAGCTTGAGGGTGGCAAGAGCATCTCCCCTGTGAGGCTGTCCTGAGGGTCCAGGAGGAAATCCAAGTGCAGCGCCAAAGATGCTGGCATTTGGGGAGGGACTGCACGTGGACGTCACACTGTAACATACGCACACTCATTTGCTGAATGAATGCGTGAAGGGAGGAGGGAATGAATGAAGTGTGCCAGAAGGTTCAACTGGCAGGACGTCTTCTGTTAGAACACCTGGTTTCCTTTCATGACAAAACCACTTTCTCGATCATCACTACCAGCCCCTCCCCACCCCAAAAAACAGTAAATGAGCACCCTGGAAAGGTATAGCCATTTAACATGAAAGTAATTCTTAATGTCCCGGAAAATTCCACGCTAAAGCTTTAGAAAATGCCACCCAGCCATCAAAAGGAGCACAGATCTCCATCTGAAGTCCAAATAAGTCAACTGCAAGAATCCCTTGACGTCTTTCTTAGCAGTGGGATGAGGACAATTCAATTTCTACTACTTGAAAAACGAATTCGCCAGCAAACCATCCTGAGAAAAAAAAGTCCTCTAAGTATCACCATCATTTTTACTAATAAGAAAATGATTTTTATATACTTAGCAACTCCCTGTAAAACAGAGAAGAGCTTAGAATTGCTTTATTATTATTATTTTGCCACTGGCAATTAATTTTTCTGATTTGTTTTATTAGTTTGATGGTTGGGTCCAAGATTCAGAATATCTTTCCAAACCAGCAGACTGATGTAAGAAAATTATTTCAGTGCAGTTCCTGGCAAATCGCGATGATGAATAGCATGGTAGGACAAACTTATTCAGACACACATTTTTCAGGAGTGGCAGGGAAAAGGCTGAAAAATTACTAGTAAATTGCTTTTTGTAAAAATGCTCTCCCTTTCAAATTTTCCCTGGTAGGAAGGTCTTCTGCAGAATGGTGGCACAATAGTCTGGCACAGCTGGGCAACAAAGGCAGTTCAAGAATGACTAGGAGAGGGGAGGGTTAAGATTTAATTCCCTCATTACACCCCCACCACCCCCAGACCCTCCCACAACTCGTCCTTTTGTGTGCACCATTTTAACCTGTTGGGTTAAGTGTCTGTAAAAGATGTGTGTTCTCTCTCCTCAGCAGGCGTGCTGCGCCCCACCCACCATCCAGAATCTAGTCCCCCCCAACGCGGAGCCAGGCGATGATATGGCTCTGGTCTGTCCCTTCCTTTCCCAGCCTCTCCCAAACTGCCCAGTGTTTCCAGTTTCAAATTACAAAGGCCTCCAGCTGTCCTCAGCATCCAGTAAAGCCCTAAAAGCCAAAGAGGCTTATTCTCGGGCTTCTCCAGACGACGTACGAGGGCGACCGTTTTGGGTAATTCTTTCGCCAGAGGACACACCGAGGCAGCAGGGGCGTGAGGACGTGGCTCCCTCCTGGCTCAGCACAGAGCTGGGGGGGCGCCTCCAGATCAGCCCTTCAGAGCAGCCACCTTCCAGACCAGCCGTGCCCCCAGGGGCCTCGGGCGGTGCCATCTGTCCCCGGTCACTCGCTCTGCTCCCCCAGGCCTTCCCTTTTGGGGACACACTCTGGCCACCCAAGATGCAAGGTCCAGCGTGGTGGTTCTTCCCCAGGGATGGCGGGGGCCCCTCCCCACCCCCACGGCCATCCGGCGGTGTGCGGAGACATTGCCAGCTGGCACACTGGGAGGGCGCTCCTTAGGTCGGCCTGTTCATCGTCACGGCGGAAGTAATGAAATAATCCCGTCTTCTCCAAGTCTTTTGTTCGGGAGCTCAGGTGGGGACCTGCAAAGTGCCAGCGTCATGAGAGGCTGGGTTCACGGGGTCCCCAAACTGCAGGCAGAGGATGTTCTAGAGCACATTCGCACATGGGGGCTTGGGGCTTCCAGTCTTTTTCCTTCATCGGACCACCAGGCCCACTGGCCTGTAACCCTAACCCAGTAAGAACTAAGGCCACGGGGAGGTGTCCTGCCTGTTTGTTAGATAGCTGACATGATGAGAAACAGCATGAACTTGGGGATCAGGGGGATCAGGATCCTGTTCCTGCCTGTATGTCCTACTTGCTGTGTGATGTTAGCAAGTGACATCACCTCTCCGAACCCCACTTCGCTCCCTCAGATGGGCTGCACGGCCCGGCGGGTGGTGGTATAGCCCTCACACAGCAGCGGAACTCCCAGTGACCCACACACTCGCTGCCTTCTGGAGTGCCACCAGCCACCCGGCATCTTGTGGCATTTCCGGAAAAGCGCTCCTGGAGGTTTTAGTGCTGGGCCCACAGGCTCCTCCCTGGACAGCCCGAAGGGACTGGCAGTGCAGTCTGGGCCTATTCCCATCCCCCTAGCTCCTGTCTGTGACCATGCCTCTGGATGCGGTGCTCAACGCCAGGCCCCTGCACACCCAAGTCCCTCCCATCGGACTGTTCTCAAATGCTAACTCACAAGCAGCATAACTCTATTTTCTTTCTTTAAGTTCAGCCCGCAAGAAAATTCTTCCACGTGCAATGAGCAGCTGTGAATCTGCCTGATAAAGGCATTTACCCCACTGGTATTCCCCAGAGGGATCATCGGCCACCTGCACCTTTGTAGATGCGTTTAATAATTCAGCCCAAGATGAATTTCCATGATTAACATAAAGCCTTGTGATTTTATTTTCTTTCAGGATTTAAATACTGCAACCACCACCATTGTTTTCATGTTCAGAGGTTCTGATCAAAACACAAAACTTGATTCTAGAATGAATAATTTTTTTTTAAAGTATTTTCAAATACCACTTTCCATAGACTGCAAAGTAAAGAATTTTAGATGCAGGGAAACCCATGTTCTTTCTAGGGCTCGTGTTAACCCAACAGAAGCAGGCCACATCACAAGGATTAATCCTTTCCGGCCGCCCCATCGAGCAGGAGGCCCCGCTGTCCCATGACATCCATAATAGCTAAGACAAATGCATTTATGTCAGTCCTTCAATGCAAGGCTCTCCACATTTATTTGATCAGGACCCAGAATATCCAATAAGAAAACAGCAGTTCTCTTGGATTCCAATAATAGATTAATCCCGTCATCCTCAAAAACTAGTAAAAACCCAAACCGAGTAAGATGCATTTGGAAAAACCATCTGCCTATGAAGTGGGGACGTGTATGTGAAATGATAATCTGCAAAGCGGAAGAGGCAGCATCGTTGGGCTTCTTGATGAATATAGTGAAGCAGGTTTGTCTAATGGGGAAACATGCATTACTATCAAAAGAAACGAGTGTATCCCACATGGCAAAGCAAGCAGGCTTTAATATCTGAGAAGCATTTCAAGCTGTGCCTGCCAGCAATTCTCCGCCTGTCTGATTTCCCTTAACATAAAGGCCAACCTCACCTGTTTAAAAACAATTAGGAAGCAGGCGGTAGTAGTGTTCGCTTGAAGTCTGCGCCGCCCGTGTGCTCACATGTGTGTTTCTATTGCACTGACGCCTGTGTTGATGTTTCTGAACGCAGGAATCATGGTCAGTAAGGAAAGCGGCAAATGCGTACTCACAACATCAGAGAGTGAGGTGGAGCCTGCCGCCTGCCTGGCCCTGGAGATGAAGTACGCGCTGGATCCCAACCGGCAGATCAAGAAACGGAATAAAGCCCTACAGGTGCGGTTTAAGGACATCTGCGAGGCGCAGAACGAGCAGAGGGACCCGCAGCTCTTGGCGGGACAGCCGGGCGAGAAGCGCGAGGCCAAGCCCGTGTCCTACCGGGCAGCCTATCGCAAATACATGACCGTGCCCGCCCGGAGGTCCATCCCCAACGTCACCAAGAGCACCGGTGTGCAGACCTCGCCGGACCTAAAAAAGTGTTACCAGACCTTCCCGCTGGACCGCAAAAAAGGGAACCTCAAAAGCATCCCCGCTGCGGATGCCTTTAAGAGTCAAAACAATGGGTTTGCGCCGGACGCCAAGGAGAAGCCCGAGGAAGGACTGGGGGAGGAGGCCCGGCCGTGGGGTGCGGGCCGCGTGCACAAGACGGCAGCCTTGGTTTTCCACTCCGACGAACACATGAACGCGCTGGACCAGCCTGCCGGGGTCAACTGCGCAGAGCCGTGCAGAAACCCCGACGTGCACAGCTGCCGAGATGAGCCTCTCCAAAACTCCGCCCGGCCTCCCTCCCAGGAGCCCGATTACCAGCTGCACGGGAGAGCAAAGCACGACGGGGCGACACCGGACGCCGAGGAAGCCGCTCTGCCGGCCCACGGGACCGTGTTTAAGACCGAGGTGGCCACCGTTTACGCACCTGCCCCCAGTGCAAAGGCCCCCGAGGCTGCCTTGTCAAACTCTGCCGCCACGCGCGAGTGGCCCCTCTGCCCAGCAGCCGACCAGGAGCGGAGGAGAGCCCCGCGTCTCAATGGGCTCCAGGGCCCCCAGGGCCCTGCGGCGGCCTGCTCGCCCCCGATGCAGTGCCTGTCCCCCGAATGTAGCGAGCAGCCCCCGCAGACTCGAGCCCCGCCGGGGGACGAGAGCCAGCCTTGTCCCTCGGCCGCCGCGGTGGCCGACGAATGCCGACAAATCGTGCCTCACACAGAAGTCGTCGATCTGAAAGCACAGCTGCAGGTGATGGAGGACCTGATCAGCTCGAGCCAAGAAACCATCAAAGTGCTCTTGGGGGTCATTCAGGAGCTGGAGAAAGGAGAGGCCCATCGGGAAGGGTATGTATGCCCACGTTTCTCATGAAGCTGGGCGGGCTCACTACCCCCAGGGTCCCTCTGTAGCCTCCCAGGCCCTAGATCCCTAGCGAGACTAGTGCCAGCATTTCTCGTGAGCTGGTGCAGGTCTGAGGGCAGCCCGAGGTCAGAGGGCTTCCTGGTTACTCTGGGAGGCTAGGCTTCACTGCATACACGCCGTAGAGATTCACTCGGTGGTTGGTTTCATCTGCCTGGCCTGGAATTCGGATCCTGTACCTCTATTTTGAATGCATGACTTGACGGGTCTTAACTTGGTATGTCCTAGGTTCGTGATAGAGAGGAAGCGTCATAGGTACGCCAGCCCAAAATATCTAAGTAAGAAACGCCTCGCCTCTTAGGAATTATGTTACGGAATGGCAGTGTGCAAAGCAGATGCTGACTTGGTTCTATTAGATCATTAGAATAACATTGATATTCAGGACCGTGCAAGGCTTCACACAATAGAGGAGGTGTTTCTCTGTCCCGCTGTGGAACTCCTAGAAGCAGTGCCTACCCTCAGGCAAGCCCTCTCCGTGTGTGATTAGGAGACAGCTAAACTTTCGTTTCCCATCTTTTGAACTTGAAATTGTGCGGCGGTAAATTTAAAAGCAGATGACCTGACAGTAGGATGCTGGCCTTGAGGCCCTCAGCTAGGGAGGCCCGTGGGGGCCTGGCAGCGTGCTTCACTGCCACCAAAGTGCCAGCAGGGCTCTAGTTCCAAGCTTCGTGAAACCGACCACAGCTGACTGGCCTCCGTCTCGACTGCCAGGTTCTCTGTTTCCCATTTCTCCTTGACACCGTCTGGACTCCCTGCTGCCGGCCCTGATCCCGAGGTGGGATGTGAGGGAGGGCCCTGCAGCCTCATGGGGTTAGTTCCCCACGCGGGGGGCCCCCCACCCCTGGTTTAGTGAGCTAGCAGCCAGTGTGAATGGAAGCCAAGAAATGCATCGTCAGGGCAGCAAGTCACCGGGAACCAGAAGTTTCCCCAAGAGGAGTTTTGTGGTTCAGTTATATGGTGTTTGCATATTGCAAACAAGGGGGAGAAGACAGTTCCAACTGCCCAAGGCAGCAGGTGCGGCTTAGGCCCTGGCTCCAGAGGCAAGGTGCCTGGTGTGGGCTCTGGGCTGGTTTCTGCTTTCCTAGCACAGACCAGGTGGCCCATCTATAAGGGGGATGATCCCCAATAACTCCACCCCGCCCCCCCTCCCCAGAGTACTGTTTCCAGTCGATGGTATTCAGCCGCGGGCCAATCAGTGGTAACCTAACATGACAGAATGTTTTCAAAAGGCCTCTTTCCATCTTGCGTGTACATTTCCATTTTCAACCCATTTCAGTCATTTAGCCTTGAATATGCACACAGCCCAAAGCAACACACCCAGGTGGGTCTACAAGGGATTGGCCCATCGGGAGACCACATTCGCACAGAAGAATTCAAAGCCCAAACAGGGACCCGATCGCTGACTTCGATAGTGACTGAAATCAGACAACAACATAGAAAGATATCAACATTACTTGCTGGGGGGAAAAAAAAGTCACCGAATGGTGTAAAGCCAAATGCATGTGTGTGCTCACTGGGGTAGGTGCCTGCCAAGGCTGAACACCCACAGACCCCAAGAAAGGAGAACCATGCTGAGTTGTAGGCTCCTTACGGTACTCGAACAAGGGTAGAGATATGTTTAAATGGGATCCTCTGGGTTCCCTGCAACCCTGCTAGGTGACATACTGCTTCTGCACTTTCTGAGATACCTTTAGGTAGGAATGCTGACTCCGAAGACATGGGCCAAGGGCTGCACTCCTCTGTGCTTCACCTCTAAGTTGGAGATCATCACTCAGCCTACAGAGGAGGGAGAGGATGGTGTGGGGTGACCCTCCAATGCAGTGCCAGGTGCATCTGAATGGGTTAAGATCTGCGGTGACATGAACATTGATTGGTCTGGCTGATAAAGACGTTGAGGTTTGGGGAACATTTAGCAGCACACATCTGAGTCCACGGTGATGAATGTACCCTCCACACTCCCAGCACGCAGGCTGCCATCAGTATTCTTTCTACAAGCCCTGAGCTGCTCGGTCCAGTGCAGTACCCACCAGCCACAAGTGGCTACTCAGATTCAAATTCAGATGAATTATAATTGTAAATTCAGGTCTTCAGTCATACAGGCAACATCTCAGGTGCCTGAGAGCCATATGTGATGACTGGTCACTGCACAGGACACAGAGCATTGCCGTCCTCACAAGAAGTCCTTCAGCCTGGTTTCCCCAAAACAGGGCACAGTGTCTGGCTCCTAACCGTGTAAGGACTGAGCAGCACAGATCAAGGCGATCCCTAGTTCAGCTGCTGCCTGCGCAGGTCCATAGCCATTCCTTCCCACCTGTCTCTGAGCCGTCTGGACTCAGATCACAGTGAGTCAGTGCTTTCAAACCCCAAGGCCACCCTGAAGGTGGCCCCTCTTGCCAATGCCTGAGACCAATAATTTGGCCAAAATTCCCATTTCCACTACTCTTGTCTATGTCAGAATGTGAGGAGACAGCAGCCTCTCAGGTGTGCAGAAACGGAGCAAGCTCCTTCTCCATCCTTCTCCCGGGCGTCTGAGGCCAGCACAGAGCAGAGGGTGGGAGACAGATGTGGTGGTACATCTTTACCAACTGGTCTGGGGGGCTGGGGGGTGAATAGCATTTGCTGATTTCCAATTTCAACGAGCTTGCAAAATCCTGAAACTCTACCATTCTGCTCCTCCGAGCACCAGACGGTGCCCGACGGGCATGACCCAGGACGCTCACTCTAGAGGAGGACTTACTTTCTGTACCTCATCTGAGCCAGGGAATAAGGTGTTCTCCTTGCATCTCGCAGTAAAAGAACAGGAAAACTCACTCTACCTTCCACAGATCATTACATAGTCATTATGTAACATGACAAAGAATTTCATGACCAAGTTAAAAAGATCAGTAGAGGGGCGCCTGGGTGGCTCAGTCGTTAAGCGTCTGCCTTCGGCTCAGGTCATGATCCCAGAGTCCTGGGATCAAGCCCCGCATCGGGCTCCTTGCTCGGCAGGAAGCCTGCTTCTCCCGCTACCATTCCCTCTGCTTGTGTTCCCTCTCTCGCTGTGTTTCTCTCTGTCAAATAAATAAAAAATCTTTAAAAAAAAAAAAAAGATCAGTAGAGCTTTCCTTGGGAAATATTCTAGAGTTTAAGAAGTCATCAACAGTAGAGGATGCACAGACGCTGGGTAAAACTTCTCTCCTCACCTTCTATCCTCAAGTAAGCACGAGATCCTGCTCTGTCAAGAATTTGCCTGCATTGGGAGAGGCCCCGGTGAGGACAGGCACCTACGTGCATTGCGGAGCCCACGACTTTGACGACAGATCCTGCCTTTACGCCCACATTGCATGGCAGGGCAGGGCCATGGGCTTGTCCCGGTGTAGGATGATAGGACACAGCCATGGAAGGGAATACTCTCTGAACTTGGCGAGGGGCCATGGGCCAACTGACGTTTCTCGAAGTACTCCGAATGCATAACTGTTTTGGGGAGACTTCCGTTCACTAGGGACTTTGGACAAGCCGCATATCGAGACTGTCAGACGATCCTATCGAAGTTGTTCCTCTGTGCATGGGAATTCCCGGGTCACCAACCCCAACCACACGCAGCAGCTTCCCAGTTATTTTTGCCGCGGTTCATTCATGTCATTGGCTTAATGTCGACTTCCAAAAGGCCTCGGCAGAGTGTTTTCAGCGTAGGGAAGTTCCTGAATCTCAGGGAGCGCCAATTCCATCTTGGACCAAACAAGGCTACCGGAAGCTTAAAGACAGACATCCGCAAAGCGAGCAGCAGGAAGCAGCAACACACGGCGGGCACCGAGGAAAGGCCACGTCCTGACATGAGCATTTCAGAGGATGCATTCCGTAAGGAGGTAGCTATGCAAAAAAGTATTCAAAATCGTGACTGTCAGTCCCTTGTAAAACATGCAGGCAGTTCACGAACATCACTCGCTTTATGCAGGAGGGCAGCATTTGGTCACTGCTGGTAGGAATGCCAGGAATTACCCTGCTTCTTTGAGTTCTCCCTATTATGCTCGTCTCTTCCCAGGAAGTTCAGGGTCACACAAGCTGCCTCAATAGGTCACTAATATAGTCGCTGAAGGCTGAGAACCAGGCAAATGGGACACTGAGTTTAAAAACCCCAGTACTTCTTAAAACAGCCATAATCACCAGAGCTGCCAGGGGTGGCCGGGCAGGAGACCCCCTGACTCATGGGCTGCAGGCCCAAGTGCTCCCCGTGTGCACTGACCAGCAACTGTAATGGGTGCTGCACAGGGAGACGGTTATTTACTTCTAGGACTGCACCCCAACACTCTGAGTGTCTTCATGGGTTCAGGGGTCGGTGGCAGCCTAATGAGACTGGGCTATGTAGGGAAGACCCGAAAACTACAGGTGAGGCTTTAGTCGAGCGATCATGCGTGAGGGCAGGATCTGCTGTTCCCAGAGTCAAGTAGGCTCTTTCGCCGGTCACATCTTTCCTAGCATCAGAGAGGTGTTACCCGCAGGCTTGGCTGTTGGGAGAGGCAGGGAGAGAGCAGAACCCGGGCCACTCTGGGGGCCGTCAAAGGGGATGGATATGCAGAGATGAAATCTGGAAGCCCGGGGGCTTTGCAGCTGTACTGAGTGAGAGCAAATGGGAGCGAATGTGAGACCATCACTTAAAAGCAGCAAAGGCTCAACAACAAATCAGGCCAGTCTCCGGGTCATCCCTGCTATGGCTCCCGGGGTCCCATCCAGCCACTTCGGCCTCACCGAGAAAAAGTATTTCTCTGTGACGTGAGGGCCAGGGTACATGGGGACAGCAAAGAAAAATAAGCCAAGGGAATGCCCCCAAGATCAGGGGTCCTTTGAGGGAAGTGCTCACAGTGGCTTTGAAGACAAAAGAGGTAGGAATGAAGACCTGAGGGCAGCAACAAGTTCATGCAAACCCAGCGTGGAATCCTGTGTTGTTGGCCCAGCTTTGCTTTTAATCACTAAAGCAAGGGGGCCGGGCACACAGCGGGTGAAGGTATGTGCAGACACTCACATCTAGAGGGAAAAAAAAAAACCTCAGGCTTTTCGGGATCTCTGGTTATTTGAAGACCTCAACATCACCCTTCAACCTGGCAGACGTTGGCACGCTTTTTCTATAAAGGGCCCGATAGTAAATATTTTCAGATTTGAAGGCCACACCATCTCTGTTCAAACGTTTGAGCTCTGCCATTGTCTCATGAAAGGGGCCATGGACAGTATGTGCCCAAAGGAGAGTGACTGTGTTCCTCTGAAACTTCGCACAGGAACAGCCAGGAGCCAGCTCTGGGCCCCAGGCAGTCGTGCCGACTCATGCCACACGGTCTTGTAAATGGGGCCACATTTACTCCCCTGAAAACTGGGCCACAGGGTAGGTGCGGGACGATCCCAGGTGCACAGACAGACGTACCACTCACGCGCCTGTTCAGAAGGCCTCTGCCAAGAGTCTCCTGCGTGTTGAGCCCTGTGCCAGGCAAGGAGGGGCTACAAGTCACATGAGTGTAGCCCCCCCCTGAAGCGTCCCCAGGTCACTGACGATCGGTTTGTTTGAGCCTCCGCCTGACTGTTCATCCTCAGCCTATACAACCTTCGGCCTTCTGCCTGGAGACCCCACGTGTGGTATCCACATCCATGTAATCCGTGCGTATAATACATACATGATGGCAGATCTTGAAAACATGAGAAAGTTCTCACTCTCCCACTGGCAAGAAGAAGAGGTCACCACGGCACAGAACTGTGCGCCATGACTCGCTGTCACCCAGATACCGAGGCTCCATGGACAGAAATGATACACTTGCTTCGTACATACATCCTGTATCGACAGACCACTCAGAATCAGGCGCTCTTCAGAAGGACCTGGCAAGGAAGGAGAAGTCTCTCCGAAGTTTCCTTCATCACCCATGCCCCCACAGCCTGAGTACTGCATCGCCATTACAGAGGATGCATAAGGGGGCAGTTGAAGTCCCAGAGCAGAAAGACCCCACGTGGAAATCTGTGTTCTACTGCGGCGGCAGCCAAGCCACGAACACGGGAATCACCAAGGTCTCCGTGTGAGCTTCTGACCTCGAACTTCCCGGAGCTCCCCGCCTCCGAGAGCCGAGGGAAAAGCTGGGCACAGTAAGGCAGTGTCATCTCAGGGTGACGGAGCACCGTCTGGAGGGACGCTTGGCTTGCTGTGGCCCGAACCCACCCACTGATTGCAATGGAAGTCTTCCACCTGCTTAGTGGGAATGGCCCCGTTTCGAAGGGCGGAGGTGGGTGGCGTCAGCGGCTCTGCACCCAGCCCTCGTGCTCTCCTCCGGCAGGAACGCTGTGTGCTGCCTTCCCAGGCGTCTGGCACGATGCAGCACGTTAATGCAGGGCACCGTGAGCAGCAAAGGGAAAGCAGCACCCAGCACGGACATCAGAGGCGAAAAGGTCCTCGTTCGCTGCCAAGGCACTCCCCGGCCCTCTCTGCGGTCCCCGTCGGAACAGGATGAAAATGTCAGCACTTCGTTTTCTAATCTTCTTGATAAATCAGTTTCTGTGTCTCTGCACATTTGTCGTCACCCGAACATTCCAGCCGGCCGACGGAGGTCTGCCTCCTGCTCGCTCGGTTGTACATTTGCCAGGAATGAGATCCAGGAGGGGAGCCGAGTGGAGCGACCGGGGCTCTGCAGTCAGCGGGTCCCGAGCTGGCCGCTCTGCTGGGCCCCGCTCCCCGCTAGCTGTGCTCAGGAACGGTTATTAACCTCTCTGAACTTCAGCTTCTGACTCTATGAAAGAGCTGAGATTGCCTGCCTCCTGGGTTTCTCGAATACAGGGGACAAGGCTCTCGACCCGGGGTGCGTTTGCTCCCAGGAAAAGTCACCTCCTTCCAGATCCCTTTGTTTCTGAGAAGCGGCCTCCCGCGTTCTCGAGTGGGGGAGGTCCAGCAAGGCCAAGCCTAAACCTTTCCAGGGAGATCTTCCTGCTTTCGGATACAGGCTGCTTTCTTCCCGAAGGTGAGGAGGGAGGGAGGGTTACGGACGGAGACATTTCACAAACACCTTTCCATTTTCTTTTTCTGTTGCAACCAATGGCTTTTATATACATAGGATCAAATATTCAAGTTTAAACTCTCAAGTATAAGTAACGTTTTATGATTTTGCGATGGAAGCACAGATCATGTTCTATCCAGCGTTCTCTTCACTTAATGCACAGGACCATGATCTTTTCTGTGGCTTATATTTACAGAACTTTGTAAACACTTTTTTTTTAAGTTCTTAAAAAATAATAAGCCTTGCCATCCTTAATGTGAAAAATGAAGCAAGTACATTTGTAAGAGTATAAAACACATTCCAAATTCTTGCTTTGGGCTTCATGTAGGTATCACACATACTTGAAAATGTAATTTAAATAATCTTCCTGTGCAGAATGCCAAAATAGGTTTCAAATACCTCCCCGGCCTTTTAAGTTGGTAGGTGAATAAATGCCTCACCACAGACTTCCTAGGCAATCCAGACACCCCATTTGCAGATAAAATGAGCAATTCAAGGCATGACATGAACGTTTATGGATTTGTATCCCAGAATTTGGGTTTGTTTTTTTTTTAAGAGACGAAATATAAGTTCTCATTTTCAAATACTTTTTTTTTTTTTTAAAGATTTTATTTATTTGACAGTGAGAAACACAGTGAGAGAGGGAACACAAGCAGAGGGAATGGGAGCGGGAGAAGCAGGCTCCCTGCTGAACAGAGAGCCC
>CM053617.1:66431767-66462454 GCA_028646535.1 Procyon lotor | reverse complement strand
CTTTCTGTGGACGTGGGCACCATGCTCGAGTTCCCAGGGACTATCCATGAACCACCTTGTGAGGGAATCTGAGTTCAGAGCACTTCTAGACCCTGACTGGCCCCCACCTTTTTCACACTTGCTATCTGGTCACACCCTACTCTGTCCAAAGCCAGTAACTCACAGAAGGAACTGTCTCTTGCCTAAGTTCTATTGCATCGGTTTATGCAACATTCGAATAAATCACATCACTTGGCTGATGGGTACAAATGGCAGGAACAGATCCCGACACAACACCCTCTCGGTGAGCATACGGCTGCAGAGTAAGGGCAGAGGGCTGTGGGTCGGCCACAGAGCAGCTTAGTCACCAGGAGCGATGGCCTGGGTGGGCATCAGTCAAGTCACGAGGGGAGCACATGGTGGCTAACCCAGGGCAGCCATTAAGGGGGCTCCCATCACACTGTCTGGATACCAAAGCCTAATAGGACAGGAGCAAAGGTTACTGATCTGGCTCCTGGAAGACTTGCATCTTTCTGAGTCTGCCGCAATGGCTGGCCATGGTTGACACGCCTAGAGCCGTAACCTCCCCGTGGCAGGGTTCCCCCTTCTCAAAAGAGAAAGGACAGCAAGGGGGAATTCAGCCGGGTGATTTCTCACTTTCGGGTCAGCTCTAGGATTTCATCCTCAAAGGCCAAATGCTTCACGAAGAATAGAGATTTCTTCGGTAGAAAAGCACCCAGAACTCATTAGTCCTTTTGCAGGAGAAGTCACCTGTTTGGGGACCTGCAGCAATGCATGTGGGCAGCCCTAGCATCTCAGAAGTGAGCCAAAGAAAGGGTCCAGATTTCAGAGGCTTTATGACTTAGGTCCGTTTCTTCTCACCGAGGAAACGTACAAGCAAGCCCTCCTTCAATTCCCGCACGCGGCTCTACAGAGGGAGGGTCCCGTCACCCAGGGGCAAGTTAGCTCAAGGTCACGGTCCTTGCAGTTGGTTCCAAGCATGGCCCCGGCACCCAAGCTCTCGGATACCACAGCCTGCATCCGGGACTACTCCTAGGAGTCCCTGTACCACTGTCTCAGCCACTGCTCTTGGTCTTTCCCATGGGATGCCTCGAGTACCTCGAGATTGAGCAGGTTAAAGGAATTTCAAAATAAAGAAATTTTTAAATCCCAAAACACTGTGGGTATCCCAGAAACTGTTTTATCAACACAGTCCCATAATAAATGTGTACCTTGGCCATGGGTGGCGGGACCTGTTTCTCTGTAAAAAAATAAGACTGTTGTGGAAATATACAGGACTTGGAAGAAACATGAAAAGGACAAAAGGTCTTGAAGCAATTTCAGAGAACAAGTCTGCCGGCACCACAAGCCAGAGGTTGGCAACATCCGCTTGCTTGAGCCAGGCGCCCCAGGGGTCGGGGCCGCACCCCCACTCTGGCTCTTTGATGGGGTGTCCACGTGGTGCAGCACGCAGGAATCAGACAGGGCTTTTCCAGCTCCGAAAGCTCATTGACTCAGTGATTTACAAGTGATTTACTGCGGGAGTGAATCTGAGCTTCCACAGAAAGTAGACACAGGGGGAAAAGCTAGGACAGGCACAAGGCATTCCTCAACCAAGGACCGTCATTCCTGCATGGGCAAATCGATTTATGTAGAACTGAACAACCATTCCTGGGCAGCAAACTGATTGCCTGCTCCCTCGTCCACTGAAACCTCAAACCTCAAAAGTAGTATTTCCCATAACTGGGAATTTGGAGCTGGTTGACAGGATTCCATTTTTTTTTCCTAAGACGACATCCCTTGGATTAGGATCTGGACCGACTGTGAAATTCTAATTAAAGATCATCTCAGCACGAAAAAAGATGAAAAGAGATCCAAGTTTCAGTTTTCTTTAGTAAAACTTTTCTGGCTAATCATCCACATTTCCTGTCACAATATGGTGTAAGTATTTCAGACAGTGTTTTATGGATAAATTACTAATACAATCTTTGCTCATAAGCAGTTAAGATCCTTTGTACCCAGCCCATCTTGGTTAATTCTCTTGTCAGACGAATCTGAGGAGTCACGGTCCTGATGATTCACTCTTGTTCGGATTGTGTTTCAGAAAGGAAAATGAAATACACCACTTCCCTCCTTTACTGAAGTAGTTAATTTGTACAATAATACCACCACAAAATGGCTTGACTTCAGATTGGTCCATTTTTATGAAATAGCATGTGCCAACCTCGGTTCAAAGGCTTATGGGAATGAAAGCAAGATCTGAGAGGCAATAATGATGCTAATTCAGATTCATGAAATAGAATCTTCACCAGAATTTGAAGTTCTCCTGTAAGTGTTCGAATTCCCCCGTGAGAAGACCCGAGGCTTCTGTACCCACTGGAGGACACTGCCCACACCTGCTCTATTTCGATACATCCAGGCCACGACACAGCTGGCATCCAGGGATACTGACTACGTGGTGGACCCGTAAGGGGGCAGGATTCCGGATGGATAGGAACGCTCAGGGTCTGCTTTGTTTTCAACACCACTGAGGGAGGGACCTTGCAGAAGGCCATGTTGTCTATGTCCTACTTTTGTCATTTGATGTGATCCACTGATGGTCAAGCCCGGCAGGATTTCAAACCACCACTCTGATGAAATACCCAAGCCCTTTCCATTCTACAGCAAGCATTTTCAGCAGGACTCCTAGGAAATGACAGACGCCAGTCATGGCACGCCAACATGCCCCCATCACTGGGAGATTGGAAGGAGTCTGTAATCTGGCTGAAGAGAACCCCATGAAGAGAACCCCCCACACTAAGACTGTGCAACGAGAGAGCTCTGACACAAGGTGTGCCACAGACACAAGGACAAAAGACAGATCAGAAGGAAGCAGGGACACTTGACCTGCAAGGGGGCCGACTCCCAGGAGGCAGGATCATCTCGGAAGGACACCGGCTGGGGAGGGTTCAGATGTGTGCTCTAGAGCCCGCCCATGCTAGACAGTCAGGAACCACGGGCAGGAACTGGGCAGACAAACAGCCAGAGTTGCCCAAAGGGTGGAAGTGGAGGCCTCCTTGTGTGTGTACACTCGCCTTTACGGCAGCTGGGAACTTTCTAGCACCTTGCAATCCCTGGGTGCTCATCCAGAAGGGGGTCCTAAATTCCGCACCTTCATTTCCAAAATGACTGGAGGATTTCAAGGAAGACGAGTCAATGAGCCTTATACGAGACGGAAGGAGGAATTCCCAGAATAAACGGGTGACATCTTCTCAAACCGGCCTTGGTAATTCATTGCATCGCCAAGACGAGCACAAAATATAAGGACGCAAAGATTCCAGAAAAAATCATGTGTGGCAACTGCTGCAATTCTGGTGTACTGCACGAACTGCAAAGTGGTGAGGGTGACACAGGATCAGGGCAGACCCCGGGACTGAAAGCCTCCCGACTAATGAAGTCTTATTGTTAAGAGAGGTAATTGCATTTGTATGCAGACACGGTGCCAAGTCGAGCCTGTCCAGAGCCCGCTTGGAGTGGGATCTCTGCAGCCTTTGTCATTTAGTGATTATCTCTTAGTGCAAGTGCTCTTTCCAGTCCTGCTCTAATTACCGCCACTTGTGCATATTAAGTTCGTTAACAACATGAACTGATGTGGAGGAAATTAGCCTTTTGTTTAATAGTTAGCACTCCGTTCTTAGTATTTACGGCGAATGGTGGGCCGGGAGGAAGATGACAGAAAGGAGCCCCGGGATCGTACCTTACATGGTAATTCTGGCATAAGGAAGCATTGTTTTAATAAAGTAAATTAAAAGCCAGAACAAAAGATTAAACAGATCTCACAATTCTCCCTGAAAATTCCCAAAGACAACAATTCAAGTTTTTTCAATTCCATCAGAACTTTGAAAACATATTATTTCTTTTTCCCTAATATGTAAGGATTTAGGCTTTTTTAATAGTAACACCTCAGTTCTAACATGTAACTCTGGATGCAGGAAAACTGAAAACTGATTACTCATCTCAACATATTGTTTTTAAAGCAATTAGTTAAAATATATTTAGCAGAGAAAGGTTGATTACACTGACGACCCTCCTTCTTCATAACGCTCACTTTTGGTTATGCCCAGAGGTAATATTTAAGGAGGCATTCACCGATGTCCAAAACCATTGAGAGGAGGCTGCACTGTCACTATCAGTAACATGATTATCACATGAACACAGATCTTTTTTTTAGGGGCTTGATGCAGGACTCAGTTCCTACCACAATGCCCCGAGTTAGATCATTTGAAATTCCACAGGAAACATGGTGACTAGAGAAGATGGTGATTGCTAGGGCCACCCAAAGGACTCTCCTATCTGACATTTCGAAAGAATGCCTTTTTTTTTTTTTTAAGATTCTATTTATTTGAGTGAAAGTGAGAGAGAGAGAGAAGCACGTGAGCAGGGGGGAGGGGCAGAGGCAGAGGGAGAAGCAGATTCCCAGAGGAGCAGGGAGCCCAATGTGGGACTCCATCCCAGGACCCTGGGATCATGACCTGAGCCGAAGGCAGACTCTTAATTGACTGAACCACCCAGATGCCCTGAAAAAGCTCCTCTTTTACACACAGCATCCCTGGGGGTAGAGCGGGGACCTTGGGGTTTAGATGGTCACCACTGACACCAGAAGACACATACAAGAAGCTAATGGTTTTCTGGTCTGTGCGATGAGGCTCTCACTGCTTCCTCTCAGAGCAGATGGCATTCCTCAGCTCAGATCAGAATAGAGAGCTCCTTGGAGCATCTAGACCTCAAGTCTTGGGTTGGTGGCTCAGGGGGTTGGCTCTTTTACATACCATCCCCAGCGCCGTGACCCCAGGAAGTCCTTTGCCTCTCTGAGCAGACAAGTGCCCATCCTCAAAATGATAAGAGCAAATGAAGTGACTGGCCAACTCTCAGTAAGAAGAGTTGTTCTAACATGTTCTAACATGTCCTACCCCGACACCTGCCAGACTCAGTACAACCAATTTTGGAGAACGGCGTGTTTTTTCCTTTTAACTGCAGTTACAGTGTACTTCCTGCCCAAAAATTAAAACAAAACAAAACAAGAAAGACAACCCTCATGCTCTTCAGTGAGGCCAGGGACAGCAGCACAGTGGCAGACTACATTTACTAAGTACTATTCCCTTATAATTACAATGTATGGTCTCTGTGGCTTGCTAGGAATATGGTATTCGATACGCTTAATAGCCATGTGACAGTCTTGTCAGTGATCTGGTCCCTTTCCTACTTGATACATCATTATGGGTAGAAGTTATAAACAGAGCTGGAGTCTCCACTTTGGCTTCTCTCTGGCACCATTTATGGGAAGCTAACATGTGGCTCCTTGATCCTGGTGCATTTGGCCGGCCCATAAACGCAGGAACTTGGATGGGGCCTGGGTGCCAGACCAGTATTTGTACTCCAGATGAACTCAGAGATAAGATGTAGATCGAGGATGGAGCTTAGCCAAGCACCAAAGGAGGAAGACTGTTCTCCAGCATGGCCAGGATAAATAACCACTCAGAGAAGTCAGTAACAATAGCTTTGGCTGTCAGAGTATAATCATAGCTAGGATAACAGGCTGCTGTTTTGATTTTTATAACTGTAATCATAATTTCCTTGCCATAGAATACCAGGCAGAGGGGACAGATCTTAGAGTTTGAGTATAATATTATTGAATACTCATCTATTTCTGGTATTTTACATCTTACAGTTATTCTGTGAACTTGAATTATGCACCTACTATGTGAAATGATGGTTGAGAGAAGGATCCAAAGTTACGATGAATCAATTCCATGTTCAAAGTGTTAAAAGGTGGTGATACAAATTTTAATATTTGAAACTACTGGAATGGGATCCACAGATAACACAGGTACATATATTAACACATAGGCTTATTTTACATACATATATTCAGTTTGATGATTAATTTTAAGATAAAAACAGCAGCATCCTGCAGAGATTAGAAGTGAGGGGATTCATCCCTTCATTTCAATTCAGTTAATAAAGCATATTCTGAGCCTGACATTATACTAAATGCACCTTGGACAGAAGATGAATTAAATAGGGTCCATCCCTCGATGAGTTCACAGTCATGAGAAAAAAACAGCTACAATCCAGTATGAGACAGATGTGCTCTGATCGAGGTGACATGTAGCTAGGCTGAAGGATGAGCAGGACTTTACCAAGGAGTCTCAGGATTTCTGAAGGTGACTCCGGAAGGTAACTGGGAAATGGGTTAGGGAGGGGAGAGAGGAGGAGGGAAGAGAAAGAAAGGCAGAGAGAGTTGGAGAGAGGGAGAGAATGAAGGGGAAGAGGGAGGGCAGAAAGACAAGGGAGACAGGAAGGAGGGAGAGTTGGGGTGAGGAGACAGAGGAAGGAGAGAGGCAGAATGACGTTTGGTTGTTTCAGTGGTCAGAGGGAAAACTTCTCAAAGTTTCAACAAGGGTAGTGGAAGGGGCCCAAGAGGAAGGACGCTGGAGCCTGCTGAGGGCAGATGCACTGACCCAGCTGGTGGGATCAAGCAGAAAGGACGAGCGGAGCTTGAGACCAAAATGGACAAGGTGGACGGCTTGGCCACCTGGATGAATGCTGCCGTAGGCTGTGTTTGGAAGGACAGAGCGGCAAGCTGGGGGAAAGATCTGATTTAGGACAAGCTGGATGTATGGGGCCCCTCAGATATTCAAGTAAAGGCATTTGGGAGAGTACGATGGCTATTTTGGGTCCTGGTTCTTTGACTACCTGGAGTCAGGGCCAGCGACATGTACAGAAACCAAGGCCCAGGAGGAAGAGACTTGCCTAAATTCACCCAGCTTGCAAGGGAGACAGCGAGCCTGAAACTCAGAGCCTGACCTCAGGCTCCCTCTGGACAGTGCTGGAGTTGTCCGTGGTGCTGACGTGAGCCAGCCAGATTCCAGCCCTAGACAAAAGAGCCCTGAGCTTTGGGGAACACAGTGTGTCCCATCCAGATCTATGCAGCAACAACCATCACATCCCCCAACACACTGCATTTCCCTGCATTCGAGGTTGTGCCAAAGAACCCCCAAGTGGGGTGACAGCGCATCTCACCACTGTTTCACGACCCAGCAAGCTCAGGTCCCCATAGGTGAGATGATTTATCCACAGCGGCAGAGTGTGAGTCAGTCAGAGCCACAGACAGCAGCAGGGGAACTCGGTGATCTAATTCAGGGAGAATTAAAAACAGATGCTTCTGCTCTGCAGTCCACGGAGCCCGCCGACATAGCTGAGGCCGGAGAAATCGAGATTTCAGGTTTTCCTCCACTCCAGAAAACACAAGTACTTGGGAGCCAAACTCACTTGCTTTGAACTCCCGACGGCTACACACAGAGGACTGAAAAAAGGAATGTTTTAACTACATTCCCCTTAAATTAACTTGAGGAGTTGGCGACAGCGTGCTAAAGAAACAGTGGCAAGGTCCAAGTATTTATAGGAGCTGCAGACGAGCAGAGCTCCAACTAGAGAAGCTACAACCACGCTCCTCTTTGCAAAAGCACAGGGAGTGGGGGGAAGAGGTGTTACTACAAAGCCGAGCAGAGTCTCCGGGAAGGGAACAAAGCTTGTGTTGCCAGCCGACCGAGCAGCTTAAGATTTAGAACAGATTTTTATTTCTCTGGAAATGTACCGAATAATAATCTTACAAGAAAAGTCCCCATACTTAAAACTCCCGTTTTTAAGAAGAGAAGACTAACCAGAAGAGATGGAATCTACGGCTTTAACCGTTTATCCCAGTCGAGTCACGTGGAGTCCGGAAAATGGCTTTGCAAGAGCACAGGGGTGGGGGGGTGGCCTTCAGGTCACATGACGGTCTCAACACAAAGCGTCTGGTCACATGGTTCGGTTGTCTGGCGGGGAAGGGGAGGCAGGCAGGGAAAGGAGAGATGTCGGGGAGCTCCTGGGGACTTAGGTCTCGTACACAGACCCCGTACTCCCGGGCACCGAGTCTCACCCAGCACAAGCTGCAGCCTGTGTTTTGTTCAGAGGACACGGAGCACGGGCAAGCCTACCCTGGATCCAGCCCCTTCACGTTCATGCTTTGGGACTCAAGAGCCAGGACTTCTTTCACACTGCTTGCCTTCCGACAAACGGCATTCGGCATGACGTGAGTCTCCCCGGGACAGTGCATCGCGAACACCAGCCCCCCGCCTCGTGTGTGTGCCGCCGGGCACACAGGCCCCGGACGGCCCAGGGAGCTGTTTAAAGCCCTCTCAGAGTCCAAAAGGACCATGAGGTCTGTAGCCCAGACCTGGAAGACAAACAGTCTCATCTGCTCGTTCCACCAGGGGTAAGTCTCCGAGCTGGGACCGCGCTGGGGAAGCAGGACCGAACCACACAGTAGAGGCGGGTCACCTTTGACCGCAGGGAAGACACCACCAGGGCCTCCACCTCAGGCCCAGGCCTTCCTCCAGCCCACGGGGAGGACCAAATGCTACTCCCGATGCCCCTGAGCAGAGCATGGGAACAGCCACTCGTGAATCCCCTACTGACCCCATCCATCCTGTCCAAGATCTTCCTGCAGACTTCCAAGGGAAGTGGAAGCGTGGGGACCAAGCTCCAAAAAGATCCTTGTGTGTTTGGCAATGTTTCACCATCTTCTTCAATTCAGTTCTGACAGAACGGAGCTGGGCCAGATCCCACCTGGAGTGGCCCACCCGGAGAAGCCCTGTTTGACTGAACTGAGAGGAGGGAGGGGCACAGGCCACGGCGCTGATGCAGACAGACCAGCCCAGGCAACTGGGCCTAAAGCCAAGGCCAATCTGTCTTTTAAGGCTCTGTGCTCATTTGTTTAATTCAGTAAGTATGATACAGTCAACTGCCAGGATGCAGGTTGTGCTGTAGGTCCTGGGAATGGGACACCATCCCCCAGTCCTGGCACCTGCACCTAGGCGGTGGAGGCAAAATGATACGGGAACAAATAAGCAATTGTTGGTGGTGAGGGCGGGGAAGGGGAGAAGAAAGGAGCGATGGAGGGTGATGTCAGAAGACGGCTAGAGAATGAGGAGGTAATGTGTACCCGGGGGGCAGAGGCTCGGGGAGTGGCCAGCCATGCCCGGAGCAAGGACAGGAGTTTCGGGGAGGGAGAAAGAGCGAGCCGTGAAGACCGTAGGGACGGCGGCCACTCCCACACCACACCGTCGGCCAGGCAGCACGCGGGCACCCCCAACACCTGGTGTCACTCCCGCATCCGTGCCGGAACCCAGCGTGAGGGCAGTGCCCCTCCCCCCGCCAGCCTCCCTCAGGCACAATCTGGGTGCCTCCCAGGGACAGAGGTGGGTGCGCAGAGTCCCAGGTCCTCTGCTCTGGCCAGGACAGCAGGAGCTGCTCTCTCCTGGCCATCTGGCTAAGACTAAAGGGACCTTTGCTCTGCGTCAGCCAGAGTTGGCCAGACGACTAACCTTCAGACACTGCCCTCTCCAGCGAGTTGTCTGCTTCAGATCGACCCGGTGACTTGGTGTGTTCCTTCCACAATGACACAAGGCCCCCAGAGGACAACAGTGTGCACAGTGATATGCATCATGTGTCTGCTAGCCGGGGCTCATCGTTCCACCGGCAGATGCCCTGGCACTCGTGAGTGATGCGGGGGAGGGAAGGGGCAGGGCTCAAGGTCACTGCCAGCCCCACCAGGGACATTTCCCAGAGGGCATCGGTGGTCCTATGCACTCCCTCCCGAACGAAGCCCGCTCCCACTCCTGACGGCAGAGTCTCGGTAATGGAGGAAGGCAAACAGGAATCAACTCGACAGACAGTCGAGTCATTCTGTTAACAAGAACTCAGATTAGATTACTCTGTGATTACATGGTTCTGCGGTGTGATAAATTGGTTAATAACAGGATTCCCAATGTAGCGGCTTAATGGGAATTCAATAATTACAGGTGCCCAGAATTGTACTGTTAGCCTAGGAAAGGCGAGCACCTGCCTGCCAATCTAATAACTCAGAACCTATCTGGGACCATTGAAGGGGTTATGATCTGAGAGCATGCTTTCAGTATGAACCAAGCACCTGATAAAATCACCCCTTTGTACCTAATGTACCAGGTCGGATCCCACAGGATCTCACAAACTCAACTGTAAGGTCCTCGTTTTCCTTGTGAAAGGTCCCAGCTGAAGAATTCTTCCATGGGTATCTCTGTCACTGCTAGCTCTGGTTCACATGATAAAATGAGGCCTCATCAGATAGTAAGGATTACATGAGATCTGAATTGCATCTAAAGAGTTTAGGAAATTTTTTCACTGACTTTCCTTTACAGGGGAGAAGGGAGGTTGGAAATCCTCACCATAATTCAGGGAGACTGTCAGGCAGGGATTTGGGGAAACCCACATGGCCCCGCGCAGCAACAAGAGGGAAAGGCAGGATGCTGGTCCTTGTTCTTCCTACCCCAGCACATCACTGCGCTCACGGGGCATAAAGGCAGCTCGCACAACTGCCCTTAAGGGGAATCGTGCCTCCAGCACCTCGTGCTCTAGATTAGCAAGGCACGAGCTCACGAAGTTTCATTCTGCCTCCGATAAATTGCAGCGTAATTCAAAAGGGCCCTTTGAAATGAAGGGGAAAAAATAATTCTTGTTTTGGGAGCAGGGGTTAACTAGCCATAAACTTCTCTGACAATATTTTTAATTTTTCCAGTACTATTATAGTCTTCAATAGTAAGAAAAATGGAACAGTGGATTTAAAACATAAAGTGGTCCATTAGATGGGTCTTGAACTTGTTTTTAAAAGTCCGGATAATACAGCTTTGCTGTTTTGTCTTTCCAAAATGTCAAAATTTGGCTAGGATTAATGGTTCTCTAAATCAATAGGATTTCATGTTTATAAATGGTTTACGGCTCTACTGGATATAAAATGTTATGAGCTCATGTATTATCATCATCGCTGAGCCTTTACTGAAATCTGCTGACATTTAGTCGGCCTCCAGACCAGATATGGAAGGAGCCCAGGGCAGAATTCTTCAGAGACCAGGTGTGATGCAGCTCCCGCATTCAAATCATCGGCCAGTGAGAAGGGAGGCAAGGCTCATTACCACTGGGGCCATCACAGAAAAGTGTCACTGGACCAGGGCATCCCATCCCCAAGGCCAAGGGAACCCCTAGAAGTTAGTCAGTCAGGGGATCAACAACGGGCTTCCCAAAGCCATGAAGGGAAGGACCCCAGGCAGGCCGCAGGATTCTGTGGAGAAATTTCCTAAGAAAAAAATTGTCTTGAATCCCATCACTGTAGCACAAATATCATACCTACTGCCAAAGGTCCTTTCTCATGGCTACACATGTGCACACTCTGGCTTCAGCAAGGTAATCGCAGTGTTGGGTTATTTTCACCGAACACCATGTTCTTGCCTGAAAAACTGTCCTTGATCACCACTGAGTGACGCTCATTGCCGCGGACTCCATAAACATACTATTTCCCCCGCGGCTGGCTTACCAGAGCTTACCAGTTGGTGGGTGATGAGATTCATAAGGAGAACCGAAGCCAATGTCAAGACATGCCCCAGCTGCCTGAGATGAGAGCCACAGATTTCTCTGATCTTGTGAAAAGGTGTACGGGCACAGGGCTCACACAGCCCTGCTCTGTAGGAGCTAGGATGGCCCCCCGACACTCAGACCTCTGGTTCCCTGTTTATTCCATGAAGCACATGTGTGCAGTCTACGGACAAGCCAAAGGGTTATTTGGAAGTCACCTTTCTCATTACAACAAACAAATACACCAACTGAGTTGGTTCATAAAACAGAGGCTCGCCACAAAAGCAAGGAAGTGATTTTCGAAGAAAATGAATCTATTTGAGACAGTTCCCAGTGACACAGAGCTAAAATAGATCAGAGCCGACTGCTCACGACCGAGCCATAAAACTACCTAATAAACATAATGCAAACTGGTCATCTCTGGTTACAATGTCACCAATTTTGTTGTCACTAAGGGGATCTTTATATATGAAAGATCAAGCACTCAATTCTCCCCTCTCTCTTCTTCCCAGTGTGGAGCTGGACTTTAAGCAGCAAGAAGACAAGCTCCAGCCGGTTCTGAAGAAACTCCATCCTTTTGAGGAGACTCAGGTCGCACCTTCGCCTTACTCTCAGGAGCCCTACTCCGCTACCCCCAAGCAAAAATCCAAACCCGAATCTAAAAAGCACGGAAGATGGAAACTCTGGTTTCTTTAAAACTCGTGGCGTGTTGAGTCTAAAGGCCGTCTTTAAAACCCACTGGGGTTAAGTAAATCCTTTTCTGAAACGAATAGGATCGAGTGAGCTGTGGCTGCCTCGGGCGCCCCCCCCTTCCCACCCTGCTTACCGAAAAGGCCTTTGTACCAACAGATAATGACCAGGAGCAAGGTAGTACGCGTCACACCCTGCCGGCTGTTCTTTGCCGTTCACGGATGTCGGATAGAAACTCTGAAATGAAGCTTATGTAGTCAAAGAGGTTATGTGAAATATTCTATGCCCCCACCCCCCCCAGATCGGCAAGTGTTACATTATCAGCCTGCGAGACAGTGGGCTGTCCCTCTGTCCACAGCTAAAACTCATAATTATTGTCCAGCCTTTACTTTTTCTTTTTTTTTTTTTTTAACAATGAGAAGAAAAAGCAAGCCTTATGTTTGCAGAGGACTTCATTTTTACGTTCAATTTTGCAAATAAGCAGGGGGCGAGTGCCACTTGGAGCACATCAAATTCTGGAGAAAGCACAATTTTTTCAAGTGGTCGGAGACCATGAAATAATCTCTAAGATGTGACTATATGTGTATTTGCCTTCATGTGCTGTAGCGCTAAGCCAAGTGACCACATCTAAATGTGACACTGACACCTCAAACTTAGCATTCTCTTCATCTCCAGACCTGCGACATGTTTACTGCTCATTTTCCAAATGGCCAGCAGCCAGGAGTCCCCCAAAGTCTAGGACATGCCTTTAATCACCGAAGTTGGCAGGGTCAGAGCTGTTGGACACTAAGCTTTCGTAGATCTCATTTTTAATCTTTTGGTACCCAAAGGCCAAATGATAAATTCAGGCAAGAATTTGAAAACACACATAGAGATACACAACGGATAATACCGTCACCAATAAATCATAGGTGTTCTCTGCCGCTGGAAGGTGTTTCTGTGGATCAGTCTTGGAGACCTTGTTCATCACCAAAAACGCGGCCAGACGTTCTATACGATTCATTCTGCTCTGTAAGCACCGTGGAAGACCGGACCATTCTCAAAGAGAAGCCGCGTGTTTAGTTTAGCTGCTGCCAACAAACAAACTTAAGGTCACCTACATCCAACCTATTCGTCAGTTGGGTGACATACCTAGGGGAAAGCTGTGAATCAAATGTTTTTAGGTATTTTTTAAATAAACAGTGACACTTAGAGTTCTCTTTTGATTACACATTGCAATATAAATCTTAGTTCCTTTATTTTTCCACTCATTCTTTTGCACCTTTGCAAGTATCTTTTTATAGAAATCAAAAGCCCCTCGTCCATGAATGACTTGGTCTGTGCATTTTCCGCTTTTCACTAGAGGACGTAGGGAATCTTATTTTGCCTTTTTTTAGTACCAGTTAAATTTTGAACAGTTTGTGAACATATCAGAAAACCTAGTCTTCAAGTTTCTGTCCAAAAGTTTCACATCTAATCTCGTGCTGACATGGACACCTCATTGATTAGATGCCCAAAGCAAAGTAGTCACCCTTGGTAAAAGGGTATCTACCTGCATTTTTCACATCGGAGCTATTTCGTGCCATGCGTTTTCCTCCTCACTTAATAGCAAATCTATTTCAGTTTCTACAAGGACCTAATGATCAGCCATCAGACCCAGAATTGATAAAAATGAAGAGTGTATCCTGTAAGCATTCTTTGGGGGGTTACTCACACTATCCTGCAGATGTACGCTTTAATTAAAAAGAAAAACACACATCTTTTGTGGAAACACTATGTGAGGATAGAAATCCTTGAATTATCAGTATGCAGAACTGAGAAGTATTTTTGTGCAAGGAAAAGGACAGACATGTTGATCCCGTATCATGAAGAAAGTGCAATTGTTTCACGTAGACAAAAATTCAAAAAAAAAAAAAAAAAAACTGTGTTTCATGTATTTTATACTGTTTTTAACTAAAGTTATAAAAATGTTTGCAAGTCATATCCCCTTGTGTTTTAAGAATCCCGACTATCTCGGGGAGTTGAAATAAGGGTGTTAGCAGCTTTCTAATTAGTGCTATAAATCTGTCTCAACAAGAGGGCATCCTAGTAAACACAATGATATCACTGTTTGATGACATCACAGTCTAGATCAAAAAGAATTTAAAAATTCAAAGTCAAAAAGGAAACTGAAGATAAACTACTTAAAACTAAAACTATCTTCAGAATAGAAAAAAAAGTATTTTCAAAATTATTTCATAGTTTGACTGCAATGTGTCACGAACCGATGCGGATTCTCCTCTTAGAAAGATTTAAGTAAAAACTTTGATACAAAACCAAGGTAAAAAGTACAGTGTTCCCTCATATGTACATGTACACATGGCATTACGTATAGAAACTAATTATTATACTTGTCGCTAAGTTCTTTATTAATTTTTAAATAAAAAATCAAAGGTAATGTTTTCTGTGGCTCTCAGACTTATTTCATGGTCTCGATAGTCTGGGAAAATAGAAGTAATCTAAGAAAGTAATAATAAAGGAAGGATACTGGAGTAAAAAGAACTTTCTTCAGGAGAGGAGATGCGGGTCAGGTGGCCCCCAGCTCACCTCGCCTGGCTGGAGGGGGCAGGGCTGAAATGCAGCTCGGACTGTGCTTGCCGGACCCTGGACCCTGGACCCTGGCCAGACCCTCACCCACCGGGAGGACAGGGCACGAGGCACCATACAGGCCCACAGCAGGATCAGGCTAACTCATGTAACTTTTAAAGAACCTCCAAGAGACAAGCGAACTGGTCAGTGTTTTCAAGCCAAATCCTGTAACCGCCCCATGGATATAGCGTCTCTCTAAATCAGCCACCAAGGTCCCCAGCCCCGGGGGATTGCCCACCTCACTCTTCTTTGGGGAGAGAAGGGAAGGTGAGTGAAAGATCCACCCCCAGCTGGCCTGAGCACCCCGTCCCTCCAGCAGAGACCAACCCAAGACTCGTGCCCTATCCCAAGGGAGAGATCCGACGGAAGCCTGGGAGCAGAGAGGTTCTCCCCCCCTTCCCAGGTGTCTGCACTAACAGTCCACCTGCCAGGATGCTGGGACCACTGAGGTTGAGACAGAGGCTCTGTGGCCTTCACACACTCACCAGAGAAAAGAAGAGATGGGTGCAACTCATGTGCGGGAGGTGGGGTTCGGGGGGGGGACCCAGGGTGCAACTGGGGAAAAAAAGACTCCGGGTCCCATTCCCTACTCACTCTGAGCCACCTCCGGGTGCTACCTCTACAAACTAGATACGGCAAAGGGCATTCTGCCTCGTGGGTACTTTCCTGCCAGGCAGAACGTTTATGACTGGCCTCCAGGGAGGGGCCCCAGGGCCTCTGCATCTGCTCCTTGGATCTCAGCCCCTCCCCCAACCCCAGTGGAGTGTAAATGGGGAGGAAATCAAGGCGTGGGCAAACCTTTCTAGTTTGCAAAGGGCAGAGGATGTGGGCAGGGCTGCCGTGGTGTCCCTTGCTGGGGAGACAGCAGTCAGTCTGCCCGCCGGCCCCAGACGGTAACCACGGGCCTGCCCGATGAAGCAGGGAGTACGGTCACCCGGCAGAGGGGACGGACAGTCCTGGATTACAACTCAGACGACGTACCATCAAATCAGAGTGCCAGCTTTGTGCCTTTTGGAGAAGGGAGAGCCGGGTCGGGAGCGTGTCCGTTCCACGTTGCCTTTATGAAGCCCAGCACCAGCGGACTAACCCTTCCAGGGCATTTTCATCAGCCAGTGAAATTTGACTTAATTCCTACGCGAGGCCGTTCTATTGGCACAGTGTCATCTAAAGATCAGGGCAGCTGCTTTCCGTACTGATAAATCTCCTTTTATCTAGAAAAACTGTCTCCCTGGCACACTGGGCAGGAGGTAAAGGTGCGACCAATTTATTTACGGGAGGAGCTACAGGATTCTGAGAGCGCATTCCAGGTTGTGACTCGTGTGAACTACTCACGCAGTCACGTGCAGCAGACACCTTGGCCGACGAGGTCACGTGAGGGCGGCATATTGCCTTTTAAGTAGCCCGATAATTAACTGAAGATACCTTTGGGGTTTAGTGTGAATAGGCAAGAACTGCACGGAATATTTTACCCACACTAGGAACGTGAGAAAGGCAGAAAGAACTGCGGTGCCGATACCAAATAAAAACGAATATATATAAAGCCAACACAGCTCCCACACGCACGAATGATGGGCTACGCTTTTCTGAAAGTCACAAGGCTTCGAGGTAGATTTATTGGCAAACATACCATTTAGAGACACTTTTTATGACACTCATATAGGAGAGGGAGACAACATCCATTTGGAACTTTTATAACGTATTACTCTCTTTTGCAAATAAAGATTAAGAACAGAATTTTTTAAAAAGCACAGTCATACCTCAACCCCTTTAGAGCAAACATCACGAAAATGAACGTTCATGCATGGGGATGAAATACATCCTGGTTAAAATACTAGGTCAGGAGTCTTGCTAAAAGGGCTCTCTTCCCTGGGAGGCCGGTTCTAGGACACTCTTCTCCAAGTGAAGAAACACGTCAGGTCCTCAAAAGCTACCGAGGCCCAAAGAAAGCACTGGGTTCTCACCAACAGCATCTCCCCGACCAGCGTAGTGAACACACGTGCTGGTCACAAGACCAAGGAGACAATCCAGGCCCCATTTTCCCCTTTCCTAAGCCCTCCTGGTGCATCTTGGAAGGAAACCGTTCCTTAAAAAAGGCCCACATTTTCATTTTAGTGAATTAGCAATTGCCAGTCTTCTGGTAGGTATCCAGGCCATAGAAAAATCTTTAAAAGTCCTTCTCACTCGATTACATTTTTAAAGGACCCATTAACAGCATGTAAATCAGATCACTGGGAAGAGGCAGCAGCACCTAATACCACAGGAGGAGGCACAGCCCTGCGGACGACTCACTTGGTCTTCCCCCAGCCCAGCCTTGTGTACAAGTGGGGGAGGAGGGGTGGGAGGGCTACCAACTCCCTCAGCAGAAGGCTGGTCAGGCCGCTTGTCCCAACACCAGAGCACCTAACCCAGCCCGGCTGAGAACCACAGACCACGACCAAGAACACCGCCTGACACGGAGGGCCTCCGAAACATCCAAAAAGGAAAAAATAAAATAAAATCTGAAATCGGACAATACGAAACTAAGCATGTCACTCGATTGTTCCACAGTTTCGGACCCCAGTGGAATAAAGATAAAATGGCATCTCGAATCTGTGGCAAAGTCACTACAAGGCTTCTCAGTCAGGGTCTGCTTCAGGCATCTGTAAGATCCACAGTTCTGTACTTGCCAGATGCAATTTTATTTGTTAAAAAAAGTATGATACTTAGGATTATGGCACATTTTTATCCTATGCATGAGATGCATTCCAATAGCTCATTTTCACACAGAATGCTGAGAAGTATAAAATAAACTAAAACAAGCAATATACAGTCAACCGTACAGTGCTTAGGAAACACCAGAGACAAAGATGAAAGAAAAGGCTCAGGGCACCTGGGGGGCTCAGTCGGTTAAGCGTCTGCCTTTGGCTCAGGTCATGATCTCAGGGTCCTGGGGTCGAGCCCCCACTGGATCCCTATTGAGTGGGGAGTCTGATTCTCCTTCTGCCCCTACCCTGCCCCTGCTCTCTCTAATAAATTTTTTTTTTTAAAGACTCACACTGTACGTCACAGATTCTCCAATGATGGGGAAGTCCCTCATTTCTCAATGCATAAATGATGGGAAAACCGTGAGCCCACAATAGTGCTCCCAACTAACAACATTCCGATGGAAACAGAGGCCACATTCCGGGTATTATTGTTGACAGTATTGTGGAATAAATCATTACATGAAGCATAACTATTCAACACTTTTTTAATCACTTTAATTTTTAAATCCATTTGCAGTGATTACTTAGAATCCTTCAGCTGATTCATAGTTACACCATTTCCATTCCATTTATACAAAAATAAGTAGCAAACACATAGGGACGGAAATCCCAGTGTCACGCTGGAATATTACAGCGTATCCACAACGGGTCTGGAAACCATTCTCTGCTCTTCTTCTACTCTAGAAGGTCCACTGATGGGAGTTTTTGGTCCATTCTGTCAGGGATATTTTTCTCTCCAGATCTTCCTCTAATCTAAATTCAGAGAGCAACAACAGTGACATTAAGAAGCTGATGCGTAAATCTGCATCTGAGCAAATCGGGAAACAAGGTCAGGCACACGGAGCAGGACAGCATTTCCGTCTTCCCACTCTGTGGACATCACAAGGGCTCACGGTTCCTTGATGACTTAAAGATTCTTCTCAAGAATTCATTTCCAAAGGTAATTGTCCTTCATGAAAACATCTTGATGCTGCTGTCGCTCATTGAGTAATTATAGCTCATTCAGAATCTATTTTTTCTTTTGAGATTCTTTCCATGACGGCCTCGTTGGTTTTACAAAAGGAATCTCTGGACTCCTTTTATAGATATTGAAGATGTTGGAATTGGGAGGAGTCAGCTTAGGGCCTCATCCCCTTCCTGCTTCTAGAGACGTCTGTAGGAGAAAGGACTATGGGAAATGGGCTTGGACATGGGTGGTTGGTTCTGCACCCCTATTCCCAGACATGGCCTTGAACTCCTGCCAACTGCTCCACAGGACAGGTCCCCAGCTGGGAAAGACTGAGCACGGGTCCTCACTGCCATCCCCTCTTCTTCCAACACGCATGGGCTCTTCCTCAGGAACTCCTGAGAGGGCTTCTCTGCCCTTCGGGAAAGGTTGGATACCCAACCCTCCCTTGAACCTCAAGGAGGTCCTAGTGTTCGGTCCATGGAAATGACTGAAAGGTGCTAAATGGAAAGGTGCGTACTTACTTCACTGGACCGCTGCCTCCTTACCTAGGATGAAGTCCTAGGAGCAATTCATAGTCCCCTTTGACACCTCCTGGACACCACTGAGATGAGCACCCCAAGTATCAATCATACAGGAAAGACTAGGAGAACCAGCTCCAGCACCAAACCAGAGTGCCAAATCACAGCTTCCGTGTCAGCTGTGACATCTAGAATCATTTCTTACGTCTCTGTAGAACATTTTCTGCAGTCACATAAGCACAGTAAAGTTGAGAATTAAATGAGCATCTTCCCACTTACTACACGGCAGCCAGCACAGAAATTAAGTGTCATGATCACCACGATAGGCATCATGCCCGAGATGAGACCTTTCCCCAGGGCATCCACATGGATGTAGTCCACATCCACAAGGACCACATGGTCTGAGCGAAGACATCGCACTCCACCTGCTCTGTTCAACCTTTATTGGTCCATTGACTGAAAACACCTTACAATCTACCCCCATTCCAAGCACCATACAAACTTTTATGAGCTCCTTCTTGTCCTCATCCCAGCTTAACTGCTTGCCAGTGGGGGACACTGTGAACACTGGGGGCCCAACGGGATTCTTGATTCTTCTTCTTGAACTTGGAACTTGTTCAGACATATGTCCTTCACTGGGGGCCCAAGTGAACACGCTGCTAGGGTCAAGCCCCTAACCCCAGAACTATCTCCTCAGTTCACTGGCCCCGAACCTGGTCACCACCCCCATCTGCCCATCACTCAGTCCCGGCACCCCCACAGTGCCATCACGTCACCCCCACCTCTGGACTCCGGCACATCCTGACAATCTAACCAGATGATCTTGGCTCAACTTCAAACCACACATCATCCATCCCGCCTCAGGGCCCCTCAGACAGAGGTCCACAACACGAAAGCGTTCCAAGAACACGAAAGCGTTCCAAGGACACCAACGGCACAACCCCAGGATGGCAGGAGCACCCATCCCCGGGGGTGATCCTGGAGTGACCTCACAGCTTACTCCATGGGGCCCCATCTCGAACCATCTATTCAAAGGTGTTGAGATTGCAAAAAAGAACACGATGAAGTAGACCAATCAATTATTGCAGAATAATGGAAAAGTTCACTACAAATAAAGCCAACCTACAAGGAAGTATTTTATTTCCTAATTTATACATGTGATCATCCAAATCTAAATGAGACATACCTTAAAAAGGAAAATCTGAACGCAACACATGTTGAAACTCTGAAGCATAAAGTAGGCTATTTCACTGGCTGGAAACATACTAAGGCAGCAACTGTCCCATTTCTGTGCTACTCATCTGTGATTTCACCCAAAACCATACCCTTAACTCCTGCCAGCCACAGAAACCAAACAGATCCAATGTCCCCTTGCTACCTGAACAGTCCTATATGTCACCTTACTTGTTCCCCTCCCAGGATGAGCAGGGAGAACTATGGTCACACAAGGAAGACCAATGTCTCTGGTCTGGTTGCCAATGAAAACTCTTTAGCTGGATGTTTTGTACTTGGATTTGAAAAAAACATTTTTTTTAAATGCCGTCAACCAAATTTAGTTGGTTGACATTAAATGGTAATGTTTACTAGAAAGGAGGGGGAAATAAAAAGGACCTATGTGTGGATCTTTTACCTAAGAAACCAAACTTATTAAGAATAATGGTTGGGAAGGAGAATGGTAAAATCTGGGGGAAAACAAAGTCCCATAACACAAAACTTACAAAACTGGCTAACTGATTATTAAAACTTTCAAAAAAAAAAAATCACAGATGCCATTGGACGCCTCAGTCATCTGTTGAAGAGACATATCTCCAAATATCAGAGTAGACAATAAAACAGCTGGGTTGGAGCACCTCAATTACTTTTTTAGGTCCTTAGTAAAATTTTATTAATGGCACCTTAAATGTAAATACATAAAAAGAAACCGCCAGAAGAATAAAGACTTAAAGAAAATACATACCCTTCGCTAGAAGTCAATTACAAGTAAACTAGAATCAAATATTCCCGTCTCCAAAATGTTAGCTTGCTGACCCTTCCACTTTGACACTTGGTTCCAGAATCATGGAAAATCAGTCTATTTTATGGACCAGACAGTAAATAAATGCATGTCAGCTGCTTGCTACAATGCAGTAAAATAAACTGTCAAAACGCAGCTGAAAAGGACCAGGTGGATGAGAGTAAGTGACATACCCAAGAGACACAGCCTCGGCCACCATTACACACGCACGCACGCGTCACTGAGCACTTACAATGAGCTCGGAATCCCGTCCCATGGAAATGACGGTCCGGTTCACTGTCCGGAGAAGCTTCTCCATGATTATCTGGACGTGCCTCTGAGTTGGCCCCTGGAGGAAGACACACCAGTGAAAACCAATGCCTAAGACAATCATTAGCATGCAAGCCCTGGTGACTGTCACTGAATCCATTTACCCTGGAAAAAGTAAATCAATTATAACCCTTAACGAGATGAAGAATGGCCCTTGTCAAAGGCAAAAGCCTTCACAAAGAAAACACAAGGCATCTTATTAATTATAGTCCATTAATGGTAATTTGTTATATAATCATAGTAATTTAATTGAAGCAAACCTTAAAAATAAAACCAATCTGTGTAAACAATATAATGTTTATGATCCCTGATTAGCCCACCAATTAGTCTTCTAGAGACACTTGTCCATCTGTAAATGGGAAGCAAGTCTGAATAACCTGGGAACAATCGCTTGGGATACAATGCATTTATTTTAGCGCGCTATCTAAAATTCATAGTGCCACAGACTTTTTTCCATCAGTAAGAATTTGCTCTGTATTTGGTATGTGACGGGATTCTTGATTCTTCTTCTTGAACTTGGAACTTGTTCAGACATATGTCCTTCAGGGGCTCCCACACAAGGCCAGGGCAGGCAGCACCTCCACGACGGCGCTGGGCCCTACAGCTTCTTCACTCCCAACCTTCTCCCCTTTAAGAAAAGGAAAGGCCCTGGGATGGGGCCACTGGAGGTGAGCTGTAGGACTAAGGCTTCTAAAACCTTTCAAAGCAACTCCCCCGGAATTGCTGATGGAGCCACCCTTGCTATGGAGTGACGTAATCTGATCTCTTTCTTCAACAGCACAGACCAGGCTCTGAGAGCAGGAGCCCAAGCAGGAAGGAAGTGGTCAGGACAGGTACGTGCGGGTGTTGACTGGGAAGGTGTCCAGAGGTCATGCGGGGGACAGCAAAGATTAAGCCCTGCTGACCTTAAAAACCTGGCCCATCTGTCTCCTGCTGGAAGCACAGATGGATGGACAAGGACCTGTATCCCTCCCAGACACACCTGGAGGCTCAGTGAGTTCATGGGTGTGAGCAGGGGTGCACAAATGTGTACGGTGGGAGCAGGGGAGTTATACTGGGGATGGGAAGCCAGAGGGTCAGATTTTCCAGATGCACTTGCACCGACTTCTGATTAAGAAAAACGGTTAGGGGACTAAGCATACAATTTACAAATACAAAAGGAAATACCATTTAAAAAGGAAAAAAAAAAAAAAAAAGCTACCTAAAAAAGCATAGAAGGAAATTACTTGTTAGGAGAGGAATGTGGGAACAGAGGCAGAGAGCTATTCTCAAAACTCTCAGAAGCACCAATGACTTAAAAAACAAAACCAAAAAACCCCCCAAAACACTGTGCATGCATTACTCTAAATTAAGAAATGATAGAAAGAATACAGATAACTAGCCTCCATTTATTTCTAATTTTTAATATCAAAACCATTTTCTGGCCTTAAAAATCAAAGCGTGTCTTGGAGAGGCATTCACGTAAGAAGTCACAGGAAAAACTTAAAAGATTTTTAACTTGGAAGAATACACATTTTCATACTAGTATCACACTTTATGCATAAATAAAAACCATTTAAGGGTATCACTCAACAGAAAGAAAGGCTAACCCTTAAAAGTAGGGTGATTCCTTTTGAAACGAACCCAACGCGCCTCTGCGCAGTGAGGCGGGGGCCCACGGGGGTTCTAAGGGGTCCCCTCCTGGGGGTCTGCAAAGGCAGCCTGAGCACGCACAGCCGTTACTCACCACGTCCTTCCTGTACAGAACCTCCAGGATGGTGCTGAGCAGCTGACAACAGGCCTCCGGGTCTTCCTGTCTCTCCAGATGGTACTTGAGCTGATCCGTCATCATGGGAAGCAGGATCTCTCGGCAGTCTGCAGGGGACACGGGGCTGCCAGTCAGCAGGAGACCCACCAAGATACAACTCTATTTGCTAGAACAGAGTTGTTTTCCTAGCACGTTACATTGTTTGCAAGCACATTACATTGACTTTCTTCCAAATATGAAACTGACATCTGGAGGGGGTCAGATGGCTGGATGTGAGGAAATCACTTCTCTTGCTCTGTAAATACTTACAAGCACGCGTTCACACATCTATGTGTGGGTCCTTGTAAATGTACAAGAATTATCCACAAACATATAGAAACACATTGACACATACATCCTCCAGAGTGCATACAGACAGAAAAACAAAAACACCTATTGGGGTTTTGGCTAATTCTCTGTGCTGAGCTATAAATTCACTGATTTACAACTTTAAAAGAAACACTAGTTATAACAAAAATTATTTGAATGGCAGCTACTCTTATTTTTTTTCCAGGAGGACCAAAAGCATGGTTTCCTTCTGCTCCCAAATGCCTCATAAATAAAGGTTTCTGAGCTCAGCCGGGTCATAACCAACTAAAATTCCCCACCTGATCTTTGCTGACTCGGGGACAACTTTTTGCCCTTCACCTGCTGGCAAGAGTAATTTCTCACTTGGGGCAAGCAACCAAAGAATGGGAAATCTGTACACAAAGTCAGGGAGGCAGGCGCATAGGACACATTCTAGAGGAGGGGAGAAGAGACGCAGGAGAAAACACCCTTGGAGTTGGAGACCAGCATGAACACGATGGTAGAGGTGGAAGGAAGTTGACAAATCAAACATGCTGATGGAGGAGAGATATGAGCAGCTTTAAAGGCTAGAGACCCTCTGGGACAGAGCACATGAAGGGTAGTGGAGACAGGAGGCAGAGAAACTGTTAGCTCCAGGGATTGTCCAGGCAAGAAAAAGTAGAGCCTGACCCCCCCGTGTAGCTGTGAGTTCGAAAGACTCCTTGAACAAGAAACAACTAAAGGTAGGCTGGACACAGTGCATGGTGATGGACGGTGGCAGATAAAGGAGTGTCCAACCCAGTGCCCAGCATCCTGGTCATACATGTGTCATCCAAGGAGCCACGTGATGTGACCCAAGGAGAGGAAAGTGGGAAAACCAGTCTATTTTAAAAAGGGAAAAGGACCAGGGTTCAGTTTGGACAAGTTGAGTCCGAGTTGCCTGTTGGACACCCAAGTTGCCTCTACGAGAGGAGGGTTCTAGATGCTATTTCTGGCTTAGAAACAGATTAAAGAATCATCAGCCTCTAGGCAGTAATGAAATCCAAGAAGACTATGAAAGGGAATATGAAGAATGAGCAGAAAACCCTGACCAGCATCAGAAGGTAGGTACTAGAATAGGAAAGGCACAGGACACGATGGAGAGGGCAGGGATGTGGAGGAGGCAGAGACAAGTGACGTCCCCCAGACAAGGGAGGACAGAGTGGTCAACATGGCCAAATACAGCAGCAAGAACGCGTGCATGTTCCAGAACAGCATGTGGCAGTCGGAGGCACACAGACGCCCTGAGAAGCTTCCAGGGATGGCTGAGCGAGGACGAAAAATGGGAATAAGGGACACAGACATAGCTCCTGGGAATAGAGCTGTGTGATGAAGGGGCACCGGGATGTAAAGACCAAGGAGCACCCAGGTTTTCGTTTGTTTTTTAGACAGGAGCAGAGGAAAAATTTCAGAAAATAAAAGACAATAAGGAAACAAATGGAGATTAAAGACAAAAGGTAATTACTAATTGTCTCTTCCAGTTGGGAAATCCCATTTACCTCCAGGATCATCCCCCCTCCAACAAGCTATCTTCTCACCACCGGAGCTCTGCTGGTGAAACCGGCCCAGCCACGGCCGTTCCTTTTAAAATGCAGAGCATGAGAGAGAAGACGGCAGAGCTCAGAAACATTAGATATACTTAGCTTGTTTTTAGGATTTTACATTTTAGGGCTTATGTTAATGACACATAAAAACATGTTTTGCACTAATGTTTCCTGAATTTTTTTAATAAGAAAAAACGGAGCATGCAACACTGAAATGGTTCTTGCAAAGTATGCTGACACCCACTTAGTGGGAGGACGTCCCGAGCGGCCCGAGACCAAGTCAGTCCAAGGGAAATGCCACAAGAAAAAGACCCATGGCAGTGAAGCCAGCCTGAAAAATGCATCAGTTCCAAATGCTGACCCACCGAACACAAGTCCCATAAGCACCCCAAGCCCAGGGTCTTTCCTACAGAATCACAATGCTCACAAACATCATCTGCCTTCAGTAGTTCATGACACGCGGACCTGAACCATAAGACCACATCCAGTGCCAAAACTATACACCAACCTCCTCGAACCCAACAGACTGGGAAGGTTTCCCAGGAAACCTGTCTGGGTCCAATCCTGCTTGCGTCTATCCTGATGGGCCCTGGCAGGACATCGCCAAGATGGTGGTCTGCATTCCCTTCTGCCTAAAACACATCACCCAGCCTGACCGCCGTCCCCAGGGGGCCAAGCCCTTGGTCACCCCTGTCCACTGGTTCATCTCTATCACTGCCACCATCGTGGAGATAAGTCAGATTTCCAAGACATCTCAGAGGGAGAAGTTGGAGCCACAAAGCCCTGGACCCCGACAACATGATAAAGGAAAACAAATGACTGTCAGCTGGGCCAAACAAGCGTAGGAGTAACCCGACAGAGCTGGAAGGCCAGTCCAGTTGGGAGGAGGAGTGTGTCCATGAACAGTGTCAGAAAATCAGAGGAACGCAGTCCTGGACTCAGAGATGGCAGAAATGTCCCTCTAGGCACTGGGACCGAGGTGCCCTGGCCGAAATCCATCTCTTACCAACCATTTATCTGTCATGCCGGGCCGGCAGTTGTTGACGTGCCTGTTCTCAGAGGTAATTGAGTGTGTTAGTGTCATTTGTCAGAATTACTCCAGGGTGAAGAAGTGACGGCCGCCCTGTTCATCTTCGGCAGGACACGTTGTCAGCCGTCATCCGCTACCTGGTGGCAACGCCCACCTTCTCCCCAAGCCTGGGGTCTGCGACGCAGCTGCACCTGTTCGTTATCCACTTCTCTTGATGAGAAAGGACAAAACTTTTTGGAAACTTCACTGCCATTTTGTCACATGGAAAGATGTTTCATTCTCTTAGCCCCCTGAGAACATGAAAATCATGTTCCCGAGGGACCCGGAACCACAAGCTGGATGCTTCCAAGTAGCCACAGGAGAATTTAGCTCATCTGTCCTTTGTCACTCTCCCCACCCACAGCTGGTCGCGGTAAAGTGGGGGAAGGGGAGCAGCACCCTTCATTGGAAGGATGAACGGAGCCAATGTCTGCAGGAGGACGTCATGAAAGCAGCCCGACACCCCAGGGTCAAGGACCGCCACCTCCCAGCCCTAGAACGGAGCTCTGAAGATGGGCAGCCAAGATGTGCAGGCTTTCCTCAAGGACCACGCTGACCGCACCAGGCATCCATGCAGGTCTCTGCAGACAGAGGGTCCCAGGGTAGCAGCACTCCTCGGATATACACGCCAGTCCCCCGGGAAGAAAGGCAATGCCCCAGAGACCCGGAGAGGCCACGGGGACCACAGCTGGAGGCTGACCGATGAGCACATCTTGTTGGTGATCTGTGATCTGCAGGCCCCAGGTGCCCGTTGAGCAGACCGCCGTAAGTGACTGCTGGTTCTACAACCCTTGCTGGGATGCAGCCTAAATGAGAGCAGGGGGACGGTTCTCACCCAAAGGGACCAGCCACCACACGTACACGGAGACCTGATTGTGCACGTGTGTGCTCCTCTTAGCAGGACAGCTGTCACACATGTCCCTCGTTCTTGGTCTGTAAAGCATAAGCACTCGGGTCCTGTGCGGTGGCCAGGAGGGACCTGCGCTCAGAGCCCCCCTGTCCTGTCCTTGGAAGACATCTGAGAGAAGACGGCATCACAAGATCTCCCCCCCATTTCCGGTGACCTGGTTTCACAGGATGGCGTCCGAGGCAGCCAGGACAGGAGTGTGCAAGGACACGTGCGAGAGCTGCTGTGGGTCGTCTGCCATCCGGGTGCATCGGATCAAGCGAGAGGTGTGCGGCGAGAAGCCGGTCTGCCTCCCGGTGCCGTCCCAGCTCGTGAGCTGCCCCCACCGGGGCCCGAGGGACACACGGTCCCCAAACTCATCTCTCAAAGGGCATCTCTTACTCCACATTTCAGTGACTTCCGGCTTCTTCGAGAACTGGTGGGTGCAAGTTCCAAGTGACTCACAAGTCTCGCAGACTTCTCCATCAGGTCAAGACAAAAAACGTAGAGCACAAAGCAAAGTACACCACATACACTCAACATAAACACTCACACACACACTCCTACCACACACACACACCACACTCACACCACACACCCCTACCACACACACACACACCACACACACCCCTGCCACACACCGCACACACTCACACCACCCACACCGCACACACTCCTACCACACACACCACATACCCCTACCACAAACACCACACACACACCACACTCACATTGCATACACCACATACACCCCTGACACACACACACCACACTCACACCACACACCCCTACCACAAACACCATACACACCACACTCACATCGCATACACCACATATACCCCTGCCACACACACACCACACACCCCTACCACAAACACCACACACACTCCTACCAGAAACACCATACTCACACCACACACACCACATATACTCCTACCCCAAACACCACACACACCCCTACCACACATACCACACACACCACACTCCTACCACAAACACCACATACTCATACCACACACCACACACTCCTACCACACACACCACACACTCACACAACCCATACCACACACCCCACACTCCTACCACAAACACCACATACTCATACCACACACCACACACTCCTACCACACACACCACACACTCACACCACACTCACACACATCACACACACTCCTACCAAAAACACACACACCATATACTTACCACACACTCACACCACATACTCCTACCACACCACACACTTCAACTACAAACACACTTTTAAACCGTACACTCATACAACAAACATATACACATCACACATACGCCACATTCACTCACACCACTCACTATGCACACACACACCACACATACTCACACACTGTATGCACACACAGCAAACACACATGCATGCCTGCAATGAAGCATTTTAAAGCATCAGATGCAGTCTCTCACAGCCAAGAAAGAAGAATCGCCTGTCATATCCTGAATGTCCCAACTCGGTGTCCTAAATATCCTTCCCCATGAACAGAGTGACATTTTTCCACTGTGATTGATGCCAATAGTCCAATTAGGTTCAAGACAGATGGCCTGGGAAACTGACAATCCTCCCCAAAAGCAAACAAACCAACCTTTGAATTTTAACAAAAAACACATTTTAATAAACTACCCACACATAACCATTGGAAAACAGCTACGATAAATATTTGACAGGAAGCTTAGGAACCTGGGGCACTCTTCAATTTGGGGAAAGCCTTTTCTCTCATCAAAGTTCAGTTTACCCCACACACTCTTGGAAATGATAAAATCCACCCTGCTTACGCTTCGCTTTGGATCTTGGACAAGTTACCTCTACTCTCAAAGCCTTAATTTGTTTATCTGCAAAATGGGGCTGTGTACATTATCTCTGAGGTTCGCTGTGAGAATCAGATAATATAATGTGTGCATTTGGCAAACAGGAGCGTTCAATAAATAAGAGCTGCCAATAATAATAATAGAAACAATATCATTATACAAAGTCAGCCTTTTCAACAAAAAGTTCACAAAGACGAGTGCCTCAGAGCTACACTATCCAACACGGCAGCCAGTGCACACTGGAAATCCAGCTGGTGCCACAAGCGAATGGGATTCAAACGGAGTTAATTTTTAAGTAATTAAAAAGTAAATGTAAAAAACGATACTTGCTTATTGGAAACATTAGCATGGAAGACTGGAACAACTTGAAGATGGGAATTTACTTTTCAGTGGTAAATTCTTTGAAATGTTCAAAACACAGATTAAGTATCTGTGATGAAAATTTAGCATCCAAACTGAGATGTGTGATTGGTGTCAAAAACACCCTGGATTTCAGAGACTCAGTGTGGGAAAAAATGAATGGAAACCAGGTTATTAGTAATATTTAGATTGAAGTCATGTTGAGATGATATTTTAGATAAATCATTAAAATTAATGTCAGCGATTGCATTGTACTTTTTTTTTTTTTACTACAGCCTCTAGAAAATTATAAATTGCATATGTGCCTCACATTTTATTTGTGTTGGACAGCCTGGGCTCCGAGGATGCTAGGAAGCAGATGTTGAAGACCTCCTGTGTGATTTCTCATTTTAATGAACTCGAGTTCATCACTGGGAGGAGAATGAAAGCCACCGCAGATCTCTCCTATCAGATCCCTCTTCACGTGGATGTGACGTGACCACAGGGCTTGGGAGCGCCCAACAGTCTGAGTCAAGGCAGAGATAGAGCCCCCAGGGAAGCCAGAACTAGCTAACACCATTCTGCTGATTTTCCCCACCAGACAAGGGAAATGCGGGCAGTCCAGTGGACCCAGACTCCACACAAATCAGCTATGGGGATCAGAGGTCCCAGTCACCCTTCCAGAACCCCCTCTCCCAGTGTGATCCACTATGATTACAGACAGCAATAACTCGACATCTGTTCATCCTCAGCTGTGCGGGCTGAAGCCATGATGATTAATGCTCTGGTAATGGGCACAACGGAAAAAATATTAATCTTTATAAAAGGTATTCAACAGGCATCATCAGCTTATAAATGCCCAAGTAGAATATCCGTCTATAACCCCATTACGGCTCTACATTAAAGCAAGATGCAAATACGAGAATGAATTCGTCCATTTAAAACATTCATTTTATGAACACTGAGTAATGTGCTGCTTAATTTTTAGTTTGGTCACATTAAACAAATGATCCATAAAGTACATTTAATAACCTTGAGCCTGTTACACTGAACCGAGATCCAGATTAACGCTTTTAATGGGAATTAAACAGTAGGAGCTATAGAAATGGGGGATGTTTGTTCCTCATTTGTTATAGACACTCATCTTATTTTTCAACTATCTAAGAACTCTGTACCCACATGATTCAATTTGTTCGAATGACTTTGTCCCTCAAGTCTTCAAACAACAGAAATGCAGGAAATGGAGTCAGCAATGGAAGGGATCACAGGAGGCATCTACTTATGTCCAGACTGACAGATGGGGGTACCAGGCGCCAGAGAGCACGGACGCACGGGGATTGTGCCACTAAGCAGCCAAGCCAGAATTAGGTGCCTGATTCCGAAGCCACAGCTCCTTAGAATAAATGTCACATGCATGTAACCACGTGCATATAACCACGTGCGGTTCAGACATCTTTACAGGCCAAATGCAGATTACATTTTTCCAAGTATCATTTTCTTGTAACAAGTCATAATCATTGGTGGTACCAGGAGAATCAATTCCAACTGAGCAACCCTAGGTAAATCATTTTTCCTTTTTTGATTTTTCATTTTTCCTCTTCATCTATGAAATGAAGCAAACACAACT
>CM053617.1:66352756-66431267 GCA_028646535.1 Procyon lotor | reverse complement strand
TACAAAGGACTAACCGGGACATTAACTGAGTTCTCCATGCGGCCAGGATCCCAACAGGAAATCCCCAGCCAGGCTGCCGCGCCCTTGAAACACGACACACGGGGACAAAAGAAAAGAATGCAACAGCCAAACTTCTGGACACAAATAGAGATGTAGAAATCTGTGCCTCTCAGTCAGAATGTCACTCAACAGTCCCCACATCTGCCTCCACTAAATGAGAAAGGCTGTGGAATTATGCAAAAATTTTAAGTTTTCAGTAAAACTGCTTGACGAGTGTAAAATATTAATTCAATCTGTCCAAATAGAAGGAAAATGGTTAATAGAAAAGGGTAGGGAGATAACGGGAAATAGAAGGTGTTCCTCAGGATAAATGAGTTGAGGAATCATTAAAATTCTTATTACTTTGAGCAGGGTTTGAGGAAACCCTATCAAAGAATGCAAAGTTCAGGAAAAGGCAGAACCATTATTTCTAAATTTAAAGAAAACTTGACATTTTCCTTTGCAATCATCTGAATGGAAGCAGGTGATTGCCTCCCCGGGATAGACAATCACGCATCTTAAAGGCTACAATGGACGCTGATTATCTTAGGGCTTCGGTGTACACCTAAATTACAAACTACAAGGTTCTCCCCATCATCTTTCAATGACCTGTAACTCCCCCCTATGTCAATTGCCATTCTCTTGTAGGGGCTAAATCTTCCTGTCTTGTAATGGAGCTGTTTTAATTGGTTGTGACCTCCACTCCTGTTGGCATGGAGGAGAGAATTCAGAAGGGACAAGGTCTATAGACGATGAATAATGAGACAATCTCGTGATTCTCGGGGTTCCACTCACCGTGCTGTGTGAAGAGGTCACTGTGAATGATTTCAATCAAGCAGTACAGCTTCTGAATGGTCAACAAACCCATGGGAACATTCAGGATGAAATCAGTAAACATTTTGCTATAATGAAAAACACAAGTGAAAAGAGTTTAGGGATACACAGCAAAATGATCCACTGTGTTCAAGACGGTACCGAGATGTAAGGTCATTAAATGGTGATTAAGCTCTACCAGAATGTTGGAGACTGCCCATTATCCAATACGGGCCAACATCTCATCCAACAAAATGATACTTTAAAATGTTATTTTTCAATTCATACCCACTCAAAAGGCTATAATCCAAAAGAGAGGATGGCTCGGATATGAAGAAACTGAAATCCTCCTACCATGCTGGTGGGAATGTAAACTGATACAGCCACTTTGGGAAAGTACCGGATATTTCCTGAAAATGTCAAACCCAGTTACTGTATGATCCAGCATTCCCACTCCCAGATATATACCCAAGAGAAATGAAAATACATCTCCAACACACAGCCTGGTACATGAATCACAGGAACATCATTCTTCATACTCAGTGGGGGGAAACCAGATGTCCATGGCCTGAGCAGTGAATAAACAAGATACAGTATACCCCGAAAAGTCATCCGTATCAAGGAACAATGTTCTGACACACGCTACAACACAGATGAACCTTGAAAACATCACGCCAAGGAAAAGAAGCCAGACACAAAAGGCTACACGTTGTATAATTTCATTCCTATAACATGCCGGAAAGGCAGAGCTATAGATAAAAAAGGGCTGAAGAGGGGACAGAAGATGACTATTAATGAACACCAGGACCAACTGCCCCACAACTGGATCAGGATGACGGGCACACAACTCAGTAAAAATACTGAACGCCATTTAATTATACACTCTAAAACTGGTGAACTTTATATATGTGAATTATTCTCACTAGAGTTGTTTTTTTTTTTTAAACTTTACTTTTACAAACAGTCAATAAAACTATAAAGGAGTCTTAGAAGAAAGATTCTTGTTAGCAACAAAGAAAAGCCTGTCACCAATCATATTAGCAAGGGTCTGTAATTCCAAGTACTGGCAAAGTTTGGGAAGACAGACACGAACATACTTTGGCAGAAGGTTGCTTTTGACCTTTAGAGGGCAACTGGATAATATTTATTAAAAATCATTTGAGGCACCTGGCTGGCTCAGTCGGTTAAGGGTCTGCCTTTGACTCAGGTCATGAACTTAGGGTCCTGGGATTGAGCCCCACATCAGGCTTCTCCCTCTCCCTCTGCTCATCCCCTGTGCTCCTGCTCTCTCAAAACAATAAATAAAATATTTTTTAAAAAATCTTTTAAGAAAATGCAAAAAAAAAAAAGAGAGAAAACATAAGACCCAGTAATCTTTATCTTAATGATGTAAATAAGGGCAAGACACTACAATTAAGCTACAAAAGCATTTATAAAGCATGTATCCTAGCATATTGCATAAGGATAAAAACCGAACAGAGCCTCACACCCCGATCGCAGAGTCCTATTCGCTATAACCCAAAAGCTGAGTTGGCCTGGAAGCAGGATCACTGAGCAGCTCAGTGCTCAGGGACGAGTTACTTGGCATAAAAGGGGGCTACCAACAGAACCAATGTCACACCACTGTTGGAAAGATTAACTGAACACCACATGGAAGGTGCTTTAAGCGGAGCCTCTTCTGTATGGAGAAAACACATAACGGATGTCAGTGCCTACTGTTGCTACCTAAATAAATGATGGGGCCAGCGTAGGACCGCACACCATGGAAGTTACTAAAAAGACTACTGCACGATGTGGGAAAACAAGAGGTCTTATGTGCAGAAGCCGACTGTAAAATAAAGAACATGACCGTGAGGACTTTTTTAGGGGAATATGTGTATACAATGCATATGTATATATGTGTATGTGTGCAAATCCAGATGCTTCTAGTTGTTTATAGTCAGTGGAATTAAGTTTGATTTACTCTCCTCTGTGATCTCTTCTGTTTCATCAAAACATCATCAATTTTCGAAGAAGGAAAAAATACATGCATGATTTACAAGGACCTTTTAAAAAAAAAATCAGTAGATAAGGTGAGATGCCTGGGTGGCTCAGTGGGTTAAGCAACTGACTCTTGGTTTCAGCTCAAGTCAAGATCTCCTGGGTCGTGAGATCGAGCCTGGTATCAGGCTCCGTGCTCAGTGGGGAGTCTGCCTGAGATTCTCTCCCTCTGCCCTTCCCTGAACTAGCCCATGTATGTGCTCTCTCTAACAAATAAATTAATCTTTAAAAAAAAAAAAAAACTTAACAGTAGACAAGGTGTTGAAGCAGCACACGGGCATGCATAAAGAGACAAGGGACCAAGAGCAGACGGCACTGGCCCTGGAGAAGGGGGTCCTTCTTGGCTCTCCAAGCACAGGCACCAGAACTCATTGTGAACACGGATGCTGCCCCACTAATGAGTCTGTCTGATCCCCGGACCCTGTGAGGACAAGCCCAGAGTATGGCCCATCCAACCACAGCTTCCCCAACTTGCTCTGTTCTCCAAACCTGAAGCTCTCAAATAAGAACCTTCACTGGAAGCACTTGGAAGGTTCATCAAAGTCAACCAGCTGGGCCCCACTCCCACTCCTAACTCAGAAGGATCTAGGAAGGGGCCTGCATTTCAGCATCTTCTAACAAAGCCCCCTGGTCTGCTGATAGCTTCTGTGATAGCCATGCTGCAGGGGCAGGCCACCCCAAAGACCCAAGGCAGACTTGCTGCCAATGGGCCTGTTCACATCTCCTTTTCTCGTTTAGGGCATGCTAAGCCGTGCCCCACATTGTCAGTGCCCGCGAGCAGAAAATGATGTGTCCGTGCAGGACACTAAATCCTCAAGCACATCAGAAACCTGGTGATCTGTGGAGAAGAACACCCCTCGCCACCCCCCAAACTCCTCGTCCTTCCCCTACGGGCATGAACAACCTACAATGGACATAAAGGACAGGAGGGATGAGCCTTTCTTATTCAGTTTAACTGCTCAGGGGACACATGGACCTTTACTAATATTTAAATGGGCTTTCTGGCTGCTAAAAACGGTCCCATCCCCTGCAGGTAGTTTATGGTGTCATATGCTAAATCAAAGCCAAAATCAAAAGCAGACAAGGGCCGTGCTTTACATGTCTGGGGTTAAAAAGGCTGCACGTCCCCATGGTGCTCAACCGTCTTGTGGAACACAGGACACCTACAGATTACACAAGTAGGACTGGGCTCGGCAGCCAGGTGGGAAAAACGGGTGCAAAAGGAAGGATTGGGACCCCAGCCTCACTCCTTGGTGTGAAAGCCCAACAACCAGCTTCCTTGAAGTTTGCTGTGGTTTTATTAATATTATCTTAGGTGACAACTCCTGACCGTCCTGAGGCTTGCAGCCCATCAGCCGGGAATGCAGGAAGAACAGCCATGCGTGCTGCGGGGCAGGGGAGGGGAGAGAACAGTCAGTCTCCGGTGTCAGACATTTTAGGTGCTGAAAACAAAACAGAAACCCAACCACCACGGAGCAAAATTCAATCACAAAAGAATACAAAATGCCAAATATGTATGATCTACCCATCGGGCCTCGCGTAACCTCCCAACCTCCCCGCACGAAAAGGAGGCAGAGCGCAGGACGTGGGAAGCCCGCCCTTCGGGTGCTGGCTTACCTGAGCTCTTTGGGATCAAACACCAATTTCACATCGTTGACAATAGTTGGCAAGTACTTCAATGCCGCCCCCTGCAAACCAAAAGCAAAGAATGCTGAGCCTTGTGCCGTCTGGCAAATGTTAATGCAAATCTGCAATTCCTAGGAAGCCCCACAGACACAGCAAGAAGAGAAGGATCACTTTCTGGATGAGATGATGGGATCACCAAACACAACAAAAATGGAGCAAAGAAAGAACCTCTGATTCACCAACAATGTTGATTTGTTACGTGGTTGTCTGGACATATAGCATTTTAACAGAGGCCAACCGTTCGTGCCTGTTGACTGAATGCCCACACCGAGCTAAGCTTTCGTGTAATTTTCTCCTTAACCCTAATGAAGCGATGGCATAGGAAGATCTGTGTCCCTCAGAAGAATTCCCTACCGTCCAGATCCCTGCAGTCCCTTCATATTCAACATTTAAAATGATTGCCTTTGTTCCACTCCAACACTGGTTTCTGTATATCCGTGCAACCCTTCATTAGGAAACTGTTTCTTCTTTAGTAACGTTCTCCCTTCTATTCATATTTTGTATCTTCCAGAAAACCCACAGTCTCAAAAGCCAAGAGTGATGGTAACCATGACAGCTCCTACTCCATGCTGTGTGCTGCGTCAGGACCCTTGTGCACTCTCCCTTTCATTCCAACAGACCTCTGGCAGGGACCCGGCTGCTGGACAGCAGGGGGACCGCCAATGGAAATGATAAGTACTCTGCCCAGATCACACTGCGGGCACTGAACAGGACAGTGTCAAAACTCAGTTCAGTGGGCAGCCTGAGTCCCAGCCCCTTAGCTACGCCCTGATGGGACAAGTTTGTGGATTTTCAGTGTTCTGACGATGCTGGGCCACCCCCTATCTGTGACTCTACACAACTCCTTGTACCAGGCTGGGCTCCACCTCCCAGAATGACATGCAGGAAATAATGCTCATGCCAAGGACATCCAGAGGTTGCATTAAAGTCCAAAATTAAGCAGAAAAAATAACACTTTGAATCCTGGAAAATACTATGTTACTGTATAAGCAATTGTTAGCATTAGTTTCTGAATGCAAAAAGGTAGTGTTTCCAAAAAAAAGAAAAAAAAATCAAAATGGAGTCACTTGTGCTTAACTTCGTATCAGCAAACCAAGGCTTCATACCTAAATGAACTGCAGTTTCAGCCTCTCCCAGGAACCTAAGAATAAACTACTCGATCTGGCAGAGCGCCTGGGTGGCCCAGTTGGTTAGGCATCTGCCTTCGTCTTAGGTCATGATCCCAGGGTCCTGGGATCCAGCTCTGTGTCCGGCTCCAGAGGGAGCCTGCTTCTCCCTCTCCGTCTGCCCCTCCCCCACTGCTTGTGTGCGCTCGCTCTCTCTCTCTCTCTCTGTCAAATAAATAATATCTTAAAAAAAAAAAGAAACAAAAACTAGTCAACCTGGAGCTCCCCGGTCAGCACTACTGAGATAACCCACCTGCCCGCCCCTTCCGTCCGTCCAAGAAAGAAGAGGTAGCCTGCTCTTCCCTTGTCCCTGCCCCCTTCTGCCTATAAAAGTTTCATTTTGTCCAGCTCTTCAGAGCTCCTTTCTGCTTGCTCGATGGGATGCTGTCCTATTCACAAATCACTGAATAAGGCCAAGGAGATCTTCAGATTTACTCAGTTGAATTTTGTTTTTTGACAGTAAAAGCCCACTTTAATATAACACAACCGATGTGCAACAGAAGAACACAGGCCCCTCCCCTACCAAATGAAACTAGTCCCGTAAGTCACACCCCATACAAAAATTAACTTAGGTGGATCACAAATCTTCAACATAAAACTTAAAACTACACAACTTCCAGAAGACACCTGTCATGGGCTAAGCAACAATTTCTTTGGACACCAAAAGCATAATTTATAAAAGAAAAAAAAAAAATAAATTGTAGTCCATCAAAATAAAAACTTCTGCTCTTTAAAACACACCCCTAAGATAATAAAAAATGCGTCACACACCCGGAGAAAGTAATTGCAAATTACATATCTGATCAACACTTGTATCCACCGTATCCAAAGCACACTTAAAACACAATAATGAGGAAGTAAGTCTTCACCCCCACAAATAGGCCAAAGACTGGAAAACATACTTTAACAAAGAAGATACATGGATGGCAAATGAGCACTTGAAGAGATGCTCAGAAGCTTTAGTCACCAGGGAAATGCAAATTAAAACCACAGTGAACTATCACTAATACCTATTAGAATTGTAAAAAAAAAAAAAAAAAAAAAAGACCTGAGGATACCAAGTGCAGTTGTGCAGGCTGCTGAATGCAAACAAGGTCGGCAACCGCAGGAAAGCCCAGGACAGCCTCTCAGGAAGTCAGACGTGCACTCCCCATGCAGCCTGGCGACCGTACCCCTGAGTCCCGACCTGATGAAACGCAAACGTAATACTCACAGAAAATCCTGCACAGGAATGTTTGCGGTAGCTTTATTTGTAATGCTCCAAAACTAGAAACTACTCAAAAGTCCTTCGAGAGGTGAATCCATACAATGTAACATACTTGGTAATAAAAAAAAAAAAAAAAAAAATCAGGCTCCTGTTACACACCACGTGGGTGAATCTCAAATTTGCTCTGAGAAGTAAAACAAGACAAGTTGGAAAGGCTACATACCATGTGGTGCCATCTTTAAAACACTCTGGAAAAGGCAGGCCTGTAGGGTCGGGGGGTGGGGGGCTGTCTGCACTGGGGGAGGGGGGTTGCCGCGGGCAATGGCACCTGTTGGACTGCAGCTTGGGAATAGTCTGTCCACCCCTGAGGCTCTTCTGGACACGTGACTCCACAGACACAATACATCCTCAGGAGAACATGAGAAAGGTCTGCTATCCCTTTTCACAGACGACAAAGTAGAGGCACGCAGGGAAGGCGTGTGTCCAGATTCATGCTGCTGAGATCGGGAGTAAGTCTGAGCTCGTCCCTGGTGAGTGTGAAACCAGCACAGAACTCATCACCGCCTCCGCTGTGCTGCACAGTCTCGATGAGACGGCAAGAAAGTGTTCCACACTGCACAATCACCAAGGCTTCTTTCTAGGTGTTGACCCTGCCCTTCAAGGCCAGCCAGATCAAGGGATCCCAACTCCCTCCTCTGAGGTCCAACTTTGGAAAGTATCGAGTTACTGCAGGTTTCCCCCCATTTCACGAGGGCAAAGCAGATGGGGACAAACAAGATGGGCCATGAGCTGCCCTGGGGCGGCCGGGCTCCGCATTAACCGGGCAGACTGAGCACCAGGGCAGCGGCAGAGCTCCCTAGGGGCTTCCGCCCAACCAGAGGTCACAGCAACATCCACCAAAAGGGGCGTGTGCCCACCGCGACCCCAAAATGCTGTCTAACACAGAAGTCTGCCTCACAGACCGAGACCCTATGGCCGGTGCGTCTTACAGCACATGGGGTTTAGAGAGGATAGAGATGACCACGCACCTGCCATCGATCCCAGATTAAGTAACCAAGACGGAACAGAGGGCACGAAGAGGACAGGACCAGCAGGCTCTTGTACCTGATGTCTGTCCCTGCTCACATGCCACCTCCTTCATGGCTCTCCTTAAGCCTGGGACCCCACCTCCCCCGGCCCGTCTCACCTCCTACCTCCCAGAAAACCAAAATCCACCAGAAGAAAGAATGGAGGCTCCAGGAGTGCCACACCTCTGCGCACTGCCCAGGCTGAGAGAGGGAGCACCCACCTCAAAACCCAACCGAATCCTGCCCCGGACTCAGCGCAGACCCTCTGCCCTCTGTCGCCCCCCACTCCCTCCAGGTGACTCAGTCCTCATACCACCTGACTCCTTCCCTCGGCGGGTGCCCCAAACCCATCTCTCGGAGCAACGGCACGGGGACCCCACGGACCTCCTCCCCACCTACACCGGCAGCACCCGGGCTGTGGGCCCGCACGGTGCCCTACCCAGCACGCTCTCCTGTTTGCCCTCTGGAGCCCCTACAGCCCCACCGCATCTCCATTCCCACCAAGGCCACCAGCCTCTCCCCAGGTGACCCTTCCCTCACCTGCCTGGCCGTCCTCCGCACTCACTCCTCCCCATGCAGGGCCCCGTCCCCACCGCCCCTTAAAGGTGGGTGTCCCTGGGGTCCCCTTCTAGACCTCTCTCCTTCCTCCACACTCTCCTGAGGGACCCCACCTTCCACCTGCGTGTCACACCCACACACATCGGCCACGGTGCCTCTGGTGCAGCTGTCCCACAGACGCGGCGGACCCCACATGCCACAGGCAGGCCCGCCGCCTCACCTTCCCGGGACACCTCCGCTCAGGGCACCACACAGCTGAGTCCCCAGGTCACAGCCTCCCCGGTGCTCCCTCTGCCTCACAGCCACTCCGGACCAATCGCAAAGTGCGGTGGAGCCTCCAACACGACATGCCCGGGGTTCTAGCACCTTCTCCACTCCTACAGTTTCTATGACCTGGTCCAACTCCTTCTGTCTCTGTCCAGCCCGACTGACCTCCGGCCTCCACGTGGACCCCCTCAAGCTCGCGCCTCAGGCTGCAGGCAAAGTAGCTTTCCTGAGACCAGATGCACATGTCATCTAGATACCTGGATGGCATCACCCAACTCCTGGGGTACCAGCCCAACTAGGGAGCCCCTCAGAGGCTCTGGCCCTCGTCCCCAGTGTCTCCACTCAGCAACCTCCACCTGCCCCTGCAGGACCCTCTCCGGAGACCAGAGCCCCCGAGCTATGGGGGGGTCTGCTACTCCTCTCTGGGCTCCCTCAAGCCCCACTGCGACTCCTACGGGGACACAGCAGGCACCACATGACATCCAGACTGACAGAGCTCTATATCAACTCACCTCTTAATTCTCAAGAGACGCCACACCTGTTTGCCGCGGACCCCCAGAAATCCCCCTCCTTGGCCAAGAAACAACTCAATTCCCTCGAGTCTGATGAGCCAGACAGAAGAGGCAGGGACCCTGATGTCCGCGCCACCGCGGGCTCGGACTTTCCCGACCGAAAAACTAGCTCTGCCCATTTCTAATATTGGTTATTGGTCAAGAACCTCAAGTGTTTTGGTTTCTGCTCATGCTTGCAGCACAAGGTTTCATTTTCTCTCCCGAGTTAGGGGCTGCTTCATGACATTCAGTCTCCTTCAAGGAGAAGAAGCGGCTGCTTCAGGGGCTTCTTCCCAAGACGCAGAGTGCGGGACAGACAGAGCGGGGGCTCCTGCAGGGACGGTGGGCAGCGATGGTGGGAATCTCATCGGCAGAAAGACCCCTCCCGGACAGAGAGTCCCGGAGGCAAGAGAACCCACGCCGCATGACGCACGGGAGGCAGCGCCGTACTGGGGCCATGGACACGGTCACAGGTCCCGGGGCCAAGCTGTGTGCACACGAAGCTATGGCCCATCCTGGCCATGGTTCCCATTGGTAAACCGTGCTGGTTGCCGGCACCGGCGTCCAGAGACTGCTGGCGGGATGGAAGGACGCTGCGTGTGCCATACGCTTGGCACGTTCTCCCGAACACATCGCGGGGGTTCAACGACAGCAGCCACGGGATATGTGCAAACGCGGGCACGGAAACCCTCTTCAACATGCACACTCTCAAACATGGCTGCACGTGCGGTGCAAACTTTCATTCATAAAGTCCTATACAAAGTGGTAAATACGATGGGGTAGAACGATTTGCCGTATCACAGAAGTCAGGGTAATGGGAATGGGAGGCATCTGAGGTGGGGTTTTTTTTTTTTCTCTTTCTTTTCTAGTCCTATTTTTATTATCTTTTTTAAGTTGGTTCATTATTTAAACAAAATCTTGCTCAGAATATGTGGGGCCAGGGGGGCGCTTGGGTGGCTCAGTGGGTTAAAGCCTCTGACTTCAGCTCGGGTCATGATCTCAGGGTCCTGGGATCGAGCCCCACATCTGGCTCTCTGCTCAGCGGGGAGCCTACTTCCCCCTCTCTCTCTGCCTGCCTCTCTGCCTACTTGTGCGCGCTCTCTCTCTCTCTCTGTCAAATAAATAAATAAAATCTTTAAAAAAAAAAAATATGCGGGGCCAGCCCGCCAGCAGCCCCCTGCCCACAGGGCCTTGGCTGGGCTCCATGCACTGGGGTGACGATCACTAACTAGTTCCCTGGGCTGTGGCCTGGGGGACGGGCATGGGAAGTGCACAAGGCCTGCAGGATGCATCAGGGGACAGAGCTGAGGGGCGCCTAGATGGCTCGGTCAGTTGAACTTCTGACTTGGTTTCAGCTCAAATCATGGTCTCAGGGTCGTGAGACTGAGCCCCATGTCAGGCTCTATGCTCAGGGTCGTGAGATCGAGCGCCATGTCAGGCTCTATGCTCAGGGTCATGAGATCAAGCCCCAAGTCGGGCTCTATGCTCAGCACTGTGTCCGCCTGAGATTCTCTCTTCCCCTCCCTCTGCCCCATCCCCCACTCGCACATGCACTCTCCCTAAATAAACTGGCACATAACCCGTGAGAGTACCTCCAATCGGACATGGGCTAGCCAGAAAGAGAACAGCACAGCATAGGAATTTAGATGACTTCACTGTGTTTAGCTTTGTTTATTCGTCTCCTGTTTTTTAAGACATAACTGTCTTCATCAAATCAGTGTTTGCTTTCTCAGAAAGCTATTCCTTCAGGTTTGACTTTAAACCTAAGCAAATTAATGAAATGGCACTTTAAGTCCTAGCTTGCTTTTCTCTTTGAACTTGGCAAAGCTTTCATCTGCCCACCTGAGGACAGACCAGTCCAGTTCTAAACGCACTTGGGCCTCCGGCAATGGACCCCTGTACACTGACGTGCTGGGGTCACACGCCTGAGTCCCCTGCACACCCCAGCCCATGAAGCTTTGGGGGAAACTGAAATCACCCCCAAATACAGCAGGGCTCCCCACCACTGAGCACTGATGGAAAGCCAGTGAGCGGCAGAAAGGTAACAGAAACAAAATTAGAAAGAATCACCACCAGTGGTAAAGCTATTTCTATTTCTATTAAAAGACAGGCGAGTGGCTGAGGGCCCTCCTAAAAGTGAGTCCACTGCCTAATATCCTGGCAATCAGGAACCCATGGTATCCAGCGATCGCAGCTCGGGGTGGGGATAAGGTCGGACCTGAACCAGACAGACAAGAAGCTTCCTGAAGCCACACTTTGAGAGGGGAAAATAAATTAAACACATAGAAAGGATTATGAAGGGGCAGAAAATGCCAAAAGTTTTTTAACCGCTGAAATAGTTCAGGCGAAGGAAGTTAAATAAATTGTATGCTCTCCTCTAAGCAAATTTAATCGTCATGCAGCTCATGAGAATGCCGATTTAATCCAAGCTGTAAAACAACACAGAAAGTGCACCTTCTACCCAGTATCAGCTTAACGTTGTAAGTGTCTCTCTGGCTAAAATTGTTACTACTGATGATGATTAATAGACACTATTTTAGGGTAAAGTTCAGGCTACATTATTCAGTATAATTATTTTAATTAAATCCATTAGCATATCTTTATATAAGATTACAAGAGCTATCGGTGATACAAAATAAGTTTTCCTTGAATAATGTATGAAGCAATTATTAATTTACATATTTCTCAAGAAAACGCATATTAAGATGATTCCATTTCGAGGTTTTGAGCTCAAATATATATGGCCCCTGGATTCTCCCTTCAGACTTAAAGAGCTGCATCTTTGGAAGATTTGGGGCATGGCCAAATAGCTTCCAAAGAACCAGGGCATTCTGATACGGGAAAGCAGGGCCAGACCAGTTCGGCCAACAGGAGCCCCTAGACCTGATTCTGCCTTTCAGGGGGAAGGGAAGAAACAGGGCAGAAGGCTGGACAGGAACACAGAGCCCTTTGGAGGAGTCACCCTGCTGTACATGTTGCTGGAATCCAGAACAACAACAACGACTGTTTCCATTCCTTACACCGGTTATTAAAAAAGACTACCTAGCGCTAATGTACCCTAAATCTAAAAAATAACTCTTCTTTTTTATAATCAAGCTTCCTTTAAGCAGACAGTGGTCTTTAAAATAGCATTCCCCATCTCTACTGCTAACGCTGGTTCATTCAATCCGAACTGACAACTCAGCAGTTGAAAGAAATCATTCCTAGGAGTAGTTTCACATTTAAACATCAAAGTCCAAATCAAAAAAAATAAATAAAAATAATGAAAGAAGTATACCTTTACTAAGATTCTTCAACAAATCCAAGATAAGCTCCTACCATTAAAAACCCATGTTACGACCAACAAATAGAGGAGAAGATGTACTCATCATTAATGCACATCAAAGCCACAATGAACTATCACCTTATATCCATTAAGATACCTGCTAGGAAAGAAGGACGGAAGGGGCGTTGGCAAAGACATGAAGAAACCAGAACCCCTGCATGCTGTTGATGGGAATGGAAACAGGTCCAGCCACCAAGGAAAACAGTATGGAGGTTCCGCACAAATTAGAAATAGAATTATCATGCGATCCCAAATCCCATGTCTGGGAATGTACCCAGAAGCAACAGAAGCAAGATGGTGAAGAGTGATGTGCACACTCATGTTCACAGTGGCACTATTCACAACAGCCGAGAGGTAAAAGCACCCAATGTCCATCAATGGATGGATAAAGAAAGAAAGGCAGTATACGCACCCAGTGGAGAGTAATTCAGTCTTAAGAAAGAAAGAAAAACTCTGACATATGCTGCAGCACAGATGATCCTTGAGGACATCACGCTCAGTGAAATACACCAGCAACAAAAAGACACATTCTGCATGATTCCACTTATCCAAAATATCTAAGGTTGTCACATTGACAGAGACAGCAGAACGGTGGCTGCCAGGGGCTGGGGCTTCAGGGAATGGGATGTTGTGGTCTAATGGAGACAGAGTTTAAGTTGTGCAAGAGGAAAGAGTTCCAGACAGTTCCACAAAATACGAACACAGTTAACACTACTGAACTGTAAAAACTATTGAAGGAACGTTCTATTATGTGGCTTTGACCACAGTTAAAACCACACAGGTAAAGGAAACAACCATCTATCAGGTCTTCCTTGGAGAATACCAACTTCAGGTACAGGGTCTCACCTGGGCAGGAGGGCCTTTACTTTAGCACAGCTGTACCACTGTCTCCTGCTCATTAAACATCAGAAATAACCTCCAAGCACACCACACACACACAGACACACGTACACAGAGTCACTGTCACAAGCAAGCAATGCCTGGATGTTCCCAAACAGCCCCTGGACGAGAACTTTCCCAGCCGTGTAGCTGTGTCACAAGCAGGCCCCCAGCAGGCAGCAGAAGCCCTCAGCCCCCGGGTCAGCTTGGCCTGACCTGGACCACGGGGTCTACTCTGGCCCCAAGAAGCCACACTAACCAACAATGACGAGTGTCTCTGTGCCCTGGTATGAAAACAGGGGTTGAGGGAGCTCCCCACTCTGTTCTGGGCCACCTCCTCTCTCAACGATAAGGCACACGATTCCAAGGGCCTGGGCGTGCCCCTGTTTCTTCCCTCGTTCCCCAATGCTGGGCACACAGGACACCAGAGGGCATCTGGTCACGAATGGAACGAATTACAAAACCATAAAGGGCCAGGCTGGAGCCACCGTGACTCAAGGAGTGAGGACAGAGCACGGGTGCCCACAGATGTGGGGCCACGTAGCAGGAATGTGCAGCAGAAAGTGCAAGGCGAGAGAATGAGAAAGGGACCAGTTAAGTAACCACGATGCACGCGAGGATAAACCCTCTTCTTTGGAGCCACGGTGCTCTCCTTAACCTCTGGAAATCCATTTGCCAGAAATTAAGTCATGCTAAAAAGGGGTATTAACCGTAATCTAGGCAAGAACAAATCTGAATTAAATTACTGAACTTTTATTTTGTCACATTTTACCAGCCCAGCCGTGTAGCCAAGGAGGCTCAGGGAGACGGAGAGAAGGAGAGAGATCCTCTGCACAGGCCTCCACGGCAACCAATTGGCGAAAATTGGCTACGGGTCTGGACAGCTCCAAGAGCGAAGCGTAACTTACAAATAGTGGCGATTTTCTAAAAGTCACTTGAAATGCAGGAGTCAACATACAGGAAAATGGTCCAGCTCAGAAGCGTCTCAGGGGCCTGAACCCCAGTGAAGTGCTTTTGAAAACAGCAGCTAGAAAATGTAAACTTCACACGGTCTGAACAGCCTCACAAAACAGAGCCTGCGAGCAACGGCGACAGGCAGAAGGGCCCCTGCCGGAGGTGGAGATCGGGGCTGCAGGAGGAGAGTGGCGGACGCACAGGCAGGCTGCCCCCAGCCACCTCCCCCCGCCCCTCGCTCAGCCCTGGAGATGAAGGTCAGGGCGGGGAGACACCCAACAGGAAGAGGCAGCCGACCAGGGTGAAGAAGGGTCCCCTGGGCAGAGAAGCAGTGAAAGCAAAGGGGTGCCCAGCCGTCCCACTCTGACCCCACCCCCAGCCACATGCACATCGGCTGCCCAGCATCCCACACACAAACACACCCATGGCGGGTGGAACTGTTTCCCCCAAAATGTGTTCAAGTCCCCAGGCACCCGTGAATACGAACTTAATCGGAAAGAAGGTCTCTGCAGATGAAGTTCAGAAGAGGTCGGGCCTTGACTCCGATGCCGAGGGCTTTATAAAAAAGAAGGCGGGTGGGGAGATGGGGCACAGAGGCATACACGTGTGAGGCAAAGGCAGGGTGCAAGCCGGGAACAAATACCGATCTGGCCCTATTTTGACATAAAACACTCCTGGAAGAGGTGCGTACCCATCATAGTTTCTAAAGATCTCAAGATGGATTTGGCATCCCAGGACTCAGACCCTAAGTGCTCTTCGCCTCGTGCCACATGGCCCTCTCTCCTGCTCAGGGAACACCATCCGAGGCATGACCTCGGATCCCTGGAGCCTTGACTCAGGGAAGACCCTACACATCTCCAAATATAAGGCACAGCCCCACAACTGCCCTACAGAGGAAGGGCACACGAACCTGCAGGTGCGACTCAGGAGTCCGGGCAAAGAAATCAACAAAAAGAATGTTTATTCCTCCATCAGTTAAAGAGAACAGCCACAGGAGGCCTGGCCCCAATCAGAAGACAGACACGACTCAGTGTCCACCAACTGAGGAACGGACACACAAACGACATATGGAATACGGTGCCCCCGCAATGGGACAGGATGTCCCACAGAACAGCCCACACAAGGAACAGGACTCCCCATAAAGCAGAAGGAAGTACTGAGACATGCCACAACACGGAGGAAGCCTGAAAACCCACTGAGAAGCTAGACGCCAAGGCCACGTACTCCAGGCCGTCGCGTCTATGACATTTCCAAGATGGGCCAACTCGCAGAAACGGAAGTCAGATGACTGATACCTGAGGCCACGGGAGGGAGTTCTGGGCGGTGACTGTAATGGGAACAGGGCCTCCTTTGGGATGACAAAATTAGTTTCGAATCAGAGAGGGGTGACAGTTGCACAATACGGTGAATGTCCTAAATGGTCGCTTTAATTTAAAAATGGCGGAGATGAGGAAGTCTGTGTAGGTATAGGCCACCATGAAAGTTTAATTAATTTAAAAAATAATGTCCTGCCCTCAACTGTAAAAGGGCACTTTTCATTAAAATAATCATAGGACTGCTCTTAGCAACCCAGAGTCGCTGTCATTTGCGCTGTAACAGGTGTGACTGGCCCACGCGATGGTTTCTAGCGGTGACAGACCAGCACCTTGGAAACAGCAGGGTGCCTCCAGCTATTTCTAAAATGAGGCATGAAATTAGTCATCATAATAATGATCCCCATGTCACTGGTTCACTGGGACAGCTATGCCTCGCCTCAAGCAAGCCACTATCAGTGCCAATGTTTTAATTAAGCAAGATGTAACACAATCTACACAGGAGAAATCCAAGGAAACCAGGGAAAAAGAGCTATCCCAGTGTCCCCAATACCCATCATTGTTGTCCCACATGTCACCCCAAACACCCTTTTGGACGGTTCTCTAGCTCTGCCCTCACTTGTGCCTCAGCACACAGTTACCATACAGGTCGGAGGGTTTAAGATAGGAACATCCAAATTCCTAACTTTTGAAAAATGTCCTCAGAGACATAGAATGGGTAATTTTTGTAAATGTTGCCAAACTAGAGAAAAGCCTTCGGTTAAGGTAATTAAAAATACTTCCGTGGGTCAGATTCTTCTCCTCCAAAGGAAAAGCTGGTCAGGAAAACTAATTATCGGGGGACCCAGACACCAGTGCCCGGCAACATCGATCACAGCTACCCCCCGGGGTGGCCCCTGGTCCCGCAGATCCCACGCCTGCAAAGGCCGAAGCCGCCCTGGGGTCGAGACCCTGGGGCAGCTGCTCCTGAGTGGGGTTTTCTATCCTACCGTCCTAGATGGCAGGGTCTGAATCCTCCGTTACCCTGTGGTCTCCCACAGGAGGATGCAGGAAGGCATGGGGGAGGCTGACAGGGTGCAAGAATGGAAGGGAACCTGCGGCGGCCCATAGGATATGGGAGCAGAGGACGAGGCAGAGGAGTGAGGATGGGAAAGAGGCCCCAGGGAGCTGCTCCAAACACACGGGGGACAGGTGCAGGGGGAGAAGCCCACAGAGACTGGCACAGGTGACCTGAGACAACAAAGAAAACGGCAGCAGGGCTGAGTCACCGGGGAGGCCAAGGACCAGGGGCTCCATCAAGGTCTGGCCACCTGAGCAAGGCCCCCTTCACTGGGCGGCAGCCAAATCAGGCGGTGAGGAGAGGTTAAGGCCTTCTGGAAGTCCAGCCCAACTCTAGGCAGCTCACTGGGTTTCGTTGTTACCGGGGCAAGAGTCTGCTGGGGAAGCCCCAGTACCTACAGACCCGGAGGCTTCTAGAAGCTCGAGGTCAAGGTGGCAGCGAGGTTGCTTCCTCCTGAGTCTTCCCCCCTTGGCTTGTACCTGCCTCCTTCTCACTGGGTCCTCACATGGTCCCTCCTCTGTCCTAATCTCCCCTTCTTACCAGGATACCAGTCAGACTGGATCAGTGTCCTCTCTAATGACCTCACAGAATCTTAATTACCTCTCTAACAGCCTAATCTCCAAATACAGCCCCATTCTGGGGGACTCAGGTTAGGGTGACCTATGAACCTGCGGATGCAATTCAACCCCTAACACGGCTGTTCCCTCTTCTCCCTCCTTCGTGCAAACGCATTTATTCACAAAGAAGAGGTTTCTCTTCTACTTGACGGCATTCCTATTGTTATAAATTACTGCAATGTAGAAAACTGAAATGGGGTCCTTCGAAAGAAAGGCAACCCGAAGCAGGGAAAGTTCAAAATCTGCTAACAAAACCTCTTCCCAAAGTTCCGTCTCCAAATATCCCCACGCTCACCACGGAGAACACGGGTTCCCATCAGGATGGCACACAGACACCCTCCCGACCTGCCCGCTGGCAGGGATCCGTCCCCATGAGGCAGAGCACCGACACTGAGGGGACTGTGACCCATGGTTATGAAACATTAGACCCCGAGCGTCCTGAGGGCAGAGGCCTCGCACGTGTTCAGCACCGTACCCGCCACACCACGCCCAGCACCCGACAGGCGGGAGAGGTCCACCAACGTGTGCAGAACAAATGGTAAAAGGCGATCACGTTGGGTGTTTCATTTGGGTCTCAGTGGTGGCTTCAGAAGGACAGAATGAAGCTCAGAGCACGCCGGGAGCAAACTAAAATTCACGAGAGCTACAGGTTTCCATTTAATTTTTTTTTATTACCAATATATTGTTTTTATTTCTTTAACGTCTTCATTTTATTTTTTCAGTGTGCCAAGGTTCATTGTTCATGCACCACACCCGTGCTCCATGCAATCCGTGCCCTCCTCAGTACCCACCACTGGGCTCATCTATCCCCTGACCCCCTTCTTTCCAAAACCCTCGGTTTGTTTCTCAAAGTCCATTTACAATCAGCAGGTGGAGGCACTCGGCCGTGTGGACCAAACGGAATGGCTCTTGCTCTGCATTCTGGTTCTGCGGTGACGTACGGGGCAGACACAGAGGGCGGGCCCGCCACGGATGGGCCCCCGCGGATAAGGAAATGCGTGAGCAGGGAAGGTGGCCTCCGTGCGTCCCCACACTCAGCCCACTGTGCTCCCCTCACCGGCTTCCCGTCTGCCCCCCACGCCAGCTCACGGAGCTCAGGAGGGAGACTCGCTTCCTTCGAAGCCCACCCCCTCCACACCAGTGGGCACACGGCTTCCAGGCAGAAGGTTCTTCCTTTCCTTTCCATATCGTCTGTCACCCACAGCCCACGCTCCTCCCGGTACAAAGGGGGGTGCTTCTCCTCCCGTGTGGCCCTCAAAGCCTCAAAGTGCTCCCTGCGGGGACGGCGGCCACAACCCGACAGAGAAAGCCAGCTGGCCGGCCAGCCCAGCCCAGTCACCTGGCCACCAAGGGCCCCCGGGGGTCGCCACCCCAAGAGGCCCGAGTCCCGGCTTCTTTCCCTGACACGTGAGACCATCCACGGCCACACACAAGGGTTTTCTTGTTAATAAAAGTTCCGAGGAGCCGTGCGTGGGCCACGCGGCAGACGGGATGCTCAGCCCCACTCAGGCCCCAGTGCCCAGAGTGTGCACCGCAGGCGAACGTGAGGAGGTTCACGCAAGAGCCAACATAAATTCATTTAAACTGACTTCTCCCAAAACCCGGCTTCGCGTATGTTCTTCTAGTAACTCGAAAAGGAATAAAATGTACCTCTCGTGGTTCCTTTCCTCCATAAAGCTCAAATAAACAGTGAGTTATGTGGAAAGTGCCTTCCTCAAGTCACCTTCCGATGCGAGAACAGAAACCATACATTAATTTCAATGAAAACAAGGAGGAAGACAGAAACCAGAGCAAATAAAAATACAAGGTTGTGGTGTCTACCGCGCACACAGTCTCAACTTAATAGCTTTTAATAATTTCTGACGCGTACGTTTAACACAGACATGAGAGGGAAGATCCTGTTTGCAATCTGGGGGAAACTGGTATCTTGCTCCAGAGAAGGACGGTGCTGCTCCCACAATTGACTGAAGGAGAGAGCAAATGTCAGAGGAAATGACAGCAAACAGCACAATAATAAGCGAAAAGGACAAAAGCACCCACTTCCCATTTATAAAAGGTTTGTTATTTGAAGACTCCACAGTGGGCCAGAGCATAGGACAAAGAAAACTCTGAGGCACTGGATGGCAGCGAACTGGTTATCGAGCGAAATAAAACCTGGAATAAATTTTAGGATTGCACTTATAATTGCCACCATCCAACTAGAAAGCCACCCAGTTTTCACTCTGCATTTGTAAAGGATGATTCAGAGCGAATCTAAGAAGACTCTGAAATTACGAAAGCAACGGCAAGAAAATAATTCTATTTGTCGGGAAATGAAATGCTGTGATCCTCCAAGAATATTCAATAATCTAGCTCAGGATCTGGGCAATTCTAGAATTTGACAAACACAATAGTGTATTAAAAAACAAAGCTATGGAGAAAAAGCTCAGGTAAAATGCTATTATACTGTATGTTAACTAACTGAAATTTAACTAAAAACAAAGAAATAGAAAGAAAGAAAGCAAGAAAGCAAGAAAGCAAGAAAGCAAGAAAGCAAGAAAGCAAGAAAGCAAGAAAGCAAGAAAGCAAGAAAGAAAGAAAGAAAGGGCGAGCTCAGGATGAAGATTCCTCATTTGTTTCCAACATTTATATTTGTACCTAAAGCATCACTGACCTCTTTAAAGACCAACATCAAAATTATTTTGATTTTACTTGATTTATAAAGGGCCCTAAAGGATGCAACTTCCTAGCATTCCATCAGAGTAAGCTCCAGAAGGCTTATTGCAATCCAAAACCCCACAAGACACTTGAGAAAGAGAAGGGGACCTGCAGTGTTTCTCGAGAATGAAGTCTGTGAACTAACATTCTTTCAATGCCCTTACATTTGAGAAGCTCCCACCCAAGGGTAACACTTGACTGGTTTCCGGAAGAGTGACCAGGTTTCTCAGGGACTCCCCGGACCACAACCCATCCTAATAGCCCCAGGGATCAACCCCTACTCAATACTCTCCCCAATGTGGTCCATGGAGCAGCCCCTACTCCCCCACTACATGACTACCATGGACTGAGCCGAGCAGAAACTTCGGGAACTTGGTCAATGCCAGGTTAAATCTTACACAGCAGTGACCCGTCTTTCTGACTCATTGCTCTGAACACTGCAGAAATCCTCAGCATCCACTTGAAACGTTAATTTGTCATATGCTCTGCTTGGGAAATTACAAGCCCATATTCTGAAAACTCTTATTACTTTGACAAGTGTGGCGTGAATCTAAGCACAGGCACAGCATGAACAAAACCCCTCGTGTAACGGATACTGTTCTAAGTACAAACTGCAGAGTGACTTTTCTTCCACCCAAACCCCACCACATACCTTCACCTTCTGGAAACTTCTGGAATGTTCTGGAGCCCATCAAAAATGTCTCTTGCCATATTTGCTCCCACCTACCAGCTGCCTTTTGTCCCTACAAATCAGGTGACCTTGGACATAAAAAAGTCCCTCATTATCCCAATGAGAGAATTTTACATCTGTCCAGTTCAAATCTATCTACTTCTACAGATAAAGATAAAAGCCAAGAGTCCACCCAAAATCCTTCTTTAATGTACCTATGCATTCTTATTTAACATCACAGTATATGAATATTAATTCAGAAATATTTTTGCCCATGCTCACATTTCATGCAACTGTTTTATGGTAACTTTTTACTTGCACCTTAATTACCTTAATCACCACCCAGTCCCTGTTTTTTTAGTCATCATTTTGCAACAATCTAAAATGTTCACAAGATGGCATTTTTTATGAACCATAATAGACTGTTTCCCAAGCCGCAGGTCCCCATGTATATATCAGTAAGGTTTTACTTTACGTTAGGTTCATACTCATGATCCTTCATGATCTCTGCAATGTGACCAACGAGTCTATTTTAAATGATCTTGGAAAGGTTTATTATACCTGTAAGCAGGAAAGTGCCAAAGGTAGGTTAAATTTATTTGGTCCTTTTTCATCACTTCTGTTAGGTAACCTCTAAAATCATGGCAACCTAACATCACGTTTTCAAGCTTATGCATTTTAATGGGGTTTTAACCAAAAATACGAAGAAAGAAGATGTCATAGGGTCTCAAAGAGAAGGCTGCTCAGCGTTGGAGGCCTACCATGGGAGGCAACCACGGGGTACGCAGGAACTGGGCCCTTGCCTTGTGGAGACCAGGTCCTGCCTCCCTCCCGGCACTTTGGGACTTGTCCCCACCTGATTTGTAGACTTGACAGCAACTTCCACCAACTGCCACAAGCCCCACGACTAGAGGGCCCTGTGTCTTTCTCACTGGGGGTCCTCTTATATCCCCTCGCTCACTCGGGTCCTCCCCGAGAGCTGAGACGAATACACTTCCACATCTACAGCACCTTCCATATCTGGCCTTGAGTTGGTGCTGGGAAATATTTGTGGGAGGAATCATGAATGAAATAAATGACTCAAATGCTTTCAAAAAGAAGGGAAAAAAAAAAAAGGCAGAGCACCCAGAGGTGAAATTTGGGGAAGACAGAGTCACGAGTCCTAATTACCTGTGTGCAACCTGGGATGATCGATCACAGTTCCCCCCACTGGACTGTGATAAAATAAGAAAAATGGAGAAAAAGAGGTGATTTTATAACAGCCAAAAGTTTTAAAAATTTAGACCTGTTCCCTATCATGAGCTTGGCTTTCTCTCTAAGAAGGTGAGGAGGTTCTTAAATAAAATCATAGTGATGATAAATGGCAGTTAATTTTTATCGTCATTTATCACCAACAGATGGATGAAGTCATTCTCTCCATGACAAGAACATAGCCTCAGTTTGCACAACCCCCTCTACATGCTCTGACCACTGACCACTGACCACTCCAAGCCTAGAACCGTGCCTGGCAAGTACAGAGGGGCCAAAACACATCTCATGAATACAACTGTTTTGCTGGTGGCCATTTGTTCTCACTGGCCCGTGAGCATCTGCTGAAGGTTGTGTAAGTAGATCCAAGAAGCCCACCCAGTACAGATGGTCAAGGGGTAGGAAGGGTTCTTAACCTCCCTTTCTTCCCCCATCCTTCCCCAGTCTCCAGGCCCAAGGCTTCTCTCCATGCTGCAGAGGCCAGAGGTGGAGGGAGTAAGAATTAGGTTAGGGCTAAAATCCAGAGATTAGGAAAGAAGATGATGAACAAACCAGGAATCAAAAGGCAGTGGATTCTAGTCTTGCATGCCAGCTTGGGCTAAGGAGGTCTCTGCCTCCCTCATGGGCTGCCCCAGGTTCACTCATCTCCAGGACTGCTGAGGTAGGATGCCTCTGACCAACCCTCTTTCTCAGAAGCAATCCCCTATTGAGCACTGCCCTACCCTCTGCCTCACCTTTGCAAGATTCTGTATCCCCAGCCTGAGGGAACCAGGGAGGACCAGGAGCATCCCAGGGAGGACCAGGAGCATCCCTGGGAGGACCAGAGGGCATCCCTGGTACTAGCCATAGATCTACTGCAGTGTTTGAGCTCTGCCCCCCTTGAATACAGGATTCCTTGTGGAAACTCACTGAACGACAGAGCAAACTAACGTTCGTTGAGATAGTATCTTGTGTTCTGTTCTCACTGGCATGACCTAGGAAACGGTGGCATGGCTGCCCACCCCACCTGTCAGGAAGGCAGACCGGAAACACTGCATCCATGAGGGCCTCATCAACATTCCTGTTTCCTTTTGGGCTCCCAGGAAGTAGGTGCTGGATGCCGAGAGGACCTCAACCCCACTACTGTTTGGAGGCCATCTAGAGAGACAATCTTCTACACCATGATTCAATTTAATGTCTTGCCACACTAGCGAGAGAAACACTGTCAACCAGATGTCTACGCTTAACAAAAACAAAACAGGAGAGAATTATGATGAGGCAACCAGACGCCTCTGGAATCCAGGTGTGGTGGAGGACGTACACATGCTTAGGTTACGACGGCTTCCTCTATTATCTTCCTAATCACAACATGCAACAATCACTCGCCAATGAAAAACTAATTAATTGCAAGTCATGAAACACCCACAATATGGCCAGGAGATGACTGGAGGAAGGATTTAAGGGTAAAGAAAGTTAAAAAAAAAATAGCATCCTTTAGTCCTCCAATGACGAGATAATATTAAGTAATATGGTTTAGAAAGATTCAGTTTCATGAAGAATACTAATATTTTAGAGGCCATACAATAAAAGAGAAAAGAACAAATATCAGCTAAATCTTAAATCTCATCATTCCTCTGATGAGCCAGCAGCCCAATACTGTGATCAGAAGGACATCTAGCAATTTCGACCCCAGGTTAACGAAGCGCAACAACATGGTTGCCAGGAATATATTTTCTCCCCCGTGTCACGGCATAGTAAGGGACAGAAAAATTACTCCGTTCCAAAGCTTTGAAAAGCTTCTTAAAGATGTTAAGTAACTTTTAATGGGTTTTCCTTTTTCTTCTATGTATCACAGGTATTTGTTTGGAAGATTAAGAAATCACCTTAGGAAAAACAGAAAACAGAACTCACTAATCATCTTCCATTTAGCCTTTTATATGAGTAAATAGGGAAATCATTTATAATCACATCCATTATAAAGAATTCAAATTATCCCACTCTGTTTTATTATCTATCAACAGGAAGCAACCTTCCTCACCAGGACGTTCGGTTAGTGAGTTTCCTGTATGATTAACTCCTATTTTAATAGCCAAAGCGTCTCTCCAATCCGTGCAGTGAAGTCAAGAGCAAACCCACCGTGGCACGGGGAGCTGAGAAGGCGGGCAGCCGGCCACACAGGGAGGAAGGCCCACGGAGGGCCGCCGCTGCCCAGGCAGCTGGGAGGTGGCCCAGACTTGGAGGCACCAGGTGCTTTACCTCTCCCTGAATGCCGGTGGCAGGTGCGCTTTCAGGGTACTTTTCTCATCTCCCATTCATGTATTATTTGTTCCGAAGGTGCTGGCCCCCATGGTGCGCCATGCCAAGTGCTCAACGGCCAAGAGATTGGATCTGCTGGAGAAGCCAACACACCTGCTCACCGCAGTTCGATAACATCAGAGAGGCCTTTGCAGAGGACTCTGGAGGCAGGAGCAAGAGGCACAGGACACCAGGGCGAACCAGAAAAAGCGGCTCGCACACGGATTCAGAGACCGGCAGGTCCTCCGGAGAGAGGAGGAGCACACATTCCAGGCACAGAGGCCTCTACCTGCAAAGACGGGAAGACAGGAAAGCGCAGAAGGTAGGAAATGAGCAGAACCTTCTGGGGCCACATGTGGAAACAAGAGGGAGCAAAAGGAAAGCAAGGGCGGAGGGCAGCTGACGGGTGGTTGGGGCCAGTCGGCAGGGCACACGCATGGGGCGGAGGGGACAGAAGCCCAGGGCACATTCCAGCTCCTCTGTCACTTCTTCTCCCCCTTAAGCCTCTATGTGCCCCACCCCCCAAGCAGACCCAGGCAGACGCAACCCCTACCCCCAGGCCCAGAAGGAACAGCATGACTTATTATGTCCACACCTGGAGAAGGAGAAAAGGAAGGTGAGAAAGGCGCTTGTGCCTGCGGTGAGGACTGATCCTTGTTGGGAAAGCTCGTCCTCTCATTCCTACAATTTACCCTCCACCAGCCTGAGGTGTCAGCACCCCCTCCTGGTCACGGAGAGGAGGGGAACTAAACAGCAGAACCCCGTGGCTTAGAGGAGGCTCGCAGCAGAAGCCAAAGGGAGGAGAGATGGGGGCCCTCGTCGCCCTCGCTGGGTTCAGCCGCGGCCCTGCGAAGAGGCATCACGTGCGCGAGCGTCAGGGGCCGGCCAACAGGCTTGAGGGGGTCGTGAGATGCTCAGACTCCGGGCTGTGGTGGGATGAGAGGATCACGTGCTCACAGGCTGCACTTGTAACCTCAATAAACTTGATTTTTAAAATAACCCATAGGGACCCTGAGTCTGCTTGTCCAGGGCAGGGCAGAGCCGAAGAGACTGCGGAAAATTCTGAACCAGGACCCAGGCTAGGATGACGGCTGCTGGGGAGGCTGCCAAGGGCAGGTGCAACCACCGCTAGCTCCGTGGCACGGCACAGAGACCCACCGGAGAAGAGATGAAAGAAGATGGGGAGTGATGTCAGGGAGGAGACAAAACCACGCTGAGCCCCTGGGTTTGGTCCGAAGTACGGAGAGCACCCAGCGGCACCCCTGCTCAGGTCTGCGGACCACAAAGCATCAAGCAGTATGAAAAGTCATTATCTACTCCTCAGTGTAGAAGCCTCAAATGAACGAAAACAGCCCACCCTTAGGGTCGGCACACGTGCAGATCAGTGAGCAAGAACTGTCACACGCACCGATCGAAAACCACCCAGAAGGTGAATATCACCTCGTGGTTACGTAGCTACGATACCATGAGATCTCCTAATAAAAGCAAGTATAATGGATGGGTTTTTAACTCTCTGAAAATAGTTTTTACTGGCCAAAACATAACACCATGGATTCAGGAACATTTCAAAACGAGATGACATATTTAATTCATAGACAGCAAAGCCTCACTTAACTACCTCAGGGGGGTCACAAAGGGTTGAGAGTGAGCTCACACCAGACTCGGAGAGGTCATGAAAACAATTAGGAGCTAATGAGTAGACACTGGAAAGGCGAGACGCAAAATTGCAGGCTGGCTAACTCTATCCTCGCTCATGACAAGTAAAAAAACCAAAGGTGTCATTTAAAAAATATTAAATTATTGGGTAGGAAACTCCAAATTCAAACACAGAATAAATAAAACCGATTTTTAACAGCCTGGCATTAGCGACAGGCTGGTAGAGACAGATGCAATGTCAACCGTGACACACAATTTTAAGTACCCACTTAGGGTTCCCTCCAGGAAGAAGGCACACGCTCAGCTCTGAGACCCAGCAGCCAGAGATGCCAGCAAAAACGTAGAGGTCAAAGAGAGCAACCCCAGCATCTCCAGATGACGCGGCATCCCCCAGGTCCAATGGAAAGAGGCTCCAAGAGAGAGAAGCTCAGGATGGCTGGAGAGTAAGTCCTAATTATAATACAAAAGTAATCATCCATCAAACCCTGGAGGGGTGGGGTGGGGTTAGCAGAAAGTCTGCGAAGTGAGAGCAATAAATTTTCAAATGATGAAAGGCTGTCACTTTCAAGTTTTCAAAGGAAATTAACAACCCAGCTTAGCATGGTATTGGCAAGAATTTCTGAGCTGGGGGGAGGGGAGCAGGGGACTGGGAATTCATCACTTCTAGATTCCTTGGAAGCGACCCAGTGGAAACAAGACTTGAGAAGGCCTCCCACATCCTAGGACACCTGAAGAGGTTATCCTCTGCTGAAGTGTAAGTGCGCCGGCAATGACTTAACCCCACCTACTCTGTGTATTTGCCTGGCAGAGCCTCATTTTCCTAACCAGAGAGTGAATGGCAGCCCAACCACTACAATAATTATCCCGAATTATAAATAAGTGAGGGTGTAAATGAGACTATGCTCCACTGAACTTAACACAATGTCAAAAAAAAAAAAAATGAACTAGAGAAAAGATTTGAAATATCACACAGCTGGCGTGCTAATTTGGGGAGCTACAATTAATTGAAACCGCAAAGACACATCGTTCTTACGGGATGGACCACTGCATTACACACTCAACGGATTTCTTTTAAAAATCCATCTCTGTGCACAGACCATCAATGCAGAGAGACCCTCAGAACACAGTCTAAGCATTTCCTTTCTTTCACAGACGGGAACAAGCAGACTCAGTTGGAGTAGAAATGTTTCTGGCTGGAGGAACTGGGATTCAGAGACTCGGATTCCAGACAGAAGGACAGAAGAGGGGCCCTGGACAAGCCAAAGCCCAAGGACCGGCGGCGGGCACATTTTACATCTTGACCAAGGGACACACACATGGCATAAGCATCTGACAATACGGAGGACGCCGTGCACATCACATTTGGGCATTTTGATGTCTGTGAATTATCTCTCAGTTTAAAATTCAGCTTTTTTTTTTTATAAAGGGACCCTAACAAAAATGTTTAAAGTAAGTGTATTAAACACTCCAAATAAAAGAGGAAGGTTGTCAGCTTGGGGAAACAGCACCGATATCCTGCTTACGGTGTGCTGTCCTCAAACAAAGGAACGACAACATGTTGAAAATAAAGGAAGGAGATGCTCCATGAGAACAAACATGAGCACACAGGCGCGGGTGACTATGGTCCATCAGGAGTCAGCAAACTCTTGACGCCCCAATAATATTGCTTGCACATGTTTTCCAGATGAGACCGTGAGGCAGGGACTTGTCCAGGGTCTCCCACACCACGATCCAGGGCTCTTTCCACCCTGTGGAGGAGGCTTGGCGAAGAGGCAGGAGCGGATGCAGGAGGAGAGTGGAGAGCCCGCAGGGCAGCCGAGGGGCGACCAGAATCCCACGAGTGAAGGGAAGCCAACGCCGGGAAAGGAGCCCTTCTTCAAGTCAGACAGTGACTCAGGACATGTCATATCCTCCAGAGAAGAGGATGGACACACCTGGAAAATGATCACTCTTGTCTACAAATATCTTTCACAAACACAGCACAGTACACGTCATTATGCCATAACATCTCGCCAGGTGATCGGGGCACCTTGCGTGAAAACAGGTGCCGGGCCCACACATCCCCCAAGGTGGCTCCGCAGGGACAGACCATCAGGAGCCCCTGGCAGGGCACTCGCTGGCCAGGAACCCCAGGAAGTGGCTCCTAAGGGCAGCCACAAAGCTCCAAAAGGGGACTTGCAAGATTCCAGAAAACTTTTTCAATTAAAAACATATTTTACTTAAAAATGTAAATGAAAATAGCTATCCCATGATAAAAATAAAAGAACTAATAAAGAACATCAGCAGATAAAATTTCTAAGAACTCATGTAATTTTCATATTGAGGGATCCCTGGGGGAAATGTCCATTTCCCGCCCCCCCCCCCATTTCTTCCCTGGGAGATCCTCTCCTTTTCTAAAAATGTAATTTTAGATTCGAAAAATAAACCCATATGTCAGTTCTCAGTGAGTCAGTCCAGGATCTCGGGTATTATGTCTGATGATCGGAACATACCGTGCTCCCCTTCTCGGCTCTGAAGACACAGGGTAGGACCAAGAATGCCCCCACCCCCTGGTTCTGGCTGCTGATGCAAGTCTCCACTCCAGCCCTTTAGGTTCCTGTCTTCCAAAAAACCAATCGACTCCTGGGACCCCCACTCTCTCCTTTTCTTTCTCCCTATCTTGCCCATCTCCCTCACTTCTGTCCCCTCCCCGGAACTCGCCTCATCTGGACTCCCTCCCACCCCTCAGAGCTCAGAGCCAATCCTCTCTGCTTCCACCAAGTTTCAGTCCACTTGCCACTTTCTGAGGGTCTTAAGACAGATGACTGTCTTACCTGTAATCTCTCATTTGGATGCCCCATGACGTCACGATGTACCACCTCATCTGTTACCCGTTTGGGGAACCAAAGACCTGCTTTCCCCTCCTGCAGACAGAAGGCCACACCTCTTTCTATACATTCCTGATGGACTCGGGCCAATCCGACGCACGCCTGGCACCAGACAAGCGCAGGAAACACTAGGAAGTCACAGAATCCAATCCACGTTATCTTGCACACATGTGAAAAGTACAGATATATAAAAATGCAAAACCTGACAATAACACCCACAAAGATCTCACCATCTACAGCAGACCTGGACAATGGGGCCCCTGGGGGGCTCAGTCAGTTAAGCATCGGCCGTCAGCTCAGATCATGATCCCAGGGTCCTGGGATGGAGCCCCACCCACATCAGGCTCCCTGCTCGGCAAGCAGTCTGCTTCTCCCGCTGCCCCCCCACCCCACAGCTCATGCCCTCTCCCCTCTCTCTCTCAGATAAATAAAATCTTTAGAAATAAATAATATAAAACAGACCTGGGCAAGCACTTAAGGTTCCCTTCTTGGTAAGAACTTTTTTTTTCCCCTTTCTTGGTAAAAACTTAAACATCAGCCAAACTAGCGGTACAAATGTCTAAGTGAATACTTTCTTTTTCAAGAAGAGAGTCCTTCTGGCCACTCCCACAGAAGCATCAGGTCCTTACCTGCTGTGAACACACCAGCTTCCGGCACCTGCCTGCCTCCAGAAGGCCAGCACAGAAGTGCCCGAGTCATTGCAGAAGTTCTACGTGCCAAGAGAAACAAGGAGGAGAAATCCCAACGTGGAAATGCCCCCAGGAAGAACGAACAAAGGAGCAGGCCTTGAAGGAGGTTAAGACAGGCAGCTAGTAGGCAGAGGGCAAAGGGGAAGCAGAGGCCAGCCCAGAGAGGAGACCCGGCATTATATGGAGCAAACCCAAGAAGCAGGTGCATCCCCAGGGCAGAAGGAGGATGGGGAAGAATGGAAAGGCCCCTGGAGGACAGGAGCAGTAAGGACAACCAGCGAGACCTCACAGTGGCAGTCTGCACCCCTGCAAAGCACCCCCACAAACTGCAGAGTTCCATCAGGACGGACTCTGCCCTCAGACTTGAAGTCCAAGGTTTCCACTGAGGTTGACACCAGGACCCCTGCTCTCTGGTTCCTTGTTTTCCCTTAATCCATCTTTCCTGATCATTCTGGTTGAGCTTTTCGGCATCACTGGATGTGGGGTAGTTCTCAATTTACCATCATCTCATTGGACATTGATGTGACCCAACCACCAAGCTTCTCTGTGTAAATAAGGAGGTATTACTTATAGTCATGGAAAGACACAAAGTAGAGAACAACATTTGCCACGTATTTACCATCGGCTTCTGTTAAAACGTATCTATAGTCCATACAGGACTAGAAAGAATTCAGAAACGATCATGACCAAAGAGCTGACAGTGAACGATCCGAGTGGAAAATTCATGTGTTATTTTATTCTTTTTTTGTTCCCTGCCTTCGAGAAGCAATCAAAATAAAGAAATGAAAGTTTCATTGAAAAATAGTCTTCCTACAGTTTTTGGTGGCTCGAGATGCTGTAATAGGCAAAGTTTTGATAATGAACCACAAAGAACACTCCTCATCCACCTCAGCTTGCTCTCACACATGGCTGCCCACGGCTCTGAGGGCAGCTCTGGTTGCAGCAGGAAGATGGGACACTAAGTCCTTGACACTCACACACTAGACACCTCCAAAGGGGGAAACGTAATCGTATCACCCGGAGCGAACCTACGTGCCGCTGAACCAGCAATTGTCACCATGCCTACTATACAGACTTGGAAAAATATGGCAGCAGAAGAGAGAAGGGGCCAACTGGTAGACCTTGTAAACAAACAAGGTCACTTCCTTGTTGGAATCACATACCAACTGGATCCTTGTTGGATCACCCACCAGATCCACAAAGCTACTCCTCTGAAGAACACACTCATGGGAACGTGTGAGCAGAGTTGGGACCTACCAAGGAACCATCAGAAGACCAGCCTGACAAACGGCAGTAGTAATAGTATTTTCTTCTATCTTAATATAAAATGAATCATTTAAAGGGCAAACAATGAAAAGACTTGGCAAACACCTAATCTCTCAGACACAGCAACGTTGCATCTAATCTTGAGTGGTGAGTGGCCACACAGAATGTGTGATGTCACAATGATCGAAATGTTATGAAAATATCATTTTCCAAATTTAATTACACATTTGTTACGTTTCACCTAATCAGGCGATGAGGACGGCTGTTCTTCCTTAATCATTAAAGTAGAGAGAAGAGAATTTTATGCTAAACAAAAAAAAAATGTCTCTAGGAATCAATCACTGTATCTAAAGGTTACACAGGCAAAAATAAAACCTGCTTTGTTTTAATAAGATACACCTTTTATGGCTTTTTTTCCCCTTTACCTCTTCCCTAATTCAATGTACCATATTGAATGCATAGGATTTCCCAAGGGAAAAATAATTCTGCTTGAATTATAAAAGTGTCACATTCACAGTTCATAGAGAATAATACTGCTCAGCTTCTCATCAAAATTATACTGCCTAGCACAGGATTCTAAATAAAGCCACTGTAATGTACAAACTTATTATCTGACTCAACATGTCACAGGAAAAGCAGTGGGGTGAGGGATGGAAAACCCTCCCTCCCAGGACCCACTCCACTCCTGCGTAAATTACTACAACAGCTCTGATGTGACTATCCGACCCCCAGCTCACCGAGTCCCCAGTGTTAACTACTGAAATGCTTTGGAAATCTGGCTTCACATAAAGTCCACGAGTCCATCAATACACATACAAAAATAACTTATCCCACCATAAACTTCTGCACAGTAGCTTGAAGGAAATTTCTAATTATTCGCTATAATGGAGCTGATGATTTTCTAAGTACACATAAGATGCAGGCCTTTTTCACACTTGCTCATGTGACAGCACCAGCCAACACGTTTCTCAATAAATTCCTTCCTGGGCATATTTAAGGTCTGGTCTCTTCTTGAGCCTCAGCTCAGGCATGCCGGCCGGAACACCAATCCTACATGACGGCATTAAATACTTTTCCATCAGCCAGTGGACAGGGCCAGAGAGGAGCTGCAGGGCCCATTTCACAAAGTCACAAATTTGCACTGGCTTCAGCTCCATTCACAATTGTCTCACGGACCCTCCTCCCTCCCCCTGGCCCTTCCGGCTCCCTCCCCATGATCTCTGCATCACGAAGCTGCTATTTCTCTTTTCAACTTCCTTGAGTCTGCTCCTGCCAGAAATGGTTACTCTTTTACTTCCAGAAGGTTGACAAGGGTTTGTTCTGAGGGTTGTTATCGACCTAGAGAGACAGACGGACCCTCCAGGTCCTCTCAGATTATGAAAACAGTAAGAAGATACAAGCCCCTGACGACAGGTGGCCATTCTCCCCACGAACAGATAACTGAGCCAGGGGAGGAGATCTTCTCACTGTCTAATGCCTCGGATGCTCCAACTCCATGAGTCAGTTATTCCCCTTCCTTCTGGCCCCTACTCTGAGCGGGGTGTCGGTGACTGGATCACGGCGGCTCTCCAGTTAAGACCAGAATCAAGCAGTCCAGGGTTCCGCCGCTGATCTCATTCCACACTGGGCCAATTACTCTGGGTCCTCTGACTCTCCACACAGACTTCAGAATCAATGTGTCGATACCCACAAAGATATCTGCTGAGATTCCTACTTGGCTGACGATGTGGGTACAGACCAGGCGCGGAAGAATGGACGTCTTAACAACGCTGAGTCTTTTATCCATACACTGGAGTACCTCCCCATTTATCTCGTTTGAGGTTTATGCAATTTGCAATCAAAAGAGGCCTCACTCCACAGAAACTCAAAATGTAAAAATCAATCTGCAAGACCTCCAGCGAATGCATTTATAAATACCGCTCCACGAGTGAATTTCACGTGAGCACTTAGAGATGCCTTATCTGCAGTTCCCTTATGAAGGTCTTGTTTTAGATCGGTTGGGCAGTTTTTGGACCATTTTAAACCTCCTTCTTCTTAGAAATAAATCCCTGGGAAGGGGCTTCACGGGGCAACTGCAGATTGAAGATCCCAGAGAAGAGCCAGTGAACATGGGATCCAAGTGTTTCCATCAACGACTCCGCTACTAAAATGCAGACTTTTTACATGATTATGTTTTCTGCCCATCCCTCGGGAGAGCTTCTCCATTATTACTTCGAATGGATACCACGGCGACGCTGGGGGGATCGGAGAGATGGCGTGCATCCAAAGGCTTTGACAAGTAAGTGCGCCGCACAAATACAAGGGATTAGGATTATTTCACGCTCCACAATCCAGCTGGACGAAAGCAGCAGATAAATTCCCTCCAAACCATATGGGAGCCTGGGCTTGGTGTCTCCTTCCGCTGTGTTATGTAACCAAGCATCCAGCACTGACAGGCTCTCTATCTGCATAAACACCAACAGCCAATCTGCCCGCAGCACCACTAAGCAGACACCGGACGACGGGTGGAAACAGGATGCTGTCCAAAGAGAAAAGGAAATGAGAACCTAGTCCTAAAACACAGCGGTATACTCCGAAATGGCAGGGGGACGCACACGAAGATATCCAGAAGGTGCCCTGGGTAGTAAACAAAGACAGGTCGGCACCCAAAGGGTCCAGCAACTCCTGGAAAGAAGTTTCCTGCGGGGTCTCGAAAGAAGCCATACGCTCTTTCGAGCATATGCTCGAAAGTCCATATGCTCTACAACCCTCCCCTGCTCCGAGAGATGTCTCCATCATGCATGCTTAAGCCAAAGATTCTGTAGATGACTATGACACCTCCTTTGATCTTCCTCACCTCCTACGTCAGATCTACCACCACGGCCGGCAAGTCCCCATCGCCTCCTCGAAACTCATGACCGGTACCGCAGCCCAGCGGTTCCTGACCAGGGGCAATGTTGCCCTCCAGAGCCCAGGAAACATTGGCAGGACGCCTGGAGACATTGTTGGTCGTCTACGCTCCCGTGTGTAGATGTCGGGGATGCCACTAAACATCCCATACTTCACAAGAGAGCCCCCAGGAACAAGAACTGTTGGCCCCAGAGGTCAACGGTGCTGAGATGGAGGGCTCTGTTCTGTCCCCAGTGCCATGCTGTCTCACCTGGATTCCACGGTAGCCCCTCACCCCACAGCGTCCTCTCTCGGCCGCTCTAATCCATCCTGCAGATGGTAGCCACATCTGATGGGACCAAACTCTTCCCAGGGGGCCTGACTGAGAGGCTTCGGGGATCTTCACCAGGCCCACAGCGCTCTGCCCCATATGCCCAGACCCAGCTCTCCCCTCTCTCCCCCAGTCCTGGCCTTCTCGCGGCCACTCTGGCCAGCCACAACCACTGATCACCTTGGGATTCCGTGGCAGCAACAAGTACCTTCCTGGCTGCTGCCTCTACCTGGGACTTCCCGACTTCTTACTTTCCTTAACCAGCTCCTCCTTGGAACCCCTTGGAGCACCCAAATTATTTCCAATCCCCACCTCCTGATATACCTTGGCATCCTCTCCCTTACTCGTCCTTAAAAGGACTCGTTATAATCTAAAATGAGAAGCTCGTGTCTATGATTTGCTTAAAATCATATATTGCCATCTGTAACTACACGCATATGGGCCTGACTATCTGGTTATTTCTGGCTCATTCTTAAATGCAAAGCCCTGTCTCTGTTACTTGCGCCCAGTGCCTGGCACAGAGAATGAACATATTACTAAGTGCATTTTAAAAATATACGACCAGGGCACCTGGGTGGCTCAGTCAGTTAAGCATCTGCCTTCAGTTCAGGTCATGATCCCAGAGTCCTGGGATCAAGTCCCACATCAGGCTCCTTGCTCGGCGGGGAGCCTGCTTCTCCCTCTGCCTTCCTCTACATTGCTCTGCCTCGCTCGTGCGCTTTCTCTCTCTCTCTCTTTCTGACAAATAGATAAATCAAAATTTTTTTAACGTTTTTAAATGTAAAATAATACAATGCACACATACAACCAAAGAAAGAAAAGATGAGGTGCTGGCCACAAAGCTATCTGAGGCCCGCTCACACTCACAGGGACACCGAATAAACCGTGACTGTGGGGGAGGAAGGAGGCCTAGATGACATCACGCCCAGTGGTAGACGGTGGGAAAACCAGAGGCGGGGGGCATAGAAATGGAAGGGGTGGTGAGGGACAGACGTCTAGAAGGCCAAGGTCGGGCAGAGAGAAGAAATCCACTGGAGCCACAAATTTAAAGGAGCACTTTTCCCCCAGTGAGCCTCACAACCGAGGGCAGAACAGAGGAGACAGCGAGGAAATGCCCGGAATTCTGCAATCGCAGATTAAACGCTTGTCCTCGGACACAGGGAGGGATGGGGGGTGACCAGCCTGAAGGAACCCTGCCACCGAACTTTTTAAAAAGATAAATGCCACCAACTACTTATCATTGGAATAATTCATCACAGGGTTAAAATGCTAAAAGCAAACTCCTGGTATTCAACAATGGAAAAATTAATATGATGAAAAATCACTTGATTAAGTAAATGAATGCGCATCAATTCAGGTGCAGGTTCTGAACCGGCATTGAGCCACCACCATAATTACGACGCTCATTAATATGGAAAGACTTCTGTGATATAATGGCAAAGAAGCAGGAAACCCAATGGCACGTACGTCGGAACCATCAAAATACGCATTCCCAGGCACCGCAACTGGCGCAGAACCAATACAAACGGTTTGATGGCGGACGGAGAGCGGCAGGCAGAAACCACTTCCGTTTCTGCTACTGTTACTGTGAGCCCCACACTGCCAGTGGGGTGGGGAGGGGCTCAAGGAGGAAGTGCATCCATACAGGCGGCTTCAGACATCCTGCCCGTGGGTGGGACCCCAAGCATCCTAGGGGAGCAGCCGAGAAGAGCGTGCACTGGGGCCAGAGGAGATTCCAGAAGCCCAAAGCCAGGCCAATGCTCCCCGACTCACAGCCTGGCATCGGCCGGAAGTGGGGTGTCGGATGTGTTCAAATCCCTCGGCCAGGCTGTGGGACTCTGCAGGGTCTGGGAGCCACAGACCAGAAAGCAGGAAGAGGAACCTAGAAGCATTTTGAGCCGAAGGCTTACTAAGGGCCAGTCATAAAATACTTTCCTCACCTTTCCGTGGTTTTGTTTTTGCGGCTGCTTCTTTTTTGACTTGAGCCACGACTTGACCTCCAAGCGTCTCTTCACCTGTGTACAGGGACCACTTGCATCCTCAGAACAATCCAGAACACTATGTAGATGAGGGTTGGAAGCCGGGGTGAAGCCAGCCCCAAAGGGAAAGCTGCCCACGCTCGGGCTCCCACGCTTCCCCTCCTACTGGTGCTCGCAGAGCAGCCAGAATGTTCTGCACCCTAGATCACCCCTGGCCACTTCCGATTCCAAGTGTTGCCCAGGGACCAACACCAGCAGAATTAACATGAAAAATCCTGGGCCCCCTTCTCCAGAACTACTGCGTGACAATCTGCATCTTAACAAGACCTCACACTGAGGTCTTGGTGCTGGGCGCTGCCCCTCCGGCCCTTCCTGAACCACTAGTCTGGGTGTCACCGGCATCCCTGTAGAGTCTACACTGGCTTCTACGATGAACCGTGTCCCAGAAAAAGCTCTGTTCCAATCCTAACCCCTAGGACCGGTGAGAGTGAGCTCATTGGGAAAGCGTCTGGGCAGACACGTCCAAGTTAACACAGGGTCCTACTAGAATAGGGTAGGCCTCAAATTCAATATGACTAGTGTCCCCAGAAGAAGAGAGACACAAAAACTCAGACACACAGGGGAACATGGTGTGAAGAGAGAGACAGAGACAGGAGTGAAGTGTCTGCAAGCCAAGGACTCCCGGCCTCCGCACCAGACCTTAGAGCACTGTTCCGTCTGAATGCTTATGTCCCCCCCAAATTCCTGTGTCGAAACTGTGTACCCCAATGCGATGGTGTCAGGAGCTGGGACCTGCGGGAGGCGGCTAGGGTCAGATGTGGTCATGACGGTGGCGCCCGCGAGAGGATTAGGTCTGCTCCCTGCCTCTGCTCCCCGCCATGTGAGGGAAAACCAGTCCACGGTATTCTGGGGTAACGGCCCAAACGGATGAAGACAAGCACCCAGAAGGAACAGGAGAGACTAAGTCTGTCTTAAGAGGCCCGTCTGTGATATCTCGGCACAGCGGTCCCAGGAAACGGACACCCCCTCCAGGCTTGGCTTGTCCCACAGCTGCTGCGTCCCAGCCCGCCCCGTCCTCTGTGTGTCGGGAGGAGGACTCTCCAGGAGGCCTGGCCCGGCTTCTCCCGAGGTGCAGCCCCTCCACGGCTGGACGCTCTGGTCCCACACAACCTCCCCCACAGCAGACAGCGTGACCTGGAAGGTCACCATCCAAACCACCCCATCCTCGTCCTCATGGGTGACGAGAGACGGACAACAACGTCCTGACTCCCATCGCTGCTGCTCTTGGGTGACCGACACAGTCCACGGCCCTCCCCAACCTCAGAGAAAGAATGAAGGAAGGTTGCACCTTCTGCTGTTAGCGCACCTTCCTGGCTCAGATGCTACCAATCTCTTTAAGCTGCCTCTGGTCCCTCATCTGCCTGGCTGGTTCCCTCAGGACCCAGAATCATCTGGGTCGAGGCAGCTGGACGGGAGAGCTGTCCTCTCCTCGCCTGACCCGGCCACTGAGCCCGAACCCACAGATGCCGCAGAAGAGGAGGCTTCTGTGGACAGAACGGCCCCGCAGCCCCACGGCCCTGCACCTGAGAGGCTGGGTCCCACGAGGCGGGCAGTGCAGTGCAACCACAGTGAGAATCCAGGTTCCGGGGAAAACAAGGCCAGGCGATGGCAGCGAACACGACAGCACAGATGAGGGGCGCACAGAGCCGTCATCCGGGGGCGCGTCTTCACGGCTCTGGGGAGCACTTTCATGGGACGTCAGAGCACTTGGAACTCCGGCAGCCTCCCAGCAAACCAGAAAGAACCAGCCAGGGCTGTGCCACCCAGATAGCCAGCCAGGGAGGCTTCCCAGAGCTCTGTTTATGGAGACGAAAACCAGAAACGGATTAATCCAAGTTCCCAAACACAGAAAACTGGTTCAAGCAGTGAGGACATAACTAGGAGGTCACATGCAACCTTGAGAAATAAGTTCTTGAAAAATACTACAGGATACAGGGAAATACACACACACACACACACACACACACACACACATACAGATATACACATATTTGAGTACGTGTGGATGTACATATCCTATATAGCATGTACCCCCACAGACATCTGATGACCTGAAGGAGAAAAAGCAAGACAAACATGCTAACAGGGTAACTAATTCATCAAAGATGAATGGTAAATGAGTCTTCTTTTTCTTAACTGGCGTTTGGCATTTTCCACTTTTCTAACAAGATCACAATTGCAGGGCACCCAGGTGGCTCAGTGGGTTAAGCCTCTGCCTTCGGCTCAGGTCATGATCTCAGGATCCTGGGATCGAGCCCCACATTAGGCTCTCTGCTGAGCAGGGAGCCTGCTTCCCCCTCTCTCTCTGTCTGCCTCTCTGCCTACTTGTGATCTCTCTCTCTCCCTTTCTCTTTCTCTGTCAAATAAATAAATAAAAACTTAAAAAAAAAAAAAGATCACAATTGCATTTAGAACTGAGGACAAGGACACAAGAAACGCTGCTTTAAGAGAACAGGCAATTCACATCCTTACGAAATCTCACAATCTCACACACTGCACTAGAAGCAGAAACCAGGAGGGCTCAGGAGGCAGGGGTGGAGCGGGGAACAGCCACTTCTGTAAATGAGCCCTGGAAGGTCAGGAGCTCCCTGCGAGCCTCATGTCCATGGGCAAGGAGGGCCCATGACTTCCGATCCTTATTTGTCGTCAGCCCCAATACACCGACACAGCTTTTCCTGAGGACACAGAATTCTGAATCCCCGTATTTGTGACAGGCAGTGTGGACCCCCAGAGCTAGCTTAGAAACGGACAAAAAGCAACAAAGTCTTCTGAATAAGGAAGAATTTTAGACAATTTTAGCCACGTATGGCAAGTGAGTGCTCTTCCTTTCAAGTCAGGATACGGTTTTTAAGGACACAAAACAGTGCTTCTCAGAGAACAAAACTCACCCAAAACCACAATCACAGTACAACTTATTCCCAACACAGAGCCTTCCAGAGAAGTCTAGATGGACCGACACCACGAATGGTGAGAAGAAAGCCCACACCCAGGGGCAGCGCCCGGAAGGAAGACAAAGCCTCCCGCATCTGTGCGCCAACCTCAGCTGGGGGGCCTCAAATTCAATTACTCTTCCCCCCCATCCGATCCGCTCTCCGCGAGGGAAAGTCAGTGAGCCACAGCAGCCCGCGGCTTTATAGGACAATGAGAGACACACAGAAAATGAACCATATTCTCATACTAAACTGAAGGAGAAACAGCAGAAAAAAACCTGAAGAATGATAAAGAGCAGCGTTTTTAAATGTGGGATGAGATAAAAATTTAGCGCCTGTCAACCTGCAATTTGGTTTTTCTTTTTGTTCCTGTGAAATACATTAGTTCAGAGTAGACTAAAGGATATTAGAGTAGAAAATGCTGGAGGGTATCCCATGGAATAAAGGTAAGAACCTTTTCATGAAACATCTTTCAGCTTTACACACACATACACACACACAAACACACACACACACTCACACACCCCAAGAATCTATTTCTTACTGTGGATCATGGTCAACATTTCCCTCTACAGAAAGTTCTGGAATTCTCCCTGGACACACCAGCAGACTATGCCTAGGAGGCAGAGTGGTCTCTTCTAGGACCATTCCCTAGAGCTAATATTCCAATATTTTGGAATTGAGTAAGATTGCAACGCGTGTGTTCACTCTGACTGTAAAACCCCAACCACCCCAAATCCAGCCCAGCAATCCACAATTGGTTAAGAAAGAGACCCACCTGCGGCCAACACAGTGGGACCATGACCGAGATCTGGTCCTCCCAGCCGCCTTCATGACCAACCCCATCAGATTCCCTTTACTCCCTTCAAACATACCCAACTGCCAGGCATTTGGTCAAAGTTTTTGTTTTTGTTCATTTATTCCTTGGTCTTAGGTGGGAGAGGGAAAGGAAGGAGAATTTAAAGCAGGCTCCACACCCAGCATGGACCGGACGCAGGGCTTGATCTCAGGACCCTGAGATCCTGACCTGCGTGAAAATCAAGAGTCAGACTCTCAACCGACTAAGCCACCCAGGCGCCCTGGTCAGGGTATTTCTACTTGCTTTACGCATGAACATACCATATGTCCACCTGATGGAGAAGTCCCCAAGAAATGACATTTCGGCCTTTATGGCCCCAAAGCATCAGACACAGCACAGAGCTGCTGTCCACCAATGTGGATGGCAGGTACGAGCCTTGTTTCTGAATACTCTCAGGCGGCTGGTGATTGGCGGCGTCCTCCAGGGGAGCGGAAGAGAGAAGAACGTAGCTCTGGAACCAAGTTAAGCTGGGCTTAAATCATCACTCCATTCCCAAGCGAGCCACGTGCTCTTGGGCAAGTTAGTTACTACCTCTGGCCGTCTGCCTCTGAAAGCAAGGAGAGTACTCGGGAGTTTTACCCTAAGAATCAAAAAAGCTGATCCCGTGAGAGCACTCGGGACAGAAACTGATCAATGCAGATCAGCTCTTGCCCTTCTGGCTCCTGATTCTATCAACCCCTGGAATTATCCGGAGGCTCCCCGACTTCCAGATGTTTTGTGTCCTCCAGGGAAGGCACCGTACTCACTTGAGTCTCTAAGGATGAAAGGCTCGGAGAGTTGGTTGGGCTGGCTATGCAAATTTCTGAAATGCAGAAACTAGAATGTGACCCATCTCCCCGGGCAGCCCGAAAACATCCCAGCTTTCTGGGAAGGAGGAGGCCGGCGGCAGATGTGAGTTTGAGGAAAACACTGCAATACGGTCAGAAATAAGAAAGGACAGGTGCAGCCCGGAGGGTCGGGGAAGGAGAGTTAAGAAACTTCCTGCTCAAGTTTATCAAGAACTGAGGACATGGGCAAACACAGATGTGTGAAATCACAGCCAAGGAGAGCAAAGGGAAGAGAAGGCAGGGGAAGAGAACACCCAGCTTTGAGAGGCCACACCTGAGTGCCACTGGGTCATCCACAGGGGAAAGGTGGGCCACGGTCACACGGGGACAGCAGAGAAGAGAACCGGAGAGTGTCGGCCACGGTGCAAGGACCCTCTCGCGGGATATGGGAAGGAGAGAGAGAAGTGTGAGGGCAGAGAAGGATCCCACAAGCACCTGCTGAGTGTTGAGAATTCTGGGCATCACCGTAAAGTGAAAGGGCAAACTGATATGCAGATAGAAGGTTCTAGACTGAGAGGATGGGTAAGGGACTGACCAACACCCCAGAGGCAGGGGTGGCAGGCTACTTACAGGTGGTCCGGTGGGGAGTGAGAAAGGAAAGGCAATGTCAGATCCTAGAGGGTCTTCTCAGCAAAGCAGACAGACTAGCATCATTTGCAAAAGGTGGAGGCAGGGTGGTGGTGATAAGCCTCAGGCTCGAGCAGTTGCCAGAAATAGCTGGAAAGGTAAATTCACTAAGGAATTTAAAGATTAAAAAAATCTTTCTGAGAAAAATATTACAGTTGCTGTGGAAAATATGGTAATTCCTCAAAAAATTAAACATGGTATTACCATACGACCCAGCATTTCCACATCTGATATACACCCTCAACAAGGAAAAGCAGAGAGCTGAACAGTTACCTATAAACTTATGTTCACAGCATGACTCACGATGGCCACAAGGTGTAAGCAACCCTAGAACGCATCCCTCAGTGGATGCGTAAGTAACGGAAATGTGATCCACACATCAATGGAAGACAGTTCTGCCTCAAAGACGAGGAGATTCTGACATCTGCTACACCCGAGATAATATCAGGTAATGTTATATAGATAGAAGATAATATATAGAAGATCACATATAGAAGATAACATACCAGTGAAGTAAACCAGTCACAAAGAGACACACGCTGTATGATTCCACTTACATGAGGAAATGTGAATAGGAACGTTGAATGGGAACATTTCCAGAGACAGAAGAAAGGCCGGTGGGTGCCTGGGTGACCGCAGGATGTAGGCTCCGGGGACAGAGCAGCCATGGACCTCCCCACCCCCGCCCACCAATCCTGTCAGTCCGCCCCACGTCGTGCGGGGAAGGCACAAGAGCGTGCGGACTTCCTCGTCACAGGGACGCCGCCCCTGGGCCGTAGGGGCCTTTCATGAGGACAGGGTTTCTGTTGGGGGAGATGAAGAAAGTTCGAGCCATGGATGGCAGTCATGGCCGCACAGCAGCGTGGAGGCCGCAGAACCGGACCCTTGGAAATGGTGAAGATGGTACATTTTATGTTTGTCACCATAATAAAAATTTTTTAAGGATCTGGCAGCAGCCCTGAGGTTGGGGCATTCACTGAGGGTCAGTAAAGCAGCACAAAGGTCAGTCTGTCTCCTGAAACACGCGGACACCCAGAGCAGGATCCAGAAGTGCCCCGGGCAGCCCACACAACGCAGCAGTTTCCTCTCCCGTGTCACAAAAACACACCCCCTTTGTGAGTGTGCTCGCGTACATTCAGCGACCCAGGAATAATGTCTGGTACTGTGTCCAACGGAAGGCAGCACCGTTGACAATGACCTTGATGCCATGTTCACCCTGCGGTTAATTATTGCCCCCAACTCCTCTGGCCTCTTTCTCCCTCGAGGCATAACATGCCAGGGCTGACCCTCTGCAGCCAGGGGGAAGGAGGTGGAGGCCGCAGCTCTGGGACGGTGACCGCAAGATGTAGGCTCTGGGGACAGAGCAGCCACGGACCTCCCCACCCCCGCCCACCAATCCCATCAGTCCACCCCACGTCGTGTGGGGAAGGCACGAGAGCACGCGGACTTCCTAGTCACAGATGAGGGCACACAGATCCTCCCAAAAATCGAAACAGCCACCAAGGGCCACCTGTTGGGGAACAACATGTAACCCTACAAAATGCCACAGTCGTTTTCACATTTTCTCTCTAGAAGGTGATTCACAACTGTTATTTCCATTTCCACGGAGCAAAGCCTGAAGGGTGAGAACAACGCGAAAACCAGGGCCCTGGGATGGGAGTCTTTAAATCTCACCTGCACGGACAGCACCTATTGCATAAAATTAAAGTACAAAATTAGCAGCAAGGGAGGCAACGTCTGAAACAAAACTCTGTCGCTGGCTGGTCTCACAGACGTGAAGTCATCATCCATATGAACGTCCCTGATGTCACCCCCGTGTTAGAAGAAAACACCCACTGAAGGAAGGTCTTGCAAGACTCCACTCATGGAATAATCTGACACGAAGGGGAGGTGGGCAGACAAAAGTCAAGCCCAACCAAATTTAATAAATGTAAGAGTATATTTAGAAATCTAAAATTAAGTCTGGGCTCAAACTTCCTGTACTTTTTATCTATTCTTACGCCCACCGTGCCTGTTTTTCTGAAATGCCACAGGATGTCGTGATAAGTGTCCTGAACAAGCTGCTAATTTTAACCCCAGAACAGTAAGGAAGCTTGAGGTGTAGCAAGTCACAAAAATAGCCTAAAACTTCAATGTACGCACACCTTGCTTTCTCTACAGATCACACAATTAAAAGAGCATCAAGGGACGAGAATAACAGCAAGGGCAGCTACCATGAACAGTTGCGTGAAGGCCACAAGTTGATCGCTCAAAAGATTCTAGTTCTCTGAAGGCATCAGCCTGGGCGGCGACTGCAAACCAAACCTCTGTCTACAGTCAGTCGGCCCCTGGAAACCGCCAGAACAGGGGAAGCCGGGGAGCGGGCTGCCCGCCCCGTGCTCCGCCTCACGGCACCCCCACACCACAGACCCCAGGACCTCACGTGATGTGAAAACGTCTTCCTTCCAAAGGGCAACAGGGGGAGAACAAGTCAGCTGAGGTGGTGAAAACAGGGGGACGGTGGGAATGCCGGATCACTCGCTCTTCTGGGCCAGACTTGCTGCAGGACCAAGACGGACCAGCATTCCCACGACGTAGCCTGAGGTCCGACGGATGCCTGGGAGGCCCGCAGCCCCAGCACCCTCACCTCTGCCCAGCCCCTGAGACACCCCAACAAGTGACACGCGAACGCTTTTCTCATCAACATCCTCTTGTTGATGTAAATTCAGAACACCTCCTTGCCGAGGAGCAAAGAGAGCAGTGACTCTTGAAGAGCACGGACGGAGGAGGGAAAACAGCCTTTCAATACCCAGGCAGCAGGACGGTGCTCGCTGCCAACGCCGCCCCTGGGCCGTCGCTCGAGTCCAGGCTTTACAGGAGGCAGAGCCCCTGCTTCTGGCATTCCCCCCCGGGGGGAGCCCTGCAGCTCGCAGCGGGCCGGAGCATGGCTGCTCCTGCCGCACCCCAGGGCCTACCTTCACCCTGACGGTCTGGTCCGACACGCTGCTCATCATGTCGCTGATGGACCGGAAGAGCTGTAGCAGGGACTCCACGAAGTCTGCCTCTCCTTTGTCTTCATACAGTCTGCAAAGGAGCACAGGACACTCGATGGGGCCTGGCCGACCGCGCCTCACCGCTGTTTGCTCCTGCATCAACAGCCATGAAAGGTGCTGCTGGAGTGGCCCCTGAGAACGTGAGGGAAAATCCTCCACGTCCATGGAACGCAGGGGGCAGCACAGAAATGGGGTTCATCTGGACCACACGGCCAGGGGACTATGGGCTCCCACGGAAGAAGCTGGTTTTTAACCATGCCATTTATTGCTTTTCACATTGTCACATAATACATCTTATAAATCTGCAAATCGGAAATGGATAGAAAGGGAGGGAAGGAAGGACCAGAGGAAGGAGGAACAGGGAAATTCAGCTTTAATTTTATCCCACGGACATGACACTATCAGTATTTTGGTGTATTTCCTGCCAGCTTTTTTTTAAACCCACAATGTCACATAATTAACATAAATTTAATTTCCTGAATTTAACACAATCTTGTAACCATTTGAAAGTGATATTATAATAGTTAATTCAAAATTACTTTATTTCAGAGTAATGACACTATACAATTCATTCATCACAGAATTGCTGGTAACAGGAAAATTGTCAGGTGGAGCATATTCAATACATGGATAGCTGTACATTGGGTACCTTGTACAATGTACAAGGAAGCTGTACATTGGTTACACGTATACAAATATATGTTGCTAATTATAAATAATTAGCATAAATTTTTTTTATTTCACGTATAAATTATTTATTAGCAGTTACTTCAAGTTGCTGTGTTACTAAAAAGCAATGCATTTGCATTTTAAAATGTTTCAACACAGATGTTTTCTTAATATAGACTAGCTTTCTGCCTAATTAAAGTATACCATACCTGAAAACTTGTGTACAATGGAAAATTTTATAAACTAAGTGATAATTAATTACCCTAGAGGTAATCTTATATTTAAACGAGTTCCATTGTAAAACAACAAATTCTGTCGAAAATGGGAAACTGTAACCTACTGTATCCATTTTATAAAGGATTTTCAATAGTAGGAGTTTATTTAAAAGGTCATAGCCTACAATCGAAAGTATCAAGTCACGAACGCCTGCTTGCAGGGAACACAAAGCAGCAGAGCAATGTTTTACTGACCAGTCCAAACACTTGGGGAGGCTTCAAGCACACAGTCACTCTCGTCCTCAGACAATCTGCCAATTCCTAGAGCTGTGTGGGGTAGGAGACTGAAAACCAGCGTAGAGTGCGGTTTCTATTAGTCTCCAAAGATAATGAATGATAATGAATTAGAAAATGCCAGGGAAATGGGTCCCAGATGACGCAGCTCCACTGAAAACCCTGGAGAACCAGAAGCAGACCAAATGTAGACGGAAGCTCACGAGGGCTACACACAACCTTATTAGAGTAAAAGGTCATTCCCACTGTCTCTGCCTAGAAGGGGGAAGGATGAATCATCTCTGAAAGAAGAGCACATCATCTGGAGCTACATTTAAATAAAAATTAACTAAACACAGAAAAGAACAGACTACACGACCAAACCAAAATCAAAAACAAAAACAAAAAAAAAAAGAAAGAAAAAAAAGACAACAAAATGACAGGTGGTCAAGATATTGCAGCCAGCTAGCAAGAATGTCAACATAAATATAACTATTATATTCTAAAGTGGGAAAAATGGAGAAAATAAAAAGATAGAAATATGAAAAATAGATGGAGAAAACAGAACGTGGGAAAGGTTAGTAGAGAAACAAATCTACAGAAAAAAGTCAAATGAAAATTTTAAAACTAGAAACTAGAATATCTAAGATTAAGAATTCATTATATGGGTGAAATTGAGATTAGACCAAGTAAAAGGCAGAATTAGTGAAGTGGAAGATGATCAACATGAAAATAAGTAAGCACAGACACAGAAAATAGAGAAAAGAGTGTTAGAGATATGTAGGGTATAACAAAGGGTCTAATACACATGTGACTGAAGTTCCAGAAGAAAATGAGAGACACAAGGGGACAAATACGATACCAGAATAGATAATGACAATGAATTTGCCAAAATGAATATAGAAACCAATCCAAAGTGCAAGAAACTCTGAAAATCCAATGTAGGATAAATAAAAAGCAAAAGCAGTCCTATAAAATCCAAAATAAAACTGCTCATAACTACAGAAACAACAAATTATAAACATAACTAGAGGAAAAACAAACAAAACACACCATCACCTTCAAAGACATAACAAGAGGTCTGAAAGCTGACTTCTCACTAGAAATGATGGAAACAAAAAGAGAACAGTATCTGGAAGAACGGCCAAACTCTAATTCTATATTAAATATAGATATTTAATATCTATATTATATTATATATTACATATTATATAATATAATATAAATAAAAATATCCTTTAAAAATGAGGAAATAAATGATTTTCATACAAACAAACCCTGCAGCAGACTTTTATTAAAAGAAATTCTACAAGGAGTTTATTTGGGGGCAGAAGGAAACTTATCCCATAGAGAATCATGAAATTGAAAGAAAAATTTAAAAAATAGTAATAAATATAAGACTTACTGATTAATACTAACGGTACAAAGTAATAACAGTCGTGTCTTACAAGGCGTAAAATATAGGTATCTTGAAATGAATAACAATAATTTTAAAAAAGGGGATTTCACATGGAGATAGAGTGTTCTATTCCAGCCACACCTAGTGTTATTAGGGGAGAGGCAATAGTAATCATTTTAATTATTCTCTAAGAATTCAAACACACATGCTGTCACATGTAGGGTAATCATTAAAAGAACAGTAGAAAAACGTGTCACTAACATATCAAAAGAGGAGCACATGAGACCATAAAATACAGAGCACAATACAGACGGGTAAAAGAGAAACCAAACAGCCAGACAGTAGGTATAGACCCATCACACATAAACAAACTATATCCTCAGTTAAAAGGATTTTCAGACTGGAAGAAATAAAGATAGAGCTATGTGTTATGTGCAAGAGACAGACCTTAAATATAAGGACACATAAAAGTTAAAAGCAAAAAAAGAGAAGAGATATTCCATGCAAATACTAACCAAAAAATAAAGAGCAAGTTTTCATATCGATAAAAGGGTACAGGCATCCCTCAGAGACACTGTAGGTTCAGTTTCCAGACAACCACAATAAAATGAGTATGGCAATAAAGACAGTCAAATTAATTTTCTGTTTTCCCAGTGCATATGAAAAATATGTTTACACTATAGTGCAGTCTATTAAATGGGTGACAGCATTATATCTAAAAAAAAAGGTACATATCTTAATTTTAAAAAATACTTTATTGCTAAAAACTGTTAACAATCATCTAAGGTTTCAGCCATTGATAATCACTGATCACAGAGCACCATAACAAATATAATAATAAGGGAAGAGTTTGAAATATTGCAAGAACTACCTAAACACAACACAGAGACATGAAGTGCACAAATGCTTTTGAAAAAATGGCACCAATAGGCTTTGCTTGCCACAGGCTTGCCACAACTGTTGGATTGATTAAAAACAACAGTATATACACAGGGCAATAAAGCAAAGAGCAATAAAGTGAATTTGCCTGTAAATCCACAAGAAAGAGATCACAATTCTAAATCTGTATGCCCCCAGTAACAGTTTCAAAATCTATAAGGTGTAAGTAACGAGTCTGTGCTATCTAAATTTCTACCAAGAATCCCTCAAAGATTAAAACTTACTTATTAGCTTCTCTGCTGCCAATCAACATATTTAAAACACAGAAATGGCTAGTATTTTACAGCATTCCCAATGATGCATCTTTCTGTAATGAAAGGGAGGCCTCTAGAGTCTCACCTCTTGGTTTTATCAAATAAACCAAGAACAGTCACTTGTTGACCCACCTCCAGGTAGAAGAAGGGGTGAGGAACAACTCAGAGGGCTATCAGTACATAAATAGATGAGTAAGAGCTAGTTATCATTCCTTGCTCTATCTACACATTATAAGTATTCATTATCAGGGAATGACGAGATTGTTGTCTATTAGCTACATTCTATTTTTGTGACCCAGGAAATGATAGCAGAATGACAGAGCTGCAAGGACTTATTCATAATCAATAACTAATTATGCACAAAGCCAACACCAGATGACGGGCAAAGCTTCCACAAAGCACCAGGAAGACAGAAGAAGAACACAGCAATAACTAGCTTTAGTAATTTGCTTCAGAAGGTCTGAAGCAGGATGTGTCTGTTTTTTGGCTTTCCACTTAATGTGATCCACCCACACAGAAAACAGAGACAAACAAAAACCAGTGGAGAAGTGCCCCTGGCTGTCAGGAATCTTTCTGTGGGTTCTGAACCAAATGACTTTGGGCCAGAGGTTTAAAATCGCTGTTCTCACTTCAAAACAAAATGAGCCTTCTAAACAAAACAAAAAGTATGGATTTGCATAGTGAGAAAGATAGTGGGATAAGCTTCCATATCTTCATCTCCAATGTTTCACCTCTTTGTTCTTTGGAAAAATAATGACTGTCAATTATCTGGGAATTTTACAAAGTACTACATTACCTGAAAACACAGCAGACCATTTTGAAAGAAGAAAAATAAAGAACCTCTAACATTTATTCCAACTGCAAGAGAAAAACACTCTTGTCAACTCCAGCTGTGAGCACAACTGTCTTTCTCCGAAGCTAATAAATGTGGTGCAGGTAAGAAAATGGGAACCCTCGTTTGCTTTCTCCCCCAGATCTGCCAACGCCACACATGGGGTGCTGCTCAGGACTTGTCATGGAGCAAACACTCACAACACCTGTGTAGGACACAGGACTGCTTTCTCTTTCAGCAGCTTATACCAAAGAGGAATATTATTTCATCTAGAATTCATGCCTTTGATAATCATAGATGAAAAGCTACTGAAATGTAGCTGGTGGGACCATGGGGAGTGAAGGTGAGCAGAACAAGATCCTACTCAAGTCCTTAGCTCTGTGGTCCATGATTTGAAGGCCATGATTCTTTCCTTCCCACAGAATCTGAGTTCTCAGTAGTTTTACAGTACAGATTTAAATGTAAGAAATATTATCTTATCTACATAACGTGGCTGCAACTGTGTTCTAAGTTTTGAAGGGAACATATGTTCCTCTCTGCCCTCAGGAATCATAGAAGGCAGCCAAGATACACATTTAGGAAGCAATTAGGAAAAAAATAAGGTCAGGAAACTCTTAAAGTCTGAGATACAGTCGGGGCTCCCAAGCTCATTAAGTACTTACGGGAGGGACAAGCAAGGGACAAGGGAGGAGGGGCGGGAGGGAAGGACCACGTCATCAAAATCTCCATGTTCACTACAGTATTTGGATGAGGTCAGGAATGCCCAGACAAGGGCCTTGGAAGCCTTAGGAAGGCTCACTGCCTTCTGGCAACTGCTGCTCCTCATCTCATGACCTCTTTGCACTTCTGTCCTGGAAGGTGTCAGCTCTTGACAAACAAATTATCCCAGCAAAGAGACCCCTTTTGTGATTGGGCCACGGCTCCCGCTAGGGCCCCTCCGAAACAGGCAGCAGGATCAAGGTCTGCCACACCATGCTATCCAGCGCCAAAACAAAGGCATTCTTCAGGATATCAAGAGGAAAACACTTCCCTGGTCACAGGCAAAGATCTGCTGAGCTTCTGCATAGCACAGAAGACCACATCACATCTTTGGGTCACACAGGGCTCCAGTGATTTAAAGCCAAGGAGATACTAGTGACAGGAGTCTCAGAGATTGACCCCCAAACTAACTTTGAGAAAAGCTCTCAGGGGCCTAATTAAGTAGGACTTCAGAAGCCAGAATAAGCTAGGGGCGTTCTGAGCTGTCAGGCAAAGAAATTCAGGTTAAAAGCATAAGGATGAGAATGTTAATCACCTATCCAATATATATTTCTCCCTGTCACCTTTACCATAAGAACTCTGATTTTGTCGAAAGCATCCATAAGCCCCTCTAAAAGTCCTTACCAACCTCCCTTGCATCTAGGGTGGTCAGGTGACATAGGTCTGAGATGACACTTTGTAGGGATTGGGAAAGTTTTTTAAAAGGAGAGGAACTGGAAGGCTGTTTACACCATACCTTCCCCTCTCCACTGCTTGGAATGCAGTCTTGATGGAAGGAAGGACTGGAGCCACCTTCGGGCCGTAAGACACAGAGGTGGACCCTCAAGAAGGTGGAGAAGAAGGACAACAGGAACCAAGGACATGGGGAAACCAGGGACCAAGCACATCAACCCTGGAATCTTCCTCCGGGCTCCAAGTTACATATGTGGGTGGGGAGACGTGAAGCTCAACTCATTAAGCCTCACTAAGTCAAGCTTATCTGTAACAGCAGTCAATCACACTCCTAATCTCTATAAGAATGATCAAATTCAACAATGGCGGACCCTGGTTCTGAGATACCATGCCATTTGTGCTTAGAGATTGAAAGAGATTAAGAGAAAAAAAGAACTTCCCCACTGGTCCACTTGGAAGATCCCAGTCTTTTCTAGCCACGTTATTTTGTAAAAGATTATGGAATTTACCACAGTAACACAAACACAGATTATCAAAGCACATTTCTTTTGATTCCTAATCTCTTAGGATTTCCTTCTTAGGAGAAGGAAAGTCAGCGGTGTGCTCAAGAAGGAAATAAGCATCAACAAACTCCTGACTCAATGTCATATTGATTATAAATTGTATAAGATTAAGATTCTTTCAAATGAAACATGACAAAATCCATTTGTATCACCCGACTACACTGTTCTTTCAAGTTCATGCCCTCACCTTAGTGTATATTTTCGTTTAGAGTAATTAATGATTTCAAATGAGTGGGGGAAATCCACAAAAGCAAGATAGAGGGTGCCAAGAAGTTCATTTTCGTAGAATTACCTTTACTGGAAAAAAAATAAAATCCAGGAAAACAAAACCTACTTTACTTCGCCATCTTTCACAACTAACAGTGGGAAAATCAACAGTGGCTTTGATCCTAAAGAGTAAAGCTTAGGGACACCTGGGTAGTTCAGTCTGACTGAGCATCTCCCTTTAGCTCAGGTCATGATTCCAGGGTCCTGGGATCGAGCCCCACATCAGGCTCCCTGCTCAGCGGGGAGTCGTTTCTCCTTCTCCCTCTGCTCCTCCCTACCACTCATGCGAGCGTGTGCTCTCTCTATCTCTGTGAAATAAATAAATAAAATCTTAAAAAAAAAAAAAAAGCTCAGCCTACAGCAAGATTCATGTCTACCCATAATTAGCAAAGGGAAAGAGCATGCCTTCAAGGCCTTACTCAAGCATGACAGCATGATGACCTCACACTGCTGTGTCTTCACATAATCAGTGACAACGTAGACACTGTTGTCTACATCACCTCAGCTCCCCAGACAACGCTAAGCACAATAACCCCTAACCTGATCTAGAGGGGCTGTAACCACTGTTTGCCACTGTAAGCAGTGGGTCCTACCCTGTGTAGGACTGTTCCAGATGTAAATACAGTCAATAACTTGCTCCTCGGGCTTTATTTGCACCATCGCATGCACAAGATTGGATACTGAATACCCTTTCTTTGGCCAGGGCCCTTCTACAGAAGACCACCTCAGGCCAACAAAGACAGAATGAAGAGGAATGGCGAGGGACTGAGTTGGGTCTACGCTGGTACGATGACCAGTTTTCACTCATAAATTTCAAGAGCACTGGGCTTTTAAAAGGCGCTATGTGTCCTCTCAGTGACGGGGACGTCCGTTTGTGGCACTCTACCTCTGTCTGTAGAGCCCACGACAAGAACATCAGCCTTGAATATTCACCGTGAACCAACATCGCTCACAGCAGGTCACCCAAAGCAGCTGACCTCCCAAAGACTCAAGCAGAGAGAGTGCACTTCAATACTCCACACCCAATCTATCCTTTCCCACATCTGTTCAGACATACGGTTACATACTGTGCGCCACCGGAAGCTCTGGTTTTCGCACGGAGACGCGGAAAAATAGTAATGTTCTCTAGAAAGTAATAAACTCATCTGTACCCCAATCCACTTTAAAGTTCGAAAACAATGCATAAATTCACCCAGAGAGGATGAGAAAGAAGTCAGTGAGCTAAACAAGTTAGTATTCATTCACCTGGCAATTCCACACGTAACACTATCGCTCTAGAAACAAAACATTATTCTGGTTGAAGGAAAGAAAAAGAGGAAGCCCCACGGTCTTCCAAAGGGAGGCAATTTAACTCGGTTCTGGCCTTTTGTTGTCACTGCTTATTTCCATTGTTTGCTCTCTGGAGTTTTTTACTTTCTGTAGGAAGATAACCTGAAACGAACTTCACAATCCTTGTGCGCACCCTGCACTCCCTCTGACGGACGTGGGGTATAACGGTCTGGGCGTTACTCACGTGCACAAACTCCAGACGTGGGGACAGGACTCGCCGCTCAAACTCCTGCCTGCCTTTCACAGACTGGGAAGCAGTTACCGTAAGAGAGGGAAGCCCCAGCGCCGGATGGCTTCCACTACCGTCCGGTCATACTAAAAAGGAAGGAAAGAAAGAGAAGAGAGGAAGGGAACGAGGGAGGAAAATAGACAAGGAAAAGGAAGGTAGTAAAAGATCTCCTAAAATCCCGCAGGGGGGGCGGGACGGGCGACACTTACTGATTGAACAGGATCCTGGAGCGCACGATGAACTTGAAGATGTACTCCAGAGCCTTCATGGCTTTGTACAGCTGGTCACTTACTCCGGGCTTCTCCGCATTGTCCACATAGTTCCTCAAAACTTTCGTCAGCTTCCTAATCACAGTGGAAGCACAAATTAGTAAGTTCAGAAGATTACAATATCTCAATTCCTAACTGGGACAGAAATACACAAGTGGGTTATTGTTATTGTTCACACTTGTCAGTAGATGTGTATTTATAAAATATATTCGAAACAGGTAAAAAGTGGGGGCACCTGGGTGGCTCAGTGGGTTAAAGCCTCTGCCTTCGGCTCAGGTCATGATCTCAGCGTCCTGGGATCGAGCCCCGCATCGGGCTCTCTGCTCAGCGGGGAGCCTGCTTTCCCCTCTCTCTCTGCCTGCCTCTCTGCCTACTTGTGATCTCTCTTTCCCTCTGTGTCAAAATAAATAAATAAAATCTTAAAAAAAAAAAAAAAAGAAAGAAAAGAAAGAAACAGATGAAAAGTGAGCCATAAAGAACACTCTGGAGTGAGATCTGAACATTGAAAAAGTGCTATTCTAAGTTCTGGATGTTTTTCTAAGCATTTAAATGTATTATATAATTTAACCTTCACAACAACATAAGACAAGTACTATTTTGGGGTTTAATAGTAATAATTGGGCCTAAGAACAGGTATATTATCCCTAATTTACAAGTGAAGAAGCCCAGGCTTAGGGAGATAAACTACCTTCCCAATACTAAATAAAATTGAAGAGATTTTTCTTCATAGCCATATCCATGTCTGCAATGCTTTTCTGTTTTCAACATCGAGCGTGCATTTTTTTCCCATGATAAAGATGACGATAATCAATTTTTAATTCTGCCCAAACTTGCACATCTTCTACTATTACTGGCCCATAAACTAATAACCGTTCACTGTTCATGAGGCTGACCCACAAGCAATGCTTCTAAATCATAAAAGAACAGCTAAATTAACTTCAATAGAGTTTCGGGTTTTAGTGTATTGGTCTGCACTATAATTCTCCAAAAACTAGCCACATATGTATAGCCTATAGGACAAGCAACGAGAGTAACCCATTAACCAAACTTCTCTGATCCCCAACTGTTCATGTCATCAATGAGAACTCACTGTGGCTTTTTAAACATTCATTATACTCATAAAAACACCCTGCCAGGGCACTGCCAGCACTTCCAGCTAAGTTGTGAGCCCGTGCGTAACAGAGTGTGAGTGGAGACTATTACAAGATATCCCTAAGAGCTGCTGTAAGGAGTAAAGAGCAAGAAGGAGGATCTCAGAATGGTCCTGGGTATAACCCCTATCCCGATAAATCCCAACAAAGAGCTTTCTGGGTGACTAAGTGCATGTGAAGTCATTTCTAACACTCATCAGATTGTGGAACCCTAGCAAAGAAGCCTGACACTCTCCGAGGAGCAGCCCCTGCAAGGTGTGGGGAAGAAGCGGGGCCAGAGAGTTCCTCTCCCCGCAGGCTCCCCGGGCTCCCATGCTGGGAAGGGGAGCTCACCACACACGTCTTCTGGTGGTTCTCAAGGCACAGGAGAACAGCTCAAGTCCTGCCAGAAAACCTGTTTCACCTGATTTAACTTATTTTCTCAAACCCATGGATAGCCCAAGAAATATATACTCCATAGAACACGTCTTTGGCATTTTCCCAACAGATTAATCAAAAATAAATAGATAGAGGATGGATAGATAGATGGAAGGAAGGAAGGAAAGGAGGATGGATCTGGGAAGAGAATGACCCAGAACCAGGAAATAAATGAGGAAGTCCAAAGACCCACATCCACGCGAGCCAGACCACCTGTAACGGCAGAAAGACCAAGCCCCTGGCGCTAGCTGAGCGGTAGACGGAATGGAGCATCAGTTAAGTGGAGGCAAGACCTGCACCACCTCCAGGAAAAGTAGTTCTGTGGAGAGAAAGGAGCCCGTCCCTGCTGGTTTTCTGGAAGAACAGTCCCCAGAGCTGCTGCCTCCCTCCCTTCTCGCCAGGACCAGCGCCTGCGGGAGCCCCAGCACCCAGACCACCCGTGCAGGGAGCTCCCTGGAGCACCGGAGGGAAGGACTACAGCCCAGGCGCCTTCAGCTCTTCTCTTACAGTTCTTCGTGGGGAAAGGCGGCAGATCTCAACACTGAGCAAGGGAAGAGGTAAAGAAACTATCTGGGAGAGTCCAACCTACGTCTGTGCCTGCTGAGGCTTCTAGAGGGGCAGTGGCAGGAAGGCCCTCCATGATGATCCTGACCACCCGAGCGTCCCCCAGCCCGGAGACCGCTGTGAGCACTCCATCAATGCACGGACAACCTTCCATGATTTGGTTAGAGCTCTGTGGATCAGAGCTATCTCCTTTGGTATTTCAAAGCTCAAAAACTCAGATTCACACGGCCAAGGAGCCACGTGGAGTTGCTACTTCATCAAAACATGAGACGGATAGTTATTTTCCAAAATGAATCTCCTTTTCTGCAGATCGCAGGGGCTGAATGGGTGGATACCGAGTCTCAGCGCCATCCTATCCTGAAGATAAAGCGGACTCTTTGTTTCTTCCATTCAGTAACTTGCCAGAGACTCCCTGAGGTTCACTTCAGCACCTATTACAAAGGCACAGGGAGAGTGGTGCCAGCAGAAGGTCTGAAAGGCAGCATGGCGGGCTCAGTTGCCATATTCACTCTCTGAAGTTCCAATACAAAAGGTAATCCGAGAAGAGCCGCGGGGCCGCATTTCAATAAAGACACAGATATGCCAATGTGACTCGGAGGCAGATCGCGCCCCATGAGGAGCCACCTACAGGCCACTCTGGGAGACCCTGCTTGGTCGCCATAAGCAAGATGGCACCACCTGGTCCACCCTCCCCAAGGTCTGAAAGAAACCGGCCAAAGTGCAGTCACACTGGACGTCTCCGTGAAGATAACAAATTGCCTGAAACAAATATTTATTAGCAACCACAAAGGACCAGTGGTGACTTGTTCTGCGTGTGTGAGGACGTGGCAGCTCTCTGCCCACTCGGCCACTCAAGGCAGCCATGAAAGAGCCCAGGGTAGGAGGACCGATGTCACACAGACAGCTAGCACAAGACCTCTGACCTGGCGTTCGTGGCTGCGTACGGGCAAGGAAACAGATTCTGACTTAAGTATGGTCAAGGTACACGCGAACTTTGATTCAAGCCACTGGCACTAGAGAGAACCATTCCTAGTGATTCCAAGGGGAGGAATGTTCTTAAAGAAATTATTTACATCTTTTTTTCACTGCAACTTACACGCAATTCAAAGTTGGAATAAATGCCAATAAATCCCACCATGAGAGAGACAGAGAATTTATCCTAATCTTCCTAATAATAATGAAACCTAATAACTGCTTCATGCTAAGTACCAAGGTTAACTCCTAACACTTAATGAGTAATAACTCATTAAAAGTCTCAAGAGACCATAAGATCTGCCCATTTTACTGAGGAGAAGGCTGAGGCCCCGAGAGGTTAAGAAATTTAAACTTGTAAGCGACAGAGCTGTAGGTGAAGCCGGGTTCCCGGACGGCACCGGTCAACACCAGGCAAGCGGCCTTGTGGGGCTGGACGTCCCACATTTGCTCTGGCTGCTGAGAGATGCCCGGGGACAGGCATGGGGTTGGGGGGGCAGGTTCAGAGCAGCTGGGTGGGCAGTCAGAACCCAAGTTAGTTACAGCTGAAGCGTCTAGAACAAAAAGGAAGGTCCTCTCTAAAGAGCAAAAAGACACACTAAGAGGTACAAAACTGAATTTTATTCACACTAAATAACCAATAATCTCAAACCAGGAACACGTCCATTTATTCATTTGCCAAAAGCTGGTTGAGAGGCTGCCGTGAGGCACAGATCAGTCTCATCGGGCATAAACTGAAAATTTCAAAGACAAATGGAAGGTAGAGAGGAATTTATTCCAGAATGTTATGATAATTTATCATGTATCTTCTTTCAACAAGATTTCTAGGTCTGTTAAGAGGGGAACAACAATAAAAACTATCCCAGTAAATTCAGAGTTAGGGGCGGGGGGGAACATATGCAACCACAGACAAAAGTATATGAAAAAGCACTTGGTAACAAACATACAAAATGAAGCATCAGTTTTAAAACAACAAAAATGAACTTACGTGTAGGCCAGTGTTGCACTAAAGTGTTTCTTGATGTAGGTTTCCAGAACAGGATTAAAATGCTGAAATTTTCTGTCAGCAATTAGTCCAATGATAAAAACCTGTTCAATGAATCATATGTTCATTAGTAAAATAATGCAGTCCACATCTGAAACATCTGTACTGTTGTGGGCATCCGTGAAATAGAACATTTTCAGATGGTCCCTCTTTCTACCCCAAAAACGACACTGGCCGATCTACAGTGTAGATCTGAAAGCGACTGCCTCGCAACCCAAGCACTTTGACTGGATTTCCAATGGAAAACACTCCCAAGGTGACCAGGACGGATCCCCTCCCCCAGCTTCAAAGGCTGCAGCAGGAAAAGCTCCTCCACATCTGAGCAGATGAAAATTAGAGGTCTCTTACCAGAGCATCAAACACTAATGTGTCAAACGTCTCGCTCTCAGAGTTCTCCATCATGATGTTGAAGAGGGCATCCAAGGTGTCCTGCAGGAACTAGAGACCACAAAATGTCAGCAGACAAAGCAAACTCACCTCGTTTTCCCCCAACCTAGAATAACTACCATCTTGGGCCATACTCCAAACACCCACCTTTCCCAAATGTCACCAATGAAGCCATACGCATCAGGGACACTTCCCAGCCATGAGATGCACAAGACAAAAACTGAGATAAGTGAACTCAGAACACCCTGAGCCAAACAGAGGAGGACGGTAACAGGGAAATGCCCTATGGTCCCTTCCCCATAAGACCCCCAACCCTTTTCCTGGTCTTCACCAGTTTGGGGACAAAGAGCTCAGCAGCAGCTCTTGGAAAACTGAGTCTGCCTCATCCCAAACTCCTGAGTGTAGGACCTGAGCTAAGGAGTGGGCAGAAGCCGCACAGGGAAAACCTCCAGCCGAGTATGATGAAGGACCTTCCACAGACCCAGATGCCCAGAGAGAGAAGAGGCGTGGGTCCCTGAAACTGGGGCACCCAGCAGAACACAGGAAGCAAGGTCTATTCAAGAGGAATTTAGCAATTTCTTTTCTAGCCCTACACTATATTGGTATTCATCAAATATTAGAGCCCAGAATGACAAACCATCATGAATTAATTAAAGAAAGAAAAAACGAGGGGACTCTACATTTACATCACACTAGGAACTGGCTTCCAATCCTATCTCCATCTTCCCCTGGAAGAAGTGTAAGACAGACCAAGAAAGACTATCTTGGAGGTAATGAGTTCCCTGTTGGTGGAAGAGTTCAAGAAGAGGCAGAATGCCACGTGAAGGAATACTGGACGTAAAAGAGAATAAAGTATAGATACGTCATCATGAGTCATTAGGGACATGCAAATCCAAATCGTAGTGAGCTATGATTCCACACCACTGAAAAAGCTATCATTGAGACTTGAGCAGAAGAGTAAGTGTGAGCAAGGATGAGGGGGAAATGGAGCCCTTCCCCATTCACTGGTGGAAACGTAAAATAGTACGATGGTTTCAGAAACAAGGTGACAAATCCTCAAAGGGTTAAACGTACGTTTGCCACAGGTACAATCATTCATAAGTATGTATCCAAATGAATGGAAAACGTACCGTCCACATGAAAACTTGAACACAAATATTCACGGCAGCTTTACTCATAAATGTCAAAATGTGGCAAACACCCATATGTCCACCAGCTGATAAATGGGAGAACAAATCCATACATTGGACTATTTATTATGCAGCCACAGAAAGGAAAGAAGTTCCGACACGTGGCCTGCTATGCTCTGAAATATACTCACTGGAAGAAGCCAGTCACAAAGGGCTACAGATTGTACCGTTCAATTTTATGAAATAATCCATTTATATAAAATAATAAGAAATAATCTGAGGAGTCAAATCCATAGAGACAGAAAGTAGATATGGCTTCAGGGACAAGGGGGAGTAACAGCCAACAGGGGACTGTTTTCTTTTGTGATGGAAACATTCTGGAATCAGAGAGTGGAGATGGTGGTACCAACTCGTGAATACACCACCACCACGACCATGGTGCAAAATAACAGTGCATTTCATGGTGTGTGAATTAGACCTCAATGAAACTGGTATGCAAAACAGGACAGGTGAGAGGGTCCCATAGCAGGGGTGTCAAAGGGACGGCTGAATGGGATGTTCAGTCCAGGCTCTTCCTGGAAGATTCAGCCCATGCACACAACCCAGAACCACAGGGGCCCCCTCAGGTCCCCACAGAGGGTCTCAAATGGTCAGAGCACTCAGAATGAGGAACCAAGCCACTGGGACCTGCTCCCAAAACCAGCGCTCACCCCACTGCTCCACCTTGGGCTGTGAAACTGTGTACAGCCCCAAACCCAAAGCCAAGTACTCCCAAACCTAGTTAGAAATCGGAGACCCACCAGAGCATAAACCCTCATTATGGTTTTTTTTTCCCCAGTTTTATTATTTTTTTAATAAATTTTTGTGTTTTTTCTTAAAGGTTTTATTTATTTGAGAGAGAGAGAAAGCGAGAACATGAGAAGAGGGAGAAGCAGACTCCCTGCCAGGCAGGGAGCCTGATGTGGGACTCGATCCCGAGACTCCAGGATCATGACCTGAGCTGAAGGCAGTTGCTTAACCACCCGAGCCACCCAGGCGCCCTTTTTTCCAGTTTTAATTTAAACGATCTGTAAGCCAACATAGAGCTTGAACTCATGACCCCAAGATCGAGAGCCACATGCTCTTCTGACCAAGCCAGCCAAACACCCCACATCCTCATTCTGCTCGGTGCCACCCTCCCACCACCTATTTTATGCCAGAAAGGGTCACCTACAAGCAGCGGGGGAATGAAATTCACACCGACGTTCAAGTTTGGACATCAGGGCTTCCTCCAGCCCACAATTACTGGGGCCCACAGCACCTTGTTACTTCTGTATTATTTCCCATCATTTTCCATTTGTAAAATCTTTGCAAAGGTCAAACCTTCACACCATCTGCTAACTGCCCTGTGGTACCGCCAATGGGCTCACCAGGTGCCACGGCCTGGCTCATCACGGTTCAGAGTTCCTGCACTGCCCAGCCAGCCAGCCAAATGACATGATCAGTAGCCCAGAAATATGGCCACAGAGCTTGGGAGCCACCTGCATCAGACTGTCCAGCCATGGAGGCACGGGGATGCCAGCATCCCCAAGGAGGGCCTGCATACAGAGCCCCAAACATGCTCCTTTGGACTTCTGCCCTCTCCTGAAGGCTAGCCACTGGAGGCCCAAAATAACCACCATTTTCATTTTCCACCAAAATGGGCACCTGCATCTTCTACTAAATAAGCCAATACTGTTCTTAACGCATCGGGTCCTGTCATCTCTCTCCTAGTAGTTCCAAATCCACATAAGGGTGGGAGGGGGCCTTGAAGCAGAGAAACAAGCTCAGTCTGCTGTGTCCTCAGAGTAAAAGGAGCCCATGCAGGCTGGGGACCGCCCCAGCCCTGGCTCCCATTAACAGCCGTGTGGCCGTAGACGGGTCCCCTCTCCTCTCTGGGCCAACAGGTAAGGATGCCCCAGCGAGGAGCAGGCACAGCACCCCGTCCTGCTGGCACCAGTGCCCACCGGAGGGAGGGGGTGGTGAAAATCATCCCCAGGGCTGAACAACGGGGTTTGGTAATAGATTCGGTAAGGGGCGTGCCGGACAATGGTAAGACAAGATGGTTCTAGATCTTCTCCTTACGTGTAACAATAGCCCAACAGAAATATAGCTAATTTCTGATGTGATATAGGAATTTAAAAATGAAAAAGGACAAAATCTCATTAACAGTGTATCTTCTAAATGTATTCACCCAGATTCCATCTGAATCAGGGAAGTGACAGAACCCAGGGAAGTTTAAAATGCAATTAACATTGTCCAAGCCAGAGGTAGCAGACAAGAACCTAAAAAGATGATTAAAATTAGAAGATGAGCAAGGCTCTGTTTGAATGGTTATACAATGAATTTCAGCAAGTGATGCGACCAAATTAATTTATACTGAAGTTAACCACACTGCTGCTTAACTAAGGCCATTTTAAGTAATTAATTTTTACAGAGATAAGGCAGCCCCCTTCTGCAATCATCTCTCGTGGAGGGTGAAGGACTGACTGAGCCAGGAACAGGTAGATCTGGTTCTCATTCACAGAACACCACAAGGGTGGACCGGCCCGCCGTCTGCAGGCCAAACTGGGCCTCCCGAAAATGGAAATGGGTTTCTTTATATAAAAGGAAAAGCAGGGACGTCTAGGTGGCACAGCTACATGAATGTCCGACTCTCGGCTTCAGCTCAGGTCATGATCTCAGGATCATGGGATCGAGCCCCACGTCAGGCTCCATGCTCAGAAAAGATTCTGCTTGAGATTCTCTGTCCCTCTCCTTCTGCTCATCCTACTCATGCTTTCTCTCAAATAAATAAATCTTTACAAAAATATTCAAAAAAGGAGATGTCACTGGAGCCAATTAGAGTTAAGAACAGCCTAATATCAGAAGCAACGATTCCCTAATGAAGAATTACGGAACTGGGGCGCTCCCAGGGATCTCGGGTCACCCCAGTCTGACTGTCCTACCCTGCGGGTGACGATTCAAGAGGGTACCTGACACTCGTGCAGAGCCTGCTTTGTGTAAGGCTAAGAAATATGTCCAAGAAAGAGGGGGAAAATGGCCAAGACAGGACACCCGGGCTGGGACCCTTGCGCCACACCACCCATATCCCCAGGTCAATTGCAGAAGTTCTAGGTGACCCAGGAGCCAGGACTACTAACAATGCGGACGGTAGTAATGCTGATAAGACCAAATGCTAGGGCCCCCATGGGCCAGATCCAAGCTACGGGTCTCATGAACCTCCGAACAACCCTACGAGGAGGCCCTACCGTGGTCCCCTTCTTACAGCAAGAGGAAGGAAGCCTGGAAGAGACTGCTTCACCAAAGTCCGTCCCACAGTGAGGACCCACTGGAAGAGGACCAAGACTGGGCTGACCCCAGAGCCCATCACCGGAAAGCCAGACCGCCCTCCCCACCGGGATCCAAGCCAGAGTTGGGCAATTCCAGGTGCATGTCCACATCTGACCAAGGGATTATAACCAGAAGCCCGAAGGACCGTGGAGACGGTGCTGAGATCCGCTCCCAAGGGGAAGGAGGATGGAGCAAGCACCCCGGGTGTTACCTTCACCACCTCGCCGCCGTCCACTTTCATCAGCTGTCTCAGGTTCTGCTGCAGCAGGTTGGTGTTGGATCGCCACTTCAGAAGCCCCAGCAGGTCCACTGAAAGCACAGACCCAACGTCAGCTCCTCACGGCCGCTGCTCTGTCGCCCGCGTCACAGAGCGGGTGAGGGTCTCGATGGAAGTTTGAAACAGAAAATCCCACGCTATTTGGAAACATGTGCCTGCTCCGTACTTCATTTCTTTCTAGAACATACCTGACACCCAATACGGCTGGACTCATTATTTCCAACTACAATGATTTCCACACTGAAGCTTAACAACGCATTTGGGGGGCACCTCGGCGGCTCAGGCAGTTGGGTGCCCCACTGCTGATTTCGGCTCGGGTCATGATCTCAGGGTCCTGGGAAGGAGCCCCACGTCAGGCTCCATGCTCAGCGGGGAGTCAGCCCGAGAGTCTCTCTCCCTCCCTCTGCCCGTCCCCATACTCATGTGTCTCCTCTCTGTCCCAAATAGAGAAATCATTTTTTAAAAATGCATTCAGGAGCTTAATGAAAAAGGGCTGGCCTCTCCAATCTACAAGGTAGACAGCCCAGCAGAGCGTCTGGAAGAAGGCTGCTCACCCACACAGCACTGCCCTGAAATCGTCCAGCCAATAAAGCCATTATTCCTGCTTGAGAACATGGCTTTTTTTATTTTTTTTTAATTAAATAACATAAAATAAGAAATGTACCTGCAGGTACAGAAAAAGCAAGGTCACAGAGAGCCTGAACCACAGGGCAACTGCTGCCCTCGGCCCGGCCTAGCCTTCCAAGGCTGCTTGTTTCTCAGGGCTGAATCTGTGTTGTTTGTTTTCTAACAGAAAAACCACAGGCTGGATGGATGGGTTTTTACAGGCTAAATGCGGAAGACAATGTCCAGAAATGATTTTGTTTAAGGCAGCAAGATGTTCTTGAAGGCATGAAGACAGAACCCACAGCATCTCTAGGAAAGAACATGGGCCCACACAACCTTCCCTTGAAGTTATATTCATATCCCATTACGTGAAAAAATCACAATTAGCAAAGTGCATCCAATTTACCATTTATGCTCATTAGGAACAAACTTCAGCTACACAAAGTACTTCCATTAAAAAAAAAAAAACTCTAATTAATACTGAAAAGAAAAAAACAATTTTGGCAATAGGTAGCATTTCAGGGAACACGACACACCCAGTAAGGACTAAACCAGGTAAAAGGTTTTATTCCTGGGCTGAGCATCAAAACATTTGTTCTCATTTCTTCATCCTTTCCCCCAAAGTGCAGCTGGCAAGGGGCCCATGGAAATGAAAAGAGGACAGGAGCTGAACCACCATGTAAGAGACTCCACCATCCGCCGGGCCACACCACCACACGGGACCCTGGGCCAGGAACGCCGCCTCAGTTTACCTATCTGAACGATGAATTTGTTGCCAAATTCAGGGCTGGTGCCAGAACTAAATGGCATGACCTGTAGAAAGTACTCGGCAAGATGGCCAGGTGTAGATGGACACCAGCAGCTGTCCATCAACAAGAGGACCAGGAAGTGCAAATTGTAACCATTCATGGTGAAAGTTAAGAGGTTTTCATTTCTAAATGAAAATTCACCTGTTTTCTTCCTTCCTAAAGGAAAGTGAAGTAATGACAAAGGCCACATCCTGCCAGGACCTGTTCTTGGCCCCAAGGTTAAGGGAGATTTCCACCCCACAAGAGTTGTTTGTTTGGCTATTAAAGGCAATTAGTTAATAATCTGGATTCCATTCACGCAAAGTTGGTGGCACTTTAGGTATGGGGGAGGCTGAGGCTGACATCTGTAAGGTAAACCTGAGAAAATGAAGAACTGTCGGGGTGCCTGGGTGGCTCAGTTGTTAAGCGTCTGCCTTCAGCTCAGGTCATGATCCCAGGGTCCTGGGATCGAGCCCCGCATCGGGCTCCTTGCTCGGCAGGAAGCCTGCTTCTCCCGCTACCATTCCCTCTGCTTGTGTTCCCTCTCTCGCTGTGTTCTGTCAAATAAATAAAATCTTTAAAAAAAAAAGAAAATGAAGAACTGGCAAATGAACAGGGGAAGAGGGTCTGCGGGGGAGTGGCAGGGGGCATGTTTTAAGAGAACAGAGCTCGACCAGCGCCCCGGCGCTCCCCGACCCAGCCCTCGTTCCAGGGAGCCACCGAGGTGTGGCCCGTGGTCATTCTGTGTTTTGTGACTTCTCTCTAATTACATAGGAAGCTAATTGAGGAGAAGAATCACCTCCTAACCCTCTCCTTTTATCCCCCACAGCATCCAGTAAGGCTGAGAGCAGAGATGTTTAATACAAACCTCGATGAATAATTCACCCACCACTTTTCCCTAAGTAAAGGAACTTTCACAGGAACAAATCACAGACGCAGAAAGATGACTCCCGGAATGAGAATCTGGGGCTCACTGCTCAGACGCCAAGTGGGGCTCCTCCATCTCCCAACAGCACCTGCCACACCGCCATCCCCAGAAGGAGAGTCATTGGCAGGTGTGCAATGAAAGCCCAAAGATGTCCCCTGGACTCGGTGAGCAGCATCACCCTGGAATTTCCTTGTTGCCCGGCAACGGCTGCTGCGGAGAGCGGGGTACCGGCTCCCTCGGTTCCAGGGAGGGAACTACCCTGTGACCAATGACAGCCAAGGAGCTGGAAGGTTCGAGGAGGGGTCGACCTCATACCCTTGGGAGACTTCTGCTGCTTAATACCTTGGGAGATTTCTGGTTCACAGTCCCCTTCTCCAGCAATATGCGGATTAAGAAGGATCCGACTGGGCCCCCCAACCTAACTGTTCCTTGGAACACTGTTCTGAACTTCCAAACGTCCTTCTGAAGCATGTGACCCATGCCTAAGATGGGTAGCTTCCCACGAAGTGAAAACGGCAACGCCCAGCAGCTCTCACTCGTCCGGCACGTGATGAAAAGCCGAGTGTCACACGTATGGGACAGTGACTCACTGGTGAGGCTGCCGTTGTCATGAGTTTAATGAGGCCCTGGACAGTGCAGCCGTCGGGCTAGGGAGGGAACTAGCAGGACCACATCCAGAGAGCAACATTTGACCCATGGGGCGCCCTTTCCATAACACAGTCCCAAACCGGCACCTGCTTTGCTGACCACATGCTCCCTGGGCACGAAAGCTACGTGCTCCCGGTGCATTCTGCAGCCATCCCCACACTTGCACAGAGCCCGATGGCCAGGTACGGGTTCACATTTGCTTATGGAGATCACTGCACATCGCCAGCTGGGAGAATTCAGAACGCCTCAGGCAAACCGTGATGATGGAGGTAACATTAGAGAGACACGCCCAAATGGCCTTCCCGCATTTGAGTGACACGCTCCCCCACACACTGACTCACAAGACAAGCGGTGAGGAGGCACAGTCTGTGAGGCCAGCAGGATGGTGGCACCGAGAGTGGGAACACCCAGCCCGCTCTCCACTCCAGTGCCATGGCTTCCTGATGATGGGGTCCCTTCATACCACATTTATCCAGTTAGAGTCCAAACAATGACTGTCCCTCGGGCAAATCCGAGACTACTGCCAAGATTTATGGGCGATCCCCAGGGACACAATTCAAGATACAAATAAACATTAATAATCAAAATCCATCCTGGGTGGCAAAGAGGAAAAATTTGGATTTTCAATCTGAGTTTTGAGGTTAATTTGCGCAGTCCCTCTGCACGGCCACATGTGGGGGACACAATCTGTTAATGGAGTTAGCGTGCAGAGGCGGGGCTGCTGCATTCAGACAGCGCGTGGGGACCAAGGCGTGCCCCGGGCCACACGGCCACGTCGCTGGGGGGTCTGCAAGCAGGGGGAACGAGGCAGCCCAGCCGGCCCCACACAGAACGCCAGGCCCCCCCTGACACCGCGCCTCAGTGTGACTCCATCAGCCAGGGGCCGTATCTCATGGCCAGGGACCTAGAAAGGTCCTCGGAACTGGCCTCTCAAAGTAGAGCCAACTGGTGATTCTCTCAGTGGGTAGCTGGGAGATGGGAAGGCACACACAGAGCCGGCAGCTCAGATCCTCCGGCGTGTGTAACCCCCACACCCCCCCGAAGCCCCGGAGGCAGACGTCACACCAACGTGCGTGCGGACGCGAGGGAAGTGAGGGAAGTTCAGCTTCACAGGCCCTCATTCAAGGTCACTTCCAGGGTGAACACAGGGCAAGGGCTCTGTACCGGGTCTTTGGTCTGACTCCAAATCCCGTGTGTTTCCCTTACTCCATGCCACCTTTCTTTGAAAGCGAACCCAATGGTTTATCTCTCTTTAAGGTTAATGCTTAGACCAAAATTATAGTGAATTTTCAAATGTGGAGGGTGCCGCACCCCCTTCTGGCCCAAGGACATCCATTCTGGCCAGCGGCAGCCCACAGAGGATGCGTGGAGTGGAGAGCGAGCTGGGAGCCCGAAAAGGATGGTGTCAAGGGAGGAAAACTGCGGGGTGAAGACGGGGCCATCCCCAGACTCACCGTTCTGGGTAAGTTTGGTGGAGCACACGAGAGTTGAGATCTGGAAGGAGTCTTTGCTGATCGTGCAGCTCCCAAGACTCTGCATGCCCCTGCCTGTGGCCGAGTGGGCCTTCTCCTCCAGCTCTGCTTTGGTGGACGGCAGGCTCAAGTACGTGGCGGCGTCCTCCAGCTTCTTGGCCTCAGCCTGTGGGTTGAATTACGGGACCCTCAGAAGGAAGGCACAATCAGTGACCCCTACTTCTTTTCTATCCCTCGCTAGCCTTAATCCTTTTAACCATCATGACCTTAATCCTTTTAACCATCATGATGTTTGGTCTTTATCATTTGCAAAACTGTTTACTTTAACAATCACCCTTATTCGTGTAGATTCATTCCTGTTAACATTTGTTGTAATCCTAATGCCGTTCTCATTAGGAACAGCGAAAGGGCTGGTCATCCAAAACATCCATTAGGGTAAGTGAAACTAAAGAGCAGCTTTCTCACAAAAACGGGAAACCTCAGCTCAGCCCAAGAGTCCCGGAGAGGAGTGAAGCCGTCCATACCAGAAATACAGCACCAAGTGAGCAGCATACCTTGTAGACGATGAGATCGTGCTCCCCGTCCCTCAACGTGGTCCCATCATATCTCATGAGCTTTACAAAGGCTAATGCAAATATTTTCTCAGATTTATCCTTGGCTGCAAGAGAAATCAATCAGCATCGTCAACCAACGTCATGGCAAGATCACATAAAAAGCTACAAAGGTTTCCTTTCCAAAAACACAACAAAACTGCATTTAGTTAAAGAAAACCAAAAGAAATGGGAAAATGGGAGTGTGTTGGCTAGGAGGAAGACTCCTCTTAATGGGACCAGTGGTGCGCAAATTAACCTGTAAATTCCAAGTAATTCCAATCAGAATCTCATGGACAGGTTTCCTCATGGAACCTGAAAATGGATTCCCATGGTCACGAGAAGCAGGAGGAAGCCTGAGAGCACAAGGAGTGGGGAGGGAGGACCTCTGCAGACCTAGATACCAGCAGCGTCTGGGAAATGACCACAAACACAGTGCAGCTTAACATCGGGGACACACAGAGGCAATGGGAGTGACAGGGCCTAGAAACACAAGGCGGAGGGCAGTCCAGTCGGGACAGGCCATTCCCTAAGAACACTGGCTATCAGCAAGGAAAAACAGAAATAGATTCCTACCGCATGACGTCCACTAGTATAAAGTCAGGTGGAGGGAACACATGAACGTGAAATTTTGTTCTCTGGCAAGAAAGCTCCTCCCCCAGATACCTGGATGTGGGTGAGACTCATTCCTTCCCTTCTTCCACGTTTCGGCTGACAGATCCCCTCCTCCGAGGTGACCAGACCATCTAACCCAGTAAATCATGACCCGGTCACACTCTGTCCCCTTCCCCGATGCGTTTTTCTTCACAGCTGCTACGGAGTGGATTGTGCCCCCCCAGTCTAGCACTAGAACCCTAACCCCCCCCCCACGTGACTACAGCGGAGACGCAGCCTGTAGGAAGGGGCCTCGAGGTAAGTGAGGCCTTAAGGGGGGAGCACTGATCCCACAGAACGAGTGCCCTTCGAAACAAGAGAAAGAGACGGCAGAGCTCTCCTCCTCTGTTGGTTCACAAGCTGAACGAGCATCCCCACCAGACCCCAGGGGGCCGGCGCACCGCTCTCGGACTCAAGCCTCCAGAACCATGAGGAGGTACATTTCTGTGGTTCAAGCCCCCCCCCCCCGTCTATTCTGTGACGGCTGCCTGAGCAAACCGAGAGGACAGTCCCGATCCCCGCAAGGCCACCACGGCTTATCATTCGTCAGCTTCGCCGCACACCTGTCACTGTTACGTCCCCCGTGCCTGCGACAGAGCCTGCCGTCTGTGACGTACTCAGTAAACGTGTGTTCTAGCTGGGGAGACGCAACCAACCGGCCCTCTCGCTGGGTGATAGTGACGTGTGAGGGGGGCATGGTGGGAACAGGGATGAATGGCTAGATAGTGGGACAAGGTCTCTGAGAAGATGGACAACGTGGGAGCCGGTGCGTAAACCTTCCTAGAAGGGACACGACCAAAGGCAGAGTCCCCCAGCAGCCCCAGGCTTGGCCCGTTGGGGACAGAGAGCCAGTCGGCTGGTGAGCAGTGGGGGGGTGAGCAGGCCTGGGGCCAGAGCACGAGGCAGGTAAGGAGTCTCCACTGGAGCAGCAGATTCTGCATGGATCCTGCGAGATGCCGCTGAGCACAGCATGGAGACACTGCGTTTCAGAACCATAATCTTTAAAATCACACAGCCTCCATTCTCTATTTCAGAGATGAAAAGAGAGGCACACCTGGGTGGCTCAGGCAGTTGAACCTCTGCCTTCCGCTCAGGTCATGATCCCAGGGTCCCAAGATCAAACCCCGCATCGGGCTCCGCTCTAAGGACAGAGTCTGCCACTCCCTCTCTCTCCGCCCCTCCCTCAACTCTCTCGCACTCTCTCTCTCTCAAATAATAAAATCTTTAAAAATAGAGAGAGAGAGAGATGAAAAGACAGAGGTCAATGGAAGAAGGAGCACATCCACCCACCTTGAGTCAGGGGTTCGAAATATTTACCCCGAGTCGCCACCACGGCACAAGACAATGCATCTCGATAATCTTTGCAGTCCTGGTGTCTCTGAGTACCTGGCATACAGCAGGTGCTCAGTAAATGCTGGCTAATTAGGAAGATGAAGGAATGACTGAACTACCGAAATTAAAGGGAGGGATGAGGGCAAAAAAATATGCACCCCAGAAATAAAAATAATAATAGTAACTATGTAAAAGGGCATACAAAATGTAAACTACCACAAAGTTCAGGGGAGGAAGAAGAGATCTCCATGCAAGGAGCTAGGGTTCAAAAGGCCACGTGAGCATCCCCGTCAGCACACGGGTCCCCATGATCCTACTAATAAGTAGGACAAAATAACATCATGCAGCTTTGATTAACATCCTATACCTTGACCTCAAGGCCACGGGCAGCACTTACTACGTGCTCACTGGCAGCCACTGGAGGAAACAACAATTTTACAGGATGCCAAGGACACAGGAAAGAGGGCCGCCCCAACCGAGCCAGGCCCCCTGAGAGCCCGGGAAACTCAGCCCCTGGCCGGCCGGACCCGGAGCTGCGCAGCCGCTGGAGTTCGGGTGAAACAGGAGCACACGCGCCTGGAATTGCTCACAAGCGGCTGGACTGTCAGTCTTATCACCAAACCTCCCACCCCCGGGGATGGATCCCAGCCTGAGAAATCCCATCACTGGTTCCCCGTGCTCACATCACTTTAGGGGAAAAGCAGCTCACTGCAGAGGCCGGGGGGCGGGCAGCGTGGCCTCGCTCCCCGTTTCTGACCGTGCGTGTCTGCGCTCAGCGAGGCCGAGGAGGCCCCAGGGGCTGCGGTCGCTCCCGCAGTGCACGGCTCAGGACCGCGTCAGCCACACGCTCCCGGGGCTCCGCACGGTGCCAGAACCGCACAAGCCACGGCCAGGGAGCCTCATTAATTATGCAAATGTGTGGTGGCGTGTCGGGTGACAGCATCTTGTCTGTAACGAGTACTTAGGACAGACAAGAAAAACAAGTATTTTGAAAATTAAAATGCTACAGAAGATATCCCTCTGCCCTCATGTAATTTATTAACCAGAGAGAACAAGCTCGTCGTAAAGGGTGAGCGTGCCTTTGAGACAAGTTTCTGTGGATTCTAAACTCTGCCCTTGCCCCAGTGCTCCCACCGTCTTCCCCGAGGCCCGCTCCCACCCAGGGCCATTCCACTGGTGCCGGCCGCCCGGCCACCGGCTCCCTGCATGCTTCGGCCAAGGAACAACCTGCCCCCAATGTCCCCGTCCACACACCCTGCACCTCTGCCTCCTGCTCCACGATCCTCCCAGGCTGACCTCACTCCTGAGCTCAAACTGAAGTTTGGAAAGAGAATTTTCTCTGTGAGGTGTGGGCAGCTGGTGCTAAACTAAGACCAGAGGACAGAAGTGGCCTCGCCACGCCCCTGAGCTGTGGGGGTGGGGCGCTCAAGCCCACAGACTAGGTTTGAACCCGAGCTCCCCCACTGACTAACTGGGTGACTTTGGGGGACTGAGCTGGGGTCTGTGAGCCCCAGGTTCCTCCACCGGAAGTGCAGAGCGATGACCACAGTGACGGCACACGGGGCTGTCGCGGGGGAGGACGGATCCAAACGGCACAGTAAGAGCACGTGAATGTCAGCTCACATGTCTGAGCTGCTCTTCTCACCCCACGGTTCTGGGCACCAAAGAGGACCACGCACAACCAGCAGATTAACTAGGGCCCCGCTCTGCTGAAACCCTGGCACTGGACAGAGGGTGGGATGGTGCTGCAGATCCACCTGCCCTGTACCCCACAACAGCCCGTCTCCGGGCTGACATGCGTGCTCTCCACATCGCAGCCCTGCGGACCACGTGAACAGGCCTCCCCAGCTCTTCTCAACAACAGTGGGGGCCTGGCTCCTCGCTGGCCCCACAGTGAGGTCCACCTTCCCCCAGTTTCACCCCTTTGCGCACGTACCCACTCTTCTGCACCCCTTGCCTGTGTGGGTCCCATACCTTAGAAAGCGCCAGGTCAGGCAGGCCCCCTTCCAGAAACAGCACGAAGGATGGACACCTTACTACACAGGAGTGGCTTCTGAGAGACGCCTCCCCTATGCCAGACATCGTGCCACAGGCTCGGCAGCCTCCATCCCGCTTGGTCAAGACCCCCGGGCATTTATCCTCCAGATGAAGCTTCTGTGAGCCAGGGCAGAGGACCCCCACCCAAGTGGCCCCCACAGGGTTGTCATGGCAAACACGGCCCCCCAGACCACCCTATCTCTCAAAGCAACAGCACTCACAGTGCAGCCAATCTTACTGGGCGTTGCTGTCCCAAATCTTAGCTCACCGCCCTGTGGGTACAGACCACAAAGAGCAGGGAGAGATCCCGCTGTCTGCCACGATGTCTTAGTGTCTAACACAGGGCCGTGTCCTTAGCAGACAAGAATGAGCACGACGAGACGAGCCCCAGTCATCGATGAAGGACTCTTCTGGAAAGGCAGGGATCTGAACCCCAATTCTTCCCTCCCGGCTTCTCGGCATCTGTCAGCACCGCACCATCTCCTGCCAGAGACGCTCGCCCGAAGCCAGACATGGGGGCCGCCCACAAACACAAAACGGGTCTCGAGGTTTTCCATCCCGATGCAAATGGCATTAAGAGCAAATTTCTGAAATCTACTTTGCATTTCAGGGACTTTTCGGACAGACGGAACAGCGTTACAAGTCACATGGAAGAAAGGAAATAGAAAAGAAGAACAGGAAGTAGCAGCAGGAAAAATCTGAAAAGAAAATTAGGCTCTCCTGTCATCAGCGCAGTGAAAAAGAGCCAATAACATTTTCCAGACACAGGTCAACATGGAAAGGACCTAAAGGATTAAGACAGCATCTGTTAGGATCCTTTAGTTCTAGAACAATGCAGAACAAGTGAGAAGTGCACCCTACGGAACTTTCCCCAATTCTTCCTTGCCAACAACAGAGTCTAAAATCAAAGGATTACTCACAGTCCTGTGACGACCTGTGGCGGAAGGTAAACCGGAGGTGACTTCGGTTGACGTCCTCAATGGGAATGGCCACCTGTGCAATTGAAAAAGGAAGCTTCAGCACCTGTACCATATCTTCTCCCATTAATGGTTTTGTTCAACTGGAGATACTGTACAACTGTACATTTCCTCCCAACAGGGATGAAAATACTGTATGCCTAATCCCCGACAGGACTTTGCTAAAGGCAAAATGCTTTTGGAAGATTTAAACAAGACGATAATGCAAGGGACAGCAAACCGATTCTGCAAGACATTAGAAGATTTCGTAAATGTTCACGTCCTCACCGTTGAAAGTCTATTTTGTACGAGTTGCCATTTTCCTAGTAGCCCTTACTGGAGGTGTCCACGGTCCCTCCACAGCTGCAGGGACCTGCTCTCAGGCAGCAGGAAGAAAGCTTTCCTGATGTGATAAGCAATCAAAGAAGAAAGACCCCATGCATGTTGCCTTTAACCAAAGACCGTCCCCAACTCTCCCAGCTACAACCTGTCGTCTAAGGCCAACCCCAGGCTGGGTTTCCCAACGTTCAAGCCCTTGGCACAGGGGCTGGGGTGTGCCACGGTGGGCTGCCGTGCTGATGTCAGCAAGCCACGTCAGGAGACCAGTGTCACCCCACGGACGGGGACCCGTCTCCGCAGCCACGTCCTCTATACATTGTCACCTCTATTTTTTCCCATTTGGTGTAAAGACAGCATGCCACACACATAACAGGCCAAGGAAGAGAAAGATAATAGCTATCTTTAAAGGACTCAGTCATTTGTCTCCATGAAAGTCCTATTTTTATGTCCGAAAGGAGATGAGAGTAAATGTATTCCAAGAAATGCCGGCATGGTTCCTTAGCAACCTTGAACGACTTTGTTGGGAGAGCTCCTCTGCCTGCTCAGGGTGCCCACTGGCGAGCAGCCCCGGGCTGGGTGGGAGCTGGGGACTTCCTCGGGATACAAATGAGCATTTCATAATCAACCCCGTGGGATAAAATGACCATGTAAATGATACCTTAACGGTCTCAAACCAACGTGGCTGTTTTACTTGGTAGTAAATCACAGACTTGTACTCTGAAATCGCTTCATCACCGGCGCCCGGGAAAATCACATGCTTTAAAAGAAGGCATAAAGAGTTCACATCAGACCTCATAGAGCTTGACACTGCATCCATCTCCCCACCTCCCGCCCCCATTAGATGAGCTAAGCAGAGCGCTGCAGGAATGCCAATAAACCCCATCACAAATGGAATATGCTCGCAGCAATGGAAGGACAGATCCATCTGGAGCCGGCGCGGCCAGCAGACAATCTCACTCGCAGACATTTCAGCATCTCGATGGCTATCAGTATAGGGATGCCACTGTCCTCCATCCTTCATACCCTCACCCCTAATAGCCTTAACATTCAGATCTGCAGGAAGTTGCCAGATTCACTCAGTAGGTCCAGGATGAAGAGCTAGAGGCTAAGAAAGAGGTGGCAACGCTCCTTCCCATTCTACCAGCCATAAACACTGACCACTCAGCTCCAGCGGAAGCAATGCCAAGAAAGCCCAAGTGGCAAGGGCAGCACTGCCTGGCAGTGACCCTGGACAGGGGCCACCCACACAGAAAGGATGCCACCCTCACCGCCTGGAACAGCTGAGCCTCAGGTGCACACACGGGGCATTGCTCTCAGACACGTGAGCCCAGAGGAGCCCAACCCGCCACCCAGGGTCCAAAGTCATAGCTGGCAGGGACACCTGCTCTGGCGTGGTCTCCAGTCATCAGAGGAGGTCACTGTCCCCGAGCACCGCCCAGCACGCCGAGTCCTGCAGGCCACCGTGGTACCCACCACCACCCAGGAGAGCACGAGGTCAGAAGCCCAGATTCAAAATCCAGTTCCACCCCCCACCAACTCTCTGACTCTCTACGAGACTTCCCCAGGCCTGTTTTCCTATCTCTTAGATGGTGCTAATAACAGCGTCTGAACTTCTAGTGTGACCATTAGACCTCTGAGCCTTAGGTCTATGCTGGCAAATGAGGCCCTGTGATAGTGCCGGGAAAGAGGGTGTCAGGACCGCAGGGGTCTCCCGAGGCAGGCGGCAGCCAGGACCCCGACTATGCCTGCCCTTTACGGCGAGCTGGAAAAAGAGGTGAAGAGTAAACTCTCATCCCCAGAGATGGATCACGTAGCCCCAGCTACATCTTTTCCTGTTCTGCAGCAGAGCCAAGAAAACATTTGGAAAGTAAAGTTTCAACATCACCGATAAAGCTTTGCAATAATAAATACCTCCAGCCGCTTCCCGTCTTCGTCGTAAACAGACACCGTAACCTCCACATTCTTCGCTGTGGTTTTGCTTCCTTTATCAAAATCGCCTTGAACTAATGTTACGTAGATATCATTTCGAACATCCCCTGGGGGAAAAATTATACCTTCAAAACCAATCCATTACTCATAATGAAACGGGGACTTCTCCAACACTGTTGAAATGGCTACCAATCCTAGCAGAGGGTTATACGTACCGTATAGATGGTTACAAAATATTTTCTACAAAACAGTCTTTTAAAGGCATTTAAAGGCATGACAAAAGCAGTTTTCAGCATCATCATCCTAAGATCACAACGAGGAGGAGAAACTTCAAGGTCCTGAATTATCTGCACCTCGATGGGCAGCTCATGCCCATGGCGACTCGACTGCCGCCGATGGGTCTGCAGGGACCGTCCCCTCCCCAGCGTCCACGGCTCAGCCTGACTCCCATCACCATCGCACGGTGGACCACTGGCTGTGTTCTCGGCGTACAGGCAGCCCAAGATTATCACACCATCAACGGCACATGTTGGATGACAACTAGCAATACTGGCTTCCTCCGCATTATTCTAAGGACTTGAGCCAGAAGCGAATCGGGAATTAGAACCACAAGCCAAGGTCCTGAGTTGATGTCTGGAAACAGGGACTAGGGGTGGGTCAAGGGACAAGCTTTCTGCCTACCTCCTGGTGGGCAGCTGTCAGGATCAGAACAGACCTGTGCATTTTAAAGTGAGATGGGCCATAAATTGCACAAAAATAACAACAAAAACAAAACACAGACACAAGTAAACTCAAGACGCTTCTTCCTACTGAGAGCCCATGAGGCCCCTAGTAATGGTCTGGCTGGGAAGACTTAGCGAGCTTCATTAGCCGCATGATTTAGAGCAAGCATCACCACCCAGTGCCTGTCCCTCTGCCATCCAGTCACCTCCCACGCGGAGCCCCCTGCCCTCCCACGGGGATGGGAGGGACGGGTCCGTCAAGAGCAGCAAATGGCCCACTATGGGCCAAGAACAATCCCCTTGCGTTCTTGTTTACTCCCTTTCTTTCTTTCTGCTCTATTCCAGCTTTTAATGTATCCAACTATTAAATTAAGCCTCCATTTAAAAGTCATTATTATAATAATCCCAGTGGGTCATTTCCGCAGCCACAGACGCTGCTGGGAGATGGAGTGCGGCTGCAGCCAGTAATATTGACCGTGCAAGATGCTAAGAGTGATGGAGCCCAGACCAGGGGCAAGAGGCAAAGCTGCCAGGCCAAGACCTGCCAGCAAGCCCTGAGCGGCCGCAGACGCGCTCCGAGCCTCCCGCACCACCCGCCGCTGTCGGTGAGGCTGGCTAGTCCGCACGACCCCTCAGCCTGCACATTTTACCAAAGCACAAAAGCCGTCATAGAAAAGAGCTGCAAGAGCTTCCTAAAGGCCTCACCAGCCTGACAGCCGTGACACGCTGGGGGCAGGGAGGTGGTGAAGCCCACGGTCTCACTGTCCTACTGGCCTAGACATCCGGACTCAGGGCCGGCCCCGAAGTCAGACCTCTCCTCCAGGGAGGAAGGAACTGCAAGCAAGCACAGGTGGACTCACAACCCCTCTGCCTCGTGCAGGCTTCCAGCCACCTTCCAGGCTCAGGAAAACTCTGTTCCCCACCAGGATCCTTCGGAAAACCTGCAGGATTTCCAGTGGCTCACGGAAAGGCAGAAAAGCCGGCAAAAAAACACAGGTGACACAGCAGGCTCTCTCACTGTGAAAAGGACATGCCTTTCTCTGTAAAAAGCATCTCCATAAGACAGGACAAGATGGGACAATGCACAGGTCCTACCAAGCTAAAGGCCAGGGACCTGAGCGAAAACACCCCAGGCTGTCTCTTTCTCTCTCCCCCAAGGGTACCATGCGGCGCCCACGACCTGTCGATGATCCCCTGGCCAGAGAACACGGTGACTTACTCTAGCTAGAACCCCACACTCCAGGAACCCTGACTCCCAGCTCAGTACACAGAACCCATCAGAGCCAACGGTCAGATGTATGGCTTCCATGGAAATCTACAAGGATATTATTTTAGAGGTCTGGACTTACCTTTTAAGTTGGTCAATTCTAAAGGGAAATACAACCAGTACAAGCTAGACATTTCCTGGGTCTCCCTTTGAACATGAGGCCGTCCTAGACCAACCAAGATGAATGCCCAATGTCATCCTAACCTATAAATTTCATCTCAAGTCCACACGCAAGCCATACATCCACTAAGAGCTCCAAATTAATTTGCCGTGTGGAGACTTGACTCCTGCCCATAGAAAGTATCCCTCGGTTTCACAGTGGGCTGGATATCATGCTTCCTTCCTGTACAGGAGAGCCGCTATGATCCAGCCTAACCAATCTGAGATGTCCTTTACATCAATTCACCAGTCAGAGCATACCGTGACCCACAGCAGCCCTAAAAGATAGAGGAAGCACAAAGACCATGTCCCCACCTGCCCTAAAATAAACAAAGCAATAATTATGACAACATCCGCACTGGGCAGAGAGCTCCCCCTGTGAGTACGCAGAAAGGCCCTATAAAGGGACATCACAGGGAATCCTTGAGTGTGGGGAGGTGTGACCCCTTTTTTCTACTGCTCGTTAGTTGTGTAACTTTAGGCTACAGCTTAATTTCGATCACAATTAGTTCAACACCAACATGTAGACTTCCAAGATCCTTAAACAGTTCTTAATGTGAGCATTATCTGCAAACCAAAAAGTATCCCACAGATATAAAGGAAAATATTCACGGGCTTGCACAAGATCTCATGAGGATCAAATCAGATTATTAATATGAATGTTATTTGGAAACTGAAAAGTATTATGTAAATATGAGATTAATCTTAACACGGAATTCCATTATTGGTTTAAGAAGCTTAACATCCATTACTGAGCCTGAGCGATAGTAATAAGTAATATGAACCGAGCGGGTTCCAGGTGTCAACATTCCCTTGCTCCCCCTCCTTCCTTGTTTTGATCAGATGTCGACCCAAACATGCGTCGCATGTCTGCAGCTCCCTCCTACAACCCTTGCTGTCGGGAGGAGCCTACGTCTAGGTGGCGAATGTGCACGTGCCACCCCCCCAGCCCATCGCTGTCCGGGGGCGGCAGGCCAGTCGGCAGGATGCCCAGGCTCCCTGCTAGGCAACACTGGGTCCAAAGCACGCTATCTCCTATAGGACACTGGGGTCTGGGAAGTAGGTGGGAGCTACCAGGGCCCTTACCCAGAAGACGAGGTCAATGCACACAGGAGACAACCCAGGAGAGGTCACTATGGAGAAACAGAGCCCGTGCCTGGCTGTCTCTGTCACTCAGGGGCCTGAGCCGATGACTCTCCTTAGGGCTCGGCCATTTGAGCTGCCCTTGGGTTTTCTGTGACTTTACCCCCTACAGCATCCCAGCTCCAACACACCCTCCAGGTAGGAATTATCATTACTCTCCTTTAGAGCAGCCGAGCACAGCTGAGCAAGGTCGGGGAGGGGCCCTGGCACAGCTCCAAACACAGGCCGGACTCCAGGTCCTGCATTCTCATTTCTGGGGCTGACGGCGGGTTGAGGCTGGGGACCACAGCGGTAAAGAGACGTTTAACCCACAACCGACCCCGAGGGCCATTTTTCAAAGCCTGGAACATAGTAGGGTCCATTTACCTAAACTGTGTCCCTAAACTTTGAACACATTCTAGATGATTCCAAAGCAGTCACAGGACCTTCACCGGGAAGCTATGTGACCATCAGAAAAGGGCTGCCTTCATCCTGGAGTGAACAAACCATGTGATTGACCCATTGAGCAGAACCTAAAGTGAAGCCCGCAGGGCCCTTGAAAGGGCCCCATGCTCCA
>CM053617.1:66335713-66352256 GCA_028646535.1 Procyon lotor | reverse complement strand
TGATGCCCTTGACTCAGGCAGCTCCAAGCCAGCAGATGGCTAAAAACAATTTCTGATGATGGTCTCTGACAGTTCCTTCCTTCCAGAAAAGCTAAAATGGCCATGGAAAGTGGATTTCCACCATTTATCATCACCTACGCATGGAGGACTATTTGCCTGACCCACACAGATTCTCACCAATCACCTTCCAAAAGAGGGGCCACCTGAGAAAATAGAGAAAGTGGGCAAATTTCACCCAATCCACACGACTACCAGACACTGGTTTTTGTTAACACAGCTCTCTGCACCCTCTAAGGGCAGCACGCATGGGGGCTTAGCAGTGTGATGTGGGAGGGAGAGTTTCTCAAGTGCAAGTTCAGCATCAGGCGCAGTTGGCAAAGTGCTAGGGGCTTTAACCAAAATTTGCTGTCCTGCTTCCTGAGCAAACAAGAGCCCCCGCTCTGGAGTGAGGCAGAAACGAGCACCTGAACGCGGGCAGTGGGGCAAGGGGCGCTGGGATCCGGGGCCACCCAGCACAGCCAGAGAGGGTTCCCCGTGTGAGATTTAGTGCAGGCAGCAAAAATCTACTCAGCGGCCCTGGTGGTTTCCAGGCACCTGTTGTGTGAAAGGAGCTTCTGACCGCGTTCTCCTGGCATCTGGCCCCAAAGGGTTTACACAGGAGGATCAGAAACCACAGCTACTAAGCTGTGCGGGAGGGGCACGGGCACCACGATTCACGCTCCTCCTGCCTACAAGGAAAGCCGGAATTTCTCATAAAGAATTATCACAGAGACAGGAGCAGTCGGGCAGGAAGACAGTGGCTGAGCAAGAAAGCAGACCCAAGGGTCCCAAGGCTGGGAGCTCTACCGGGTCTCGGTTGTTCAGGACACACCTGAATCCTAGGATGCTCCCAAGAGCACAGCTGATGTCCACACGTGCATTTGGAAGGAGGCGGAAAGAGGACAAATGAGCTGGCCTCACCAGTGTCCACAAGCAAAGACATCCCTCCCTCTCAGTAAAGCTGCTCCCAGGCACCATGAAGCCACAGAAGGAGGAGTGGAAGGCAGAGAGGGGACACCCGTAGAGGCATGAAACGAGCAACTGCTGAAGCCAGGGTCATTCGAAACCAGTCCAGACAAACTACATCTGTGCGAATAGCTAGACAAAGGACGGTTCCACAACGCGTGGAAGTCTAGATGACTGGAGGCCAAGTCCCCTCTCTGCACTGCCCACTACGAAACCAGAGTATCCCTAATGGCTTCACAGCTGCCTCATCTTCCAATGAGGATTTCAGAAGAAAAAACGCGGCTCGAGCTGGGCTCTTAGCAAATGACGGCTACACAGGACAGTGGCTCCCACCTGTCCAGCAGGGCCCGGGTGCAGGGTTTCCGGGGCAAGTAGGGCGGGCAGGTCCTGTGCGGCCTTCGGAAGCCTTAAGTTACAGGCTCCCATGAGGAGTCCCGCCCAGTGAGGAGATCAGGAGAGGCAGAGGTAAGAAACAGAAGTAAAACGAACCCTCTGTCAAGTGTACGTAGCTATTAAAGCGTGTGCGTTAACGTGGACAGAGCCTAATCACAGCTTAGAATGCACATTATTTCAAAAATCATAGAATAAAACTGGAGGGCCGTAATTAGGTTTTGTGAAGCTAAGCCCGGAAAAGCCACCACGGAACTGGGTCAGGGAGTGTCCACCACAAGGATCGAGGCGTAATTGCAGGTCGTGGCTTCAGAAGTTCAAAGAACCTCGCATGCAAATGGCCCTGGAAAGCAGAACCTTTCTTTTGCAAGCAACTCGGGCAGTTTAAAATAGTTCTGCGCCAGAGGAAAACAAGCACGCATGAGCTTTTGCAAGTCTGTTGTCATAGAAGATAATGTGAGACTGAAAATCATAGGCAGTATTTTTTTTTTTCCTGAAGTCATTACCCCCAGGTCCTTCTCCCCCACCTCCCGTGTGTGAATAGGATGTGACATTCCACCAGGAAGAGGACTGTGCCTTTCGTGATGACAGGTCAGCACTGAGCCGCAGCCCAACAGCCCCACCACACACGCAGAGCTGCTGTTTCTGCGCCTGCACACTGTTCAGAAGAAATTCGGGGTGGCCCACGTGTCAGCCTACAGCTTTGTTAGGTTCAGAGAAAGAGATATATACGGGAAACTCGCAGACACACAAACGGGATGGGATTGATTTCCTCTCACAGTGTGACGAATGAATGGAAATGCAAAGGTTCAGAAAAGAGGACTTACCTTCTTAGACTTTTTCCTTAAGGTGTAACCTCTGTACCATCCTAAACAAACACAAAGTTGCAACAGTTAGAAGGAGAAGACACCCCAGGGCCCTCACAGTACCTTCCTGTCCTAGAGAATTCACTGCTTGGCAGAACCAGGGAAATCAGTCTGTCACCAGAATTCGAGGGAGGAAGTTAGTGCTCAATGGGGTAAATTCCCCATCCTAACACTGTGGAAATACACCAGAGGTTCTAGAGAGTGCATCTCAAATCGGCCTGGCTGGTGACCTTCCAGGACACCCCACCAGCTCATCTCCATCTGCTGCTGGTGGCCTTCAAGCCGTCTACTTGAAGTTAGGCCGCACCGTCCCAGGAGGAAACATCACCCTTTTGACCACTCATCCCCGAGAGGGCTCCTTGGGTACACATTTCCCTATCTGCCCTTCTAACTGATTTGGACCAGGGTCACTGCCAAGTGCACGTACCAGTATCCCCAGATCAAGAACGGCCCTGCGACAGAGGACCTATTGAGCACTAACTTCCTCCCTCCTCAATCCGGAGACGCCATGCCCCGGAGCAGCCGTGATCTCACAAAGTGTGTCTGTGGCAAAGCCTCAGCCCCACACAGGAAGCGCCAGGCCCAGGAACACAGGCCCACCTAGCCCTGGGGGTGCGCCCAGACTCCACTTCCGTGAGGGGAGGAAGCTGAAGACGGCACACTCCAACTGTTAGCATGAAGTAAGTGCCAAGTGGAAGGAGCCAGTCAATGGCAGAGCAGCTCTGACCACACGCCTGGCACCTCCCCTCAAGCCAAGGGCAGAAACTGTCCCAGCAGATGCCCGGGGGTGGGGGGTGGGGGCGTGGGGTTGGTCACCAGCCTCCCAGCAGCCGCAAGACCACCCACCGCACGACCACCCGACCACCCACCACGGAGCCTTCCTTACCCCAAATGCCCGACAGTCACTCTGGCCACTTTGCTCAAGGAAAGTGAACCCAAAGCTCAGACGAATTCTAACTCTGCCCACGGGAGAAAAAAGACCCAGTCAGAGAATAACGGGAGCGCTCAGAGAGTGCAGGTTGGGCAAATTCCCAAAGAATAACCAAAAATTAGGCTCTCACACAGTATCAGAAAGTGAAAGCTCAGAAGCCAGCGATGGCCGAGTGACCTCAGAATCGTGCCCCAAGGACAGCACTTTCTTAAACAGCAATCGTGTTACCAACCAGAGGCAAGAATGGTCAGAGACCAGAAAGGGATGGGGTGGAAATGAGCAAAGTCCTCAAGGAATTATTAACAGATGCTCTCCAAGCATTCAGAACAGGAGATGGACATTCCCAGGATCCTTGCAAAGGATTTGCTAGGACCGAGTGGTGATCGCTGGGCTCTCTTGACAAAGGGGCTCAGCAGATGGACCAGGGGCACTGCAGACGCGCAGCAGCCAGGCGCACGTGTGGAGGATTATCTCCGGGGAGCCACACTTTCTACTTCACTGGTTTCTGCACCGGCCCAGAATCTGTGCCCATCTAGGACAGCGTTCCCAGGCAGTGAAACGGAGAGAGAGGGGAGGTCTGTGCAGTCACCGGCCTACATCTAGAGCCAAATAAAGGCTGTATTTGTTCAGTTCTAAGGATGGTCTTCCGTGCTGTCATTATAACCTTCCCATGTCTTCATCATTAACATGCCCTTTCGTTTCTGAAACTGACAAGGGATGAATGTCCTAGAACATAAAAGGAAATACTGCCCAGTAACAAGTAAAAGACAGAAACCAAGTAAAAAAGAGGCATACTTACAGAGAATGTGTAGAAGGAGCCCAAGGACTTACCCACATATGAAGAGATTGCTCAAACTTAGAGATAATCAGATACAATTTAACTGAACAAACCTCAGCGGTACAAATTGTAACACCGCACGGACCGCACGATACAAGCAGCCCCGGGTGCTGGGGAAGACAGCAGTCTACAGCAACCCGAATGGGAGCAGCCATACCTACTTATCCCAAGTATCTGCCCCCATGGCCCACAACCAGCAACCCCCATCCTGGGAATACATCGCGGGGAAAGACGTGCGCACACCCACTCGTGCACGGCAGGACAGCTTCGAGTGGCCGCGGCCCGGTGATGTAAGGTTTAGGGTTAGCACTCCGAGGGGAGCTGAGTGCCCAGAATCCAGTGGGAAGGTTGTCAGTAAAACACGGGGCGTGCGCACACAGCAGTGGGAGCCGTGGACTAAACATACACTAAAAATAAACAGGAGTGCATCTTAGAACACAGCACTGAATAAAAAAGTAAGAAACAACGAAAGCGAGAGCTACACCCACATTTATATCCATGAAAAATACATGCACACCAAACACTATGAGAACACAAGCGAACAAAAAAATCCACTTTAGACACAGTAAAAGGGTTTTCAATGGGAAGAGGGAGAAGAAAGGGATGAGCCATGAGGATAAAAGGTAGGGAGACTTTTTTTTTTTTAATGTCATAATAATAGATGGAGTTTCTTTTTTAATTACCTTCCTAGGCGAAATGAAAACCTATCGTTTTCCTCCCCAAGATTATCTGCCTACATTATTCCTTCAACCCACAGAGCCCATACACTACGTGCTGGAAACTGCACTAGAGAGAGCAAAATACAGAAAGAGATGAGACCCAATTTCTGCCCTCCATGAGCTCCCAAATGGGAAGATCCCCTAAGACAAGCAGGGGCCCAACCATGTTGCAGGACAGACTTTAGCATGAAGGAGAGAGGATATCCCTGCACAGGTTTCTTGCAGGAGAGGGAGGGGGGCTGTAAGGGAAGGCAGGCCTGGCTGCTCTGGGGGAAGGAGCAAGACGGGGTGAGGCTAGCAGCCGGAGGGTCCACGGTCAGTAGCAGCAACGGGCTGATTAACTTCTCCCAGGTAGGGCTCACGAGTGGTCTCCATGGAGTCAACCAACCTAAGAGACAGCAGGTATGGGCGAGACACAGCCCTGAAACCCAGGAAGCACGCCGTCCAGCACCGGAAAATGGCAACCAACCAAGTCAGCGAGGCCCATACAGTGTCCCCAGCAGAGCAATAGGGAGGAACACACACACACTCAAGTCCAGGGACAGTGCCACGAGGGGACAGCATCAGGCAGAGCAAAGGAGGTGGAAGGCAGGCAGGAAGGAGCTTCTGCCCAGACAGGTGTGCTGAGGGTTAGTCTTCGAGGAGGGCTAATGGTTCATCAGATAGAGGAGGGGACAGTCACTATGGGAGGAGGGAGGAGGGAGGAGGCAGAGCCGCAGGTGCATGATCTGTGCCCTGAGAAACCATCAGCAGCAAGGCCTGGACATGCACGGGAAGAAGCTGGAGTTTCCTCCAGGATGGAGAGGCAAAGACCACATCACCAAGGTCCTGGGATCAGCCCAGTTTACAAGGAGCTGCCTGAAGACGGACAGGACATTCCCTTATGTCAGGAGGACGGTGGCCTGTGTTCTAAATGGCAAGAGAGTCAAACTCCAGATGCCACCAGTCATGTGATGGACAGCATCCACACGCACACGGGCCTTCTGGGGCAGGCGCCGCAGGTGTAGACTCAGCCCTGCCACCAGAGGCTCCGGGAGCAATGTGACTGTCCCTCTCAGGAAGACAGTACCCATGGCCACGCAGGTCTTCCACCGGCCAGGGCCAGGTGGCCGCTCACCTGCAACAAGTTACAAAGGACGCTTGCAGAGTGGAGACTGGGCTGGAGGGCTCCCAGGTCTAAGAAATGAGAACCTTACCACCATGACTGCCTTTGCCAATCTGTGGCAGGTTCAACTGTGTCCCTCAAAATAGATGGTGAAGTCCTCACTCTACCTGTGAATGTGACCTTATTTGGAATAAGGTCTCCACAATCAGGTTACAATGAGTTCGTTACAGCAGGCCAGAAACCAAAATGACGTGCGTCCTCATATAAAGGGGAAGCAGACAGAGACACACCCAGGGAGGCTGACCCATGAAGACGAAGGTGGAAATCAGAGCGTTCCATCTCCAACCCAGACACCACCAAAGACTATCAGCAGGCACCAGAAGCTGGGGAGACACAAGGAACAGCTTCTCCCCCATCGCCCTGCCGACGCCTTGATCTCAGACCACCCCTGCCGGTTAAGCTGCCCTTTGTGGTCCTTTGTTATGAAGCGTGGCTCTCTGTTACAATGGCCCCAGGAGAATCGCACAGTCTCACAAGACCTTCAGTTGACAGATGCTGATGGCACAAGAAGGAAGTAAGGTGTATTCTAGAAGAAAACACATCATGACCCCTTGAAAAACTCAATACATCAGTTCCAGTGGAATGGTTTAATCAAAAGACTAATTTCCTCATCTTTGCACCTTGCCTGCCAGCTCCCTGACGCCCAGCGTCCAGCGCCCAGAGAGCCACGTGGAAATAAGCAGGCCGCAGGCCCAGCACATCCTCGGCCACTTGAGAGTCACCTTACAAACTTGGGACCTTGGCTCAACCCTCCTGTCTGGCTGAGTCTGGACACTGCTTATGAGCGGGGGCGCGCCCTCAACGACCTGTCCAAGGTCCTTACACCCCCACAGTGACCTGCACCCTGCTTTTCCTTCATCCTCTGCTCCAGGCCTTCGTGAGCCTGAGAGAGAGAGAAATGAACCATAACGTAAAGGTAAATTTGTTCTTTGAACTTTACTATAAAGAGCAATCATCTAGAATTTATATTCTCTGCAGAAAGCCAAGTAATATCCTGAAAAGGATCACACAGAAAAAGAAAATTAAATTTGACAAACAGAAATACATTTTCTTAGAGGAAACGTAGGAGGGGAGAGGAAGAAAGGAATAAAAAATGCCAAACTCGAATATGATCCATGAAACTAAAATAGAACAAAGGGAAAAGAGCAGAAAAACAATTATTCCATTTTTATTTGATGAATAAAGACACCAAGTTTCCCAAAGTCAAAACTACTTCCCCCAAAGCATTTCTCTGATCAGATTCTGATTAAAACCAAAATGATAGTTGTCCCCAAAAAAAGGAACTTGTTATGTGTTAAAGGGTCTTTATAAAGACTGGAATATTTTAATCAGAATCTTAAAGACTGACTAGCCCCGCAACGAAATGCTCACTAAAGAAGTCTTGACCATGATGCTCGCTATCCAATTTTTTTTTTTTTTTAAGTTAAATACATAGCAAGGATTGCTGGCTCGTGATAAGGGCCCACGATTTAAAGAGAACATTCTTCTTGGGAAGCAAAGAACAAGAGGAGGCAGTCTGCACATACCCGGGCTGACGGGAAACTGCTATCCATTCAAGAATGACGTCATCGCCCACTGTTTATTAACCAGGATTTCAACTTCAACAGAGTGGGGGCAGACATAAAGAAGATGTAAGAGCCTTTTTCCCTTCTGATCAGTAAAGTGTCTGAGATGAGAGGCTTGATCCTTAACCTCTACTTAATTTCTCCCCGTTTCCTCTCAAACACTGGCAATATATACTGAGAGCAGATAAGGCAATCCAACTGTCAGCTATAAAAATTGAAAACAAGCAGAAGGCGCCCGTCGCCACTGCTCATTCACTTAAGGACAGGCTCTGTTTGCACAGAGTTACATCTGCTTCCAGACATACGCCACGAAAGTGATTTTTTTTTTTTCCAGCAGGAAGATTTTAGGGTTAAAGACGCAAATGGACTGGAATGCTAAGTCCGCATGCATCACAAGGGGATCTAAGGGACAGCCATGGTGTCTGATGGTTCAGGCTTCCCGGAGGAGCCTGGGAGGGGCAGTGGAGCAAGCCCCAGCCCTCCCAGTGCACGGAGGCTCCCAGCTGCTTCACTCCTGAGCAGTTTTCACAGACTAAGCCTGAGGTCCAGTTTGCCAACTACTGTGGGACGCCTGCAATCTCCTCTCCTACCCCCACCTCCAACTGGAAGGGTTTAGCTATCCCCACTCTGAAAGCAATTCTTCTATTGAAATGATCCATTTTAATCAGTTCTTTTCATTCATCTGCTACATGGGAGTCACCCCTTCAAGCAGGAAGTAAAGCCACCAATGCTAATTACACAATTCTACAAAATGTCCAAATCTGAGGAGTTTCAGAAAGCAAGCCCATCATGGCTTCCTTTCTGTGCCACAATAACCACAGAGTAAAAGGAAGGGTGGGCCATTCCAGCGATATCCAAAACACTAAATACAAAACCCAATTGTGGGGGAGCACCTGGGGGGCTCAGTCGGTTAAGCAACTACCTTTAGCTCAGGTCATGATCTTGAGGTCCTGGGATCGAGTCCTGCATTGGGCTCCCTGCTCAGCGAGGAGTCTGCTTCTCCTTCTCCCTCTGCCGTCCACCCCCCACCCCCTGCTCATTCTCTCTCTCTCTTAAGCAATAAAATCTTAAAAAAAAAAAAAAAACCCGATTGTGTTTTCAAGGACACTGAGAAACCGCCATTATGATAGTATTTTCTGGATTTCTAATCTATTGGATAATGTCTGTTTCACCTGCCCACAGCTGTGACAATGTCTGTTCACCCCTAAGAAAACGGGGTCAAAGGAAAAAAGTTTGGGTTCCTTTCTTAACAAATCTAAGTGAGAACATAAGAAGTCTCACCACTCACATCAAACACATCAAAATGATGACTCAAACATGAAAATATCTTAAATGCATTTTTTTTCATAGTTTTCCTATTTTTTCTTTTTTTTTCATAGTTTTTCAAGCGGTCAGTTATTCACAGTCAAGATTCACATACACTTGCAACAAAGGAACTAATGTGTTCTGTTGTTTTTACTTAAAATAGTGATTTCCACAGAACACTGCAGAGACGAAAAATTAGAATTTTTAGTTTTAATTTCATCTTAATCAAGTATTATTTAAGCAACGAAGAGCCTCACGACTGCCCTCACTGGAAAGGGCATCCATCACCTTCAGGAAGATGGATCATATAGACAAGACTCATGATGACACGTAGTTTTGAAACATTGAGAACGTGTGCTAACTGACCAAAACAGTAAGAGAAAGACACCAACGGTATACGCACCTTCATACGTTTCCAGGATGTGCACGGTGTCTCCTATTTGTAAAGAAAGTTCATCCGCTCCCCTGGCATCATAGTTATAAAATGCTGCAAAGGAGAAAGAGAGATAAGGAGACATTAGTAGAGGTAAGAGTGGCTTGGCTGGCTTGTCTCTGCTTCTTTTTAATGATGAATTACATGTAGTCTCTGCCTGGATCAGTCTCTGAGAGCCACAAAGGTAGCCTCTCTCAAGAGACAAATACAAAGGGTCATTGACTAGGAGAAATTCGGAACACCGTGCAACCGTGATTTATTTTTTTTTTTTTTTTAGTGTAGTCCTGAGGAGTTCACACTAGTGACCAATGCCATGTGGGGCTGGCACAGAAGTAGACACACAGACCAAGAAGATAAACCGGAAATACACCCACGCTTACGTGGTCAACACGGATGCGGGGAAGTCTGCCATTTTACCATCTTACGTGTCCGAAGAGGGGCAGTGACATTGAGAATGTTGGGAAACCATCACCCCGATCGCCTTCCACAATGTTTTCATCCCTCCAAACAGCAACTCCGTACCTGCGGGTCAGTAACCCCCATTCCCTCCCCACAGCGCCTGACGACCTCGAGTCCCCCTTCTGTCCCTATGAACGGGACTGTTCTAACTACCTCACAGAAACACATCCAACAATACTGCCCTTTTCCTATCTGCTTTCTTTAACACAATGCTTTAAGGTTCACACATGCTCTACCATGTATCAGCATTTTGTTCCTTTTTATGGTTGAATAATGTTTATAATAGGAAGAAAACTGATAATTATCACTTCATATACTGTCTTATATTTCCATTAATAGATTTTAATTAATTACTTCCTAACTATGAATCAATTACACGTGGGCTGAATATTTTTTTAATTTGAAAAGATATAGGTACCCTGGGAATCTGAGTGGCTCAGTGGGTTAAAGCCTCTGCCTTTGGCTCAGGTCATGGTCTCGGGGTCCTGGGATGAAACCCTGCATCGGGCTCTCTGCTCAGTGGGGAGCCTGCTTTCCCCTCTCTCTCTGCCTGCCTCTCTGCCTACTTGTGATCTCTCTCTCTGTATCAAGTAAATAAATAAAATCTATAAAAAAAAAAAAAAGATATATGTACCCCTATGTTTACTGCAGCGTTATTTATAATAGGCAAGTTATGGGACCAGCCCAAGTGTCCATCAACAGATGAGCGGGCAAAAATCTGGAATGTAAACACAATGGAAGACCACCTGATCATAAAAAGGAATGAGATATTGGTGTGATGAATAGTCTTTGGAAACCAACCTGATTTTTAAAATTATCATACAACCGATAAAATAAAATAAATTTAAAACTAAAATCAAAATAATCATATAACCAAAGCTGATATTAAGGAAAAAGCTACATCACAATCAGATGGCAAAAATATATCCAACATTAAGAAGAAATTCTTAAAACTGGCAATACTCCACAAACCTCTGAAATCCCCAAAGTGTGTCCTGACATAAAGCAGTTCCTATTCCTTTCAGATAAGCACCTAAAAAACATACCATTAAAGGCCACCCACACTTTTGCTCAAGAATGATGAAGGTAGCAATCACGGTGGAAATAGGGCATTAGAAAGCGTTTAAGATGCAAAAAATACTCAAGTTGCCCACTCTCTTAGAAACAGAGAGAGAAGGAAGGAAGGAAGGAAGGAAGGAAGGAAGGAAGGAAGGAAGGAAGGAAGGAAGGGGAGAAAGGGAGAGAGAACGAAAGAAAGAAAATACTTGAGAATGTAAAGCAGAGCTGGAGGGACCACGATCCCAGATTTCAAACTATACTATGAAGCTATGAGACTGGCACAAAAACAGAAACATCAGTCCGTGGAACAGGATAGAGAGCCCAGAAATAAATCCATGCTTATATGGTCAATTAACCAACAGCAAAACAGGCAAGAATGCAATGGGGAAAGGACAGTCTCTTCAAAAACTGGCACTGGGTAGGAAAACTGGACAGCTACATGCAAAAGAATGAAACCAGACCACTTTCTGGCACCAGAGACAAAAATGAACTCAAAATGGATTCAGGACCGGGCAGCTGGGTGGCTCGGTGAGTTAAGCATCTACCATCAGCTCAGGGTCCTGGGTTCGAGCCCCGCATCAGGCTCCCTGCTCAGTGGGGAGCCTGCTTCTCCCTCTCCCTCTAACTGCTGCTCCCCCTGCTTATATTCTGCCAAGTAAATAAATATTTTTTAAAAATAGATTAAGAACCGACATGTGAGACTTGAAACCGTAAAACTCCTAGGACTGAACATAGGCAGTAATTTCTCTAACATCGGACACAGTTCTAGATGTCTCCTCAGGGACGAGAAGCAAAAATCAACTACTGGGACTGCAGCAAAAACAGAAACAAACAAACAAAAAACTCACCTTCTGTACAATGAAAGAAATCATCAACGAAACACAAAGACAAACTACTGACCAGGAGAAGATATTTGCAAACGATATCCTCTGGTAAGAGGATAGTATCCGAAATATACAATGCACTTAGACAACTCAATACCAAAAAAACAATCCAATTAAAAAGTGGGCAGAGAACTTGAATAGATATTTTTTTCCAAAGAGGACACACAGATGGCCAACAAACAGATAAAAAGATGCTGAACATCACTCATCATCAGGGAAATGCAAATCAGAGTCACAATAAAATGTCAGTCAGAATGGCTAGAATCAAAAAGATAAGACATAACACGTGCTGGCGAGGATGTAGAGAAAAAAAAAACCTTTGCACACTCTTGGTGGCGATGTAAATTGCATCCACTGTGGAAAATAGTACGGAGGGTCCTCAAAAACTTTAAAGTATAAACTTCATATGATCCAGCAAGTCCACTACGGGGTATCTACCCAAAGAAAACTAAACACTGATTCAAAAGAATATATGCACCTCTGTGTTTACTGCAGCATTATCTACGACAGCCATGGTATGGAAGCAGCCCAAGTGTCCACCGACAGATGAATGGATAAAAATGTGCTCTGGATACCCAATGGAATATTACTCACCCACGAAAAAGAGTAAGATCCTGCCATGGATGGACCTAGAGGGTAGTATTATGCTAAGTGAAATAAGTCGGACAAAGACAAATACCGTAGGATTCCACTACGTAGAACCTAAAAAAACAAATGAACAAAGAAACCAACTAAAAAACTGACATAAAAGCAGAACAAAAAGGTGGTTGCCAGAGAGAAGCTAAATGCGGGATCGTTGAAACAGGAATAATTAAGAGGTGCAAACTTCTAGTCACTAAAAAAGAAATAAAAAGAGAAGGAAAGAGAAGAGGAAAATCCAGTGATACAGTGATATTCCTCCTTTCCAATGGATCCTACTTAAAAAGACAGCAGACTAAATGTAAAACTCATCTTCAAAATCGTCACCAATTTCTCACCCACCCATCCATCCCAAACACCCTGGCAGACTAGGCTAGTCTCAAGGGGTGCTTCACTGCGTCCACAAAATTCTCCTGGATCGTAGATTGTGCAAACTCCTCCAGCAAGCACGGTGGGCCCTCCACCTGACCACCTCAGCTCGCCTTCCTCCAGCCACACACAGGAGGGGCTCCAGGGGGGTCAGAAGCCAGCCTGTCCCACACCTGTGTGGGCCAACCCACCCTCCCTGCCATGGACAGGGACTTCACAACAGCTGCACCTCTTCAGAAAGCCAACCCCTTCTGCAACCGCTCCTCTCAATCCCATGTCCAAATGTCCCCACCGCAGCACAGCGCCTGCCATCCACCCCATACCTGAGCTACTGTGGCTGGGAAGGCCGTGTAGGCCCAGGTAGCCTCCCTGGTTTTCACACCCATGGTCCCTGGGGCCAGACCAAATACGCAGGGTCACACCTCCACCCCTGAGGATCTGAGGGACCTCCAGCAAATGACGTGTCTTTTTCATATTCAGCTTTTCCCACAAAATAAGGCTCTTGATACTTGGTGGACCATGTGCGCCTTCTGTGTCCTGAAGACAATAATGCCACTGACGGATTTGGGGATTTGAACAGTGGTGTCCTGCACCAAACACTTAGTAAATGATCAAGGCTCTTACTGTGGTCGGGAGTATTTTGTTTTTACTGCAATAAAGACGTCCATGCCTACCAAAATCCTTGTTACAAAGCCAAAGCGAGCAGACTAACCCATGATCACAAAAATCCTAAAACGTCAAAAACCATATGCACGCAGAAAATCCCATTTTCGTAGGCATTTTCCTCTATTTCCACCAAAATTCATAAAATTTCAATGTCCTCAACTGACATAAATGGTTATTAGTAGTTATTAAGTTTATTTAGCATTTTATGCTAGTGTTTAACAAGAAATAACTGCATTAGGCAAAGGAAGCCCGGAGCATATGCCAGCCTTTCCTGGGTTCAGCATAACCATATTCCTAAGCCTTTAGGAGCCGTAAATGAGTTTCTCACAGTTCTTAACAGCATCCCTGCCAGCACGCCTATTCTGTTAGAGATGTGCAAAAAATAAACACATCAAAAATAATAAAAATAAAATAAAATGAACACGTCCGCTATAAACACATTCAGGCCCATGTGAATCTGTAAGACACAGTTGCAAAAATCTCTAAGTACCGGCCCCTCCCTCTCGGAAGGAGGCAGACAAAAGCACTTGCGGGAAACGGAACTTCAAATTTAGCTATGAAGTGAGCCGTAAAGACCCCTGACTTCATAGACAAAGGGGAAAGGGCCTGAGGGTTCATGCCTGTGGCCCCAAAAGACATGGCAGAGAGAGGACCACCACAGTGGCTGTCCAGCCCCTGGCCCTTTGTTCTTACTATGACAGCCTAAATCCCATATTTAAAGGTAAATTGAAAGATTCAATTGTATAAGATTATTGGCCAAAGGAATGATAGATAGAATGATGCTCTCCCCCAAAGACGTCCACATCCGAGTTCCTGGAACCCTGGGAGGTGTTACCTTATGTGGCAAACGGGGCCCCTGCAGAGGTGTCTAGGGCAGGGACCTCAAACGGGGATGCCAATTCTGCATTATCCAGGCGGGACCAGGACAAACAGAAGGGCCCACAGCAGGGAGGCAGGAGGGCCCAAGTCAGAAGATGCAATGCAGCAAAGGAGCCACAGGTGGAACTCAGGTGGCCCCAGACAGACAGAAACGGTGACAAAGTGGAATCCCCCACCCCCCACCCCTGACCGGGCCCCCCAGAAGAAACGCAGGCCACACCTTGATTTGGGGACTTCTAACCTCCAGAGCTATAATATAAATACATGTTGTTTTAAGCTCCTGAGTTCGTGGTAACTGGTTACAGCAGCCACGGGAAACACACAGGGAGGTATGCGGCAGAGAATGTGAAAGCAGTGTTTTCTGGTTAATTACTCACTGCTGAAGGCTGCTGGAGCAGGGGTCCCAATGGCAGGTATCAGAACCTGACCAATCCGTGGCTGAGGTTCCCCAATCTCGGGTAATAGAAAAATGAACATAATGCAATGAAGTCTTCTTTTTTTTTTTCCTAAGATTTTATTTATTTATTTGACAGAGAGATCACAAGCAGGCAGGGGGGAGGGGGGAAGCAGGTTCCTGCTGGGCAGAGAACCCAATGCGGGACTCGATCCCAGGACCCTGAGATCATGACCGGAGCTGAAGGCAGAGGCATTAACCCACTGAGCCACCCACGTGCCCCAGCAATGAAGTCTTCTTAAACCCAGAAGTATTCAAGATAAGGACTATTCCTAATTCTGGTTATTTGATCTTTAAAGCTGTCCCTCTTTGGATAGTGAGAACAGGAAGAGAAAGAGCAGAAACGTCTTCTTTATTAAGATGACGATGACAGATGACATCTGGGTTTTAAAACTTTCTTTACTTGCCAGAAGCACAAAGATGGCAGCCTCTCTGCGAGCTGCCCATTTGTCTTCTTTATTTTTCTGATCTGTTAAGATCCAGGAATAAGTCCACAGAGAACATGGTCGTCTTGTGTCCACTCACATTTGGATTCACCTCCATCTGGCTGGTGGGCTGTATGCTTAATATATTCCTCCTCCTCAAATCCATTTGCCTTTGTTAACAGCCGGGCTAAAGCGGGGTGTCGCTGGGTGTACACGCACCATCAGCTGAATTTCTCAGTCCTGGACTGCAGAGCCCAGTCCAGCAGCTCGCCATGCTGCTCATGGGACATGAGGAAGTGAAATGAGGAAGATGCAGAGATGAACCCAGCACAAAGGTTCTTACCCAGAATGCTGGGTTGTTTTCTGTTTTCATTTTCTGGAAGAGTCGGTGGCACCCCAGAGTGAGTAAGCACATGGATCTTTTTTCTCCAAGACAAAAAAAGTTAACATGCTGGTCTGTACATCACTTAGCTTCTATGCATCGGAGACACGAAAAGGCAAAGTTATCACCTCTGCTCAATCTCCTAATCATCCTAAAAATGGCTACCTGGGGATGTGAGGAAAGAAATGTGGCTCAAAAATGAGAGAAGAGGCTTCCACTTCCACCCACACCATCCATGATACTAACAGCGATGATGCTATGGACGAAGCTGCTACTGATGATGATGGTCCAATACTGGGATACCTTGGATGATGATGATCATCTTCATCATCATCATCATCATCATCATGGCAATGGTTGTAACAGTGGTGGTGATAGGACTGGGGGTGCTGATAGTGATGGTGATGATAGTGGCAGTGGTGATGCTGGTGATGACAGTGATGATGGTGATGATGACAGTGGCAGTGGTGATGGTGATGGTGGTGATGAGGTGGTGGTGGTGATGGTGAGGATGGTGGTGGGATGGTGATAACGGTGATGGTGGTGATGGTGGCTGTGGTGATGATAGCGATGGTAGTGATGATAATAATAATGGTGGAGGTGGTGTTGCTAGTGACAAAAGTGATGGTGGTGATGATGATGATGGTGGTGATGATGATGATGGTGATGATGACAGTACTGGTGTTGGTGAAGGTGATGATGACGATCATGCTGATAGTGACAGTGGTGATGTTGGTGATGACAATATTGGTGGTATCAGTGGTGACGATGGTGATGCTGGTGGTGATGATGGTGACAGTGGTGACGATGGTAATGATAGTAATGTTGGTGATAGTGACAGTGATGGTGGTGATGAGAGAGGTGATGACGGTGATGCTGGTAATAGCAGTGATGACAGTGATGGGGATGGTGATGGGGTGATGCCAGTGGTGATGATGGTGACGGCGATGACGGTGACAGTGGTGATAATGGTGATGGTGAGGACAGTAATGTTGGTGATAGTGACAGTGATGGTGGTGATGAGAGAGGTGATGACGGTGATGCTGGTGATAGCAGTGATGACAGTGATGGGGATGGTGATGGGGTGATGCCAGTGGTGATGATGGTGAC
>CM053617.1:66287613-66335613 GCA_028646535.1 Procyon lotor | reverse complement strand
AGAAGCTCACATGTTCAGACTAATTTAACCCTCACCACAGTCCTACGCGGTACGGGGCCACAGCCAGCCTGAATGAAGGGCCCCCATGCCAACCCCTTGCACAGACCCTTCCTCAGTCCTTGGCCAGCGACAACCACAGCCCTCCCTGGGCCTCACTGTGCTCCTGGTAGCTCCTCTGCCAATCATAACATCCAGCCGGGAGCTCCCTGACGGGCACACACACCTGCACACCTCTGGAGTCCCCCGAAGTCTATAGCATCCTGCGAACGGACTTCTCCTTCCTTACAAAGAACTCAAGTTGAGGTTATTCCAGCAATGCCCAAACACCAATCAAGGTAACTCACCACATTAACAGAGTAAAGGACGAAAAGTCACAGACTCATCCCAACTGGTACAGAAAAAGCATTCCAGGAAATATAATTCCTGCTCAGAGAAAAACAAAAAACCAACCTGACTACTCTGACGTTAGGAAAAGAGCTATTACACCCATTCATCAACTGATTGAACAGATGAAAACATGGAACCCGACGCAGGAGTTCTGCCTTGCTCAAGGTGACCCAGGGAGCTGATGACAGCCCTGGGACCCCACGGTGTCCCTTCCAGACTGTCTCCATCACCCCACACTGCCTGACCCAAGCCTTTCCCACCTCTCCCTGCAATGAAAAATAACATCTTAGCTGATCTCCCTGTAGAAGCTCTCTCTTCTTTTATCACCAGTTACCTTCCAGAAATCTTACTCCCATTTCCGTCGGCTTTGTGAATAACAGGGAAAGTCTCTAACAGGGCAGCCAAAGCCCCAATGGATGGGACTTGAATCCATCTTTCCAATCTTGTCTCCCGCCTCACACTCGTCCAGCTCCCCCCCACACACCATAGGCCTTCCAAGAGCTACTCTGTCTGTGGAAATGCCTTCCTCCCTCCACTTCTGAAGGCCCCTTGCCTACATGGCCATTTTTCATTTCACGTCCTTCTCCAGAGCTTTCCTGAACTCTGACTTTCTCCACTGACCAAAAAAAAGGTACGTGCATACCTAAATTAATCACGTGCTCCACAACTTTTTCCTATAAACACTCTGACATCTCATGGCCTTGCAAAAGTGCTTATCTAAGAACTGTCTCTCCCTCCAGACCAGATTTCCTTGAGGGAAGTAAACATTTATTAATCATTGGATTTCACACAGTAGTTAATACCATGCCTTGCAGGCAACTCAATAAAAATTCACAGAATTAAACCAGATCACCAAGTACTCCTTCCTGTGTGGCCTGCCACAGAGTGAGAGAAAAAGTGTATCATATGTTCCTCTTCTTCAAAAAAACCCTGCCCCCTGCAGAAAGATCTAGGAGCCTGACACACATTCAATCAGTAAGAAAGAGACACACAGCATTGGCTTTCCTGTCTCTGCTCTGGGTCTCTTCCATTTAATGAGATGACTCACCGTCAGCGCTCAGATTCAAGGCCTCCTTAAAACACCAAAGGTATGGGCTGGACAACACATTACTTCTAAAATCTGCTCAGCTCTTTCTACCCCATACAGAGCCCCCTTGAAATATGACTTCAGGTTTTCAAGTAGCAATTTAAAAGTTAATTCTTTTAACAAGTCAATTTGTGAAAATTAATTGTTCTGTTTTTTATCTCATTCCCTTTGTCTTGCCTTCAATTGGAGAAAAATGTTCAATCGCATGCATCTTCTTAGGGCTGGGGAAAATGGAGACCATATCCTTAAGGGGACCAGGGCAAGGACCCTGTCTGTGCCTGCTACATGGCTTCCTTCCAAGGGGCCGTCCATCTGCCGTCTAGTCCTTGTTAAAAACAAACACTTGGTATTTCCCAAGATACCAGAGGGATCCTGCTCTGGTCTGGCACGGAGCTGGTCCTGGGGTTGGAGAGATGCGCTGGGCCCAGTGCAGTCACCCTACAGCCTGGTCCTGTAAGGAGCAACCTTTTTAGACACTGGACCCCATCAGAAAATCCAGTGCAGAAAGAACCAGAACCTTTTCGATCTAGATCTAGATTCACTCTGCACAGACACCAGCCTTGCACCCCCAGTCTGTACTGGAGCTGGGCTTCCCAAATTCTGTCTTCAAAAAGACACTGGCAGCCATGCATTACTAGCTTCTATGGCCAGCAAGCCAGTCCTTCCCCCTCACCGATCTGGAGGCATACCACTCAGGCAAGGTGAGAGTGTCCCAGAATCCTGCGCCATACTGAATCGGAGCACTGCTTTGCCAACAGTCTCAATTTTCCCAGCAGCTAAAAGTACCTGGCACACAGCAGGACCTTTACAATGGATGGATGGATAGATGCGTGGAAGGAAGGTGGGGGAAGAAGAAAGGGAGGAAAGAAAGATGAAAATAGATGAAGGACCTAAACACAAAAGCTACACCTATAAAACTCTTAGGAGAAAACACAGGAGAGAAACTTCATGGCCTTGGAATTCACAATGATTCCTTGGATATGATGCCAAAAGCCAAGGTAACAAAACACAATATAGATGTTGGACTTATCAAAATTTTAAATGTTGGGGCACCAAGAAAAACTACCAATAGAATGAAAAGGCAGCCCACAGAATGGGAAAAAATGATATACGATATGTGATATGTGCAAGTCATATATCTGATAAGGAAATGATCATCAAAATAATGAAGGAGTTCCCACCATTCAACAACTACAACAGAAAGCAAACAATACAATTTTAAAAACGGGCAAAGGACCTGAACAGATCTTTCTCCAAAGAAAATATACCAACGGCCAACAGGCACACAGGAAGATGCTCTGTATCACAAGTCGAGTCTATGAAGTAGCCCTTCACACTGGCTGGATGACTGGGTATTAAAAAAACAAGAACACCACGAGTGTTGGCAAAGCTGCAGAACAACTGGAAACCTTGTACATTGCTGGTGGGGCTGTGAATGGGTGCAGCCATTGTGCAAACAGTCGAGTCGTTTCTTGAAAACTTAAACTCAGAATTACCCTATGACCCAGCAATTACACTCTCAGGACCCGAAAGCAGACTCAGAGATAATGTGGACAGCCATGGCCACAGCAGCACTAGTCACAACACCCACGATGTGGAACCAACCCAAGTGTCCACCCAGGGGTGAATGGATAAGCCAAATGTGATCTGTCCATATAATGGAGTATTATTCTGTCTTAAAAAGGATGGAAGCTCTGACACCTGCTGTCATGGGGACGAACCTTGAGGACACGACACTAAGGATGTGATGAAATAAGCCGGATGCAATAGGACAGATGTGACATAACTCCATTGACATGAGGTTCCTACGGTCGTCAAAATAACAGAAAGTAGAATGGTGGTTTCCAGGGGGTGGGGGGAAAAGGGGGATGGGACGTTAGTGTTCAATGGATAGAAGTTCAGTTGGGGAAGACGGGAAAGTTCTGGGGATGGATGGATGGCGCCGGTGGAGGCAGTTGCACAATAATGTGAAATAATGCCCGAGAACTGCATGCCTAAAAATGGTTAAACTGGTAAATCTATGTCACGTATATTTTACCAGGATAATGTTAAAGGATGTAAAGAATAAAAGGAAAGGCTGCTAGGGAGAATGAGGAAGTTTCCCAGTGGATTTAGCATCTCCCATTACTGGGAGCTATGAAATACACCTACAAGTTCCCTGGGGTGAAGCCGCTTCCCTTCCCTACCTCGGTCCACATGGGAGGTTCAAACCGGAAGCAGAAGCAAGAAGAAAAGTAGGGGTGATGGGCTCAAGATCAAAGAACACCTCCAGGTATGTGTGACAGAGAGAGAGAGAAAACAACCACATTTCTAAAAAGGAGACCACTTTCAAAGTTTCAAAGTCACAGAGTTCTTTCTTTTGGGTTCCTATCTTGCTTTCATAGGAACAGAGATGGTTTGGCAGCCAATCAAATCCCCCAGGGCATGATTTCCTGCAGTGTTTGAATATCAGAATCAAGGAACTCATCTAAATAATTACAAGAAGGAGCAGGGGCAGGGAAGATAAAGGACCGGTTGTTTGCTATTCAGGATTTCTTCTTGCCTTTTGGATGGAAACAGGTGGGAGGGATGGTGAAGATAAGAGTGTGAGAAGAAACGTACAAAAGAGCCTTTGCTCAAATTCTACTGGAACTGACAGACACAATTCAAAGGTATTTTAATATCTTTCTCCAGAATATTTTAATATCTTTCTCCAGAATGAAATGTCACTGCGCGCCTCGCCCACACCGAGCCGGTGACCTGGCTTCCGTCAGGCCCCGAAGGTCACAGTGCCCACAGCACACGGCTTTCCAAGGAAAGACACTGGCTTGTGCAGAGGTGTTGGTGTCCCTGGTTTTCTCGGACAGTAAAAATCACACTCCACTTTTCAACACTTCTCTTTCATAAACACGAGAGAAGACCACTGACTTCATTAGTGACAGTCTTGGAAGATCCACCCACAAATAAGAAAAGATTTAGATGACCTGAAAATAACTTGGTTTGCGTTTAATTTTGCCCAGCAGCAAAGAGGGGTAGAGACACGATGGGAGAAAGATTTCATCTCTTGAATCATCTCTCTTTAAAGCAGAAAGGTTACTGCCACTTAGGAAAATAGATCCCAGAGAAATAGCTCGGCTGTCACCGCTCCCCCTCGGCCATGGGGGCTTGACAAGAACCCCACCCCAGGGGCTGGGCAAACCTGGGAGGCCCCCTGCAGACGGACCCGATGGACTCCACAGCCAGGGGCTGGTCCCGGGGAGAGTCCCGATGGGGACCGCACGCAGCCAGGGCCCCTCCAACGTGTGACTGGATGTGGGGCTCAGTTTCCGTGCTGTCAGCCCAGCCAGATTTGTACTTCCCCCGACACGGGTCCAACCAATTCCACACAAAGGGAACCCTGAAAATCCGCCCGGGGCCCAAGGATGTCAGGGCCAGAGGTGAGCAGAGTTTCCTCTACTGCAGATGCAATGGGGAAAAAAGAAGCAGAAGAAATAGGCGGAGACCTATTTCTCTGTGATACTAAACGATAACGGCGCTTTGTCACCACCCTGAATTCCTCTTTCTGAGCTTCAGCGGAAAAGTCTCAGGTGATTTCTTCTGTGGAATAAGGCCACTTCCCCTGTTTTCACAGCATTCAGACTAATATTAGTGGTGACAGATAAAGAAAGGGAAGGACACAGGGAACACTCCAGAATGCTAACTTGTTTTTCTTAAAAAAATATATGTACATATGTGCGGCAAATGTATATTTCATGTGTATTTTATGTTTATATGTCACTTCATATTATATATGAAAGTCACAAATAAAGCTAGCAACTGACCAGGAGAAGTCGTTGTCATTATGTAAATGGAAACAGAGGTGTTCTCAAGGAACTGAATCACAGGGACCCGTTCCCCCTAGTCCTCTCATACCCACACCAGGTCTTTATCCAAAAGCTGACTTCCGTCTAGAATGTCCTTTCTTCCCCTAGCTCGAGGGACTAGGCCCTGCAGCTCACACAGCTTTCCTGTCACTTCCACCCACGCAGGGGGTAAAGGGAGCGAGCACCGAGCTCCACAGCTCCCCCTGCCCACCCTGACAAAACGCCAGCAGAGACCTGTATATCCACTACTCATGCCGGACGCACCCATCACATCACAGGGCCGTGGAGGGGGGCCTCTCTCCTCTAGCTCCCCATTCCGCAAACAGTCCTCCTAAAACACCACAGGCTAGTTCACCCCTTCAGCTCGATGCTCCCCGCCTCCTCTCACACCCACCCTGCCTCTTTCCCACCTTTGCCTCCAGGCTTAACAGCGCCCAGTGCCCAGCGTGACACAAACATGGGCTGAGTCAATCACTCAACAAACCAACAGAAGGATTCAGGGAGGCAAGACTATTATTTGAACCTTAAATCCCCAGGAAAACACTGCAACTGTGTTTTCACTGATGTCACATTAGGAACTGGAGACCAGACCAGGGTCTCAGTTAGCAGAACCAACTTCCTATCCCTGCATTTCGACAGCCAAACCAGGGAGGCATGTCCTGGAGGTCCAACCGTGTGCCCCAAGATAAAGCACAGTTTCACTTGGACAAATGTGTGGAAGGTCCAACCCGGACACCGGCACACACTCAGCCTCACCGGCAAACCCCACAACCGCGATGGGCTCCGAGGGGCAGCAGAGACACCCTGGACTGTGAGCGGGGTTCCGCCTGGGAGAGATGCTGCCCGGCACCCCCTCAAGGGTCTCCCTTACCCTGACCACTCCCTGGTAACCCTCCACAAGGAGAGATCTGAGTGGACACGAACCACAGGAGCTGAGCTGCACCAACCCGAGAATGAAAACCCACTAAAATCAGGATGAAGTCCCTGGTGTCATGTAGGATATACTGCAGTGCACTGTGCAGTGCACAGTCCCCAAATGACTCCAGACTTCTAGAGTAGAACTAACTACCTGCTCTTCCTAACAGGGCCCTCACCCTCCAATAGCAGCATCTCCATACTCCCCACCTTCCTGTCTTGTAAGTATCCATCTTGTAAGGATCTTGTAAGGATCTTGTAAGTATCCATCTTGTAAGGATGGCCTCATCACCCACAATGGGCTTCTGCCCAGACGTGGAAAAACACACTGTGCCAAATGCCAAAAGACAAAGCCCCACCTGGGGTCCCCCCAAGTGTTCCTTCCCTTCAACTTGCTCTGTGGAAGCCACTGGGGTTTAAAGCCTCGGGTGAAAGAAACAATAAAAGTGTGCATTCCATGAACACAGAGGCACCCAGTATCTCTGAATACAGAAAAGATGAATGCAGTGAGCCCCGTAGCAAAGGAGAATACACTCATCTATCCGCCCTCACAGGCGTCCGCATTCTAAGGAACGGGATGAAATGCACCATCTTGGGTAATCAGTTCAAGAGTGTGAGGTCGATCTATATACCCCACATCAACCCAATGTTAAGGGTTCCAGAAAGTACTCTTGCGCCCCTCTCCAGGCAATTTCCCTCCTACAACACCACTTTCTGATTTGTCTCACTCAATTGTGCCAAATCTTCGATCTAATGGAATCCAAAGGTACCAACGAGTGTGGCCAGTTCTTGGATGTAGGAGCCATTCTATTACCTTCATGCCTGCCTTCTTTGGCTTAGCATTTCCAGGTGGACCCACAGGGCCCCCTCGGAGGTTTGTTCTTTTAAGGGGTGTAGAATCGTCCACTGTAACAACACATCTCAATGTACGGATTCGATCCCGAGGAGGCGCATTTGGGTTATTTATTTCCCGTTTAGAGCTATTTGTGAAAGGCTGCACTGAACCTTCTTCCATGAACCTTTCTACCAATGGGAATTCCGGCCTTGATCAGAGGCGCCCGCACTCGAGCAGCCGCGGAGTGGGCCGGGCTGGTGGGCCAGCAGGTGTGGGGCGCAGGCCGCAGGGCGCAGGGCGCCCCTCTGTGCCAGAACTCCCGGTGAAGGCGCTCCGCACCGCGGAAACATTTGGTTCGGCTGTAGTTTGTTGCAAAAACATTTGGTTCGGCTGTAGTTTGTTGCAATTCCTCCGAGTGTTAGATTACTTAGCTTTGATAAAATACAAAACTGAAGATTAAAAAACAATCAAGCGCTCTTTGAGAGAAAACAATGAAGCTGAGCACACATGGGGTGTTCGTGAAGGAATCTCGGCAGGCGCTGTTAGAGGGGAGCCCCCCGCAGCCCTTTCCTGACCTGTGCTCCAGGGATGAACCATCCCCACCCCCACGCTCCTGGAGGGGCCTTTCAGGTGGGTGACAAGGCCCTCTGCCTCCACTGTGCTTGGACCTGGCCCTCCTGCACAGTGGCCCCGCCCACTTAGTGGTCCCGCCCACACGGTGGCCCCGCCCCATTTCACAGATGAGCCCGGGGAAACAGACCTGTGTGCTGTTCCTGAGAAGGGAAGGGGGACCCCCAATACCTCCCAACCCAGGACCCCAGCCCCAGGGCATGCCACCCCCGATACCCGGTTGCCTAGGCCCGTTTCCAAGGCCCGCTGGCCCCTCGATGCAACAGGTCACACTTTCTTGACCCCTGCAGACCTCAGCCATCCCCTCGGAGCAGGGCACTCTGACTCAGCGGGAAACACAGGCTGAACTCCAAACCCCAGCTCCAGCCCTTGGGCAAGTAACACACATTCTATGAGACCCCGCTTCTCCGTGAAAAGGGCCGATGGCAGACAAGGCAGCACCCCCTAGGTGTGCTGGACACCATGCATGGGAAAGCCACTCAGCCAGGGCTAGCCCTTAGCACGGGCACAATAAATGTCAGCTCCATGTTTGAAAGGGTTCAAGTGCAAAGTGAGAATTTGCTTTCCTCGGGCTAACCTGGGCTGCAATGCAGGTGAAAGGGAATCAAGTGCTCTCTCGCCGCCTTCCAGGATGCGTCTTTGCCATCCCCTCCTCCCTGCTCTATGCCCTCCTCTTCTGAGGCTCACTCCTCTCACTGGATGAGCTGGTCTCGGACAGGGTGTGGTCACTTCTGCAAAGGCAAACAGAGGGGAGATGCTCGCGGCTGGGAGGGCCTCAGCACAAGCTGCGATTGCAGGGAACCAAGTTCAGGATCAGCATGTGCTTCCTCTCTTGGGCAGCCCCAACCTTCTAGAAATCCCCCTACAGGGCTGCACTCCGGAAGAAAGGGGGAAGCCTGCCCTGACGTGTCTGTACCCTCCGGATGCTCACTGCTAATGAGCAATGCCCCGCCAGGCTGCCCAGACACAGCCCTCTTGTTCCGGAGAAGAGAAGCAACACTGGCCAGCCGCGGCTTGGCCCGGACACGCTGCTGGGGAGAAAGGGACACTTCCACACTTGCAAGGGGGAAGCGGGGAAATGGGAAGGGAGCCTGTCCCACGGTGGCCTTCAAAGAGAACTGGGCCACCGGCCTGTCATGTCTGTTTCACAAGGCCTGTGGACACGTCTGATCCCGAGGCCTCCTCCGGCGTCCCGCCGGAACCATCTAGTGAGCTGCGCAGGTTCCCAGAGGAGGCGAGACAAGTCTTTCCTCAGTTAAATGCTTGGTAAGGGGCGCCTGGGTGGCTCAGTCGTTAAGCGTCTGCCTTCGGTTCAGGTCATGATCCCAGGGGCCTGGGATCGAGCCCCACTTCGGGATCCCTGCTCAGCGGGAAGCCTGCTTCTCCCACTACCATTCCCTCTGCTTGTGTTCCCTCTCTTGCTGTGTTTCTCTCTGTCAAATAAATAAAATCTTAAAAAAAAAAAAAAAAACGTTTGGTAAGTCTGCCACCTGCAGGCAGCGCCCAAAGATGGGGGAAGACCGCGTGGGTCAGCGGAGGTGTTTGCAGCTGGGCTGCCGGGCGCGGAGCGGGCCAAAGGCTCTGCCCGCCAGCAGGGAGCATGGACACCCGGGCCTGCGGAGAGGTCGAAGATGAGGCGTTAAACAACCCAACAGAGGCTGGCAGCCTCGCTCTGCCTGGCCATCCGCTCTTCAAATGCTACTCTGCCCAGACCCATTCCAGCCAGGAACAGCCTTCGGGCCTGACAGCACGAGCCTCGGTCACCGGCCCCCCTGTGCCCAGCCGATGGGAGTGTGAAGGGCACAGCTGCTATGGAAGAACCGATAGCAGGAACTTAAACGGGTATCTGTAGTCATGTTTGTAGCAGCAGGACTCACAGCAGCCAGAAGGGGAAGCGAGCCAAGCGCCTGTGGGCAGATGGAGGGATAAACAAATTACGAGCCATCCCTAGGGTGGAATATTATTCAGCCTTGAAAAGGAAGGAAATTTCCACTCAGGCTGCGAAGTGGATCGACCTTGAGGACCTTATGTTAAGGGAGATAAGCCAATCCCAAACAAATGCTGGACGACCCCACCTAGAGGAGGCACCTACCAGAGTCAGCCTCATAGAGATTAACGCAGAATGGGGGTTGCCAGGGGCAGGCAGAGGGCAACAGGGGAGTCCGGGTTTCATCAGGACAGCGTGTCAGTTTTGCAAGATGAGACAGCTCTGGAGATGGATGGTGGTGATGGCTGCAAAGCCACATGAATGTCCTTAATGCCATAAAAAGGTACACAGAAAAAGGACTAAAATGGCCAACTTAATGTTATGTACATTTTGCCATAAAAAAGGAAAGAGAAAAGAAAAAGAAAGGAAAGGAAGAAAGAAAGAAAAAGAAGTGCAGGTCCTGTGTGGCCACACAGGTCTCAGGGCCCGTGACTGGGCTCTGGTTTCCAGAAGCCTCTCTCTCTAGGCCGCCGCTGCCCCATCTTGCAAGGACAGTGTTTCTCCAGCAGAGCTACTGTGAGCCTGACGAGCTATGTTACATTTTAATAGTCATTTCAATTGACTATAAAAATACAGCATCACATAACAAAATTGCTTTTGCACCGTGGTAGAAATACTTAGCAAGAGATGAGAAATACTTAGCAAGAGGCTATAAAAACCTATTTGCTTGCTTATAGAGTTGCTGCTGAACAGGACAAAAGCAGAAGAGGATAAAGGGAAGGCAGAAGAGAATCCATCCCAGAAAATGCATCCAACAGTGTATCCGCCATGATATTCAATAGACAGCATCCACTTGGTACTTTTTTTTTAATGCACTAAGCAAACAATTGAATATTTCTCAACTATTTGTTTGTTCCATTTTTAACTTGTAAAAGCCTGACCGTGGAAAACATCGATTTCCCTGCTGTTGCATCTGACTCGCACACAGCACGCTCTAGATAATGCTGCAGCTGACCACCGAGAAGCCACGAGAGCCTCCAACCCCAACACACGGAGAAACTATTTCCTCTGCCAAACCAGGTTCCCGGGAAAAATCCCAACCACAAACGAAGGGGCAGTCTTCTCACGCTGTTCCCATGAGGCCCTGCCACCAAGGCACCCAGTGAGCAAGACGGGAGTTACCATTCCCATCATCACCAACACCACCCATAACAACTAATGGCACCACCACCGGCATCACCGCCGCCACCACCACTACCAACACCAGCAAGGACTCCGTCACCGCGACCGCCCTCCCCATCGGCATGGTATTAATCACAGCTAACCTTCATTCTGCACTTACTAAGACCAGACACTCCACTAAAGACTTCACACATCGCCTCGCTTCACCCTATCCTAGCCCCACGACGTGGCTCCTAAGGGTTTCTGCGCACAAAGCTCTGAGCCAGGGGCAGGGGGAGGAGGCTGAGCAGCTGGAGCAGCCTCGGGCATCATGTGACCTGGGGGGGCGGGGGGAGCCCTCCCCGGCTGCCCCAGGCCCTCCCAAACAAAGACGCTATGCTGCTGCTGCTCACCAGCAAGGGCTTCCGAGTGCCTCGACCAGATCAGCTCCCTGTGCTTCGAAGGGGCTGCGGCAATGGTGAACACTGTCCCAGGCCCCCATCGCTTACTCTAGGCAGCCCTTGAGACATCATGAAATAACAATTCCATTAATCCCATGAAGGGAACCCCAGGCTGGGGGAGAAACTGCCTCTCCACAGCACCTCCTCAGCCGATCCAGCCCAGCCAGTGAGCAGCCTGGACCCCCGAAGATCCCACGTAAGCACCAAGAGCAGGTGGAGACCAGCAAGACAAGAGACCTGCACCCAAGAGAGCTCACGGCCTCCACCGGCCTCCCTCGGTCTGATGCAGAGACACTGCCACTGGACTCTAACTGGAAGCCCGGTCCCCGAAGGACAGAGAGGGCCGCGATGCCCTTCACATGGGACGGCCACAGCCGGGGGCTTCTCGAGGACGATCCAATGTAATCATCACAAAACCTTCCCGGAGAAGTAGGATGGCCACCATTCCCATCACACAGGTCAAGAAATGAGGCTTAGAGACTGAGGCCACCTGCTCAGAGTCTGGCCTTGGGAGCCAGGCGTCCTAAGCTAACTGCTATAAAACACCCAGCCCGGACTCAAAAGGAGCGCTGCCTCCCCACCCCCATCCCCCGCCCGCAGCTGGACGGGGCTCTTCCTCCCTGGCTCCTCTCCCTCTGGCTCTCCCTAAATAGCTCCCATAAAACCAGGCGGAAAGATGTCAAAACAAAAGTCACACAAAATATCATCTAATATCACACAAGGTCTGTCACAAGCAAACCTTGTCACCAAGTCCTTTTTAGGTGAAATATTCTCTACTAATACTTTTCCGCTGCAGATCCTTCCTGCATCCGTCAAGCTCCTACATTTTCCTGTCCAACACAAATTTATCGTTCCTGCACAAAAAGGACATTCAATACCCCGTGCTCCAGGAGCATGATCGCACAGAGAAATCCATCCATGTCCCAGCTCTGCCCTGCTCCTCTGGAGTAAAACAGGGGATGTACCAATGCCCTGGGGAGAGAAGGGGTCTGCAAGGATGGATCCCATCATGGGATCACCTCCCATCATGGGATCACCTCCCACGCTCAGGACTGTCTTCTGCACTTGGTAGGGTGCTGACTTCACAAAAAAAATGCTCAGCACCGAAGGGGCAAGTAGGAGCTGAAATCCAACCCACTCCCCACCCCCGCCTGCTTGCCAAGCAGCATGCCCGCCCCAAGGGGGTGCCTTTCAATAATTTACAAAGGTACTATGTGGATTAGGGGCGTTCTAAAGCTCCCCCTTCCCTGTCCAGGTCTATATGAGCATAGAAGTGAGGGGTTCTTAACTCCATGGCCCCAGAGCCCAGCACACCGTGTACATGTGACCTACAAGGACTGGGCAGCAAAGAGATGCAGAGAAGGACCCACTCAGATGGAACCCCTCAGTTAGGAAAGCCCTCCCTCCCCATCAGGACCTGCGCCACCGCCCAGTAAGGGTGGGCAGGATCCAAATGGGTGCCCAGGGTCCCAGGGGCAAAGGCAAAAGGGTGGTTATAAAGGGAGAAAGATCTAGAGTAGGCATGTACCCAGGGTTACCTGGGTAAGAAGAGAATCCGAGCCCAGCTCGCCAGCTTGCTGGCAAACACGCTGGGCTGGCCAGCCTTCTCTCATGCTCCGGCACCGCCCTGGGTGGCTGTGAGGACAGGTGAGCTGACACAAGCCACGCCAGCATACATCCCCTGCCTCGAGAGGGCAGACAGGTGCAAGGGTCCCTTGTGAGGGACAGGATGGAAAATCACACCCAAGGGACCAGAGTCACTCAGACCCACTTGCAGGCATGGGGAGTTTGGGGTTAATCGTAGCTTAATAGCTGAATATACAAATCATGGGCTTCTTAAGAGGCTAAGACTCAGGGGGACAGGGCCTCTGACCTAGTGTGCTGGCCCCCTGACCCAGCACACAATCTTCCTGCGCCATGTCTGGCCGGGGAAGGCCTCCCCCAGGGCTCCATCCCTGACCCCACTGCAAGAAGGAAAAGTTCAGTGTACAGATCTCAGCATAACTTTGAAGAATGAATAATGTAATATACCAAAACCATTCCACTGCGCACTTCAAATAAGTAAAATGCATTGTGTATGAATAATATCTCAGTAAAGCTATTTAAAAACAATAGAGTGTGTGCGTGGCGGCCCTGTCCTGCAGGTGGTCCAGGCCACTAGGTAAAACTTTACCAGCAGTTGTGAGACATTGCGTGACTGGCTGCAGACCTGTGTGCACGGCCACACCTACTCTGGGCTGCCTCCACTAGCAGACCACCAGAGCTCCCAATAAACTGCCTCCCACAGCCAACGGAACACAAAGCACGAGGGGCAGAGACCCAGCCTGCACCCAGGGTTCACTGCAGGGTTGCACAAACACAGGCTTCTCAGGACCAGGAAGGAAGATCAGGGACCGGGTGCACAGCCCAGTAAGGCCGGGTTGAAAGAGTGCTTCACTCATACCTGCATTTTCCAGGAGAACCCATGCAAATACCATAATCCAAATGCAATCTGCACTTTGGTATTTAAGAATACAGCCGGGGTGTCTGGGTGGCTCAGTTGGATGAGCGTCGGAGTCTTGACTTCAGCTCAGGTCATGAACTCAGGGTTGTGAGATCGAACCCCATGTCAGGCTCTGAGCAAAGAGTGCAGTTGGCTGGAGATTCTCTCTCTCCCTCTGCCTCTTCCCCCACTTGTGCCCACTCTCTTTTTCTCTTTCTCTCTCTCTAAACACAATTTTTAAATCTTAAAAAAAAATTACAGCCCCCTCCACCAAAAAAACCTTGCTTTCAAAATTAAAGATTTCTTTTCATTTTTGATCATCCCCAACGTCCTTGGGGTTGGCCCAGCTCTGCATGGAGGCAGAAGGACTTCCATGGCCCCCGAGCTCGTACCTTGCCCCCGTACACCCTTGCCTTGCCTTCCCCCAGACACCCTTCCCCAAGGCACGCCCTGGGTGGGAAATACCCAGGGATTACACCGAGCAGGACCCACAGTCAGTGACTCACAGATTCAAGAACACAGAAGGCCAGGCTCCGTTCCTAGGGGGATCGAATCCCAGACGCTCTTCAGACTGTAGAGCCCCTGGGCGAGTCGGGCTGAGGCATCTTCCCCATCCTGTCCCTTGTCACTGCCCTACCGCTTTCTCCTAAGAGCCCTCTAGGTCAATCACTCAGACAAGGGTTCGCTCTCAGGCTTGGCTTCTTAAGGTACCAGTTTCAAAGTGGGAATACTCCCAACAAAGAGGCAAGTGCAGTAACCTCACCAGGGAAAATCTAACTTGTTCAGATGCCCAAGGCAAGACAAAGTTCAGCTATGGATCAAGAGGAAGTGAGAAAGGGAAGGGAAGGGGGGAGAGGAGAGGGAGGAAAGAGAGAGCTCGATTTTAAAAAACAAACGCAGACAGGTCATTTGCCGGAGGTCCCAGAGCTTAGCAGCAGTCCTTGTCAGGAAAGCAAAGCCTCAACCACCGCTCCCCCGGGGCCTCTCCAAGTTCGCCGTCCCATCGCCACGAGCCCAGTGGGCACACGGTAACAGGGACAATAAAACACAATACAAAACTGCAAATGTGTATCAATGACGGTCGGTGAAGAGCATCCGAGGCCTTTTATTTGCTCATTGCATAGATCAGGAGTCAGCAACCAGAGCCTGCAGGCCCATCTGGCCTGATGCCTGTTTTTTACAAATAAAGTTTTATTTATTTACAGTGTAGCAGGACAGCCGAGTGGTTACCCCAAAGTCCTCAAACCGTGACTCTGAGAATATGCTCCTGGACTCTTAGAACAAGAAGAGCTGCTGGGCCCCGGCAAACACCCTACACGGTCAAGCTCAGGGGCGTCTCCATCGCTCCCGCCACTGCCCCGGGGACCTGCCCGCAGCTCGGGACGGGCCCCGTGCTCCTGGGCAAGGCCGGCCTTCAGCTACGCTCAGGAGGGGTTACCAACTCCTGCTCCCCGAATGTTAAACCCGCTCGATGTAAGACGGTTTATAAAAAAAGGCTGAATTCCACAAAGTTGTATTTTCTTTTTCCACAGGGGCGTCTTTCAATCAGCATCTGTGCGATTCGGGTCAGCGTCTGACCGCTCCTTGTTGATAAGGGGCCCCAAGAGGGAACCAACGCTTCCTGTCTGGCCCCATGGTATGTGGAGGGCATGTGCTGGGGACCCATGACTGCCAGACGGGATGAGGCCACCAGGACAGCTCAAGGCTGAGGACCCCAAACTCAAAGACTGGATGGACAGACTTCCAAAACAGCGCCTCCGATCCGTGTCTCCTGGGGCTCGTGCCCTGGGGGGGTCCCTTCCCTCCGAGTGTGGGCTCGCCCCACTGACGCACTTTTAGCCAACAGCACGCAGCAGGTAATGGGACGTCACTTCTATGATGAGGTTCCCGTAAAGGACTCTGGCTTGTTGCGTGTATGTGTGTGTGTGTGTGTGTGTGTGTGTCAGAGCTTACGCATTTTGGTAAAACCAACTGCCATGCTATGAGCCGCCCCAAGAAGGGACCCACATGGCAAGGAACTGCGGGTAAGAGCCACTGAAGATCCTGCCAACCACCACCCTAGGACCGCGGAAGCAGACCCCGTCACGCCGTCTGGGCTGAACCCCGACGTGAGCTCGCCTGGAAGGCAGCCCCCCAAGACAGCCCAAGACCCAGCACAGCTGTGTGCACATTCCTGACACCCAGGAACGGTGACACGACAAACACCGTTTTAAGCCACCAGGTTGGGTGTCATTTGTGACGTGGCAGCTGCTAACTAATACAGACACACTGGCAAAGCTGGGATTCGTCCTCTGCTTTCGTCCGTCCAGCAGGTGCCGAGCTCGAGTGCAAGGCACCCCCTGTGCACATGCCTCCCTCCAGCCCCTCAGGGGCTCTCTCCCTCCCCTGGCCGGACCTCTGACCCCAATCCACCCCTCGGGCTCCAACCCGCCTCGCCACCAAGACTCCCCCCAGGATCACAGATGTCCCTGACGACAGACACTGGAGGTGCGGAGGCACACACATCACACTCGGACCTTCCCGAAAGGGCTCACTGCTCACCGTAGAAAGCAGCAAAGCCTTCCCGAATGTCTGCCACGAGCGAGGCCCTGTGCCCTCGTGGGGCCCAGGCTTCTCCAGGACTCCCCACCCCGGACACCAGCAGCCCCACCCATCCTGTCTGCGTGCCTCTCTCGCCGCCCCAAAAGTCACGACACCACACCGCAGACCCTCCTCGTGTTTCTCAAACCCAGCGGCTTCTCCAACACCTCGGAGCTGCCTGACTACCCACCCCATCTCCTTTCTCCTTCTTGTTCTTCAAACTACCCATGGGATCTTTCTAGAACAGAATCAGGTGAGGTTACTCCCCAGCTCACTGATAGGAAGATAAACTCAGATCTCTCCGTAAAACTTATGAACCAGCTTAGCTCTCCTGCCCACCATGCACTTTGCTCCATCCTCCACCCACCCTCAGAATGATCCAGGCTGAACTTCAACATCCCAGGCACTCTCGTGCCTCTGGGCCTTAAGATAGTTTACTTGACTCCTACTTGCCTTTCTTCATCTCATTAACTCATACCTATTCTTCAAATCACTCACTCAGAGGTCACTTCTTCCAGGAAGCCTTCCGTGATCATCCTTTCTCCCTCCTACCATCCACCACTCTATGGTATGCTTGTCTAGTTACTTGCCATCCCTCTACATCTACCTCAGGCCACATGGTATCCCACGGCCTAGCCTAGTGACTGGCATTCTGGAGGTATGTGGTAATTATTTCCTGAAGGTAGGCCTTTAGCCCAAATCCACTCGTTGATTGCAAACTTAAGTAACATTTGGTAGGGGCGCCTGAGTGGCTCAGTGGGTTAAAGCCTCTGCCTTCGGCTCAGGTCGTGATCTCAGGGTCCTGGGATCGAGCCCCACATTGGGCTCTCTGCTCAGCAGGGAGCCTGCTTCCCCCTCTCTCTGTCTGCCTCTCTGCCTACTTGTGATCTCTCTCTGTCAAATAAATAAAATCTTTAAAAAAAAACATTTGGTAGATGCTTTCATATGCTAACTCATTTAGCCATCACCTCAGCCTTGTGCCAAGACTACTCTTACCATCTCTGTTCTGCAGAGAAAGAAACAGAGGCACGCACACACTTACCCTCCTGAGGTCACCCAGCTAAGTGGCGGGGCTGGGATTTGATCCTGGGCAGTCTGGCTCCAACAGCTTGTGCTCCTGAGCACAGACGAATTAGCCCTTCAAAGATACTAGGGCAGTAAGGTTCAAAGAAGGTCTTAAACTTTCATTTGTTCATTTTAATGACCATTTCTAGATGAAAAAGGAAGGAAAATCAATATTTTTTAGGATAGTAATTAAAATCACAAGCGCTCATGAAAAGTAAAAGAGCCTATATTGAGGTTGTGAAACACGTAATCTATTTAAGTATTTTCTGGAAAGAAACACCTTGTAAGTAAATACCCAACCAGGGGAATCATCAGCTATCCCCTCCTTTCCATTACAAGCTTCCCAAAAGGACAGATCATGGTTATCTCTTAATGACTTTGTGTAACGCTGAGTGTATTTACGGTAAAAACAAGCAGGATAATATTTCTCGGCTTCATCAGAGGTCCCAAGTTCCCAGAGACGGCTGATCCCTGGAGGCCAGCTCATTCTATTAAGACAACTTCCTGCAAGTCAGAAATAAGAAGCAGATTCATCTATTACCCTTTGATTCTACTGTCCGAGGTCTTTCAAGATTTAATTCTACCTTAACAACAGGCAATCCACTCCCCCACGAATCCAGGACACAGTTTCAACTGGAAATAGAAAGTGAACTTCAGGGGCACCTGGGTGGCTCAGTGGGTTAAAGCCTCTGCCTTCGGCTCAGGTCATGATCTCAGGGTCCTGGGATCGAGCCCCGCATCGGGCTCTCTGCTCAGCAGGGAGCCTACTTCCCCCTCTCTCTCTGCCTGCCTCTCTGCCTACTTGTGATCTCCCTCTGTCAAATAAATAAATAAAATCTTTAAAAAAAAAAAAAGAAAAAGTGAATTTCATTCCACTGAAAAACTAAGGAGAGGGGCTGGGCCCCCCAGCCCATTACTTAGGATGCAGGAGTTGCTGGGGCAAGGAGCAAACATCACAGAGCGCCAGCACTCACCCAGCACCTCCTGGCCCTCAGCCCCTCAACGTGTGAGCTTACCATCCACATCCTAGAATACCCGACACAAAGTAGCTTAAAAGACGTGGAGGCAAGAAAGAAAAGGTATTGGTGAGGTTGGGGAGGAAAAGGAACCCTTGTGCGCAACTGGAAGGAATATAAATTGGTGCAGCTACTATGGAAAAGAGTACGGGGGTTCCTCAAAAAATTTAAAATACAACTACCGTATTTCCACTTAGGGGCTTTTATCCAAAGAAAATGAAAACAGTAACTCAAAAAGAGAGAGGCACCCTATGTTCACTGCAGCATTATTTACAATAGCTAAGATAATGGAAGCAACCCAAGCGTCCATTGACCAATAAATGGATAAATTAAATGTATAAATTATATATATTATATATAACATGCATATATATCATATACACATTAACATACAGAATGGAATATTACTCAGTCATTAAAAAAGAATGAGATCTTGCCATTTAGAACAACATGGATGGACCTAGAGGGTATTACAGTAAGAGAAATTAGTCAGACAGAGAAAGACAAATACCATGTGAGCTCACTTGTATGTAGCATCTAAAAACAAAACAAGGGGCACTTGGGTGCTCAGTCCATTGAGCGTCTGCCTCCGGCTCAAGTCATGATCCTGAGATCCTAGGATCGAGCCCAGCATCTCCTTCTCCCTCTGTCCTCCCCTGCTCGAGCCCTCTCTCTCTCTCTCTCTCCCTCTCAAATAAATAAAATCTTCTAAAAAATAAATATAAAAACAAATGAACAAACAAAACAGAAACAGATTCACAGATACACGGAACAATACGGTGGTTGCCAGTGGGGAAAGGAAGCCGGAGATCGGCACAATGGAAGGGGATTAGAAGATATAAAATTCCAGTTACAAAATAAATAAGTCACAGAAATACAATGTACAGCATAGGGAATGTAGTTAATATAGTTAACAATAGGTGACAACTTTATAAGGTGACTGATGATTTATGGGGTGATCACTTCCTAATGCATACCAATGTTGAATTACCACGCTGCACACCTGAAACTAATACAATAGTGTATGTCAACGGTACTTCAATTCAAAAAAAGACGCAGAGAGCCACAGGCAACAATGTCTTCACAAGGGATCCCCACCTGCAAAGGCTGGGCGAGAAAGGAGAAAGTTTTCAGGAAAGGCAATTAAACATTACTCAGAGAGGTAAAACCCACAAATTCTGTTTAACTATGACTTTACCAGATTCTTGTTGTTGGCTGATTGATTTGCTTTGTGTTTATGTTTTAAAGGATCACTAGAGTCAAAACTGACACCACAAAGTGAAAAATTTCATCACGATTTAGGTATGTACAACATATCCATAAAACGTAATCTCTTTCATCTGTTTCTTTTGGGAGGACTTTTTTATACAATATAGCATCTCCTTTCCTAACCACAGAATACATACCATCAAACTTTCTCCTCTCTGCTATATCTGGGTTATAGTATCTCCAAACAGTATCTGGGAGGTTAAACTGCTTAACTGCCCTCTCATCAGATCTCAGGGCAGATAAATCAATCAAGCAATATTATAAAAACTATCCTTCCAGACAATGACCCAACAGATTCCTCTGGACCAGCCAGTCCCTGAAACACTGCGATGGAAAAATGTAAATGTCCAACTGACGATTACTTTGGTTATTTATCCATCTGTTTGCTTTCTCATATATATGGTTCCATGATTACATTTAATCACCCTCAAAAGGATTATCTTGGTGAGTTCACAGAGCAACAGAAGAGTCACCATAATTCAATAGACACTTTTGATTCCCCTGATAAGATAAAGAGTCAGCAATTACTGTTTGTTATCACAACTCCAGTTCTTGTCAATACAGTTCAAATTTTACTCGATACCCTAATTAAGCAAACCCTGGCCAACTACAGAAGTTGGCACCCTGAATTATGTGGAGTGACGAGTTTGTTTACTCAAATAGGTACTTGGAAAAATTATATTGAGTATGAAATGCCCCAGATTCCCTCTGTTATCTAATTTGGAAAATCACCCTGGTTTGAAAGAATAAGCAGAGCGGTTGGGGCCTTCTCCTCCCAGGATGGGTTTATTCCAAACAATCCCCATGCAACTTCCAACAAATTAACCAAGATGATAAAGCAAAGCAAGTCGCTGAGTCCTCAAATGCCCCCTGGTCTGCCACCACTCGCAGAAACCATGCTTAATTCACGGCGTCAATTTCTTGTTAGTGACAGAAACTACAGAAATGTAGGCTACTGTTGCCTCTAATTTAGACAAGCGGACTTTTCAAAGGTCGGAAAGGCATTTGAGAGGAAACGTAAATCGTGCCAACGTTCTTCTCTCTCTTGCCCCTCCTCCAAAATCTGTCTTCACCTGGAAGATACCACCACTCCAGCCCCGTCCTAGGGCCAGCCACCAGCTCCCCGACCCTAACCCTAGCCTCTGGGCACGACCCCCAGGGGACACAGGGCCCAAATAAGGCCATCCCTGTTCCCCAGGCGCCTGCACCTGTGGCCACCAAGAGAGAGATCCAAATACAGGAAAGCCTAATACTATGAATTTTGGGTTTATCCGATACCAAACCAAAACATTCAGGAAGAATGACAGCAGCTACACCAACCAAATCCAGGTCCCTGAGTTAGGCTATCACAGAACACCAATCTGGTAGATTCAGGGTAAACTATTTTTTTTCCCCCCAAATATGTTTATTTTATTTTTTCAGTGTTACAAGATTTATTGCTCATACATCAGGGTAAACCATTAATCAAGCCACAACTAAGGAGGAAAAATTAAGAGATAAATACATTTAAAATACATCAAATAGAAATAGAGATGTCCTTTAAACTATCAGCACAGGAGACCCAGCTAAAGTACACGCAAAAATAGAAAAATTTATCCAAAAATTCATAAGGAATTTCAAAGGACCCAGAATAGCCAAAGCAATCTTGAAAAAGAACAGACACAGGACTCACATTTGCTGATTTCAAAACTTACTACAAGGCTACAATAATCAAAACAGTGAGGTTGAAGTGCCTGGCTGGCTCACTTGGTAGAGCTTACAACTCTTCATCTTAGGGTTATGAGTTCGAGCCCCACAACGGGCACAGAGATTACAAAAATAATAATAATTAAAATAAACTATTTTTAAAAACAGTGTGATTGGTAACCCCATAAAAACACACATGCAGACCAATGTAACTGAACAGAGAGTACAGAAATAAACCCTCATGTCTATGACCAAATGATACTCAGTAAGGGAGGCAAGCCATTCAATGGGTAAAAGACTGTCTTTCCAACAAACGCTGCTGAAACAAATGGATATACACATGCAAGGCAATGAAGTTGGATCCTTACCTAAGACCATACACAAAAACTAACTCGAAATGAATCAAGGTTCCACTTATCGGGGTAAAATACACCTAAGTAAAAGTGTAGGCAGGTATGCCAAGGAAAGTTTGAGGAATTCGCTTGACCTGGTACATTTACTCATTTCTCTTTGATTTTACACTATTTTTTTTTAACCTTTTTAAGTGGGAGTTCTGCCCTTGTCGGGAGAGAATCTGAACACAATCCTAATCTCTAGTAACCACACGTACCAGACGTCTGCAAAATGCATCCCTAGCCAAATATGGTCCACCAGCAGTGCTTATGCTGCTGTGACTCCAAAATCGTGTTTTTACATATTTTTTATGATTTTTATTTATTTATTTTAGAGAGAGAGAGAGATAGGAGGAGAGAGAGAATGCAAGAGAGCAGGGGGAGGAGCAGAGGAAGGACAAGCAAACTCCCCACTGAGCAAGGAGCCCAACACAGGGCTCAACCCCAGGACCCTGGGATCATGACCTGAGCCAAAGGCAGACACTTAACCAACTGAGCCACCCAGGGAGCCCAGTTTTAACATTTTAAATAGTTGGGAAAAATCAAAATAAGACTATTTCATGACATGCAAAAATTATACAGAATTCAAATGTCGGTATCCAGAAACACAGTTTCCTTGGAATACAGCACGCTCATACACAGATGCCTCATCTGTGGCTGCTTCGGGGCTAAAACAGGAGAAATGAGAAGTAGCATTGGAGCCAAAAATATGTACTTTCTGGCCTTCAGCAAAAAAAGTTCGCTAACTCTTTTCTCCAAGAAGCCCCAACTGCAAATGTTCTGCAACACTGCTTCCACAAATTATCAAAAGGTTTCCAGAACTTTAAACATTTCAACTTCGTTCGTTCAACAAATATTGACCAAGCACCGGCGCTGTGCCAAGGACAGCAGCAGACACCGGGCATATAAAGAAGGGCCGGCAGACGCCCTGACCTCACGGGGTTTCTGGTGCCACAGCAGAAACGGCACAGTAACTGGAGGTCACAACACAGCCCGCCGCCTTGGACAAGAATGCACTGGGCATTGTAGGCAGCGCATGGGAGGGGCTACCTTAACCAGACTGAAGATAAGAGTCCGAGGGACTCCCAACCCTGAAAGAGGATCAGAGAGAAATCAGGCAGAGAGAGGAATCTTGGAGAGGGCAGAAGGAAGGAGGAAGTGCTGGCAAGTTAAGGAGGTTGAGAGAACAGGACACCTTTGCTTGGTGACAGCTGCAAGGACACGGCTCAGCCTGGCAGGAGAGCAGTGGCGAGGCGTACCAGGGTAGCCACAGAAGCCAAGGCCAGCTCAGAAAAGCCCTGCTGACCCTGTAAAGCATCTCCCGGCAGGTCCTTCATCTCTAAGGCAACCAAAATTCCTCTGGGGTGCACCCTGTCCCCATCGGCCATAGAGCAATTGTGAACTCCAGGTTCCTGCCTGCCTCCAGTGGGCTATAACACACCCACCACACACTGAGCACTGTCCAGCTAAAACCACAGGATCACTAATCAGAAACCAGTGAAATGGATCAGTATCACAACTACTCTTTAAACATCATGATGTTCTCGGTAGAAAATTCTAGATCAAAATCAGAAACATTCCAACGGAGGCTTTTTCCAGGGTCACGAAACAACAGTCCAGGTTCCAAAGAAAAGTTTCATACTCTTTGTAATCCTCATTGTCACCTTATGCCTGCAAGGGCTCCACCAAGTAAAGACAAAAATTAAAACTGAAAACCCATAAATTCCAAATAGGCCACGGCTAGCCATGGTATTGACCACCTACAAGTCAACTCACAGCGGGCAGAAAAATAGATAAAGTTGACACCCATCTTTTAAGCAGAAATAAAAGCCTAGGAACCTGCAAAGTGGACTTAGAGTGGCTGCCCAGGCTTGCTCCAGTTTATTGCAACAGATCAGGTAATAGCAATTTTTTTTTAAGATAAAATTAAAACTCATCTTCAAGTATTTGCAGAATTTATCAGGTTTGGATCCTCAGCACAGGGTATGATTAAAAGAAAGTGAATCAAGTGCATGGCTTCTCTTCGGAGCTGGGGGTTGGCCACAAGCCACTGTGGTGTGGCAGGCTTCAGTCACAACGTGCCCGTGATGCTCAAGGTCACACGAAGGCATTACGTTGACCTCCAACAGGGATGTCTAAAGTGCCAGTGACAAGGCAAGTACCAGGCTGGCTGTGCTGGGTTTGGGGCAGTAAAAACCTAAATTGCACTAAGATGAAAAGACAATGTAAACGTTACTTATAAAACAAGTAATGCCCTAGTGTTAAGAGTAAATAACTTCAAATTCACGTAGCCGGAAATTGCTGGACAACTCCTGTCCTAGACATTCAAGCTGTTCCGCAGCAAACGTCTGGCACAAAACACCTCGTCTGAGAAGGAAGCATGATGAATAAGCACCTCGTCATTTAGAGTTGGATCAAGTCACTACATATCTCTGCAACTCAGCCTTCCTGCTCCCCCACACCCACACAAAGCATCCCAGTGGCAAGGGGTGCCTTCTCCATCCCTTGGAGGCTCAACCCCAGGCCAGCACCAAGACGTGGAAGCCCTAACAAGAGCCATGTGTCAAACTCACCAAGTTCAACGATCTTCACAGACCACTGTATATACAACCCGAGACATTGAACTGAAAACAGGCAGGAGGCAACCCTGCTCCACGGGACCCTGAGACCCTCCCCCTTGCCCCTCGGACAAGGCAAAAAAGAAATCCTTCCAGAAGGACACTGTCGCTTCTGTGGCTCAGTCCTGCTGGTAGGAAGGGCTTCCCCCAACAGGGAAGGCCTCAGCCACGAGACCCTGCTGCTGCGGGGCTCTAGCGCGTCACGGCACCAGTGAGAACCATCTTCATCAGCTAGATGGGTTCCCCCAAAATAAAGTCATGCTTCCACTCTGACATCCCTGCAAGATGCCACCAATCTCGACACCATGCCCACCCCAGGATCCATCCCAACTGGGGGGACGTGGCCCCCCGCAGACAAGCACCTGGCACACAGGGTAGCCTCCCAGGGCTCTAGGCTGTGAGCCCCTGGACCCTGGGCCACCCCACTCCTCCGTCTGCCAAAGGCAGAGCCATCACTGTCCGCCTCCACCAGCCACAAACAGGCCTGTAGGCTCCCTCGGTATCCACCCGTCAACCCACAGAGAACAGACTACCGGATAGGATGTTACAGACACAAAGAAGAAAGGAGGGGCTGCTCATGATGACACTATGCAGTGACCTCACTCCTAGGCACCCGCTGTGATGAAAAGCACCCCCAAGACCAGCAGTAATTGAACTGCATCCCAGGAGAAAGAAACTTAAGAGATCTGATTCCATCCCCACTCCACCCCCGGCTTTCTGGGGTCACACCCACTCCTCGCATCAAGATGTGCGTGCATCCACGGCAGATTTGTGGTACTCGAGGGGACAGTCCACCCCCATCCACCAGAAGAGCTTCCCAGTACTCAGCAGGCATCTGGCTCCTTCAACCTGCATCCCTGGGCCACAGACCAGGCCCATCTGCTGCTCCCGGACAGACATCAAGGAATCGGCCATGAATCCTCAGATCTCTCCCCCAAACCTGTTTCTCCAAGCCGGACTGGAATGCAGCGAGTTTTGCTTTTCTAGCCATCTTGTCCCCCTGGTGGTTGAGTTCACAGGAGCAACCTCCAGTCTCCCTGCGAGGTCGGTTTTGAAGGTCCCACTCTGCCATCTTACAGTGTGTCAGGCAACTTGTGCCCTAACTGTAAGACCCCACATTTGGCCCGGCAGGCGTCCATCCGATGTCTTCAGGCCTGTGGCCCTAGAGAGTCAAGACGTCTGAGAAAACTGACCTGTCACTCAGCTCAGACGACCCTGGACCTTATAGAACCCAACAGGCAGGATCTCCAGAGAATCACCGTCTACCCATCGATACTCTAAAAATGGTCACTCCAGCCCCTACGAATGTGCCCACACTTTTCCTCTATCTTGCTAACCAAAGACTTCATGCCATTTTAAGACCTGACCGTCCTTGTTACCTTTCCAATAACTTTCTGAAAAAGGGGCATCGAGTCTGAGCTGCCCTCACCAACAGGAATGCCAGTTACGGCGTCCCACACATAGCACTGGGCACTCTCCATTCACCCTCTCACTGAGTCCCCCACTGGCAAGGGAAGGGGGGGGGTCCATGCCCATCCACGTCCTCTCCTCCTGGAGATGAGAGGAGTGTCTTATTCCACGGCCTGAATGCATAAACTCAATGCTGTACCACCTCCCACTTTAGCCTGCCTTCCACCAAAAACACCGAAAAACAGGGCGGGAGAGAACCACAGAGAAGCCAACCACGCCATTCAACAGATGAGGAACCAGAAACAGGAGTGACCCAACCCAGGTCAACCTCCATGATGGCTCTCCATGCTGGAGCCCATGAGAGCCTTCCCATGAAGACACACTGCTGTCCTTCCCCCGGCTCCCCAGGGTCATCTGGGAATACACTGTCTAGATCCTATTCCTGAGGAGCTCCAATCCCTCTGGGGGTGATCACTGGACCTTTTAGGGCTTTTATTATCAGTTCCTACCTATCTCATCTGTGAAGATCTCATCTATTGAGATCCCTTTCCCAGAATCCCTGGTTGGCTTCTTGAGCGGGTATGACCTCTGTGATGAAGGGCGATGTCTCCCTGGGCCCAGTCATGCCCACTTTCACTTTACTGGGACCCAAGCAGCTGTTGCCCTCACTGGTTCCCGGAACATCTAGGAGCTACAGCTGTCAGCCCAGCAAGTCAAGAGTGAGGGAAGCTCCGCTCAGCAAAGGCGTCTGCAGGTGTCAGATGAAGAACTCACTTGTCACTGCCCTTTGCGCCCGGGGCCCATTCCTGAGGGCACATCAGGAAAGCCCTGTCACTCGGGAGCACGTTCCCTCCAAGGAATCAGGGCTCGCCCAGGTTTGCAGCCTTCCACACATTCTACAGCCCTTGGTTAGATCCATTTATTTTGAGATGTTCATCATTAGAAGCTGTTGTGGGTGAAATTTTATCCCCCCAAAAGTTACATTCAACTATCTAACCGCTGGTACCGGTGAATGTGACCTTATTTGTAAAAAAGGGTCTTTGCAGATGTCCTCAAGATTAGGGTGGTCCCGGGGCACCTGGGATTGAGGCCTCTGCCTTCGGCTCGGATCATGATCTCGGGGTCCTGGGATCGAGCCCCAAGTCAGGCTCTCTGCTCAGCAGGGAGCCTGCTTCCCTCTCTCTCTCTCTGCCTGCCTCTCTGCCTACTTGTGATCTCTCTCTCTCTGTGTCAAATAAATAAATAAAACCTTTAAAAAAAAGGATTAGGGTGGTCCCTAATCTTATGACTGGTGCCTTGTCAGAGGGAAGTCTGGACCCAGAGACTCAGAGACGCAGAAAGCACACCAAGCAAAGGCGCAGGCACAGACTGGAACGTTGCTGCCACAAGCCAAGGAGCCCCAAGGATTCCCGGAAGCCACCAGAAGCTAGAGGGAGGCAAAGAACGGAAACTCCCTCCGAGCCTCCAGAAGGAAGCAATCCCCAGCACCCTGATTTCAGACTTCCAGTTCCAGAACTGAGAAAATACACTTCGGTTGTTTGAAGCCACCTGGTTTGTGACTAGAGCGGGAAGCTAAGACAAGAGCACCATTAATCAATCATGCTTACCATGTGGCAGGCAATGTCCATGTACTTTACCCCCATGAGCGCGCATCATCCCTACCATGACCCGACAAGGCTGCTTGGAGATGAGGACACCAAGACATGTAATGCACCCACGATTACTTAGCTAGAGACTGGAGAGGGTGGGGCACAGACCCAAGTCCTCCTTCATCTACTCCTCCCTCTTGCAACCTGAGGGCTGGCCTCCCAGGCAGTGGGGTCCCTGGGGGACACCTGCCTCGTGCTGTCGGAGCACAAACATCAGCTGACACTTCCACTCTAGGCAGTGGTATGAAACCCAGCATTGCCCTCATCCCTCCCCCACATCATTTTACCCCTTGAAAGGGAAGTAAACCGGTGTCACTCCCGGATGGCAGAGGCACTGACTCCCAGGGCACCAGGCAGAGCAGGGCTCCTGGACCACCTGCACGTCTGGGGCCCCAGGGAGACCCAGAGACATCATTCAGCAGTGGGTGTGTGGTCACTGGCCCAAGAGAACCCCGAACTCCAAAACTGACCCGCGGACTCTATGACTCTACGATGTCAGCAATGCATCCCAGCAGGGGAGATCCATCCTTATGGCTCAGCAAGCGTCCACTGTCATGTCCAAGGACCATGCAACTAAGTGAAATGCAGAATCACCATATGGCCCCACAATTCCACTTCTAGGGCCTGTCCCCAAACAAACCGAAACAGGTGTCTGAACAAATACTTGTCCATGAATGCTCAAAGCAGCACTATCCACGATACCCAAAATGTGGAAACAGTCCAAACATCTGTCAACAGCCGAAGGGATAAATAAATTGCGTCTATGTCCATACAATGGAATGTAATTCAGCCATAAAGAGGAGCGGGATACTGACCTATGCTACACGTCGCGGAAGGACCTCGAGAAGACCAAGGCTGCATATTGTCTGACTCCATTTTATGACATATCAGAAGATAAACCCACAGAGACAGAGCACTGGCTGGCGTTTGCCAGGGCCTCAGGGGGAGCGGGCACAAAGTGCTCCGTGGGCTGGGAGTTTTACTTTGCAGTGACGTCAGTGTTCTGGAACCAGACGGAGGTGATGGCTACACAAGGCTCTGAATTACTGAATGCCGCTCAACTGTCCACGTATCACGCTTGATTGTACATTACATGAATGTCACCTCGAGGCTTCAGTTTAGTAAATCCTACAACCGGTTCGTAAACTTAAAACTGTGCCAGAAAATGCTCCCCTGCGACACGCTGCACCCCAAGCCTGCAGCCGTCACCCCGGGAGGTACGTTTCTCCACCAGACTCTAGACAGCGAGGCCGACAATTAACAACACACCCTGGGTGTTGACTTGTAATCCGTGGCAACACTAAGGGACAGCAACTAGTACTATGCATGGTTTATGATGAGCAAACCACGGCCTGGAGGGTGAGGTTAAGTCTAAACACGTCACAAGCAGCGAGGGGGACCACCAGGCCTCGCCCCCAGTTCAGCACAATCGCAAACCATCCCTGAACCCTCTGGGATCCAGGCCAGGAACTATCCAGCCCGTAGCAGGACCGGACAAGGAGTCGCAGAATCAACTCTGACACAAATAAACTTGCATGGATACTCATCTATACCTAATAGATCCATACGTGGCTGTAAGCCCCGGCTCCTTCCGCCGGACAACGGCAGCTTTCACGGTTAGCACAGTGTCTTCCCCGCGGTCCTCCTGGACACAGATGCCATCCTCAAACAAGACATATGAAAATGCCTCAAGAGATTAAATGCCCTCGGCCAAGCTTCTGAAAGTGACCTGATTAAATACTTACCCGTAATTCCAGTCTAGACTCAATACATCAGCCCTTCTGGCTCAGGGCAATACCGCCTGTGCGGCAATTGTGCAAAATAACGCTTATAAATGGAAGCAAAAAAGCCCATTTCTCCTTAGTTTCTGCTACATTGGAAGCTGGAGACTTAATAATGCCGGCCGAGTTTACAAGTCAGGCTCCGGGCTCTGCTGACGCCCCCCAGGGACGGGGCCCAGCCGTCAGGCCAGGACACAGCTCCCCAGAATTAATCAGGGCTGAGAGCCAGGTGAGGCCTGCCACAGAGCAGGGCGCACCAGAGAAACGGGTCTGATGCTCCCTCGCTCTCTCTCCACCCCCCGCCCCGGAAACCGCGGGGACTCTGAATCCTTCACCTCGCTCAGGTTTTATATCCTGAATCCAGGGAATCTGTACTCAGTTCACGTTTTATTCTTTCAGGGTCTTCAACAACCCACTCCTCTGAGCTCCAAAGCTCAGACATGCTGTTCCCTCCACCGGGAGCGCTCCAGCCCCTCCTCCCCGGGGTATTTTCTGGAGGCCCTACAGGTGTCTACAAAGGATCCCTGCTCCGAGCGGCTCCCGGACTGTCCGGGCCCCGGGGGGGCAGCCCTCACTGCGGGTCAGGTGTCCTCACCCCGACACGGCACGCACTCCGAGCACCAGGAGCGCCGGCCCCAAGCCTGCCCTTCCCACTGGACTGCTGGCAAGCCCAGGGCACACACCGAAGTCCGCCTCGTTCTTCACGGCGTCCCCCCACCGAGGAGGCCTCTGTGACTCGGTGTTCGCCACGTGAAGGAGCAGGAGTCACCCACCAGCAGAGATTCTCTCTGGGGGGAAAGAGAGTATCTGCCCCCACACAGAGCCCAAGTTAACTGCACACTTCGGGCCCTGGGCCCTCGCTCGGGGGGACAGCAGTTAATGAAGCATCTCCTACTCACCTCAAGCTCTGGTCTGTGAACTTCACATTAAATCCAAACTGAAGGAAAGAACCAGACCCAAGAAAGTCCAACATCACTTAACATTATCACGTACCTGGCACACAGTCACCCACCTCGGCCCCCAGACCGCTCTCGAAAAGGGTAACACAACAGACACGGGACATGACCTCTCTGCAGGTCGGGAGACCCCTCCTCACTGAATGGAGACAGAGCGCAGGCCCAGGGCCTCAAGGGGGCCGCTGCGGGCTCACGGTCTCCTCTCCCCACCGGCCCACCTCCCCTATTCCTCAAGGGCATGTCTGCCCTAATCCTCTGTCTCCAGGCTGCCATCAGCAATGACTGCAAACGTGGAGATCCAGGACACCACAAACTCCCTCACAGCGCCCAAGGCCAGAAATCCAAAACCAGGGTGTAGGCAAGGCCATGGTCCCCTCAAAACCTCTAGGAAAGAATCCCTTCCTCACCCCTCCAGCTCCCAGTAGCCACAGGGGCCCTCAGGCCTCAGTGCCTTGCGGCAGCCTCACCCACACCTGCTGCCTCTGTCCCCACACGGCCTCCTCATGTGTGTCCTCCCTCCTTGTAAGGACAACAGTCATACTGAATTAAAGGCCTACTCTAATCCAGTATGACCTCACCTTATCTAACTGTATCCACAGTGTCCCTAATTTTCTAATAAGGTCACATTCTGAAGGACAGGGGTGACGACCTATTTTTGGCGGGGGGGAGGGGGAGGGATTAGCCCAAAACATCTCCATTTTCCATCATAAAGTATTTATTAAGTGATCCAGTCAAGCTGTTGCTTGTAATCATAAGGAACTGTGCTTTCCTTCAAGTTAATATGTAAATGTATGCAAATACTCACGTGAAAATGTTGTTTTTCACTGCTTAATTTTTTTTCTTCTGCCTGCTTTTCCTGGATATCTAAATTCAGATTAAAGCTTATAAGTAGTTTTGAACCCTGAGAACATCAAGTAATTTATGTGGAAACCCAATGAGTCTACTTAACAGTGCTCTAATCTTTTTTAAATGTTTTAACGGAAGACAGAAGTACACTAAACTTGGGTTGTTTTGTCACCAGGGATGGATTTGCAGGCTGACGCTACGTCAGTGTTAGTGTTCCAAGTACCATGTGGTGACGAGGTGCCAGGCGTCGCAGTGAACGCGGCACGCACACCATGCTGTTTAGTCTGCTCAACCGAACACGGCAGTCACAGCCACACTGGCCTGTCACATGGCCGTCTCCACACCCGCACCTCCCTGACACACTATGGTCACCACACCAGCACTGACACACTACAGTCACCACACCAGCATCTCCCTGACACACTACTGTCTCCATACCCAGACTTCCCTGACACACTGCCGTCTACACCCACACCTCCCTGACACACTGCCGTCTACAACCTCACCTCCCTGACACACTATGGTCACCACAGCCGCACCTCCCTGACACAAGCAGTCACCGCACCGGCACTGACACACTGCCGTCTCCACACCACAACCAGCCAGGCTAATTTCTCAGCTGCCCTTCCCACTCCCACAGATATCAGGGGCCACTGATGACTTTCTAGCCTTTGACTTAAAATTGCCACATCACTTTATTCCAGTCACAGAGCCCCCCGCGGATGCCGGAGGCCGGCCTCCCCGCAGCACAGTCAAGGCCACAGGCAGAGCCCACCCTCTGTGGGGTCACCCCAAGCTCTCCAGGCCCTCGGCCCACTGTGACGAAGACGACGGCCACACACTAAACTGTGTGCAGCATTTAGGGAAGGCTTATTGCATTAAGAATCATCTCTACTGGACATTATGTATTCCCCTCACTTAGCTTCTCCATGATCTCGATGTGTCACAGGAAAGGCTTTCTAACAACATGACTCCACTTGGGTCGCCGCTGTCCCCTGCGGTTCGGAGCCTGTCCGCACAGACGCGCCCATGCACACTCCGCAATGTGTGTGTCTTCGAAACACCCCCGTGAATCCCGAGTGGTAAGAAGAGGCATGAGGAGAGCCACCGGACAAAGCGAAGAAGCAGGACTAGGTAGTGCCAGGATTTCACGCAGCTCTGCCTTCATGTGCCCACACATACACATAATTAAAAGTACTTTAGAACATAAGCAGAAGGCAAATTAGGCCGACTGCCCAGCAAGGCGGGCGAAACAAGAAGTGTTCATAAAAACTGCCAACAAGACTCGACACCACTAGTCCGTGTCTTTGGGCCCGCGGTGCCTTCCTGAGCACGAGATGGATCATTACCAGGTCAGTGAGAAAGGTGCAAGCCCAGTGCAAATTACATAAGCTGGCAAAAAAAAGAAAAATGTTGCAGGCTGACACATTTAAAGAAAATCTGCAAAGCGGCTGCACATACCTGCGGGTAAGTGGCAGATTTTGGCGGGTAAATAAAACACCGATTTTAAAAATAGAAATACTAATGCAATAGTGTTTATGCCTCGATTATTAAACCGTTGTCCTTAAGGAACACTTTCATCCAATCCTTCACGTCCAGGGACTTAGATCCCTCACTCTGAAGGCTCATTCCACGTTAATCCCACCTTTAAGTGCCTGCCTATAAATCACAGAGACCAAAGAGGGAAATCGTGCAGACAAATGGTTTAGAGCCCTTGACCACATCTGGTCCCCACTGGTAACTGCTGGTCAGAGAAAGTGCAAAATGGAGATTTTATTTTCTGTTCAAATGGAAGCAACACGGTTGAAGAGGCAGGAACCCTAAAGAATTGGATTTCTGTCAAATCACTTTTTTTTTTTAAACCTTTTGCTCAACTTTCACTGCCCTTCCCCCACTCTGAGCACCTGAAGGGCCTCAGTGTTCACTAAAGCTCCGGATTGGGTGCGAGAGAGGGTCCTAACTCTGCTCCCACGACCCCCAGCTCCTCAATCTGAAAAATCAGGTGACTACACAGTGCCCTTTCAGCCTTAAAAGTCTATGGACCACCCATTTTTCTATCCACACTCAACACAGGATTATGGATACACTTGGAAGGGTGGACATTTCTGAATGGTATATTAGTTAGAGCATGCCTACGAGATTCTGACATCTTTCTACCTTTCGTATAGCTTGCCTCCTTTTCCAATCAGCACATAATACTACGACAAAACAGCCATCATTCTAAAGTAAAAGGATCATGAAGACTCTAAGCCGGGGGCTGGAAAACCACGACCCACAGACCAAATCCAGCCACAGCCTGGCTTCGTACTGCCCATCCACAAAGAATGCTTTCCACCATTTTTTTTTAATGAAGTAAAACTCATGCAACATAAAATTAACCACTTTAAAGTGTACGATTTGGTTAAAGCAAGTAGTTAAAAAAAATTCAGTGCCTCAGTCTCCTCTGTAAAACAGAGATCAAATACAACACTCACTTCGCAGGAATGTTGTAGGAGTAAAGGACTATATAAATAAATAAAGGAAGTGTACCATTCGGTAGCACTTAGTACGTTCACAATATTGTGCAACCCCCAACTGTATGTGGTTCTAGGTCTAAAATACTTTCGTCTCTGGCCAAAGAAACCCCAACCCCATGATAGTAGTCACTTCCTATTCCCTCCTCCCCGAGCCCCTGGCAGCCAGTAATCTGCCTTCTGGGTCTCTGGATTGGCCTGTTCTGGACGTTTTCTACACAGAGAGAATCCTGAGATCTATGTCCTTCTGTGACTGTCTTCTTTCACTCTGCCCAGTGTTTTCTAGGTTCATCCACGTTGCAATGTGTATCTGTGCTTCATTCACTTTTATGGCTCAATAATTTTCCGTTGTAAGATGCGCCATATTTTATTCATGCGCTCATCTGCTGACCGACATGTGGATAGTTCCCACGTCTCGGGTACTGTAAACACCACCACTATGGACGTTTACGTACAAGTATTTGTTGGAACGTCTCTCTGCGGTTCTTCAGGGAACAGACACAGGAGCGGACTCTCTGAGTGATACGGTAGTTGTGCGCTTTAGACTTTTGAGGAACTGCCCAATGATCTTCTGAGTTTTACATTTCCGACTGGTTCTATTATTTGTTTTTGAGTAGGCTCCACACCCAGTGGAGCCCAAGGCCAGGCTTGAACTTACGATCCTGAGATGAAAATCTGAGCTGAGATCAAGAGTAGGAAGCTCAACCAACTGAGCGATCCAAGCGCCCGAAGGGGGTTCATATTTTTAATGATTATACACATACCCACGTAGTACCTTCTGTTCTGCCTCCTGGCCAGCAAAACCTCAGCTATTTATCATCGGGACCTTGGCAGAGAAAAGGCTACCGATCTCTGTCCTCAACAGAAACGTCTGGCTGTTCCTTCCACCTGCACACTGCTCCGTAGGTACAAAGTACTTCAGAGTGTAGGATGCACTTCGACTTCACCGGCATCTCTTCGCCGTGCTGCAGGGCAGGAGGGACTGGGGCAGGAGGCTCCCTTCACAGATGATCACAGGCCCCGAAAACTGCTCGGAGCCTCCCTGGGGTTCCGCAGCCACCAGGCCCCAGAGCTGGGACTCGCCCTGCCATCTTCCTTCGCAAACTTGGGTTTTCCTTCTCCATTCCTCCTGCTCGTCCAGTCCCTGCCCTTGACCCCAACAGCTAGACTGAGAAAGCATGTTATTGGAGCAACCCAGGAAGAAGGACTTGAGAAGCAGCCTGAGAGGAGAGGAAGCTTGGGGGGGCAGGGGGTAAGTTCTAGGAACAGCCGAGTCACGAAGGTGCTGGTGACACCCCCAGCTATCTGAGGGACACATGACCGAAGGTGTGGTTGAGCTGCTGGTCACCGTGTTTGCATGCGGCACGGCACCGGCACCGGGCGTCCCCTCTCCTTCAGGACAGAGCCTCTTCTTAGGGAGCCACCCACAGCCCGGGGAGGGGAGGTGTAAGTCCATTTAACCCAATCACACACTGGATTCCTGAGCGATTCTGTCACAGGTCCCAGAAGGGGCCACACGCCCAGAGATGTGACTCTCCACCAACAGGAGATCTGCAGCTTTCAAGTTAGCTCCCAGTGCTTGGCTGAGATAAAATCCCTCTGTCCCTTTGCCTTCATCCAACAGGTGTGCCAGGGACCACGCCAGGTGCAGGGAACAAAGAAAGAAACGCAACTCAGCCCTTGTCCTCAAGGGTCCTCTGTCCAGCAGCGGCCAAGGGTGAGTTGGGAAGGAAGTATATGGAAAAAACTGCAGGAGCAGCCTGGGGGCGGGCCCTCATTCAGCCTGGGTGAGCCCAGAAAGGGTTACAAGTTGAGCTGAGCCTAGACGTGGAAGGTAAATAAAGACTGTTTATAGGCAGAGAGAAGAACATAAGCAAAGGCGCAGCGGCACTGCCAGACCGGCAGCGTTGACTGCGTCAGACTTGGGGTAAAGAAATACCCCCAGACATCACGGAGGGCAGCCGGACCGAGTGCCATCCATCCCTTTATTCTGTGGGATCCCCAGTGTCGGCTCCCATCCTCATCTCTCCCTCCCCACGGCCTCTCCAGGCTGATCCTCAAAGCAACACGCCCCAAGAACCATCAGAAGAAACTTGGCAGCCTGGCCACAGTGCCTGGAGGACCAAGACGCATTCCTGCCTTTGAAAAATAGGCAGCAGAACACACATGACGTTAGAAGGACTTGAAAATAAATCTTGTGAAGTTAATAGAAGCACAGCAATTTGGAAGAAAAATAATCACATTTCCCTCCTGCTAAATCATTATTTGCCCCTGGAAAAGTCAATTATGTTAAAGAAAATAAGTTATTATTTTCGGGGGGGAAAAAAGGAGCCTTGATAAGTGCCTCTTTTCCAGCAAATACAACTCTAACGGCGAACGCCTGAACTCCTGTATTTCTGGAGGTCTCAGGGCAGCTGGAAAGGTATTGCTAAGGAAGAATGTGGGGAGGGTCCAGAATTCCCCTGGTAAACTGCACATCTGTCCTGGAACCTGACCTCAAAATTGCCATTCGTGTTTCTCAGAAAGGAGAAGAAACAACAGCTGGCTCCTTGACCACCTTCCCACAGCCAGCAGGCCTGGCCGGAGTCCCCCTCCCCCTGCCCTTCCTCCCCACTTCCTCCCCCTGCCCTTCCTCCCCAACGCACACCCTTCAGGAAGCAGTCCTGCAGGGTTCCAGCCTGCCTTCCCAGGTATCCGGAGGGCCCGTGCTTCCAGCAACCCCATCAGGAGGCCACAGTAAACAGCCGGGGGGTGTTGCCTCAGAGTCCAGTTTCACCCCTGCAGGCTTCACCCCTGCACTTCATACCAGTGGTTCCCGTAGGGGAGCCATCTTGCCCACAGGGGACATGTGGCAATAGCTACAACTATGTGGGCTGTCACACTGAGGGACGGGGAGCGCTACTAAGATCTAGCGTAGAGGCCAGGGGTGCTGCTAAGCACCCAACAAGGCACAGGACGGCCCCCCACAACCAAAAATTACCCAACTCAGAATGTCAAGAGTACACAGGTCCAGAAACCCAGTGTTGTTAAATGAATTAGCTCGTTTAATGGTCAAGCAACTCTGCGAGGCAGGAGCTACTATTATCCACGGTCGACAAGTGAGCAAACTGGGGCTCAGGGGGCGTGCAGAGTCCCCCACACACACGCATCCCAACCTGGACACTAGTCCTGGCTTTGACAGGGCAGCCTCCACGGGCAGTGATGTTCCTGAAAACTCAGAGGAAGGAGGCGCTGAGCCTCAAACGGGTCACTTCCCGGGCTTACCACCAGCACCGCTGGGTGGAGCTGGGCCTCGCACCCAGACTGGGTGCCAGCCGCTCATGGCCCCTGGCGGCGTCTCACCGCCCAGAGCTCAGCCTCCGGGCCACACAGCTACACCATCCATACGTCGACAGCAGGATCATATGGCTAAGGGGTATCAGGAAGAGAAAACCACAATGTTGTGAGCTCTGGGAGAAGGCAGGCTTCTCCTCAACCCTGACTCCCCTTCCCATGCGCTCTCTCTACCTCCACCACCCCTGTCCCTCCTTCTGCCACAAGACTCCCAGGCCCTGGGGATCAGGGCGATTCCTGCTGGGCCCTCAGACCTCACGCAAGCTTGTCCCAACAGCCCGGGTTGGGAACAGGGGGCAGTCTCTTCTGGAAGGGGTCAGGAGGCCGACAGGATGAGGCCTGCAATGCTGGGGCCCTGGGTACAGGTCCTAAGAAGTTAAGACAGGAATGGGCAGGTCACAGACTGGGACCCGGGACCAGCCCGGCACCGAAGGCTATGAAAGGTTTCCAAGCAGATAGCAGTCCCACAGTCTGGAAATTCTGATCAGAGAACCTGAGAGCCCAGGATTGACAAGCACTGAATGCGTTGGTTTCACCATAAAAACATCAAACACAACCGTGTCCCTACAATCTCCCAAGGCTCAAAACAAAACAAAACAAAACAAAAGCAAGAGTTTTTGGTAATTCGTTGAATGGCAAAAACTGAGCCTGAGCGGAGAGCAAGCTGGTCACAGGTCACCTCTCTCACCTTGAAGGGGACCATTCAGCCCCCTGCAGCCTCCTCAATGTGTCTGGCTGCGGGATATCCCCAGACCTGGGGGGGTGGGGGGGCACGCAAGGGAGCCTTCTGCACAGGTACCATCTTCCTCTCCACACTGAGACCAACCTGAATTCGGAAACACCACTAGCCCCAAGGATTTCACATAAAGGATTGCTGACCTGTACCATGATCTACACCCCCAGAGGGCGACCCTGGATCCCCCACGTCTAAGAACGATGCTGGTAAGGGGAGGAAGGAAGGAAGGAAGGTTACTGGAAGGTACAGTCTTCTTTGACCTGTAATTCCTACGTGGCTTACACAACTGCATTGCTCAAGGAAGTGGGGACGCACTCACCTTCATCACTACCCACCTCGCACATCGGTTCAAATGCTCAGCTTAGTGCTTACTCACAAGGATCCTTGGCTCAGTTAATCAATGACTAGACAACCTGTCTAGTAGTGAAAGTTACGAAACCTACGGCGCCTGGGTGGCTCAGGGGGTTAAAGCCTCTGCCTTCGGCTCAGGTCATGATCTCAGGGTCCTGGGATCGAGCCCCGCATCAGGCTCTCTGCTTGGCAGGGAGCCTGCTTCCCCCTCTCTCTCTGCCTGTCTATCTGCCTACTTGTGATCTCTCTCTATCAAATAAATAAATAAAATCTTTAAAAATTTATAAAAATTTAAAAATTTACAAAACTTTAGGAAGAGTAATGCTCACTCTGCCACACTGCCCCTTTCCAATGAGAAAGTGATTAAAACCATCACCAGAAATCATGTATTTTCTCTAGAACAGGTTAACATCAATAATACAAAGTAGTACTTTCTCCTTCTGAAAGGGGAAATACTAGAAAGTACTTTCCCCTTCACAAGCTCTACCACATGTGTTATCTTGCTAGCTCCTCTAGGCATGGTGGCAAAGAGGTAAATGGAGGCCACTATTGCCCCATCTCCAAGGGCCTGAGGCAGGGGAGGGTAGATAAAGCAGAAGAATGGCGCCCTGGCCTGGATTCCAGGCATTGTGACTCCCAGTCCAGTGCTCTTTACCCTACACCATAATGGCCCCCCCAACGTAGCTTTAAGTTACTATAGCTGTGACCTTTATTTCTTTTTAAGACTTATTTATTTATTTGACAGAGAGAGAGAGAGAGAGACAGACAGGGAGCCAGGGAACACAAGCAGGAGAGTGGGAGAGGGAGAAGCAGGCTTCCCACTAAGCAGGGAACCTGACTCGGGGCTCGATCCTAGGATCCCAGGATCATGACCTGAGCCAAAGGCAGATGCTTAACGACTGAGCCACCCAGGTGCCCGACTGATCTACCTTTATAGCCTTTTCTCAGTCCATGCTTAGTCATAAGGACAAGTGTTATTTCAGAAGAGTAAGATTCCATTCCAATACACAAAAACCAACACTTAGAAACAACGACACAGTTCTAATGAGCCGGCTCCTGTACACCATCTCCTGAAGCCAAAAGAATTCCAAGGCCGCAGGAATGGGATCTGAGGGTGCTGCGTATGTTTCAGGAGGGTGAGACTAGGAAGTGCTGGACAAACATGAAGGTGACTCATGTAGAAGGCAGTCTCGCTCAGGCTCACGGGTCTACCCCCACCCCCAAGGAGTACTCACTGGGCCAGGTGTACAGTGAGGGACATCCTGGAATCTACAGGACAGAAGGAGCAGAAAATAGGCCAAGGTTCGGAAAAGGCAGCACCTGTTCTGACTCGCATCTCTTATCTTTGTCGGGGTCTGGACATCTGTTCTGCCAAGCGACTCTCAGGGACAAAATGGTGTGACAACTTACGATCTCTGTGTTCGATGCCAATAATGCTGAAGGGCCTACCTCCTGATTAATAGAAAGCAAGTGTCGACGACGACGGGGACCTGTTACATGAGAGCCCCACTACACACCCCCTCCTCCTCTTGCACAGCGCACAGCTAGACTCTATTTCCAAGCCCCAGGTGCTCTTAGGTTGGGCCAGGCACTGAGCTCTAGGAGGGGCACTGCCTCCAGCCCCAGCAGGGGAGAGGAACGCCTGGAAGATCCTCCACCTCTTCCCTTCCCCATCCACAAGTTGAAAGGCAAGGAGCCCAAGACTCTGCTGGAGGGCAGGGCCAGAGGAAGGAGCCTGAGTCCCCATATGACTAGTGGCAGCAGAGCCCCTGTGCCCCCTCCCCACCAGCCACTTGGACTGTGAATAAACAAATAACAAATTTTCAGGGCACCTGGGTGGCTCAGTCGGTTAAGTGGCTACTACCTTCAGCTCAGGTCATGATCCCAGGGTCCTAGGATCGAGCCCCACGTTGGGCTCCTGCTCAGCAGGGATCCGGCTTCTCCCTCTCCCTCTGCCGATCCCCCTGCTCTCTCTCTCAAATAAATAAAATCTTAAAAAAAAAAAAAAAAAAAACAACTTTCATTGTATGAAGCCTAGGAAATGCCAGGGCTCTTTGTTACGGCAGCCAGCCAACCCTAATTCAGAAAAGCAATCACATGAGTTATATTTACATATATAAAAGCATACTAACAAATCTAAGTTAGTTAAACAAAATCACTCAAGATGGCACACAAAATTTGTATTGCACTCCTGAGGAAATGCGGCAGCAAACCGCACCCCTGAACAGCCATCCCACCAGGACAAAGACTCTGAGTGACATTTTTGGGAAGAGATTTATCCACATAATCTTTGCTGGGCTCCCTTCACCTGGTCCCTTCAGGAGCTCGGGGGATCGACCCAACAGGACCTCAGAGTGAACGGTGAAATTCTAGGGAAGCCATCAAACATCTCACCCCACCTTGGACCCTCCTTACAACAAGCAGGGGCTGCAGAGACAATGGGGTCCATGTGGCTTCGGTCGCACAGTCAGATTGAGGGGCCAAGGGGAGCATGAAAGAAACAGCTACCGAGCAGAGACCCGGGGCCAGATTTGTGCTAGCATGTTCTCTCTCTCTTTATCCCCAGAACCGCTGGAGGAGGATGGTATTACCACCAATTCACAAAGGAGAAACTCGGGCTCATGGTCAATAACTCACCCAAGCTCACGCGGCCAGCACGAGATGAACCGGAGATCCAAAGACGCATCTCCAAGCCCCCCGATCTGCGATCTTTTGGCACGTACCCCTCACGGAGAGAACACCTTTTTCTCCTCCAGGCACCCAAATGAAAAGTCAACAAGCTGACAGACATCTGTCTGGGGTGAAATTACCTGGTTTTTAGAGCCAGAGTGCCCGTGTATAGGAATTCCAGCATCTCCCGAGCACGTGGGGACGCGGACGGCCGCCAGGTGCCCAGCGAACACTGTGCTTCTGAGCGAACATCAAGAAGCATTGGGGCTGTCTGTCACGTGCCAACACCTGCCCTCGCCCCATCAGCTACGGAAATGAAAGCACCCCTGTGAGCGCCCAGGGCCTCTGCAGACTGTCCGAGGTTTGGAAGGGCCAGCTTCATGGTCTATGGAGTGCAGAGAAGCCCCCCGGAGCTGTGCACGTGGCCCAACAGTGACTGTGCGATGCTGGAGCCAAAGGCGCTCCTTGCCATCACTGGGCAACTGGCATTCTGGAACCACAGGGAGCCTGGACACCTACCCACACGCCAATACCACAAGCGGAAGGAACTGGAAACGCAGCCAAGCTGGAGGTCTCCATCTCCTGATGCCACAGGCAGGTGAGCACGGGCAGGCCGAGTGTGACGGGGCCGCCCCTGAGGAAGAGCTGTCCTCCGGGTCCACCCGCTGTGTCAACGGCCACACTTACAACCTGCTCAGCCTCCTGTTCGGGTCTCAAACCCCCTGACTGTATCACCCCGTCACTAATGTGGTTACAAGAAACTTCCAGGGCTGAACACAGGCACTAATTTGATTCCTTAAATCAGATTCTGAGAGCCCCGTGAGGGAGGAGGGGGCTGACACTGGGAGCTCCCACACCCTTCCTCCAGGCAACTCCACGGAACTGGGGACCCACGATCTTGCAGAAAAATAATCCTTCAGATGGTAGCCACCAAAAGCATACAAAAATTGAGGGGATCTTACTTGTGATAATCATGTTATGGGTTATGTCCCCCAAAATTCAATCACTGACGTTCTGACCCGCCCCCATAATTCAGAATCTATTTGGAGACAGGGTCTTGAAAGAGAGGATTAAGGTAATGATGTCATGAGGGTGGGCCCAAATCCAGTAAGAGGAGGTGAGGACACAAACACCACGGAGGAAGACGACCTTGTGAGGACACAGTAAGAAGGCAGCCTACCACACACCAAGCAGGCGGCCTCAGAAGGAACCAACCCTGCTAACACCTCGATCTTGGGACTTAAGCCCCTCCAGGTGGTATTTTGTTAAGGCAGCAAACATACATGTACTTCACATGTTGACTTGAGGGAAGGTCCCAAAGCACTTCCCACCTTATTAATAAAAGCAAACTTAGTTACCGCTAATTATACACAGTAGCTAATGCTACAGCTATTGACATAACAATGTTTCCAAAGTGCCTTCACTGTCCTTTAGGTCCTGTGAACCTGCCATCAGCCTGACCTTGCACACAAGGCCAAGCATTAGCCTCCATTTTGAAAATGTGGAACCAGCCAGGAGAGGCTCAAAGACTTGCCCCAGGTCACATCCATGAAGAGTGGCCACAGCAGGGCTAAACTCAAATTCTGACCCCTCCCTGGGTCCCTTCCTAAGGGCTCACCTCTCAGAAGACCTTATCAAGGAACTGGGGAGGAGTCAGCATCATGCCCAGCCAGTGGTGTAGGGCACCACTGGTCTCCACACTGCTGGACTCCTACCGGCCTCCCACCCCACAACCTCCTCTCCCAACTGCTCGCAGGACCCCAACACATCCGACCCCTGCACAGCTCGGTGGCTCCGCTCCTGCCGCAACTGTCCGCCACCTTCCTGCACACCGTGGCTCACCCAGCAGCCCAGAGGCTCGTCTCCCAAAGGACACCAAGATACCCTTCAAGGAGGGGCTGCGAAGAGGGAAATGCAAACCCAAACCAAAACGAAATACCACCACGCTCCATGGGACTGGCTAAAACAGGCAAGAGGGACAAGAAAGGCCGCCCAGGAGAACCCGGATCACACATACATGGCTGGTGGGAACGCAAAATGGTGCAGCTACTCTGGAATAGTTGGGCAGTTTCTTAAAAATCCAAACACACAACTACACACAACTCAGCAGCGGCCCCCCTGGGCGCTTCTCCCAAAAAATGAAGACCTGTGTTCGCACACAAACCTGTGCATAAATGTTCATAGTAGCTTTACTCACAACAGCCGAAACCCAGCAGGTGAATGGTTGATCTGTCTGTGGTACAGGCAGGCCTCGGACCACCGCCCAGCCATGAAAAGGAACCACCCCCAATACACACAGACCTGATGAATCCCCAGGGAATGACGCGACCTGATAAAAATCAATCCAAAGTGGCCTCATACTACATGATTCCATTCGCAGAACGTTCTTGCAATGATAAAACTATAGAAACGGAGATTACTAGTTGCCAGGGATTATGTAGGAAGGAGGACCGAGGTGGGTGTGGCTATAAAAGGACAAGAGGAACGGTCTTAGGGTCCATGGCAATGGTCTGTGCCTGTAACTCATCCATGCCAATAACGTAGCTCTGTGCGGTACTGCAGTTTGACAAGATGTCACCTTGGGGGAAATCGGCAATGGATATACGGGGTCCCTCTGTATTATCTGTTACAAACGTATGTGTTTATAATTATCTGAAAATACAAAGTTAAAGAAAAAATAAAAACGAGGAGGAAGGACTGAAGGATGGAAAGCAGGAAGGGAAGAAGAGCAGGAACTATTCACACCCCTAAGACAATCCTGATAAGATGCAAAATTCTAGGCAAACATTGGCACAACAATAAATTTAAAATTTTTATGTTTTCAAAGTAAAATAAGGTTTGTAGAAATATAATATGCCCTAATTTGGTTTTTCTGCAACACCAGTGAATGAAAATGTCCGCCTTTCTATTTACTTACAATCAAATCTAATTTTTCTTCCCCAAAGTAGCAGCTTGCTTGCTACCCCAGATAACAAAAGAGATCTTTCTGCAACTCCCACACTCCCAAATTTATTTGGATATTACACTACTCCTAGCAGTTACCATCACTCAGAACTAATCTAAATACACACAAGTCATGCTCCCCAACACGAAGCAAATGAGACTTTCCCCCAATAGAGGGGCAAAACCCACCATTAAGAAATCACCTTTTGGAGAAAAGTATTCTTGCAGCAACTGCCTGTCAAATGCAAACAAAAAATCACTTGTCACTACACTTCTGAACCACACTTTATTAAATAAAAAATTAATAAAAGCAACACTCCATTAAGTGCTTGGCTGATCTCAAACACGACACACACACACACACACAGACACCCCAACATTATCTCAATGCATCGTCCTTGGTCCTTGTGGTAGCCAGGCTTAGCTCCACCTTCCAGATGGGGAAACCAAGGCTCAGGAAGCTGAGTAATTTGTTTACGGGCCACATAAGGAGTAAGAGCCAGGATTTAAAGTTGTCCACAGCACCAACACCTGCATCCCGCTTGAGCTCTCCGTAGAAAAAGCCAGAATGAAGCACCCACACTTGGGTCTGCTGGTGTTCAGTCTCCTCCAATACTAAACTGAAGGCTTGCAAGAGAACTTTATCTCCCAAACTGCTCTCAGCACCAGCTGTTAGGTTTCTCTTGCCCCCTTAACAAAGGGCCACACCCTGAGCAGCTTCAAGGGTCCAGAGGGATAATCTCACAGCTCCCCAAGTCAGACATTCAGCAGCTCTGGGTCTCAAAGTCCAGCTGTTAGCCAGATGGGCTTTCATGGGAAGCTCAGGACGGAATCTATTTCCAGGCTCATTCAGGGTGCTGGCAGAGCCCCTGTGGGGGCTGGAGGGCTAAGGTTCCCGTTTCCTTGCTGGGTGCAGCTGCGGGCTGCCCTGAGCTCCCGGGGCTTTCTCTGGCCCTTGCAAGGGGGTTCCCACATCGCAAGGCCAGAAACTGTGCCTGGGACCCTGCCCAGGCTTGGAACCTGTCTCCACTCTTCCGTGACCAGCCAGAGAAAGTTCTCTGCTTTGGGGGCCCATGTAGATAATGCAAGATCATCTCTCCCACTCTAAGTCTCGTTACGTTAACCACATCTGCAAAGCCCTTCCTACCACGTCACGTAACGTATTTACAGGTTCTGGGGACTCCGGTATGCACATTTTGGAAAGAAGGCCATTATTCTACCTCTCACACCAGTGAGGTGGTGAGCACACCATCCTCAGGTGTGACTCTAGAAGACACTGCACCTTTTTACCTCATCTTAGAAACAGGATCCATAATAATTTTATTGGCATTGAGACCTCAGCCTCTACCTAGCTGGGGGATAATGGAAAAGTTCACGCGGTCCGAGCACTCCGTGGAACAGGTAGGTCAAAATTCATCCCTGTGTTAATTAACCAAATCCATAAACACTGACCCACCCAAATCAACCCCAGGGTCGATTAACAGGCTGGTAAATTTCCTGGGGCCAACCCCAACCCCACCGGCATCAATGGGGCAGGGGAGGGGGGGCCAGCATTTTCTGCCTTGCTGAGGAAGCCACAGATCAGCTGTTTACCCCTTTCCCCAATTTACAAAATAAATAAATAACTGAAGTGTCTCATTTACAAACAATGCTTCTAACAGATTCCCCGTACTTGCAAACAATGAGCTGTGATTCATGTTTCCAAATGAGATGGAGTTTTATCATTTTCTTTCCCCTCGTGATTCATTCATCCCGCCAAGTCAGTGGTTGGAGTGGAAGCAAGGCCCACCCACGACCCGCCACAGCCCTCCAAGGAAACACAGCCCTGTTGTTAGGCTCCCCCAAAAAAGCTGTGGTTGGTAACAGGGATGGCCAGTAATTTTCCCTTGGGCGGAAACAGCCCATTAGCTAATGGGCAAGAATCCCTGCTCCCCAGCACTTCTGTCTTCCGTTCCTGAGACCCTCCAGTGCCAACTCCTGGAACAGTAGAGAGCTTGGGCTGACCGGATGTGAGCATCCTCGCCTGCCCTCTGCCCCGAATCAAGAGCTGCCTGACGGGCCTCCCACTGATGCTGAGCAAGCTGTGCTGTCCCCTCCCTTGTACCCCGTTCTGTGGCCTCGGCTCCATCCTGGTGAAACCAAGCAGAGCAGAAACTCTCCTCCATCGGACAGCCATTCACACTGTTCCTAGAATTCCCTGGCAAAACCATCCAGGACCCATCCTTTGGAAACTTCCCAACAGACTTTTCTTAAAACCACAGTATTAGCCAAAGGTGTGATGTTAGAAGTCACCACAGTGAGTGCTAGGTAAGCTTCTGGAATGTGTGACATAATGGGGAGGGACACAGTCATGTTCTTGCCCACAGTCATCTCCCCAGCAAGGAGACCCCCTCACTCTGTCATGAATGCTCCCTTTGGTCTTCTCTAAAGAGGACAGTCTAGGGGCGCCTGGGTGGCTCAGTGGGTTAAAGCCTCTGATTTCAGCTCAGGTTATGATCTCAGGGTCCTGGGATCGAGCCCCGCATCGGGCTCTCTGCTCAGCAGGAAGCCTGCTTCCCCTTCTCTCTCTGCCTACTTGTGATCTCTCTCTCTCTCTCAAATAAATAAAATATTAAAAAAAAAAAAAAAAAAAAGGACAGTCTAGCAACCCAACAGGCGCCCACCTGGTGTCCTCACGGACACCATCAGGTCACAGGTCACGCTGGGAGCCCACAAGAGGTGTCAATGGACCTTAAGATGCCGTGCTCCAAAGAGAAGCCGCTCCTGGCGCTCAATGGGAAGGTGTAAACTCCAGAGCCAGGGTTCCAATCCCAGGCGGAGCACTTACTAGTGCTATGAACAAAGTATTTTCTCTCTGCCTCTGTCAACTGAGACTGACAGGAGTCCCACCCCACAGGACTGGGAGGGAGGAGGCAAGCCCTGAGCCACAGCCAGAGGTGCTGCGGGCCTCCTCCGACAGCTGTCTGTGGTCCCGCTCCTCTGCTCGCCTCAGGCCTCTCCCTCCGGCCTCTCGAGAGCGCTCCAGGTCCTCCCCCATCATCTGTCCCGTGTTAGTCCTCAGCTCACTCCTCACACACACACACACCCCCAGGAGGCTCTCCACAGCCCGGACCCCTCCTGTCACCCCCGAATCAGTCCCCACACTGAACGTGCACCCCGCACCTCCCCCACCAGCTGCAGATGGACAGTGAGGTTTCTCTCAGGATGGCGGGAATGAGACCACCCCGAGGCACCCAGGGTGCTGCTTACCCACTCGGGTCTCCCCCCACTGTCGCTCACCTCCGCAAGCGAGGCTTCCCTTCCTCATCTCTAGAAATGGGGTGGGAAGAGAGCTCAGTCATAGCGGTCCTGGAGCAAGAAGCCTCCCCCCAAATGGGCATGTGGAACGAGAGGAGTGTGGGCCCAGATGTTCCTCGGTCTCAGGACTGACTCTTCCCACAGGCCCTGTCCAAGCCGCTCCACTGTCACACCAGTCATCTAGCAGAGACAAGCCACTGGAAACACAAAAAGGAAAGACCCCTGAGGGCCAGGGCCAACGCCCGAGGCTTGCCCAAGTCTGAGGGCCAGCTCTGGAGGAGATCTGCAGTGGGGACACAGGCATGGCACCTCCAAAGCTCGGGGACAGGGGGGAGGGCCTGCCGGCCGCGGGAGCAGAAGCCCCAAGAGGGCACAACCTGGCGACAGAGGGGAAGCCAAGGTCACAAAAGGTCTTACAAGTCAGGCAAAGTCTAGCCTGGGTGACGGAGGTGATCAAGGAGCAGGAGGAAACTCAGAAGGAAAACTGGGAAGGTCCAGGGTCCGGGATACCGGGGGTCAGCCACGGCCCCGGCAGGGTGGACGAGAGAGGCCGGACCCCAGACCTTGGCAGCCAGGCTGCAAATCCCGGGGGGGTGGGGGGGGGAGGAGACAGGGCGCAGCGAGCGCTGGGGTCCGTTTGTTCTGCCGGCAAGGGAAGCCTCGCTCTCTGGAATGTGTACTCGCTCGGTCCGAAACGTAAACTTGCAACCCGACTCCCCCCACTCCCCTCAGGAAACGACAAAGAGCGGCGGAGCCCAAACAGTCCCGCCCTCCGCAACCCGCTCCGCCAGCCCGGGGTCCCCCCAGGCCGGGGACGCCGCCGGAGCGCTCGACCGGCCGCTCCGCTCCGGGGGTCCCGCGCGGTCCGGGCCGGGCCCGCCCAGGTCGCGCGCGCCACTTGCCACCGGGAGAGAGCACAACTCTTCGCCCGGATCCCTGCAACTTGCAGCTGCCCGCCCGGGGAGCTCCAGACCGCGCACGCAACTAACTTCACCCAGAAAGCAGAAAGCCGCGGCCGAACAATGACCGCGGGGCGGCCCCGCCAGCCCGCCCCCCCACCCCCACCCCAAGGCTTCGGCCGCGAGCAGAAAGGGGTCTGAGCTCCGGCGGCCCGGGAGGCTGGAGGGCTGCGCCACCGGGTGCCCGCCCGGGAGCCGGGTGG
>CM053617.1:66240227-66287113 GCA_028646535.1 Procyon lotor | reverse complement strand
GGCGCCTGGGTGGCTCAGTCGTTAAGCGTCTGCCTTCGGCTCAGGTCATGATCCCAGGGTCCTGGGATCGAGCCCCGCATCGGGCTCTCTGCTCAGCAGGAAGCCTGCTTCTCCCACTACCACTCCCACTGCTTGTGTTCCCTCTCTCGCTGTGTTTCTCGCTGTCAAAATAAATAAAATCTTAAAAAAAAAAAAAAAGTGACCTTGTATTTTTGAAATGTATGCTGAAGTGTTTAGAAGTGAACTGTCATTGTGTTTGTCACATACTTTAAAATACTGCCAAAAGGGGTGCCTGGGTGGCTCAGTGGGTTAAAGCCTCTGCCTTCGGCTCAGGTCATGATCTTGGGGTCCTGGGATCGAGCCCCGCATCGGGCTCTCTGCTCAGCGGGGAGCCTGCTTCCCCCTCCCTCTCTGCCTGCCTCTCTGCCTACTTGTGATCTCTCTCTCTGTGTCAAATAAGTAAATAAAATCTTTAAAAAAAATACTGCAAAAAGTATTAACCAACTGCCTCAGTTGGTTAAGCATCTGCCTTCAGCTCAGGTCATGACCTAAGGGTTCTGGGATCTGTGCTCCCTGCCTCTGCCTCTGCCCACCACCCCCCCCAATGCTCTCTCTCTCTCAAATAAGTAACATCTTTTTAAAAAAATAAAATACTGCGAAAAAAAGTTGAAATTGTTCAATCTAGGTGATAGGTCGATGAGTGTTTCATGTCTACTTTTTTATATGTTTGAAATTTTTTAGAAAATAATGTCAAGGGGCGCCTTGGTGGCTCAGTGGGTTAAAGCCTCTGCCTTCGGCTCAGGTCATGATCTCAGGGTCCTAGGATCCAGCCCCCGCATCAGGGTCTTCGCTCAGCAGGGAGCCTGCTTTCCCCTCTCTCTCTGCCTGCCTCTCTGCCTATTCATGATCTCTATCTCTCTGTCAAATAAATAAATAAAATCTTTAATATATATATATTTTAAAAAAGAAAGAAAAGAAAGTCAAAATGGAGAAAAGGAAGGGCTTATATTTAAATCCCGACTTGAGAAACAGTAGCGTGGACTGGCCTCGCTGGGACAGCTCAGCCCCTGCCTGATGTTAAACTTCAACCAGCTCTGCAAACCAGTGTCCCTTGTGGGCAAATGTGACTACTAATATAAATGCACACCAAGCAGTCCTTCCCATACTGAGTACACAAAGAAATGAGCTCTAGAACTGGGGGTCAGGATACCTGCTGGAGACAGAGTGTCCTGACATCAAAGGAGCCCTGGATCTGGGTGACAAGGCAGCCGAGGCCTTGCCCTGGGAGGCTGGTTGCTCGCGTGGTCCCCCTAACCATGAACCTCAGAGGAACGAATGGTTTTCAAACACCATGTTAGGCAGCGCCAGACTGGGATCCCTGATAGAAGGAAAATGAATGGAGTGTGTCGTGCAATTGCCCGGCTGGCTTTCTAGAGGCTGTTTTGGGGCAGCAGCCCAGGAAAGGGGACTCACCCAAGCCTGGGGTCTCATTCACCGGAGACAGAAAGTGGAGTTCAGAGAAGCCACGACTGCGAGGACTTGAGGGTCAGAGTACCTGGATGGGGCTGCCCACACAGAGAGAATCCCAGAGATCTGCCAAAGGGCTGCCTTGGGTCTTTGAATACCGTGCATGTGTGGATTAAAACTACATGAAGCCGCTTGTGAAAAGAAGACCAGAAAGGGACAGGCCCCACATAATTCCCAGAGCTCACACATCAGTGAGTGCGCCCTCCAGGCAGTGTGCTCAGAGCTCATAATATAGAGTGGGACAAGGACGGTCCTCCAAAGGATCACACCTTTGTCGCGGGGCTCCATTATCCCTAAACTAAAGGCTGCTCTAGGCCATAATGAAGCTGGAAAACAAGGTCAAAAGAATGAAACTGAGCCCAAGGAACTAAATAGCGCCAGGACAAAGTCCAATGCTATCTAAAAGAATACAATAAAACCCAGCACCCAACAATGTAAAAGGTCATGGTGTCTGGCATCCTACCAAAGGGGACCAGGCATGTGAAGATGCAAGAAAGTATGACCCATAAGCAAGGGGAAATATCCAACAGTAGAAACAGATGCAGATACAAAAACCTTAAAGCAGTATCGTCAGTAGGCTCCGTGTACCCAAAAATGTAGAAGAAAACACAAAAAATACCAAGAAAAAAAAAAAACCCTGAGACCACAGAGTCAAAGTAAGTGCCCAGAAATGGGAGCTGTTATACTCATGGAGGGATTGGGGGTAGATATCGCTAAGGTACCGTATTCTAGCTGGGAAATTCTGGGGTTCTCTTAGCCTCTTCCTTTTAAACTTATTCAGATTAGATCCTCCCGGTCTCTGGTTCTGCACATACTCACTGCTGTGGGCATGGGACGTGGGCATGTTGGCCGTGTAAAGAGGTCGTCAGGAGTTACAGTGAGGATTTGTTGGGTTGTCTGCCCCCCACTTCCTGTGGACAACACCATCCTGGTTATCCTTTGGGGACCCACTGTTATGCACTGAACTGTGCCCCCAAAGTTCGTATGTTGAATTCCTAACACCCAGTACCTCAGAGGGTGACTGTATGTGGAGATAGGGCCTTTAAAAAGGTGACTGAGTCTTCAACAAATGACGCTGGGAACAACTGAACAGCCACATGCTAAAGAATGAAACTGGACCATTTTCTTATACCACACACAAAAACAAACTCAAATGGATTAAAGACCTGAATGTGAGACCTGAAACCATGAAACTCCTAGAAGAAAATGTAAGCAGTAATTTCTCTGACATCGCCTTTAGCAACATTTTTCTAGATATGTCTCCCAAGGCAAGGGAAACAAAAGCAAAATTAAACTATTGGGACTACACCGAAATAAAAAGCTTTTGCACAGCGAAGGAAAACATCCACAAAACAAAAGGGCGAGCTACTGAGTGGGAGAAGATATTTGGAAATGATCTATCTAATCAGGGGTTAATATCCAAAATATACAAAGAACGTATACAACGTATACAACTCAACAATAAAAAAGAACAACAACAAATAATTCCATTACAGAAGGTCAGAGGACTGGAATAGTTTTTTTTCCAGAAAAGACATAGAGATGAATAGCAAAGACATGAAAAGATGCTCCACAACATCCATGCTAGGGAAATGAAAATCAAAACCACAAGATACCACCTCCCACCTGTCAGAAGGGCTAAAATCAAAAAGCCAAGAAATAACAAGTGTTGGCGAGGGTGTAGAGGAAAAGGAACCCTTGTGCACCGTTGGTGGGAAGGCAAACTGGTGCCGACACCATGGAGGTTTCTCAAAAAATTAAAACTAGAATTACCATGTGATCTAATAATTCCATTACTGGGTATTTACTCAAAGAAAATGAAAACACTCCTTCAAAAAGATGTTCCCCTGCATTTACTACAGCATCATCTACAATAACTAAGATATGGCAGCAGCCCAAGTATCCATCAACCGACAAATGAATAAAGAAGATGTGGTCTATATAGAGATCTATATCCAAAGGAATATTACTCAGCCATAAAAAAGAATGAAATCTTGCCATTTGCAACAACATGGATGGGTCTAGAGAGTATAATGCCAAGGGAATAAGTTAGGGAAAGACAAGTACCATATGATTTCGGTCATGCATGGAATTTAAGAAACAAAAGAGGGGTATCTGGCTGGTGCAGTCGGAGCATACGACTTTTAATCTCGGAGTTGTAAATTTGAGCCCCACATTGGGTGTAGAGATTACTTAAAAATAAAAATCTTAAAAAAGAAAAAAAAAAGAACAGAAAAAAAAGAGACAAAAGACAGACTCTTAAATACAGAGAACAAACTGGTGATTGATTACCAAGGGCAGGTGGGTAGGGGGCTGAGTAAAATACATTAAGAGGATCAAGGGTGCATTTATCCAGATGAGAACTGAGAAATGCATAGAATTGTTCAGTCATTATACTACACCCCTGAAACATAGAACACTGTATATTAACCATACTTCCATCAATCAATTAACTGATGAGTTAAATGAGGCCATTAGGGATGGTCCCAACCCAACCTGACCGGCGTCCTTCATGGACGAGGAGACCTAAACACACAGATGGACATCAGGGACACATGCACACAGAGGGAAGGCCGTGAAAGTGGCCATGGAGAGAGGCCTCAGGGAAAACCCAACCCGCCAACAGCCTGACCTCAGATTTGGAGCTTCCAGGACCGTGAGAAGCAATGTCCCATCCCTGGCTTGTGGCAGTCCCCCACATCGCAGCTGCCGAGGCTTCCCCTCGACCTGCTGCTCACCCAGAGTCCCCGGGAACGCCAGGGACAGGATATGGGCTGCAGCCGTGAACGCTGGCCCTTCTCCAGGGCCTTGATCTTCCCATCTGATGTTCAGACATCAGAGGCAGCTCCTTCTCTTCCAAGAGCCCCATGGCCTGATCCCCTGGCCCAGACGTTCCTCTTCAGACGCCATGGGGGAGTCTAGGTGAGTGCCGACCTACAGAAGGCTCCCTGGGGGGACTACAAGGATCTCAGTCTGGGGCTCAGACACACCCACACACACACACTCCTGCCTCCAGAGACTTAGCCGTGTCCGGAAGAAAGAGAAATATGTGGTCCCTGGAGGAATCAGAGAATGTGGACAAAGAGGTGACGATCTGGGAAGAAGGGGAGATAGGATGGTGACATGTCATCCTGGGCAAAAAGGAACAACGTGAGAAGTAACGCAGGCGGGGAAAGTGCTCCGTGCCTGGGACTGGAGGATGGGGGTGGGTGAACAGCGGGGGCGGGATATGGGGTCGGCGGGGAAGGGCTATGCCTGCCAAGCCAGCGGGCCATCGAAATCCAAATCTGTGCCTTAAGAAGCTCACTCTGGTGGCAGAGGGGTACACGGACTGGGGACAGGAGGAACTGGGTCTACAGAACTAGTTAAAAGGAAAGTGGGGGATGAATTTGGGAAATCTTTTAGAGTTTTGACATTCACAAATTAAACACAGGCACAATAACAGCCAATTTACTGAGAATGTTCCCACTAACGCACCAAGAGCATTTAATCCTTGTGAAAACCCATGTGTTATGTGCTATGGTTATCCCCATTTTATAGAAGAAGAAACTGAGACTCCTAGAGGTTCTCGGGAACTTGCTCAGAGTTCACAGCTAGAAAGCAGCAGACTCCAGGCTAAACCCGATCATTCGAATGTCAGGCCCCAGATTTCTTTTTTTTTTTTTTTTAAAGATTTTATTTATTTGTGTGACAGAGAGAGAGAGATCACAAGTAGGCAGAGAAGCAGGCAGAGAGAGGGGGGAAGCAGGCTCCCCGTTGAGCAGAGAGCCCGATGTGGGGCTCAATCCCAGGACCCTGAGATCATGACCTGAGCCGAAGGCAGAGGCTGTAACCCATGGAGCCCCCCAGGCACCCCAAGACCCCAGACTTCTAACCAACCGTGTGACCCACTATGGCAGCCAAGCTATGTGGCTATGCCCGGCCTTGTTCTTATGCTTACCTTGCAGACCAGGAGGTTGACGGCAGCTGCAGCTAGACCTTCAAACTTCTAGTCCTCAGGGACTGGTGCTTTTTGGATCTCCCTGCTTCCAGGTCCTAGCAGCCCGAAGGCACACAATGAAGCCAATGGATGCCCACAGCCCAAACCACATGAGGGCCACCTGGACCAAGTGGACACCCCTGTGCTCTTGGAAGGGGTTAGACACAGTTGTATGTGTCTTTAGAGTGAAATTCAAACCGCCTGAAGAGGCAGGGCCCAGTGTCCTGGGGCCACGGGATGGAGATCCAGGCCCTGTGGTACGGCCTGCTGGCTTTTCTCGGCCCCACGTGGCCTGGGCCCAGGACAACCTTGCTGGGGCTGCCTCTGCACCCAGACTGTACCTCCCAGCTCACCACCCGCCCATGGGCTCACCCCAGCTCACCTGCCCCCCTCCGCACCCCCACCCGGCCCCACTGTCAACACAGTACTAACTGGACGCTCTCACGGTCCACACCACTCTCCACCTGGCCCCAACCACACCGACTCTCTCCAAGTCCCCGGACACACACAGCCTGCTCTGCCCTCCAGCGCGGATAGAGATGCCCAAAACAAGCCTCTCTCGGCCGTTCCGGCATCTCCGCACCTTTTTCTTTCTGGCGGGGGCTAAGGCCACCCCAGCCCGGGTCAGAGGTCAGCCGGGGAGGTTTTCCACCCTCCAGGCAGTTGGCCACTCCCTCAGTAGTACTCACAGAAGCCATTCCCACTGAGACTGTGTTTCCTCGGACTTACCGGATCCTGTAATTACCTGTGACTGCCCCACGGGCTGGGAGGGAGCCTTCCGCATCCTCTGTGCAGAGCCTAGCCCCTGGGGCTGATAACCATCACACGGGAGTAATCATAAGACAGACAGACAGCCCTTATTGAGCTCACGCATTATCTCAATTACAGCCTCTCATTGGCAGGTAACTGCATGGAAAGCATCCTGTTCACTGTGAGTGTGCAATAAATGTTAGCTACTATGGGGGTGTCCGGGGGGCACAGTCGGTTAAGGGGCCGGCTCTTGTCTGAGCTCAGGCCCTGCCTTGGGCTCCACGCTCAGCATGGAGTCTGCTCCAGCTTCTCTCCCTCTCTCCTCCTGCTCACATGCTGCGCGCGCTCTTTCTCTCTCTCAAATAAATATATAAATCTTTAAAAAAAAATGTTAGCTACTATTCTAATAGTAGAATATGATGTTTGTTGAATGAATGAATGAGTGAGTGAGTGAGTGAATACGTGGGCGACTCGGCCCCCCTGCTGGTGCTGCAGGAGTCACCGCACACACTGTCAGAGCGCTCCCAGCTCGTGCCCTGGTCCTGTGGGCCAGCTGATCTGGCTTGTGCAAGCACGTGGCTGACAGTGGGGACAGCACCCATCCCAGTGAAACTTTTCTTGAACCCGCCCAAGCCTCCTGAAGTTCATCGTCACAGAAGGCCCCGTCCCAGACCTTCTGGGGAGAGGACAAGCCTAGGACCTGTGAACATGTTCAGCAGCAAGCACTCTTGGCCCCTGAGCCCCGGGGCAGGCTCTGCGGAGCCCCTTGGGGAGCAGATTTCAGCAGCACAGTGGGGAAGAACCTCCAAGGCCAGGCATGGCCACAGCCAGATGCAGGGAAGCACACACGCCCTGTCCCTTGGTCGTCATCCAAGGACCAGGGCCACAGGCAATGAGGAAGTGGCCTCTGGGCCAAGCCAGCTGTGTCGTAGGCCCATTGTGGGGGGTGTCTGGGAGCACACGGGGCTCAGCCCAGGGCAGGAAGTATGCATGGTGTACCCACTAGCCTCCAGGCACAGTGCACGGCCTGGGGACCCAGCCACGGCCAAGAGATGTCCCCACTCCCCGGGACCACAGTCTGGAGGACCACAAGCCAGGAAACAGCTCCGGAGAAAGAAATAAGTGGCAAGAGAGGACAGAAATTGGGCCGCGGGCTCTAAAATTACAGTCGCTCTTGCCTCCCTGAGGACTTATGCCACACCCAACCCTGCTTATGCTGTCATTTGCTTAATATTTTTTTAAATGAGAGATCCAGCAGGCAGGGGAAGGGGGTGGGGAACAAGCAGACACCCCACTGAGCACCCTGAGGTCATGACCTGAGCCGAAACCAAGAGTTGGACACCCAACCGATTGAGCCACCCAAGCGCCCTGCTTAATATTTTTTTAATCAAAAAAGTGACATTAAAAAAATATATAAGATGTTTTTGAAAAGGAGAACCAGTGTTACTTAGTGTAAGTAGAAAGTAAGTAAAAATAAAGGCCTAACTACCCTAAGAAAGAAGTGTTCGTTCCTGTGCCCACTTCAGACCGCCTCCCTCCCACACTCTGGGACACTCTGCGCTCCCTGCAGCCCCCGCCCCTACCTCCCACCTGCCGAGAGGAGACAGGGCTGAGGGGCAAGGGGGACAGGGGAAAGGCTTCCAGGAACAGGGGGTTCTGCGGGAGGGACACGGCCTTGCAGGTAATGGGGCAGGAGAGGTAACCCATGAGTTAGGGAGAGGAATCTACTAGCAAGGGGAGCAGGGGGCACAGGGGCAGTGGGAAGGCGCTGGGGGCAAGCGCATGTGTGTGTGTGTGTGTGTGTGTGTGTGTGTGTGTGTGTGTGTTCGCTACAAGACCCCATCATCTAGGATCCCCGCAGGGAACTGTCTTAGTGTGTGTGGCCTGTTGTGACAGCATACCGTAGACGGAGTGATTTAGAAACAGCAGACACTTTCTCAAAGTTCTGGAGGCTGGAAGTCCAAGGTCAAGGTGTCAACACACATGGTAAAGGCCTGCTCCCTGGTTCATAGCACAGTCTCGCTGTGTCCTCAGAGGGCAGGAGAGGTGCAGGAGCTCTCGGCCATCTCTTTGTGAAGACGCTCTTCCCTCTAATCACCTCCTAAAAGGCCCCATCTCCTCAAACCATCCTTTTGGGCACTAGGATTTCACATACGAATGGGGGGTGGAGGAGTACACATTCAGCAGGAATGTTCACAGGGTGGGAGGCATTTGGAATCGTGCTCCCCCAAGGACCTTGGGGGCCAGGCTGAGACACGGGGATTCTGTCTCAGGAGCACGTGGACGCACAGAATTTTCAGCAGGGAGTGGCACGCATGGTAAGATGGGAGTTAGAAAGCCAGCCTGCTGGCTTGGAGGCCAAGGCCAGAAAGCAGGGCAGCCTGTGTCTGGAGAAGGAGGGTTTGCCCGAGGCTGAGGCTGCAGGCTGCCCGCTGCCCTTCTGTCCTTCTTGGTAAGCAAAAGATAGCCAGGACCGCGCTGCACCCCAGGGCAAGCTTGCAACTCTGGATATGGGGCGAAAAAATCTTGGTAAGCAGAAGATAGCCAGGACCGTGCTGCACCCCAGGGCAAGCTTGCAACTCTGGATATGGGGCGAAAAAATCTTGGTAAGCAGAAGATAGCCAGGACTGCGCTGCACCCCAGGGCAAGCTTGCAACTCTGGATATGGGGCGAAAAAATCCTAAAGAGACAGTTGCTCCCCCTGGCCCTCCTGGCCCCTAGCTCCCCCACCCCCTACCTGGCTGCAGATCGTCCTGGAAAGAATCCAGCGCCCGGGACAGGACAGGAGGGAGGCTGCCCCAGGTATGGGGTTTGAGTTCTTTCTTTTGAGTTCTTTCTGCACCTACCACACTCCATTGGCAAAGACCCCCACACCTCGCGACCACTGGTGGACACATGCATATCTTCCAGGATTGCCCTGCCTGGTTTTTATCAGGTTATAGAAAATTAAAGCTTCAGGCTATTTGAATTTAATTTAAGAAGTGATATGCATGGAATTCCTATTTTGGGTGAACGTAGTCTTCAAGGAGATGTTCTTTTTCTGAAGTTCATTCCTTTTTATTTTTGTTTTTGTTTTTGTTTTTTTTTAATCAGCAGAATGAAACAATTTTAAGAAACAGGTGCTCTTGGTGTATTTTAGGCATCCTGGATGTTTCTCTCCTTTTCTTTCCTCAAGTACAGAGAGTAGTGGAGAAATTCTGCCGGAATAGCACCACTTGAATAAGGGGATCTCCTACGGCTATAAAATCTGTAGCTGCGGGGAGGGAAAGGGTGTCCCCCTGCCGCTCTCCGCTCCCCGTGACACCCAGCAGGGCCCCGGAGTCCGCGTGGGGCCCCTTGGGAGGGCAGGATGGCGGCTCCGGCTGAGAGCTCACAGGTTCTGAGCGCTTGCTCGCACGGTCTCTTGGTTGAGACAAGGATCTCGGCTCTTCTACGAGGGGTTCTCGCATTCTCCGTTGGGGCAGCGATCGGGCGCTCCCCGCACACGTGCACGCGCTCCCCCCAGGGGCTCTGAGGGCAGGAAGCAGGGGCTGCCGGCAGTCCAGAGCCAGGTGACCTTACCTGCAGTGGCTTCGAGCATTGGCAGCCCCCCGGGGGAGAACTGCCACCCTTCCCCCCACCTTGCCCTGGTGGGACCCAGGAGCCCCACCCCCACCCAGACTGGGGCCGATGACCCGCAGGCACAGACACGGAGGCCTGAGGTGCTGACTTCTCACCTCTGTGTAGATCAGGGAGAGGAGGGAGGTCCTCCAGATTGAGAAGAGACCTAGGCACGCGGCAGGCCCTGTCCCTTGAGAGGCGCTGACCTCCACAGCCTGCGGGGCCTTGACACGGTCATGGTGACACTGAAGGCCAGGTGCCACCCCTTACCTTCTGCTCCCCAGAGCACTCTTGGAGTCGCGTGGTGTTCTAGACGTTCAGATACACAAGTGACAAGGATCTCGGCTCTGATGAGGCTCACGGTTTAAGTGAGGGACAGCAAATAAATCAGGAAGCAAATAAATCAGGTGGATGACGGGCTTTCAGGAAAGCCTCTGCAAGGGGATGCCTTTGAGCTAAGACTTGAATTCTTTTTTTTTTTTCCCAAAAATCTTGGGGGCAGAACCTATAGAATTGAGGGAACAGCAAGTACAAGAGTCCTGAGGCGGGAATGTGCCTGGTAGATGCTAGGATCTGGAAGCCCATGGAGCGTGAGTCTGAGGGGAGATGGTAGAAGGTGCGGTGGAAACGGTGGGGGGTGGGGCAGATGGGAAAGTTCAGCTTTCAGTGGCTTCTTATATGTTTTGTCAATGCAACATACACCCCCTGTCCAGGGCAGAAACCATGCCCTAAAATTACTCAGTATTATGTACGATCATTTATTTATATGAATGTTTTAGTGTACATTATATACCTGGTATAGTACAAATATTTACTATTATGTATTATCATTCGTGAGGACCTCTGCCGTGCTGGGCTTGTGCAGCAGGCTGGGGGCTGGGAATGAAGGAAACCTTTTCTGCCCACATGCACCCCAAGCTTTGTGAGGGGCATCTTAAAGGTATAGTCCCACTTTCTAGAAACCTTTATAGCAATCATATTTAAAGTCCATGAACACTCTCATAGTTTCTAGGGAATGACTATAAAGGCAGGTGAGGTTACCTGAACAGGTGCTCCCAGTGTCTACCTTGATGAGTTTGGGGGAGCACAAGTGCAGAAAGAGCTATGGACACGGCAGACCATCATGCCTTCCTGAAGGTCCGTGAGCAATGCCCAGGGGACGTTTTTGGCTTCAGCAATGGGGTTATTGGGTCAAAGTTCAAGCCCAGTATCCCAAGAGCCCTGGTTGGTGTGTTTGCTAAGTGACTGATTCTGGAAACTTATAAACAAGGTGCACATGGAAGTATCCAGCCTACGGGCAGGAGAGGGAGGCTCGGAGAAAGCCAAGACGTCCCTGGAATGCTATCTATGCTTCTAGCTTCATTAGTTTGAGGCTGCGAGCCCTTGGCTAGCTGAAGTTCAAATAGGCACCAGGCACGGATGACCTGAAGTGCCCCCTGGGCTACACTTTTCTAAAATAATTACAGAATCTCAGTCTGTCCCTTGTCCACTCTCAAACAGATAATAGAGAAGTACGTTTTTGTTCTATTGAAGAAACGTGACTTAATTCCGTACTGAAAGTGAGAGTTGTGTGGGTGAATTTCTCTATTCTGCAGACGAGAAAAGCCACTCTAAGCCTCGTGAAACTAAGCAAGAGAAAAAATCTGTGTTCATTCAGATGCTAGGTACAAGTTCCGGGAGAGGTTTTAAGCATTTCTTTGTTTTATTGAAATATTTTGTAACGTATAGAGAAGAACACAAGACAAATCAGGTTTCAGCTTTCAAAAAGGAAACCGTCCTCATGGGACACGCTTTTGTTTTTGCTTTTTAAAATCCTTTTATTGTATAATAAATGACAGATATAGAAAACTCCACACATCAAATCTTTGGCGTAGCGAATTATTTCGAGGCAAACGCATCAGGTTATGAAACAGAACTTCACCAGCCACTCCAGAAGTCCCATCCAGTTACAAGCCCCTGTCCCGACCCAACCCCTCCTACGGGGACTGTTACATAGTAACTTTCCTGAGCTTTTATAAATGGATCTTTATCACCCAAACATGCGTCCCTACCCACGATTAAAGGAAAACTTCCTCTCACACAACACTTCTGACACTAAAGGTGCAGACTTTCCACATCAAGTGATTCTCTGGTTCCACCTGGGAGGCCGGGGGAATTAATTCAGTTCTGATCCTAACTACCCAGTGTGAGTACCAACCACACAGGTCAAGGGTTCAGTCCTGCCACAGTGACTCCTAACTTCAGATGCGGATTGCAAATAGTGGGTCCCAGGTCACCCACACTTCTGTCTGACTTGGCTACCATTTGAGTGATTTGCTCTATCGGTTCACAGAGCTCGGGGACACACTTTATTTACTGTTACCTGTTTATTAAAAAGGGTTTAGTGGAAGATAGAAATGAAAGGCCAGATGGAGAGGTATAGAGAGCAAGGTCTGGGAGGGTCCCCAAAACAGGAGCTTCCACCCCTTGGAATTTGGGATATACCATCTTCCTGGCACACGGATGTGTTCACCAACCCAGAAGCTCTCCAAAACTCATCATTTAGGGTTTTTGTAGGTCTGATGGATTAAATCATTGGCCTCAGTGATTGACTCTATCTCTAGCCCTCTGGTCCTACCTGGAGATTTGGTGGGAGTGGGCAGGGGTGGTGATGGAAGGGGAGTGGTAAGGGGTTAAAATTCCAACCCTGTAATCAGAGGGCTGGTTCCCCTGGCAACCAGCCCCAGCACACTAGAGACCCCCCCACAAGCCTAGAGTCATCTCATCAGCATATCAAAGACACACCTAGGACTCCGGAGATTCCTAGGGTCTTAAAAGCTCTGTGCCCAGAATGGGCAGAGACCATATTCCATGTTATGTCACAACTATTGTCTTACATTAAAAGTGTTTATCTTGGGGGCACCTGGCTGGCTCAGCCGACAGAGCCCGCAACTCTTGATCTTTGCGTCGTGAACTTGAGTCCCACGTTGGGCGAAGAGCTTACGTAAAAAAATATTTCTCTTTCAGTCTCTTTTGATCCCTTCGTACCTTTTCCATCCTTTTGTTTTCTTAGTTTAATCTGTTGAGGGACCTTTGACCTGTAAAATTTCCCACAGTCTGTCCTATGCTGATTACACACTTATGTATAGTTTAACATGTGCCTTTGTCCTTGTGTGTCCTGAAAATTTGCATCTGGATCTAGAGCCGGGGTCAGATTCAGGTTAGGTCCTTTTGGCCAGATTATAGGAGGCACTTAATTCGTTGTCTCTTTTTCTTTGTTACTTAGCAGGCTTTGATGCTGCATATCTTTTTTTTTTTTTATGCTTCGTATCTTTATCTGTGAAATTATTGGGGATTGCTAAATGGTGATATTCTAATTCCACCATTTCATTTTTCATTTATGAGCTGGAATACAATTTTAAAGAGACACTTCTCTTCATCTACTATTTGGTTCCCCCGTGGGATGACTCATGTAAAAATGGTAGAAAAACCCTTGACTCCTCTATAGTCACCTGTTTTCAGGATAATGATTTCTCTGTCATCTTCCAAATGCAATCCTTTTTCAGTAATAACTTTTGAAGCTGAAGGTTTAAACATCCTGGGGGTGGGGGTGTTTCACTCAGCAGCCATCGTTAGCATTATTGAAGCTCATCGTCCCCTCTTTGGCCCGATTTGGCCCGAGGGAGGCATTTCACGTTGCCTCCTGTGTCCTTTTGATGTGACCCTAGTGGACTGTGATAGCCTCCATCTGGTGTTAGATATTTAGGTCAACTATATGTTTTCTGCTCCAGGCCTGGAATCAGTCATTTCTCCAAGAAGCACTAGTTTCTTTCAGTGAGAAAGTATTTTAGACGACAATTTGAACTGTAGAGATGCTCTGTCCTATTGAATTAGTTCTTATTTCTCAGCCTTTTCAGCAATATGTATTTCATATATGAAGCAACAACTTTAATTTTTTTTCTCTTTGTTTAACATATTGTTCAGGTTTTATTGAGATTCAATTTATTACTGTATGACTTTAAGGTGTACAGAATTAAAAGTGTGATTAACACATGTCATGACTGATTACCACAATGCACATCATCTCATACAAACATAATAAAAGGATATGAAAAAGAATATTTCTCTCTTTTTTAAGATTTTATTTATTTATTTGTCAGAGAGAGACAGAGAGAGCACAAGCAGGCAGAGTGGCAGGCAGAGGCAGAGAGAGAGATAAAAGCAGGCTCCCCGCCAAGGAAGGAGCCCAATGATGGACTCGATCCCAGGACCCTGGGATCATGACCCAAGCTACAGGCGGAGGCTTTAACCCACTGAGTCACTCAGGCATCCCCGAAAAAGAAGATTTCTTGTGATGAAAACTCTAAAGATTGACTCCCTTAACACCTTCCCTACATATCATGCAGCAGTGCTAACTAGAGTCATCAAATTGTTCATCGCTGGTACTTATAATTGGAAGTTTATGGCTTTTGATCATATGGATGTATGTTCGAGTATAGATATGTATATATGTATGTATGAAAAAAATTTTCCCACATTCACATTGATTTCTAACTCAAATTTAAGACACCAGAGCTTTGATAGAACTTCTCCTATAGTTCTATTCTAATACATCTGTACTTCGTCAATACCAAGATTCCCAGTTCTCAAGGACACAAGGGATGATAGAATTAATAGAGCTCATAATCCCACGTTTGTTTTCTCCCATATTGAGCACAAAGCAGCCTCAGAATAAAAGTACCAATACTACCACAAATACATTTAAAATATATTTTGAGTGAATGCTCGCCATCTTCTCTTTTCCCCCAGTTAGAAAAACAGTTGTCTTTATCTACGCTGTCACAGCACACCCTTGTGACTTACTCTGACCTCTTGCTCAGTTCTACAGATACTTATATATTCCATGCCCATCACTATCCTCACAGTGATGACTGAGATTCCTGGATTTCTTGCTTGTCCATAATAATTTGTGTTTAAATCCGAGAGTCAGTTTTGCTGGATATAAAAACTTTGACTTACAGTCCCTTTCCTTGAGTTTCTGAAATATGAGCTCCATTTTCTTCTGGCAGGAAGAATTCCAGTTAAAAAGTCTGATGGTGATCTCATTTGCTTTTCCTTACAAGTCCCGTGTCCTTTTTTCTAAAAGCCCAAGATGGGTTTTTTGGTTTTTATTTTTCAAACTCAGTAATTTTACTAAACAGTATCTTGGTGTTGGTTGTCCTAACTCAGTAGTCTCAGGTGTGCCTGATGTGCTTTCAATATGGACTCTCATATCCTTTTTATAATTTCTGGGAATTTTTCTTGAGTTATGTTTTTAATATTTTTATTCCCTTGCTTCTGTTGTCTTCTTAATAGACTCCTAATATCAATATGCTTAATCTTCTTTGCCTATTTTCAATACTTGTAATTTTTTCTCAAACCTTTTTTAAAAATTTCTTTTAAAAAAATTTTATTTATTCATTATTCTAGAGAGAGAGAGCATGAGTGCATGCTGGGAAAGGGCAGAGGGAGAGGAATAATCACCAGCAGACTCCACCCTAAGTGCAGATCCCAAGGTGGGTTTCCACCTCACAACTCTGAGATCTTGATCTGAGCCAAAATCAGAAGGTGAGCACCCAACCAACTGAGCCACCCAGGTGTCCCTTTTTAGTTTCTACATACAGGGGGTGTATGTTGCATTGACAAAACATATAAGAAGCCACTGAAAGCTGAACTTGTCCCTAGTTTAGTTTCTGATTTAAAATTCTTCTTTTTTTTTTAACCAGCTGTTTCTTCTCAGGCATGATTTTTTGTCTATTCACTACTGTGTTCCTTTTAATTTAGACTTCATCTTGATATAAACTTTTCTTTGACTTTGAATTGTTTTGAGTTCTGTCACTTCATTTCTGAGTTTTCCTAAATGTTGTTTACCCATATGTTATATCATTTTAGCTTATTTTGGGATTATAGGTTAACTCTGATCTGTTCTATTGCCACATCATTCTGGCATGCTTTGATTATCTGTACGGATGTTTATTCTGCATCTTACTCTCTAATAGTCATTTCGTATGGGATTTGACCTTCATATTTTCTGTTATGCTTTTTTTTTTTTAATATGGAATGCTTCACAAATTTGCATGTCTTCCTTGCACATAGGCCATGCTAATCTTCTCTGTATCGGTCCAACTTTAGTATATGTGCTGCTAAAATGAGCATGTCTGTCACTTGTTTTTAAGTGGAATTAGTTCTTCTGAACATTCCAATTAAAGCAGCACTTCAGAAAAGCTTTTCTAACTCCACAGAACTCCCCTCTGTGTTGTTTTTGTGTATTGTTCAGACCTACAGCGCCTCACTTTCTGAGCAAACTTTCCTGGACCCAGCTGCCTTCCCTACTGTGCTCTGGGTCTTCTCTTACCTATGTCTCTACTGCCCCTACCTTGGACAATTTTGATTCATTTCCTGAGATTTCCCTCTGTGTGTGCCCTGTTCTAGAAACCAATCTTGGCAGGGCCATTTGGAGCTTTCACAGGGCCTGAGCCTCTATAACCCCTTCTGACCTTCTTCCCCTGAGACCCCTACAGTCACTAGCTGTTGGATGGGGCAAAACCCCTCTGGGTTTCAAACGGTGTTCTTGGAATTCCCCTATCCCTTTGCTTTTTGATGGCTGAATCACGGTCCACTTCTCTCATCATAGTACTTCAGCTACAAGTGGAAATTGTGTCACAATATACTGGAAATTGTGTCACTGCCATGTGCTATCACAGTCAGAGGAAAAACAAAGATTATACTCTAGATGCTCAGGCATAAGCCAAGAGTGTTTGGCAACTGAACTTTCTCTAAAAATTAATGGTTTGTAATGTGGTTCAATAAATACTGTAGATAAATAGCAGGTTGACTGTCTCTGTAATTATATCATGAGCTGAAGGGAGTGTTAAGTGTTTGTTTTAGTATTATATCTTCATTTGGAAAATTTTGACTTGATTGTAATTTAGGCACAATTAATTTTTTTTAGTTTTCCTTAATATCAATAATAAATATTTAATTCTAAGATATTAATTGAGTAAAAAGACAAAATCTTAAATCTTGAGTCAGTCTGTTAATCTCTATATTGAAATAGAAATGAACTGAAAGATGATTTTAAATATCACTACCTTTTTAGGGGCTGGTTTAGGTTGAAAAACTAATCTTTAAAATGAACTGAAAGTTCATATTTTGTGACAAGTGGGGAAAATCAAATTATGAATCATTTATAGTTCGTGGTACATGGAAACATTGGGGAAAAAGAACAATCTTTTTCATGGAGTATCATTCCTATTCTCGGGCTTGAATGCCTGGGCTGAATGATCTGGGACCACAAGCCCAGGGCAGTGGCTTGAGCAGAGGTCACTGGGAGATTACTCCTCAAGGGGAATAAAAAAGAATTGAGTATCAGACAATTAGTCATTTGTGGAGCAATTTATCTGATTGTGACTGTGTGGCTGGAGGGCTCTGGGATTCTCAGCTACGGTATAGTCCGTGTGGACACCCATGAGTTCATGGGCACCCACGGACAATACCCAGCACCCTGACAACTCCCCACCTTGGACTCTGGATTCTCTCTCTTCCCCTCTGCTTGAAGGCTTTCTTTGACACTTAAAGCACAGCTTGGAGGTGGTGGATAGTAAATAAACAGTGGAGAATGGAATTATGGGAATATGCTCCACTGGGCTTTCTTCCCATGGTATTTCAGACAGTCCCTAGTGGGGAACGGGAGCACCTTGAAACTAATGAATGTACATTGACTTTTCTCCCTTCCTTGGCTCATTTTCCTCATGTCCTCTCTTGTGCTTCCTGGGATCAACTTCCAAAAAACTATCTTCACTCAAGTCTTTGTCATGGTATCTGCTTTGGGGAGCTCCAAACTATGACATAAACTAATTTTGGTATTATTTCTAAAAGTCTTAAACCTGATCCTCTATGTCTGTTCTGAGGAAGGGGGACCAGAAGATGTGCAGGCAGAAAGCAAAAAAAAAAAAAAAGGTCCATTCAAATGCAAGTTTCTTTTCCCCTTTCTTTTTTAGAGAGCAGGAGGGAGAGGGAGCACGTGCAAGCCTGGAGGTGGAGGGGAGAAGGGAGAGGGAGAGAGCAAAATCCCAAGCAGTCTCCATGCTCAGTGTGGAGCCTGATGCAGGGCTGGATCTCATGATCCTGAGATCATGACCTGAGCCAAAATCAAGAGTCAGACATTTAGCTAACTGAGCCATGCAGGTGCCCCCAAATGCAAGTTTCTGATGAGAAAGTGAGACCCCACCTTACAGTGGAGACAAGGGCATTGGCTGGCAGAGTCCCCTGGCTTTAGGCGGAGGCTCACCAAACCAGCAACTTTTGCTGGGCACTTGTGTCCCCAGTGCACTTCACTTGACGGTGTGATTTCCCTTGCAGGTAGGTCTCCGTTCAGAGGGAGCATACACAGATCTGTGGGTATGAGTATTATGGGCTACTTAGGACTTTATTTCTCAGGTTGTTCTGATCTATACATTCCCTTCTTGGAAATTTTGTTAACATGAATGTGTTCCTATGTCTGATCAGCCCTAGAGTCAGTTTCAGGACCTGCGTCATTGATGTCCAGTACCTGGTGCATGGGGAGCTCTGCCAGAACACACCGGGTTCGTGCTGCTGCCATGTGTAGTGGGCACAGTTAGCGGCTTCGTAGGCGATAGCTCTGGCTTGTCTATTGCAGCAGGATCTTTGAGATGTCAGGGATGTGTTGATCCCCAGCATGGCACTAAGGCAAACTAGATGGATGGAGATTCCTCCTGTCACTCCTCCAGAGAGAAGCCCACACCCACCTGGGCTCCCGGCAGTGGGTGGCTGCTCCAGGGAAACACACTCCAGTGTGAACTTTATTTTTTAGAGAGGAAGGGCATGGGGGGCAGAGAGAGAATCTTAAGCAGGCTCCACGCCCAGCATGGAGCCAGATGTGGGGTTAGATCTCACAACCCTGAGATCATGACCAGAGCTAAAATGAAGAGTAGGACACTCAATCAACTGAGCTGCATGGGTGCGGCCTGTATTCGTACTTTAGTATTTTTAAAATATTTTATTTATTTGATAGAGAGACAGAGAGAGAGCGAGCGAGCATGGGCAGGGGGAAGAGCAGAGGGAGAGGGAGAAGAAGACTTCCCACTGAGAAAGGAGCCCAATATGGGGCTCAGTCCCAGAACTCTGGGATCATGACCTGAGCCAAAGGCAGACACATAACAACTGAGCCACCAGGCGTCCTGTATTTGTACTTAGGACAGGGGTGGGGGCTACGGTGGGAAGGCTGGACTAAAGATGCCTGTGTGGTGGGTGAGGAGTCTGGGCAGTGAAGCAGGTGAGTCTCATCAGGTGAGAAGTGCTGAGGGCCTGACCCCAGATAGGGAGGAAAGACAGGTGTAGTTAGAATAGATGGGAAATAAGATAAGAGACCACAAAAAAGCTAAGATCCTCTATGCAGATCTCTGGCTGTTGGATGGATCCTTGAGCAGGATTCACACGGCGGGTAAGGAGGGATGGCTCCATTCAGCCCGCATCTTTAAGTCACAGAATGAACATCTAGAACATAACGATATTGAGAAGTTGCTTATTAGAACCTACTACAACATGAATAATGCTCTTTTCCTCAGGCTGTAAGACAACACATACTATAAAATGTGCTAAGATTTTAAAATCAGGAGAGCCTTGGTGGCTCAGTGGGTTAAATGTTCCACTCTTGGTCTTGACTCAGGTCTTGATCTCACCGTGCTGAGTTCGAGCCCCGTGTTGGGTTCCGTGCTGGGCATGGAGCCTACTTAAAGAAAAAAAAATTTTTTTTAGGGGAAGATTTTATTTATTTATTTATTTATTTGAGAGAGCGACCATGAGCAGGGAGGAGAGTGGAGCGGAGGCAGAGGGAGAAGCAGACTTCCCTCAGAGCAGGGAGCCCAACCTGTGGGGCTTGATCCCAGGAACCTGAGATCATGACCTGAGCCAAAGGCAGAGGCTTAACCGACTGAGCCACCCAGGTGCCGTCCCTCTCCACAAAAAGATTTTAAAATCAGAATTTTAAGATGAAAGTCTATGGCTATATGTCATATTGGGTCCGAGAGTGCCACCTGTGCCAAAAGGCAAAACTTACCTCTTGGGGAGGAGGGAGTCCTGCATATTTTCATTTTATAATGCCTAGTCCTCCTTATTATACTGCCCTCTTTTCACATCTGTGTGACCCAGACTGGGGCCACGGTGGAAAAATCCGCCACAGTGACCACTCTCTGACCTGGAGGCTTCTGGATCACAGACCCCTCCCCCATTCTCTCCTTTGGTCTATTCCTCCTACCCCTAAGGACACCCTGGGCCTAACATTCTGATCTGCTCAGAAGATAGGACTAAGAGTGGGTATTCACCATCCTTCAGGGTGATAAATCGGGTCTTCCCCAAGGTGGGGGCCCCACAAGTTACTGTCCTGAGGCAGCCCACGACCTGCCTCTGCCGTCTGTGCGTCCTCCTCATAGACCATTTCTTGCCAAGTTGGACTTCTTGGGCTTTTCCTTCAATCATATGGCCCCTTCCGCCTTCAGAGATCTTTTTGCATATACCTCCCTTTCACAAACAACATCGAAAGACTTTGCCCATTTGAATAGTAATAGCGTTAAGTTTTGACTTTGCCTGGCCCGCCGTGGGCCACTCTGGCTTCCAGACGATTATCCAATAGAGGTTCACAAAGCCTTTCTTGTGTTGGTGCATTTTTTAAAACATCTAAACCTAAGATCTATACTTTTGGCTTCAAACAGGCTTTCTTCCTGAAATATAATCCCGATATATAATTTTTTCCCCCAAATACTTTTATTTTATTTTTTCAGTGTTAGAAGATTAATTGTTCATGCACTACACCCTTATAGAAACATGACAGATCAGGATCCAAAGCCCAGTGAAAGAAAACCCAGGCAGTTGACCCATGGCACGATTATAAAGCTGTTACTGCACAGCACCGAGTGGCCAGCTCCAAGGGTCAAGGGTGAAAGAAGTAACGTTTCTTTTAAGTTTTGAGCCTGCAGATGGTACAATGGGCCTGAAGTTTCTTCTCTGTTGTTTCCGGTGTCATTGAGTTACCATCAAGCTCAAGTTGACCATAATGTAAAATGTGCTCATTCCAATGATGAGATTGATTTCGAGGAGGAATTAGAAGGAAATGTCCTTGTCTGGACTTGTGGGCATGACTTTCATTTATCTTTGGTCTTTGGCGATTAGATGAACAGTGATCTCATTGGGCTTGTAGGCGGTTTAATTCTCAGGAGACTCTTGGGATGCCTATTTGTTTTTTTTTTTAAATATATATTTTATTTATTTATTTGACACAGAGAGATCACAAGTAGGCAGAGAGGCAGGCAGAGAGAGAGAGGGGGAAGCAGATTCCCCGCTGAGCAGAGAGCCCGATGTGGGGCTCGATCCCAGGACCCTGAGATCACGACCCGAGCCGAAGGCAGAGGCTTTAACCTGGGTGCCTATTTGTGAAAGAGACTTCCCAGCCTGTTTCTCCTGTTTGGATCAATTCAAACATCCGCTCAATCTTAACCACTCAAGTGCTTCCCACCACGATCAGTCCTGGCCCCAAGCACGGGCCTCACTGTGGTTTGGGGGGCAGGGCAGGGAGAGACAATAAGCAAACACGTATAATCAAGGAAGCAAGCAGATGGGTTAAGGGCTCTGCAGAGAGTTACAACATGGGGGAGGTAAGGGCGGCCAGTAGGACCTGTAAGATGTGCCGGCAGAGGGGCCCCGTGAGCATTCCTAGATGCTTGGCTTGCAAATCTGGGTGGTGGGGTGGGTCAGGTCATAGAGATGGAGGGGATGCAGGAAGGTACCAGCTGGGGGTAAGGGAAGGAAATCAAGCATTCTACTTGCGCTGTTAAGTCTGAGATAATTCCTGGGCATTCGAGGGCCGTGCCATTAGGCAGTTGGATCTAGGGATCTGGAAGGCCTGGAGGAGCTGAGAGCAGGAGATATGGACTGTGGGGGTGGAAGAGAGGGATGTCCAACACCCAGCATGTAGAGCCTGGAGACAAGACCGTGTTCCCTGGGAGAATGTGCAGAAAGAACGAGGAAGGGGCCCCAGAGCAGACGCCGGATATGCTGTCAGTTAGGCTCAGGAGGAGGAGGAGTTAGCAAAGGGAGCTGGGAGGGAGGGCCCCCAAAAGATCAGGAGGGAACCTCAGAAACAGTGGCCTCCCAGAAGGCAGAGGAAGGTGACGTTTCAGCAGGAAGGAGCAGCCCAGCAAAGCGGGTGTGCAAACAAAGGGGGGGCCCGTTTTCGCGGCCTTGGATCTCCTGCCTGACCTCAATACCAGTACCGTTACTGGAGTCGTGAGGCCTGTTTGCAGTGAGGTCAGGAATGGGAGAGAGAGCAGAGACATTATTTCAAGTGCAGGTTTGCAGGCTGAGAGGGAAGAAAGTGACGAGCAAGGGAACAGGTGCGGGAGCCCAGCCCTTACGGTAACGGGGGTGGGGGGGTGGGGGGGGGCTGGGGGCCAGAGCACTGGGACTCTCACTGAAAGCCCTCCCCCTTCCCCGCCCCTGCCCGAGGGTGCGGCTTCTGGAAGCCAGGAGCCCAGTGGGAGCAGGAAGGAGGCGTGGCCGTGGGCTCAGCGGCAGGATTGGATGGTTGAAGGGAGACACTTGGGGAATCCTGGGATTGGCGATTAGAAGCCCAGCCCGGGCACACGCTCTCTCGCAGGATTCTGTCCACAGGGCCCCGGGACTGGTTTCCGTGTTACTTCCGGCGATCCAGCTCCTTCCAGGGCCACCGAGCTCCCAGCTGACGAGGGAGCGGGAAGTGGCTCACTTGGGCAGTTCTCCATGGGTTACGGGAAGGAGGAACTGTGTTGGTCTGTGGAGGTCTGCCTCCCAGGGAGCCCCGACCTCCAACTGGAAGATGCTCCTCGTAAGCCTCTGCCCGCCGCACGCACCCCGGCGCCGCCGCACAGGAGGGATGAGCCCCGGAGCCCGAGGGCAGAATCCCCTTGTAGTGGCTGGGCTCCGAGTTCTTCAGGAATGCCGGGGGTCCCTTCGTCTAGAGCTCCCTGTGTCTTCCTATGTCCATTTGCCTCTTGAAGCTGCTTCACTGTCTTCTAAAGAACTCTGCCGATTCTGCTCCGTCCCCTTCTCTAATTTCTTTCTCTTCCTTCCTCCCTCCCTCCCTCCCTCCCTCCCTCCCTCCCTCCCTCCCTTCCTTCCTTCCTTCCTTCCTTCCTTCCTTCCTTCCTTCCTTCCTTCCCTTCTCTTTCTTTCTGCTATCAGACTCATGCCACCCTTTGGCAGGGCCCAATTTCTTGTTTATGTGCTCCAATTCTTTAGGCCATGACACTGGATGACCCAGCAGCATCTGGAGGGACTCAAAGAGTTAAGATGGGTTTTCTCTAGGAGCCCTGTGCTGTTGTGAGCCACTTATGACTGCCTTCCCTGGGCTGTGGAGGGTTGGGAACAGACCTGTGAGGGTTCCTCGATGCCTATCCCTTGTAGTGAGATGCTTGGCAACTAGCTTAACCTTTCTCAGACACGGCTCCTGAATATGTTGCGCAGGTTGCACACTGCACAACTCTAGAAGGCGCTATTCATATAGAAGCTGGCATGGATAACACCCCTGCGGGTGTGTTATGCACAACACCCACAGCCCACAGGCAGTGGCCCAGACTGTTTCCTTCTCCGTGAAACAGCTGATGACCTCATAGCAGAGTCCTTGGGGAAATTATGAATTCCTTCCTCCTGGTCTGTTGCAGGGCACAGGGTGTTGGCCAAGCATGTGGCAATACTGTGTGACTGGATGCCAAAAGGCAGGGGAGAGGTCTTTGTCTTTGGACAGGTTTATGTTTTAGTTGGAGAGGCAAGATCAACCCCTTAAAAATAACCACTGGGAAGGGTGTGACCCTTGATTGGACATGGTGAGTGTCCCAGCCATGTCCCCTCCCCTTTACCGCTCCAGGGCAGACAGGGCAGCAAGAGCTCCTCCCCCACAGCCCCCAAGGGGTTCTGCTTGCCAATCTGTCACCTGTGTGCAGGTCAGAAGGGCCAGAGAATTAAAGCCCTGGGGAGCAGGCTTAGCAGATGAATGCTGGGAGTTGACGCCTAAATGCCCTGCTGTCTCATCCGCATTGGGATGGCTCAGAGGCAGGCATTCCACACTGGCTCTCGGTTTCCCAGCACCTTCCTCCCACAGGGAAGCTGGCTCAAGAAGGCAGGATCCCCGGGGCTCTCCTCCCTGTCTCATTCCCTACCCCTTTACCAGCAGACTTCGCATTTCCCAAGCAGCTCCTGGGATTCCGATTCTAGCCTCAAGGTTGGCTTCCAAGAGCATCTGAGCCAAGGGCCACTCTCTGGCTGTGCTCCCGCAGAGCCCCACGGGCGTTCCTATCACCTCCGACACAGGGCTTCCTGCAACCTTGCAGTGGACCGACCTGCCGTTGCCCCTGCAGCAGCGCCTACCTTGCGGGCTGAGCCCAGTCTTCCTCTAGGGTAGAGCCCCGGCGCCCAGCGCAGCGCCTGGCTCACGGAAGCCCAATAACACATGTGCAAGTGCGGAATGAGGTATGGGTTCCACTCACGTGGCACACCTCCAGGGCGAAAATCATCCGGGTGAACCGCGTTCCCCTGCTGCCCGCTGGGAAGTGCGCTTGGTTTTTCTCAGGGCACGTTCTACCGAGGGATCATTAAAAATTAGGTCTGCAATTTCAGGCAGACTCATTACAGATTCTGAAGAAGGGGCAGGTGGAGGATCCTCGCCAGGGGGCTGCCTTCTCCTCTTCTCTGAAGACGTGGATGTCTGCAGATCGCCAGGTCCCGACACCCCCTATGTGCAGCCACGGTCCTGCTGGAGTGTGTGCGGGTGAGGCCCACGGGCGGGAGCCCGTCTTCTCTCCCCGCACAGCTGCTCGGCATTCTCTGGCCCCTGGGTGGCCTCGCGGCCTGGAACTCACTGTCTCGGGGTAGGGGCTGTCTCTGTGGCCACTTTCTCTCTAGCCCCATCATTGAAATATCAACCTACCCTCTGATTAATACGAATGCCTGGCACCTGGATGGTAGTTCGGTCCCAGCTCCTGACCATCTGCCTGCAGTCACTGGCGCATCTTCAACATGTGTTTTCACAGCGACCCAGCCCCGGGGTCGCAGCTCTTTATCTCGATGTATGGTGGGAGGCCGTCCTGCCTCCCCGTGTTTGTCCCTACCCAGGTCCTTGAGCAGGTCCCCTGACCACTCAGTGCCTCTGTTTCCTCACCCGGAAAGTGGAGATAATGGAACATACTCTGTGGAGTTACTGGGGATCAAAGGCGATAGTCCATTTAAAAATGCGTAGCAAAGGGCTCACCACGGAGCCAATGGAAGTTATCCCTGTTTCTGCTGTCAGCGAAGCCGTTCAGTTGTGTGCAGGCATTAATGTTTGCTTTCAGACCCCTTTCACGGTCTTGCATGAATCGTTGTGGACCATCTGGGTGACCTTGGCTCTGAGACCCATTTCCAATCAGCTCCCACCCCTTCCCCCAGTTCCCACTGGTGACCCCTCTCCTCCCAAATCTCTGGGTTTACTCCTCACTCATCTGAGGGGCACCTGCCCCAGCCAGCTGGCTCCCCTGTACGTTCCTAGCCAAGGCCAGAGGCTGACTGTGGGGATGGGGGGAGGCCGAACTAAGAAAACATGAGGGACCCGGGTCGAGACCCAATGACAGCTCAATACGGGCCTAAAGCACGAGCACTGAGAGCAGCAAACGGTTTGGGAGATGGAGGAATGACCCAGGGACAGCCCTTGTCCCAGCCCCCTTCTTCCGCCTGCCCTCCGCAGCCGCCTTTGTGCCTGGATGCCCAACCCAGCCCCGTAATTAACATTCACCATGGCCTGTCTCCGGTCCATCCTTCACCGAGATGCACCCTCCAGCTTCTTCAACAGACGCTTTTATCACCGTGGCCGATATCCCTGACACCCTGGTCATATGCTCCTGCAATATTTATAGGCTTGTGGATTGCAGATCCCAATAAGGGGAGGAAGGCCAGGGAGGAGCACTAGATGCCAACAATGCAAAGTTGAGCTGGGCAGGGCTCAGTTCTCGTTAATGTCTCTGTAAATCATCCAATTGCTTCAGGATGCTCAATATTTTCTTACTCATCTCCATTTTTCAAGGGGAAAGTGTTCAATCTGTCAAGCCAATTCTTTATAAATGACTTGTCAGTTGTAGAGGTATCAGGTCGAGTCTCCACGGACCTGTGATCATATCAAAGAGCTGGGTAGGCTTGACATGTCATGGTAACATCCTACTTAGGGTCCTAATTGATCTGCAAACACTGGCTGAGCCCTGGCCATGGGCACGCAACTGCTTAGGGGCTTGGTCTACAGAGACCAAAGCAACTGGGCCATCCTTTTCTTAAAAGGTCCCTTATTTGCAGAAGGAAGCACCTCACTAAGTAATTATATGGTGACTGTTCCCCTGCATCAGAGGAAGTATGTCCAGAGGCCCTTAGACAGATCTGGGTGGGAGTGGATCACCCACATAGGGGCTCAAGGAAGACTCTGCAAGAGGAGAGGCTTTTTTTGTTTTTCAAATTGTGTTTAAAGTACACCTACCACGAAAATTACCATTTTAGCCATTTCTGAGTGTTCAGGTCAGTATTGTGATGTACATTCACATTGTTGTGCAATCAAGCAATCCGCAGAACCTTTTCATCTTCCTAAGCTGCACCCATGAAACACTAACTCACCGTTCTCCCCTCCCCCCAGTCCCTGGCAACCATTCTGCCTTCTGACTCTGGATTTGATGACCTTAGGGACCTCATGGATATGGAATCACACACTCTTGGTCTTTACTGTCTGGCTTATTTCACTTAGCATAATATCTTCAAAGTTCATCCATGTTATAGCATATGTCAATTCTCTTCCTTTTTAAGGCAGAATAATATTCCATCGTAGGCATTGACCACATTTTGTTTATCCATTCATCCCTGGATGGGCATGTGGATTATTTCCTCCTCCTGGCGATAGTGAATACCACTGCTATAAACATGAGTGCGAAACGAATTTTTTTAAAGATTTTATTTATCCATTTGAGAGAGAGAGAAAGAGCAAGCACGAGCGGGGAATGGAGAGGCAAAGGAAGAGGGAGAAGCAAACTCCCCACTGAGCTGGAAGCCTGATGCAGCACTCGATTCCAGGACCCTGGGATCACTACCTGAGCCAATGGTAGACGCTTCACCAACTGAGCCACCCAGGCACCCCTAAAAATGAGTCCTGAAGAAATAAGATCTCCCTGGGATAGCGGGGAAAAGCAGAGACCAGGTCATGCTGAGCATGTGCAAAGGCCCCAGATCATGACAACACAGTGGCTCCAGGATGGTATGGGGCGTCTGTGTTGCTGGGCCCAGGCAGGTTGACTAGGATAAGGTGACATAAGGCTGGACAGCTGAGTGGGCTGGGATCATGGCAGGTCCACGTGCCATAGAAAGGGCCCCTAGTCATGAGACATCACATTGTGAAAGCTGTACTTTGATGTCATCTCACTCAGGAGTGGAGCACAGTCAAAGTTTTCTGGATCTCCATGGAGCACAGAAAAGTAATAATTTCCAGAGCTCCTGCTCACTGGTCACAGGGACCTAGCCAAGTGCACTCTCTGTTGGGCTGCTTATAAAGCTGGTCTGAAGCCAGAGGAGGATTCAGCCCCAAATCCTACTATATTGTTGGCGAAACTCTCCATAGCCGATCAGTCCTAAGGATTCCCACGAATTGGGATCCAGTCTAATTCTAAGAGCTCTGTGGTCTTGGATGAGCTTGTTGACCTCCCCCACCGGACCTCACTGTTCTTGTTTGTTACATGAATGGTATGGAGGACTTTTAAGAACCCTTAAAGCTCCCAGAAGTCTATGCATTTGTAAATCCTACTAATGTTAGTGTTAAGTATGCCGCTCGGCTCCCCCACAGCCCTGCAAGAATAGGGTTCTGTAAATCATTGACCTCACACAAATTGCTTAATCTCTCTCTGTGTCTTTGTCTGAATGATCATCTATAAAAAGAGGGGTTAGAAATAATACCTGCCATTTTTTTCCTGCAGGTCATCGGGAACAGATGAAAGGAAGCATTCAAAGTCAAATGTTCCTGTTCCTTTCATGATTTATCTTATCAGGGAGTCCCCCCCCCCCCCCCAGACATCCATATTCAGTGCATATAATTTCTCTGAGCTCTTTTATCACAAGTTTCTGATCTTCCTCTGTGTGTTTTTTTTTTAATTTTTTTTAAATTTTTTTATTTTATTTTATTTTATATTTTGTGGGGAGAGAGAGAAGCAGACTCCCCATTGGGCAGGGAGGCCAATGTGGGACTCTATTCCAGGATCCCGGGATCATGACTTGAGCAGAAGGCAGATGCTTAACCGACTGAGCCACCAGGTGCCCCTCTTCCACTGGTTCTAACGTTCTCCTTGCTGTGTCTGCAGGATAAAGTCTTCACGATTCATCAGGGAGGGGCCTCTGGGCCTGAACTGAGATGAGGTCAGGAAAGATCAGGAACAGGTCAGTGAGGCTCATGCTGCTGCTGGCATAATGCTGGCCCCACCACAGGAGGCTCTTGCCGTCTTTGGGATGCACCCTGCCTTCCCTGCCTTCTCTGCTCGTGTGTCCCTCTTGTGTGATGCCTTCCACCTGTGGCCACCAGAAGCCCCCTTCAGCCTTCACATTTTAGATTAAATTTCCTCTCCCTGCCACCCCTACTCTCCCAACAAGACCAACCTGATCATCCAGGAAGATGTTTTTCTCTCCCCTTTTAGTGAGGATCATTGGTGTTCTGTCTTCTTCTTTACCAACTTGTGTGGCCTCCCCTCTGTCTTAGGCGAGTTCTGAGAAACAGGTCCTATGAAGGGGATTTGATGCAGGAAGTGTGGGGGCAGAATCCTTCACATCAGCCTCTTAGAAGGTGGAGGGGGACAGACCGGAGGAAGCAGGATTTGGCAACAGAAAGCACTGACCGGTGATACGGCCTCGACACCGGCCTCCGTCCATCACAGGGAGCGGCTGCAGCTGGGTGACCCCCTTGGCTGGACCTTCATACCCCATCACCCATCACAGACTGGCCATTGGATGCCGCTGTCCCCAAGTGGGATGAAGCATCTGGTGACAGATGCCTGGTGACAGCCTTTGTGATACCTGGCGACTCAGCTGGGAGCCACCATCTGCCAGCTCCCAGCATTTGGGAGAAAGAGTGACGCGGTTCTGTCGCGGGCCTGGGCGGCGTACCTGGCTTCCAGTCTCTGGCCTCCGCCAAGTGCAGGGAGGGAGGAGGTCTGCGCGTGCGCATTTGCCTACCCTAGCTCGGTGTCCGCCAATTGGGGAGCCCTTAATAAATAGCTGTTCCATGAGTGAGCAAATCCACAAACGAACCGCCCAGAGCCCCTGAGCTGCAGTCGTCAATTTGTGTTTTTATCTGCAAACAATTTTTTTAGTACCATTGTTTTGTTCTTTTATTACATATCAATGTGGACACTTAACTCTAGGTCTTTGCTAGTCTCTCCACCTAGAACTTCCTGGGACAGTCGTGGGAGAAGAACTGCTTTCTCTTATGATGGTAAAGTATACACGACATAAAATATCCTTTAACGTTTTATCTGCGTAGTTAAGTGGCTTTGATCACGTTCACATTGTTGTCCAGCTGGGCCCACTGTTCCTGGTCAGAACTTTCTCATCCCCAGTTAATACTCTGCACCCATGAAACAATTACTCTTCATTTTCTCTTTCTCCCAGCTTCTGGGAGCTTCTCTGTTCCACTCTTTGTCTCTATACATTTGCTTGTTTCAGACACAGTGTGTAAGTGGAATCATATCATATTTATTCTTCTGTGTCTGGTTTATATGTTACTTAGCATAATGTTTTTAAGGTCTAACATTGTTATAGCCTGTGTCAGAATTTCATTCCTGTTTAAGGCTGAATAATACTCTGTCGTATGGATGGACCACTATTTGTTGATCTCTTCATCTGTCAGTGGACATTTCAATTGTTTCCTTGTAAGCATTTGGCTATGGTGTATCAGGCCACGAACAGTAGTGTGCGAGACTCTTGATTCCTTGCATTCGATCGTTTTGGGTATACGCCTAGATCCATTTTTAAAAAGAGATCTCTTTCTTTCTTTTCCAGAGGTGAAATCTTCAGCCTCAGGGAATAAAAGTCTTCCATTGTATATTTGATTTTTTTTTTTTTATGGGACATGTTAGTGGGGCAAGAAATCCTTTTGGACATAAGGTCACTGCTTCGTGGCATCCTCCAGAAGAAATGGTAGTAGGCTTACCACTGCAGCAGGTTCATAATAATGGCAAATTTGGGCTCATATGTGTTTATATTCTTTGGTGGTGGGGCATCTATACCTCTCATGAGATCTTCATCTTGGAAGCCAATGACCACTTGAGTCTTTCCAATGTCACATCTTTCTGATACTGACTCTTCTGCCTTCCTCTGCCACTTATAAAAACACTTACAACTACAGTGGGAACACCTGGATAATCCAGAATAATCTCCCTGTTTTAAAGTCAGTTGATTAGCAGCCTTAATTCCATCTGCAAACTTAATTCCCCCTTGCCATGAAACATAATGCATTTATAGGATGTGGGGATTCAGACGTGGACATCCTTGGGGGCCCTAGGGCTTCTATAAGTAAGTACCAAACACTGGGTGGCTTAAAACAACAGAAATGTATCCTCTCACAGTTCTAGAGACTAGAGGGTGTCCGTATGGCTCTGCACCCTCTGACGTTTTAGGGAAGCATCCTTTCATGTTTCTTCTGGTTTTGGGTGGCTACAACAATCTTTGGTGTTCCTTGCTCATGGCTTTAGCACTTCAAACGTGGCCAGCACCCTCTCTCCTGTGTCCTTTCTTCTTATCTTAAAGACACCAGTCACTAGGGTTAAAGACCATCCCAACTCAGTATGATCCTGTCTTGACTTCATCTGTAGAGAACCTACTTCCAAAGAGTCTCATTCCGAGTTTCAGGGTAGAGATGGATTTTGGGGGAAACATCATTTAATTCATGACAGGAAGCCATTACTCTGCCTGCCGCAGACATGAGAGAGGCCCCCAAGTTCAGAGTGATCTTATTTAGATCATCCCACTCCTGAGCCTCAACACCACCCACAGAAGAATTTGAGGGAAACCCTAAGAGGCTCACATGCCCCTGGTAAGACCACACTCCTGGCTATCACCATGAGCTGTCCATCTCATCTCAACCAACTGCTCAGGAGACGAGCTCAAGAAAGCATCTGCATTTAGAACTGGATTTCTTTGCTCTGCAGCTGTGTGCAGACTTCAGCATCCATATAAATAATCACTGGGCAGCTTGGCTTTGTGGTTTTGTATCTCCTCCTTCTCCCCTTGTCCACTCCCTCCCATGCCCATGCCCTTGAGCAGTGGTTCTCAGTCCTGACAGCAGAGTTGTTTGGAGAGCTTTTAAAATGAACTGCTGCTGGCACCTCATGCCCAGAGGTTCTGATCAATAAGCGGGGGAGGATCCGGGCGTTGATATTGTCAAAACTCTCTTGAGCTGCTTCTGCCGCACACCCAGGTTCCAGAGCCATTGCCTGGCCCACTTGCTGGATCTCTTCTAAATGTATATATATTTTAAGACATATTTAAAATGTATTTATTTTAAAATGTCTCTTCATTTTGCCAGTGGGTAGGACTTTTTTCCAGAAATGTTACATTTTGATGTGCAGCTTTTCTGGACTGTAATCTCACCACTTCCCACCTGTTTCTAGCTCACTCCTGCAGCACCTCCAGTACCCACTGGGAGTAATGATGCCGGGGTCTTCTGCTTGTCCAATGGTCAGCAACAAAGTCCTTACTCCCTTTGTTGCCATCCGAGTCTTGTGCACAGCCTCTTTGGAGGGTGTGAGCACAAGAATGACATGATTTGATGTAAAATTCTAAAAATCATTCCAGCTTTTGTATGGGAAACCAAGTGTAAGGCAGGACTAGCAGCAGGGAGACCAGTAATCCGGGTAACTTGGAGGTCCCTGCAGGAACCCAGGAAAGAGGGAGCAGTGTGAGGAGTGTTACAGGAAGAGAAGGGGTCATCTAGGGACAGCCATCAGGACTGGCTAATGGACCAGCTGTTGGTTTTGCAGAAGGGAATAGAATCAGGACAAAGATGTGCTTTTTGCCTTAGCCTCTGGGTGTATTGTGCCCTTTGCTGGTAGGAGACTGGCTTGTTGGACAGGAGGAAGCAGAGGGACCTGGAGTGCAGTCTTGGACATGTCAAGTTGGAGAAGCTTATTGGAATCCAAAGGGAATTTTCTGCGTCTGCAAGCTCAGAGGAGAGTTAGGACTGCGAATATGGGTTTGGGCCTCATCAGTAGATAGGTAATGTTCCCCATTGTAGGACCAAATGAGGTCACCCCAAGAGTCAGTGCGGATAAAGACTTGTGTCCTAAGCTACACAGTGGTCAAGAGGAAGGGCAGGATTGAGTTGGGGAGATTGAGAAGGAGCCAAATAAAGGGAAATCTAGGGAGAGCCAAGAAATCCTGGCATCCTAAAAACTAAAGAAAAAGTTCCACAAAGGAGAGAACGATCAGTTGATCAAATGCAGAGAGGCATCAGGGCACAGCAGGACTGAGACTTGACCGCTGGATGGGGAGCCATGGAGATCACAGGTGAGCTGGCAGGAGCAGGACACTTGTGAGATTAAGGTCCAACTGGAGCGGGTTCTGGGAGAAAGATGGAAGATGTTGGCAGGATGCCAACATTTGATCTCCCAAAGATGTCCGTATATAAGAGTATGTGACCTTACATGGCAACAGGTGCCACTGCAGATATTAAGTAAAGGATTTTGAGATGAGGAAATTATCCTGGATGATTTGGGTGGGCCCAAGGTAATCACAGGGTCTTTATAAGGGGGAGGCAACAACAAATGTTGGAGAAGATGTGGAGAAAGGGGAACCCTCTTACACTATTGGTGGGAATGCAAATTGGTGTAGCCACTTTGGAAAACAGTGTGGAGATTCCTCAGAAAATTAAAAATAGAGCTACCCTATGACCCAGCGATTGCACTGATGGGTATTTACCCCAAAGATACAGATGTATTTGGCCGGGACTGGAAGAGATTATGTGGAGTGAAATAGGTCAAGTGGGGAGAGTCAGTTATCTTATGGTGTCACATGTGGAGCATAAGGAAAAACATGGAAGGCATTGTGAGAAGGAAAGAAAGGGTGAATGGGTGGAAATCGGAGGGGGAGATGAACCATGAGAGACTGTGGACTCTAAGCAACAGACTGAGGGTTTTGGAGGGGCAGGGCTCAGGGGTTGGGTGAGCCTGGTGGTGGGTATTGAGGAGGATACATATTGCATGGAGCACTGGGTGTGGTGCATGAACAGTTAATCTTATAACACTGAAAAAATAAAATAAAAGTATTTGGGGAAAAAAAGATACAGACGTAGTGAAAAGAAGGGCCACATGCACCCCAATGTTCATAGCAGCAATGTCCACAATAACCAAACTGTGGAAAGAGCCAAGATGTCCTTCAATAGACGAATGGATAAAGAAGATGTGGTCCATATATACAATGGAATATTACTCAGCCATCAGAAAGGATGAAAACCCAACTTTTGCATCAACATGGATGGGACTGGAGGTGATTATGTTGAGTGAAATAAGTCAAGCAGAGAAAGTCAGTCATTATATGGTTTCACTTATTGTGAAGCATAAGGAATAACATGGAGGACATTAGGAGAAGGAAAGGAAAAGTGGGTTGGGGCAAATCAGAGGGGGAGATGAAGCATGAGAGACCGTGGACTCTGAGAAACAAACTGAGGGTTTTGGAGGGGAGGGATGTGGGGGGAAGGGTGAGCCTGGTGGTGGGAATTAAGGAGGTCATATTGCACGGAGTACTGCGTGTTGTACATAAACAATGAATCTTGGAACACTACATCAAAGACTAATGATGTATTTTTTGGTGACATAACACAATAAAAAATTATTTTAATTAAAAAAAAATAAAAGCTAAAAAAAGTGGGGGAGGCAGAAGGATCAGCCAGAGAGAGACTTGAATGTGATTCATTGCTGGCTTTGAAGATGGAAGAAAGGACCCGGAGCCAAGGAATATGAGCATCCTATTACAGCTGAAAAAGGGAAGGAAATGGATTCTTCCCTGGAACCTCCATAGGAATGCAGCCCCTGACAGCTTGGGTTTCACCCACTAAAACCCATTTTGGACTCCGACCCACAGAACTGGATGATCGTAAATTGGTGTGGCTTTAAGGCACCGAGTCTGCAGTAATTTGCCACAGCAGGCACACAAGAGGAGTATGAGAGTTCCGCCAGCATGTTTGCATGGGGTTGGGGATGGTCCGGATCCAGGAGGGATCTGGGGATGCAGGGGAGGAAGGCTCTAGGAGCAGCTTCCTGGGGAGGTGGAAGGTCAGGCTCCAGTGCCCGAGCGAAGGGCTGAGCCTCGCCTGTTCTAGCACCTTCTGCTCTCTCAGTGGGGCACAGAGGTGAAGAGGAAGAAAAGGAAGAAGAGAGGAGAAATTAGGAAATGATCATTTACAGAGTTGACTTAAGATGTACTTGTACTCCTTATAACTTTTCTAAGGGGAATAAACAAGGACGTGCCCAACAGTTGACCTGTAAAAATGTTTCTGACAATGCTGTTTAAAACAGTGAGAAATTGGGAACAGCCAACATGGCTGACCGAAGATTATTCATTGAAGAAATATGTTATGTCCATGACGGATCATGCTACAGCCATTATAAACCATGTGTTTGAAGACCACCTAATTAAATGTGAAAATGTACTATCTTGTTAAGTGAGGGTGGTTGCAAAACAAATATGTACAGAATGACACCAAGTTTGCAGAAATAGTGCGTGTAAACATATGCGTTAACAGACTGTGAGGAGAATACATGAACATTTAAATAATAATTATATCCGGGTGAGGGAATTATAGATATTTTAATTTACTCTTTATATTTGTCTTCATTTTTACATTAAGTAAAAATTATTTTTAGAAGGCCCCCATGTGTGTGGAAAAGGGAGAGGAAAAAAGTCAGAAAGGTAACGTTGATCAGTTAGCCACTGGGGGCCCAATATGTATATTATCCAACGAAGGAAACAACCCAAGAAGGCATTACATATACACATGACTAATGAGGAAGCGAAGGCTCAAAAAGTGCAATAACCCAATGTCACCTGTAGTAAGAAGCATATTTTAGAATCAGGTCCAGTTTCTCTGGTCACATTTGCTCAAGTGCCCAGAGTTCAGCCAACCACGACAAGGGCCACTGACCTGAGACAGGACACATCTACGCCTCGGGGGCCTGCCCTGTGGTGAACGAAGGGAAGTTTCTCCTGAACGTTAAGGGCAGACACTGGCCTGGCTCCACCCCCTTTGCCCAGGACGCTCACATTATGGCAAAAACATTGCAATGGAAAATACACACCCACATGCACGCAAACAAAATTAAAGATAGTCAGAGGTGAGGGGCACCTGGGTGGCTCAGTCGTTAAGCGTCTGCCTTCGGCTCAGGTCATGATCCCGGGGTCCTGGGATCGAGCCCCGCATCGGGCTCCCTGCTCGGTGGGAAGCCTGCTTCTCTCACTACCATTCCCTCTGCTTATGCTCCCTCTCTCGCTGTGTTTCTCTCTGTCAAATAAATAAAATCTTTAAAAAAAAAAAAAGATAGAGGTGAAACCATACTTAGTCTGCAACGTTCCACTCTGGGAAAGGGATTCTGTCCCAATGATAGTTGGGATCTCCTATGGGTTCAGTTGTGTCCTCCCTCAACGCCCCACCCCCCCCAAAGATACAGTGAGGTCCTATTACCTGGGAATATGACCTTTTTTGGAAAAAGGATCTTTGCCAAGATGTCATTAAGTCAAGATGAGAGTATACGAATCAGGGTGGACCCAAAACCAATTTCTATATAAGTGTCACAATTTCTTAGAAGAAAAGAGAAATTTGGACAGGGACTCAGAGAGCCCCAGCTGGGACAATGCTGTGGAGGGGGCCAGTGATGGGACTGTCAGAGATGGGACTCTTGCTGCCACAAGCCAGGGACACGGAGGGTGTCTAGAGGCCGCCAGAAGCTAGAAGGGAGGCACGGCATAGATTTTCCCTCTGACCACTCAAGAACACGCTGGCCTTGCCGACACTTTGATTTTAAACTGCTGGCCTCCAGGGGCGCCTGGGTGGCTCAGTGGGTTAAAGCCCCTGCCTTCCGCTCAGGTCGTGATCTCAGGGTCCTGGGATCGAGCCCCGCATCTGGGAGTCATACGGGGAAGAGCCAGGGCTGGGCCTTTCACGGTCGGCCTGAGCCTGTGGGCCGGGATTGCTTCTGAGTAAGAAGCGTGACATTGCCAGGGGAGGCTACCCAGGCTCTCACTGCACGTGCAAGACCCTGCGCCTTGTTCTCTGCCTGTGGGGACTCTGCGGATGGTGCAAAGGCAGGAGCTCAGCCTAAGACTGGAGACTGGAATTGGGGACAATGGCAGTAGATATATGGCGAGATCACTTGGCCTGACTTTGTGGTAGCCAGAGAGAGAGAGAGAGGGAGAGAGCACACAAGCAGGGGGAGCAGCAGGCAGAGGGGGAGGCAGAAGTGGGCTCCCTGCTGAGCAGGGATCCCGATGCGGGGCTCCATCCCAGGACTCTGGGATCACGTTCTGGGCCAAAGGCAGTACATGTAGGCCTTTTTAAGTGATGGTCTAGAGCTGCACATCTGATTTGGTAGCCACTAACCGCTGCAGCCAATTAATCTTTAAAATTTTATTCTTAATTCGTATATAGTGAACTCATTAAATACAATACAGTATTTCTCATGTATGTTTCCTTTGCTTTGACAATTGCATAAAGTCACATAACCACCACCACAATCAAGACCCAGAAGAGGTCATTCACTTTGAAATATCCCCTTGGGCTTCTCCTTTGGGGTCAACCTTCTCCCCACCCCTAGTCCCTGGTAACCTCTGACCTGTTTTGTATTTCTATAATTTTGCCATTTAGAATTTAAATTAATTCAAATTAAACAAAATAAAAGATCCAGTTGGTCAGTTGCACCAGCCACATTTCCACGTCTTCAAAAACAACATGTGGCTAATGGCTACCATTCTGGACAGTGCAGATAGAAAATATTCCCATCGCTCCAGAGGATTCTACTGGGCAGAACCAGTAAAGGTCCATTTATTCAGTGGTTCTTAAATGTCTAGGGGTCATATTCCTTCTATCAACCCTCTCCCTAGAAAAGGCACACAATGCAGACATACAGAAAATAATCCGATGCCAATTTTCAGGGCATCCATTGATTCCTCTAAGCCCCTTCCTATGGGTTGAGACTCCCAAATTTCACGTAAACTTGAAAGTCTAAAAGCATTTTCCTCAAGCCTAGCGTTCTGCTTTGTGTCTTCAAGTTAGAAATCAGACCAAAGCATTGTCTCGTAAGCTTGCTGTTTTCTCTTTAATATGCTAGGCTGACGGGCAATTACTCATGGAGATTACTCCATGCACAGTGCTTGCCTGCTGTTTTGCCCACTCTTGGTTGCAGGAATGAGCGTTTGGAAATCATCATTATTAGTAAATAGGAATCTAGGGTGTTTGAAACGACTTAATGGAAGTTTAGCTTCTCTCCCATTAAATCTTTGTTAAAATGTAATGGTAAAATAATTTCAGAATAAGCCTAGATGTTGAAAAAGGTAGCTTCTTCCTTAAAACAGCGTTCTTGGTAATTCTCGCCCAAATCAATTTCATTCTGAAAGTTATTTCCTTCCATTTCACCATTTAGGGGCAAAAACTGCATTGGCTTTACCAATGCCAATTTGTTCACAATTTCTGCTGGATGTTGGTTCCTGCTCAGCTCCCCAAAAGACTTGGGGAAACTTTCTTTATTGCTCCCTATCCATCCTTTGCTTATAAAATGCCCCATGCAAATGGGACAGGGTCTGGCTTAATGAGCGCTCAAGTACAGATAGATCCTGGATCACCGCAACATTATTATCAGAAGAAAATATTTTATTCACTTCTGGGCCTCTAGGTCCCATGCCATCTCGATAACAGTGACTTAAATACCTCTTCTGTGCCTATCCTTAGATTTCTGCAAATGGTCCTTGGGTCACCTTCTTAGGAAGTCAGACCGGAATTCTTGCTTTCCTGCCTTAAAGAATTTTCCTTCCAGATTCTGCCTCTTGTGGCTGTTTTTTATTTCCACCCTATGGTGAACCCAACTGCGACCCTACATCCCTTCCTCTAGATTCATCACTCACCTTCCAACTACCATGAATGTAGGCTGCTTCCCCATGGGAGGATTTTCTCTGAAAGCCTGTGGGTCATGGGGAGGATTTACCTACCCAGGGCATGTCCTGCGGTTTTTGAGAACACACCGGAGCCTGCCTTCTGCCCTCTTCCCGACTCCTCTCTTCTCCCTCCTCTTTCTGTCCTTTCCTGTCCTCTCCTCCTCGGAGGTGTGACTAGATATTGCTAATGGGTATTTCTAATACAGAGCAGCTTGGCCAAGTCTTTGGTGACCTTGGCTCTTGCCAGCACCCATGTCCTGCGGATCTCGTTCCTACTGCAGATTCATCAGGACTTGGGGGTTGCAAACAACAGAAACCCAAGGCAAATCAGTTTCAGGGGAAAAAAAAAAAGAGTATTCTCTTGATTCATGAAACTGAAGGGGAAATAACAGGGGAGGCTGCTCTGTGGGCTGACCTGGAGGCTTGGAGCAAAGTTTTCTCCATATTCATCCTCTCTGCCTCCCAGCTCCTGGGATTCTTACGAAAGCTTTGTTCAGATACTGGATACAGGCTTCAGGCGGCATGGAGCTCCGTCCTAGTCTCCACAAAGGAACAGCACCCTCAGATGGGACACTCTGGGCAAAGCTCTGATGGGCCTGCACCGGGCTACACACCCAACTCTAGACAAGTGGCCAGGGGACAGGGGTCAGCAACCTGCACTGGGTGCCCCCTGCCCCCGCAATTAGGGAAGCAGATTCTGGATCCAGGTGCGGGGGGAGGGGCGTGGCAGGGGACGAGCATGGCAGCTGATGCATACAGCAGGCGGCTCACTGGAGGGCTTCCCCCCACTAGGAACCCTGGACAAGCAACTGGGGCTTGGGGACCCTGACGTGTCACAGGTCCCACGACTCACCCACAAGAGATGTGAGGCCAGGGCCAGATAACTCCCCCTTTCTGCCCCCAGGAAGGGTCTCTGCAGTCCAGGCAGCAAGAATGTTTCGGAGCCTAGACCTCATGTGTGCTCCTGCAAGAGGCACCTTTAGTTCGACGAAGAGCTCTCTGGAAGGTATTTCAGAGAGATCACCTACCTTGTCCTGCGTCCTCCACTCAGACTGCTCCTAAAACGGCCTGGGCTGACAGCCAGTTGTCGTCCGCTGAATCATTTCCAGAAGGTGATGCTATAGCCTGTCAGCAGTTAGGATTTAATAACCTTAAGCATCTGGAAATCCTTCCTTATTTTCCGACCGAAATCCTTCCTGATGCAATTGCAAGTCATTTCCTCTCTGCGCTCAGGAAAGGGAAACCAGATGGTCACTATCCCACATGAAATAACTTTTAATAAACGCGCCAGAATTAGTGACCCATCGTGTAGTCTGTTTCTTCCCCGGGTGAAATTGTCCCAGTTTCATCAGCTGAATTCCTCTTTGGTCTTATTTTCTAACTCCTAAATTACCTGAGCTTCTTTTCTCCCGAAGAGTCTCAAGTTCCTGCAGTTATTCAATGTGTGTTGATGTGTGGGATGGTATTAAGTACTCATTAGGTGGGAACGAATCAGCAAAGAAATTCCCAGGGCTAAATAAAGCCAATTCCAGAGCGAGGGGGGGTGATCCTTGAGGGGATGTTCTAAGTACTCCAGAGTCTATCCATACCCAACTGGACATTTGTTTTTTAAGATTTTATTTATTTATTCATGAGAGAGAGAGAGAGAGGCAGAGGGAGAAGCAGGCTCCCCACTGAGCAGGGAGCCCGATGCGGGACTCGATCCCAGGACCCTGGACCTGAGCTGAAGGCAGACTCTTAATCGTGACTGAGCTACCCAGGTGCCCCTCAACTGGATGTCTTTAAAAGCCATAACAGATTCCTACTCATTTCTTATTCATTTCTATGTTATTTATGAGAGATTTTTTTGGATCAGCTCTAAATCATTTGTTGGAATGCAATTGGTTTTGCTGGGCCTAAAGTGGGAGCACATTTCGTGGGGCTGGTCTAGGTAATCAGCGTGAGCAGTGCTCAAGAAAACATTTCATGTTCTGCTGGGTGGAGTTAGTGACCCATCACAGATGCCAACCCAAAACGGGCGTAAATAGCCTTCCTGCTTGTTGGAAGGCAACATGTTCCAACTCACAAGCCCCAGGGGCAAAGAAAGATGCACCTGGGGCAGGAACACGGGATGAAACCCCCCCACCCCCTACCCCCACCCCTGGCTTGCTGCTGAGATCATGGATCCCAGCATGAGGGCAGACCGAGGAGTCGTGCTCTCTGGTAGATGCAGAATCCACCTGGATGCCTGGTGTGTGTGTGTGTGTGTGTGTGTGTGTGTGTGTGTGTGTGTGCACGCATATTTAAGAGCTGAATGAATGAACAAGTGAATGAGTGAATGAATACATTGAAGATGGTTCTGGTTGCTAAGGAGTCCTTTTCTTTTTTTTAATAATTGGGAGTTTGTGTCTTTGACTCTCATTTCATCCCCCCGCCCCCCACCTCTGGCAATCATCAATCTGTTCTCTGTATCTCCGAGCTTGGTACTTTTTTTGGTAAGATTCTACACCTAAGTGAGATCATGTGGTATTTGTCTTTCTCTCTCTGACTTATTTTACGCAGCAGAATGCCTCGGGCCTCGTTCATGTTGTTGCAAAGAGTGAGATTTTATTCTTTTTCATAACCGAGTAATATCCCACTGTATGTAGGTATATTTATGTGTTTGCATATATACAATTTCTTTATCCATTCATCCATCAGTGGACACTTAGGCTGTTTCCCTGTCTTAGCATTATAAATAATGCTGCAGTGAGCACGGAGCCCGTATGCCTCTTAGAGTCAGTGTTTTTGTTTTCCTTGGATATATACCCAGAAATAGGATGCTGGATCATACGATGGTCCTATTTTTAATTTTTTGTGGAATCTCCATACTGTTTTCTGTAGAGGCTGTTCCAGTTTACATTCTCACCAACGGTGCACAAGTGTTTAGGGGTTTTTTGTTTGTTTGCTTTGTTTTTGTTTTTAAGTAAGAGTTCAAATTTGCTTTCCTTCTTGATTTTGTTCTTCCAGGGGCACATGGGTGGATTCTGCTTCTCCCTCAGTGTGATTCAGGATCTCTGCAACTGTGTGGCTATGCACTATGCAGCTCCAGAAGGGCCTTTTACATCATTCCTTATATCAAGAGGTCTCCTGCAGTTGTTCAGTACACAACCTGCATAGATGTCCATGGCAGCCCCATCGGTCTCAAGCCCCACAGACCTCATCAAATAATTTTCCCCTTCTGTGAATGGGCTCATTGCCACCAACTACATGAATGGTGGATATATGCAGGGGAGCATTTTTTTTTCTGAGTGTAATATACGAAACACATATTTTGACACAGTTCTGTTAAATTTGTTGATATTTGTAGACATCTACTGCCTCATAAACTTTGTTTTCAATTATGTATGCTCACAAGCTGTTCCGGTTTTGATATATTTAGGGAAAGTTCAGTCACATTTTCAGAATTGTAATGATTTCCCATAAAACATCTGATTCCGAAAATTTGTATCTATACAGTACAAATAACATAATGGCAAGCAAATCATGCTACATAGTACCTTCCTTTATGCTGTAGTTAAAGTTATTACAGCTTTCCAAACAGTTTGCTTTTCAAAATCATAAATAAAGATCCTTGGGTAGTGGCTATTTAAAAAAAATGCATAATATGGAGACTCAGGATCTACTTATCTTTCCAATACCCATTGTATTTCTTCTCAGTCCAGTTTCTTCAGTAATATTTGTATGAAGGTGGAATTTAAAAAATGCTCTCGAGGGCACCTGGGGGGCTCAGTTAGTTACGTATCTGACTCTTGATCTCAGCTCACGTTTCAAGGTGAGTTCATACTCTACGTTGGGTTCCATGCTGGGCATGGAGCCTATGTTTAAACAAAAAAACACTGTCAGGGCGCCTGGGTGGCTCAGTTGGTTAAGCAGCTGCCTTCGGCCCAGGTCATGATCCTGGAGTCCCGGGATCGAGTCCCACATCGGGCTCCCAGCTCCACGGGGAGTCTGCTTCTCTCTCTGACCTTCGCTCCTCTCATCCTCTCACTTTCTCTCTCTCAAATAAATAAATAAAATCTTTAAAAAAAAACAATAACAAAAAAAAAACCACTGTCTTACTCAGGGGTCTAGTTCACCTGGAAAAGGTGGGCAGATCTGGGGCAGACTCACAGTATGGAGGCTTAGCTGGCAGAGATCTGTGCACTTCTGTGCACCCCGGTATGATCAGCCAAAGCAATATGGGTTTCTATTTATCTAAAGGAGTGTGGTCAAGGATGAGTGATTAAGGAAGGTTTGATGAGACTAGGGCCTTGTGCTCTAATGATCTTTGCAGAAGTTTACATTAGAGAAGGCCTCCATCCTTAGGAATAAGATGAGGAGGATGAAGAGAGTCACCAAGGAGAACAGTGACAGGGCGAATGCTGGGGGTCTGGGTACATGAGGCTGGCCCACATGTGGGCAGGGGTCCCAGAGTCTCCGTCATCTCATCTACTTTGAATGGCCAGCCACAGTCCCGACGGGCTGTAGGGGCAGCAGAGGCCTCTGGGATGGGGAAAGCCGGCATTCCCTCAAGCGTTCAATTGTGCCTTCATTTGCCCATATATCCATAAATTGATCTAATTGCTTTACCACCAACAATTTGCCCAGATTCTCTTTGGAAATAAGACAGGTTTGAAATCAGGCAGAGACAGGTGGGGGTGGGACCCATTACTGCCCCAGATGCTTCTGGGGAAGGTACATCGGGCATAAAACCTGCCTGCAAGATGCCCACGGACAGCGGGAAGGTGAGACACGGGAGGACAGAGATGCTGAGCCACAAGGTTGAAGGGAACCGTCCTAAACAGAGAGTAGAAGACATGAGGAGGGGTTTCAAATGGGGCAATCTGACTTCCGGTGGGAGGGGTGGGGTGGGGTTTTGTCTGTTTGTTTTCCCCCAGCTCTAATCTTTTTTGCAAGACCTTCAAAGACCGCAACTCTAATCACCTCACTCCTGTGTTTGGACACCCTCAATGGCTCCCTGTTTCCCACAGAATGAAGTATAAGTGCCTTCACAATGCATTCAAGGGTGTTCAAAAGTGACCCCCTTCTCCCTTTGTGGAACGACTTCACACCCTCTCCCTCCTACCTTTTACTCCCCACCTCATGGTCTTCACTATTTCCTGAACATTACTGTTCCTTTTCTCTCCTCTTTCTAGAAACTGGTGTGGGCATGGCCCTGCCTTACAACCCCAGTGGAGGAATGGTGAAGTGGTGGGTCTATGCTGGGAAACTTGGGAGCCAGAGGGTCTGAGAACCACGGTGTCCAGAGGACGTGGACCCCGGCGTCACATGGGGCACAAGGGAGGGACCACCAGAGCCGAGTGTACAGGAAGGTGGGATTTCGGGAGAGAGAAGATTCAACGACCTAGACCATGCATGTGGCCACCGGTTAAAGCACGTTTGATTGCTGGATTTCAGAAATACCAATGGATCAAAGGAAATGTGCCCTGGAAATTTGGGGGTTGATGGATTCCCGTGCCTTTAGAACTAAATGGTACCGTGATAAAAATTTTTGTCATATCTTTGTGAACTCAAGTGAGTAATGTTTCAATAAGCGATTTAAAAAGGGATTTTGTCCTCATGACAGCAATGCTTTAGGTGCTGTTAAATAAATTCTTAACGATTTTTATATAAAAATGAACCATTATAGGAAGTATGTGAATATATTCTGGTCCCCCTGGGCAGACGACGCAGAGGACATGTCCGTGTGGAGGGCACATTAGCAGCAACAACATGCTGTTGGCACTTCTAACAGGACTCCTGAAAAATCCTTCCCACACACACTTCTACATACAATTATCACCGGTTACAAAATCCCTAAAGTGAATTCACACTGTGGCACAGTGAGAAATTTCCTAGTGGGAGCTCAGGCGGTCCCTCCCCTGTGACTACAGTGGCTTTGCTCTTGGGTCTAGTGCTTAGGACCTCCTGCCCAACCGCCTTCCCCTTCCTCAGCTCCAGCAGTGTCTAGAGCCCATCCTTGTCCTCCCCCAAGCCCGCCCCCGGGAGCCCCCACCCGGAGCCAAATCCAGCACCAGTGGTGGCTTAAGTGAGGTTGCATTCTAATGAGATGAAAAATAAATAACTATTTCTTAGAAGACCGTGTATAAATTAGTTATTGATTTTAAAGCACCTTGGAAATGTAATGTGGAACGTAGCGTGGCATACAAGCCTGAATAATTAACGAGAAAAGCAGAAGTAGGAGCTCGGACCCCATTCCTCCACCGACCCTGTTATCTGGAAACTCAGTCCTCAGTCCCTGGAAAGGGTGGCTGCCAGGGGCTCGGGGCCTTGGACTGCCCTGCAGCACAGACCTGGCAGGGATGGGAAAGACTCCTGGCCACACAGATGTCACTAGAACCCTCTTTTCAGGAAAACCAAAAATAGTAATCTAAGCCAGCTGTGTGCCTGGAGGTGACTAGAGATCCCCTTCTCTTAGAATAAAAGAGCCTTATGATTTCTTTATACAATAAAAGTATTACATGCTCACGATAGAAAATCTGTTAAGTATGGAGAAGCAGAAAGAAGAATAAGCATCTTAAACTCATCATCCAAAGCTAGCATCCTTACTGCCTTCTTCCGGTATCATATTAGAATTCTCTGATTTTTAAAAAAAATGCATTTGCCATAGTAGTTTTCATACAACGTGAAATGGCACAGACTGTTTTGTTTCCTATTGCTATCAGATCATAAACAATTTTTCATGTTATTGTAAGTGCTGTCTAAACATCATTTTAAAATAGTCACTTAATGCACTACAGTTCTATTCTCTCCGCAACCACCTCTCGGTTGTTGGACACTTAAGTTACAGGTCATTTCTTTTGGGCAATAATAAGCCAGGCAATGAACAGAACCCCCAGATGATGTGTTTAAGAAATTAACGCCTAACCTGCGGCAGGAAAGGCGCCTTCTCTTCTCGGCCTCCAGGGGGCGCGGTCCCAGAGCAGGGATGACTTTTCTAGGGGTTCCATTACACATTACAACCTGGGTTCAGAGGTCAAATATTAATCCACGTGCCTTCTGATGCCATAGAGGAGAGCTCATAAGCCTTTGCTAAAATGCCATTCATTCATTCATTCATTCATTCATTCATTCATTCATTCCACAACGATCGAGCACACTGACATTAAGTCGCAAAAAGCTCTGGGGGGGGGGGGGGCGGGGGCAGAGAAGGGAAGGAGGCTGGTCACCCAAGGCCATGCTGGCTTCTGGCCAGTCACAGGAACAGGGTAGCTGGAGGTTCCTGGGGAGGGGGCCTGACGTCCCTCCAGCAACAGGTAGTGCTGGGAGGGGGGCAGATGGTCAGAACATCCCTTCCCAGCCTTGCTTGGAGATTAGACCAACAGGAACGGTGGCAAATGGACCCGTGCGTGTGGCCAGTGCATAGTGCTGTCACTCCCAGGTGTAATTAAAGAGATGTATGCTAATTTTTAACTTGGTTAAGGGATATTAACTCAGACAAATGAACCTCTCCTTTCTCAATAATTAGAAATCTAAACAAACACACACTTTTCTCCCCATTTAAATGAATGGAAACTTTAAACTACGGAGCCCAATTTCAATATGCCCTATTTGTTACTGGTTTCCACTCCACTGCTTTCTTTAACTTCAGAGAAGCAAACGACACTATAAAGAAGCATAATAAAATCATAACAGCAAAAATACCCTTTTGATTTTTGTAGGACATAAAACGCTCATTCACAATTGGGAAAAAAAGACACCGTGTTCAGCTAAAATGTCATGTTGTTTCCAAGAGAATATAGTTTAAAGGGCTTGAGAGACGGTGGCATCCAGGTGGCACATTTCAAAATTATATTTAATTTAAAGCAGTAATGCCTATCCCTTTGGTGTATAAAGGATGGATCATATCAAGCCAAGTTGATTGCTTTTTTTAATTAAATTACAAAATTAGTGGGAGAAGCAATGCTTTTAGGTGGTAGGAAGACAAATCCCTTTTCTTTTCCTGCTGGTGGCAGATAGCCGGCTCATCCCGGCAAGGCCGACTCCAAACGGGATGAGCACCCCAGACACTTTTCCCCTGGTCCCTGTTTTGGGTTCGAGAGAAATTCCGAACACTATAGTCACTGAGCTTGGCCCTGGTCACCCCTCTGCTGTCCAGGACACAGCGTGGGACCTGAGGGACTGCTGTGTGCTGTGAAGCCCAGGACCAGTGAATCTACCTAAGTAAAAACAAAATGAGGAATTATTTAAAAAAAAAAAAAAAGTGTGTTTACCAGCAGTCCCTGTGGAATTATGGTGCTGAGCATCTACGTGTGTAGCCTACTTAGGCTGCACTGGGAATCCTGCTCAGAGTTAGAACGAGGGCTGCAGAACCCGCACTCCTGGAGGGAACCCTATTTGTAAGCAGAGCCCCCAAAGAACAAGCCCCATGGCCCTCATTCCTGGGGCTCAGAATCCACCTGGAGCTAGAGTCTGAATTCACACAGTAGAGGCCCCACCTGGTCAACGCCATTGCACCCTCTGGGAGGCCGGCTGCAGTGATGGGGGGGCTGTGCGGGGTCCCGCTGGCGCTCCAGCAGGGTGGGAAAGTCAGCACGCTGGACAGGTAGGGCGTGATGGGGAAGGTGCGCGTCATTTTGGCCAAGAGAGCAAAGGCTCATCTGGAAGTAAGGTGGGATGAGATGGGCGGGGGGCGGGGAAGTTGGGGTTCCTGCAGCAGAAGCAGGAACATTGAGTGACCTGAACTTGGAGGCCTGGTCCCCCAGTGTTCCCAGTTCTCTTGGGACCCTGAGAGCCCTCACCCACTGCAGTGGGTCACTACAGC
>CM053617.1:66224076-66239727 GCA_028646535.1 Procyon lotor | reverse complement strand
GATGTAGGTACCCCGCCCCCCACCGACCGCACCGTCTCTGATGGCAGAAACCCACCAATGGCACGTCCATGAACAGTGGCACCCACCTGCTCCCTTACTGTTTCGGTGGGTCTCTTCAGACCTCCCCCCTCTCTCTGCACACCCAGGGCCTGGCAACGTCGGTAGGATTGTTCATATCATTCCCCTCAATTTCTGCTCCTCTTTCTCTCCAGGCCTGAGCCCTGCCACAGCTAACTCAATCCTACTGCCCCCTGAGGTCTTTTCCACCCACTCTTTAACTTCCTTTCATTAAATGTAATAGTTCAAAAAATGGACACAAGCTTCAAAAACTGTCAGAACGTCCACATTCTGGCTAGAAAGCTGCCGTTCTGGTTTGGCAAACGCAATGGGACAAGTAAACCCTCAGGCAAAGTGAGCTCCCTCCCTCCCAAGCTGGAGAGGGGCCGTCACGGTACAGGAAGCGAACCAGGAACGGGAAGCCGCTCTCTCCCCCACAGCGGCCCCCACACTGTGGTGACAATGCACACAGCATGGTAGGCGGCGGAGGGGACCCCCTTGCTGGCTGCGGGGGTGGGAGGAGCAGGCAAGAAACATTCAGGACAAGTCTGCGAGTTCCGGTCCTTCTCAGCTTCCAGGTCAGAGTTTCTCCCTTCTGCTTTCTGTGACAGCGAGGCTTTGGTTACAAGAGTTTCAGGTCTCCCTTTCTCTTCTGGTAATACAAACACTCCACCTCAGGCAGCAATAGTGATCACTCTGATTTCTGAAACTGACTCATCGGTCCAGTATCCAACATACTTGGAGAGCACCCTCTGGGCTCATGGATTGTCTTCAGCCTACATTTAACTTTTGGACACAACAGAAATAGTACCAAGAGAAAGAAAGAAAGTTTTTTTAAATATTTATTTATTTGAGAGAGAGAAGGTGAGCAGGGGAAGGGGCAGAGGGAAAGAATATCCAGCAGACTCCCTGATGAGCTCAGAGTCCAACTCGGGCCTCAGTCTCACGATCCCTGAGATCGTGACCTGAGCCCAAACCAAGAATCACACATCCAACCGACTGAGCCCACCTAAGGCACCCCAGAAACATTTTTGTTGTGATCCCTTCACGCCTTAAAAAAATATATAGTAAAATTTAAGAGAAAATATGAAATACATGACCATGTTCGTTTCTTAAAACATCCTGGAACGTTATCAGAATGGGCAGTCCTCACTTTGCCCGGCGCCGTGTGACCAAATGCAAGCACACTGGGACCGTGCAAAATCCAGGATGTCTGTGTTTTTGCTGAATAATTTACCACTCCTTAGAATTAGGAACCCCGGTCGCTTTCTGATTAAAGATATTCGAGTAGACCTACCTCTCTCATGCCTTCCAAAGCCACCCCAAACCACAGGAAAATGGCAGGAAAACATCATTCTCAAAGAGCCAGGAAGAGAACCCCAAAGTATGAGAGGACACACACCTGGCCAGTGATGTGAAGTGTGGTCTAAGAGAGAAACTGCCAAGAGAGAAGACAGGTCCTTAGATTTTCGGCTATTCACAAATGTCCATCACAGTGTCACGGTCATGAAAGGCTACTCTAGTCATCGGCTTTCAGTTAGATCTGTGAATAGGGCAGGCCCATGCAGGACGCATGCTGATCAATGGGCAGAAGAGGTCAGTAAAGGAGAAAGTAGGATGAGTCACCCCTTTCGTTATTGGGGAGATAATATCCAAACGGAAGGCAACTGCCTGAGAAAAAGAAGAAGGGGAAGGAGCAGTAGCCATCACTAAGGACTTTATAAAACTCTCCTGATTTTCTGGTTGCTGACAACTTAAGACACTCCTTCTCCTTCACCTCAAATACATCACAGCGGCAGTGAACCAAATACTATGCCACCTCCCAAATTCACGTGTTGAAATCTAATCCCTGTAATAATGGGGCCTTTATGACATGAGGGTGGAGCCCTCCCAAGGGGGATTAATGCTCCCAGGTTCCTTCCGCCATGCGGGAACCCCAGGGAAGACGCCAGCTATGAACCAGAAAGTGGGCTTTCACCCCCACTGAATCCGCCCGGCCGTGATCTTGGACTCCCAGCCTCCAGGACTGTGAGAAATGCATGCGTGTTGTCTATAAGCCATTTGTCTATAGCCGTTGTCTATAATTCCGTTTATGGAATTTTTGTAATAACAGCCCAGATGGACTAGAACAATAGACGACCTGATTCTCTGATAAAAGAGATCCAAAAAGAGGCACAAAGATTCAAAACAGATATTATAAGACAGCAGTAGAAGATAAGCAAATTGACCTAAGGAAAATAAAAACACTGAATCATTCAGACATATTGGAAACAGCCAAAATCATGGTTCGGAAGCACAGCAGGGGCAAAACCAAATGCCAAAAGTAAAGCCATGAACTTGCAAGAGTCCTGCCTTTCTCGTAGAACAGAGACACTCGTGTCAAACCACGCCTTGTGTTGGTTATAGGAATTATGAACTCTGGACAAAATCTTTAAAAAATAATGCTTGAGGGCATTGGAGCACAACCAAATTCAAAGCAGAAACTGGAGGTAATTCAACCCTTGAAAGAAAGGAATCACTAGGTGTAATCCCTGCTTAATTGCTTTTCCTTCGAGAACACTCCACTCTGCATGGTGAGAGTCACGCAGATCTCAAGGGGGAGGCACGGTCCCATTGGCAGAAGGAATCAGAGAAATTGGGGGCTTCCAGGGTGACTAGAAATGAAGGAGAAAATCCGATAAAGGAGGGAGGTGCAAAAAGAGACCAATCTCCCCCACCCGCACCCCAAATCACTGAACGGCCCTGAGCTGCATGGACCATGAGACGCCAAGTTGAGGGGAATGACAGGAGGCTAAGAAGTAGAGCAGAGATTTCAGCCGCCAACGTCCCACAGGGAAGCAGTTTGGAATTTGAGTTACCAAGTTAGGAGGACTTTGTGATCACCTGGCTTTCCACTGTCGCCCCAGAAAGACCACCCCTTGAGGGTAAAGTCCTTATCCCAGGACTGAGAGATTTGCCCTAAGATTAAGGGCAAAACTGGAACAATTTACCCTAACAAAATCTAAAATCAAGCCTGTACAAGTTCAAAGTGGTCTGTCGGAAATCAATCACTTGCTATCACAAAAGTCAGCCCCCGTTCTTTTCTTCTTCTTTTTTTTTTTTTTAAAGATTTTTCTGTATTATTTGAGGCAGAGGACAGAGAGAAAACGAATGGGACGAGGGGCAGAGGGAGAAGCAGACCGGAGCAGGGAGCCCAAGGAAGGACTCAATCCCGGGACCCTGGGATCATGACCTGAGCTGGAGGCAGTCCCTGAACTGACTGAGCCACCAGGGTGCCCCAAGCCATCTACTGAGAAAGAAAGAAGAATCCAGCCTCTCTGCAACACGTAAATCACAGTATCCAATGTTAATAAAAATTTAGTTAACCTGTAGGGTACCTGGGTAGCTCAGTCAGTTAAGCGACCTCCAACTAGTGATTTTAGATCAGGTCATGGTCTAAGATCAGGCCCCACATTGTGCTCTGAGTTCAGCTGGTGCTTGAGAGTGTCTCTCTCGCTCACTCTCTCTCTCTCTCTCTCTCTCTGCCCCTCCCCCTGCTCAAGTGCCAGTGCATGCATGCATGTGTGTGTGTGTGTGTGTGTGTGTGCGCGGGCGCATTCGTACACACTCTCTATCTCAAATAAGTAAATCTTTAAAAGAAATTTAGTAGACATGAGAAGATATAAGAAATATGGCTCACAGTCAAAAGAAAACAAAAATCAGTGAATGGAAACAGCACAAAAACTCAGTTTGGAATTAGCAGAAAAGGGCCCCCCAAAAGCTGTGATAAACATGTTTATATATTATTTATATTTTATATGCATATAAACAGGATTTTTATATTTAAACAGTACATAACAGTGTGTGTGTGTGTATATGCATTATATATATGGCATACATAAATTTAATAAATATATAAATAAATTTTGTAAATTTAAATATGGGGAATAAAATCAGCTAACCTAGAACACACAGAGAATAAAGTTGCGTGAAACAACAAGAACTTAAGTGACCTCTCAGTTACCACCATGCAGCCTGATGTGTCTGTAATTGGAGTCCCTGCAGATGAGGAAGCAGAGAAGGGGGCAGAAAAATTATCTGGAGAAGCAGTCACTGAAATTTTTCCAGATTTGATCAAAACCAGCAATTTGCCAATCCAGGAAATTCAGTGATTCCCGAACAGGGTGAATACAAAGAAAACTGCACTTAAACAAAATCACAAACTACTAAAAACCATAAATGAATTTTTTTCAAATCTTAAGAGAAGGCAAAGAGAAGACATACTCTAAGCAGGGAAGTAATGGTAACAGTGAAGCTTTAGAGAAATAATGGAGGCCAGAATATGTTGGAATGACATCTTTAAAGAGCAGAGAGGAACCGGGTGCCCAAGTGGCAGCCCCTTCAGCCTTGTACTCTTGATTTCAGCACAAGTCCTGATCTGGGAGTCGTGAAACCGAGCCCCCAGTCAGGCTCCTCGCTCAGCAAGGAGTCTACTTGTCCCTCTCCCTCCCCTCTGCATTTTTTCTCTCTCTCTCTCCCTGGCTCAAATAAATAAATAAAATCATTTAATAAAATAAAAATAAAGAGCTAAGAGGAAAAAAATCTCTCAAACTAGAATTCTTTTATTTTTTAAATTTATTCATTTGACAGAGAGAGAGACAGTGAGAGAGAGAACACAAGTGGGGTGTGGGAAGGGAGAAGCAGGCTCCCCGCTGACCAGGGAGCCTGATGTGGGGCTCGATCCCAGGACCCTGGGATCATGACCTGAGCCGTGGGCAGATTTTTAACGACTGAGCCACCTAGGTGCCCCTCTCAAACTAGAATTCTATGTCCAGTGGAAATATCCTCCTAAAATAAAGGTTAAAGACTTTCTCAGGTGAAGAAAACTTGAGAAAACCTGTCAATAGCATATCTCAAGAAATACCAAAGAACATTTTTTTCAGACTGAAGAGAAACGAAACCAGATAGAAATTCAGAACTTCAGGTAGGAATACAGACTACTAGAGGTAGTAATTACATGGGTAAATATAAAAGACTCCTTTCGTATTTTTCTTAAATTATTTAAGAGTTAATTTACTGTTTATAGCAAAATTGAAATAATGTATTGTGGGATTTTTAACACAGGTAGAGGTAAAATAAATGACCACGTTATCACAGTAAATGAAAGGTTAATACTGTTACATAATGATTCTTCCATTATTCTGAAGTAGTGTGGTAAGTTAACGTTGTATTGTATATGGTATTTCCTACCACAACAATAATAACAACAACAAAAAACCCACAACAGTTTTCTAGGTTAAGGAAGAGCTAAAAAGCCAACAGAAGGAGGTAGAACAGGGCGCCTGAGTGGCTCAGTCGGTTAAGCCTCTGACTCTTGATTTTGGCTGAGGTCACCATCTCAGGGTCTTGAGATTGAGCCCTGAGTCAGGCTCTGTGTTCCCGTGCATGGGGTCTGCTTGTCTCTCTCCCCTGCTCCTGCCCCAGCTCTCTCTCTCTCTTTCTCTCTCTCTCTAATAAATAAATAAAATATTTTAAAAAGGAGGTAGCATATTAACAAATACTCTATAAATACACGCACCAAAAATAGAAGGAAAAGAGGAACAAAAATGTTCGGAGAGCATCAATAAATAGAAAATAAATAGCTATTGTAGATTTAAACTCAACCATATCAATTAACACATTCAACACAAATTAATTAAGAGCTCTAATTAAAAGCAGATTGTCAGACTGGATCTCAAAGCAAGATCTGGGAGACTCACCAGATTTTAAAACTCCAAAACTCCACCATATTTTACAAGAAACCAACTTTAGTTTCTTTTGCCTTTGGAGACATGTCTTGAAAGATGTTGCTGTGCCCAATGTCAAGGTCACTGTCTATGTTTTCCTCTAGGATTTTGATAGATTTCTTCATCCATTCTTTCACCCATTTTGAGTTTATCTTTGTGTAAGGTGTGGTGCATAAACAATGAATCTTGGAACACTGAAAAAATTAAAATAAAAAGAAGAGAGAGAGACTAACTTTAAATATAAAAACACAGAGTTTAAAAGTAAAATGTTGGGGAAAACCCCCAGGCACAACCTTACACATAAGAAAGGTGGAATAGCTCTATCAGGGCAGACTTCAAATCAAGAAGGAGAACTAGAGACAAAAAGAGACATTTTGAAATAACAAAGGAGTCAGGAATGTCTGGTGGCTCAGTCAGTTAAGCATCTGCCTTTGGCTCAGGTCCTGATCCCAGGGTCCTGGGATTGGAGCCCTATGTCTGGCTCTCTGTTCAGTGGGGAGCCTGCTTCTCCATCTCCCTCTGCCTGCTGCTCTCTCTCTATCTCCCTCTGTCAAATAAATATATAAAATCTAAAAAATAATAATAATAACAAAGGAGTCAATTCATCAAAAAGCCTTAACAACCCTAGAAAACGTATGCACTTAAAAACGAAGCTTAAACCATAGGAAGCAAAATGGACAGATTTAAATGGAGGCAGGACAAAGACATTCTTAAATTTTCCTGGCTCAGCCCATCACGTTAACTGCATCCTATAATAAGCAATGAGGAATGGTGCTGAAAGCTCTTTGTGCAGAGGGCCTTCTGCTCATTTTCTCCTCCTCTTCGCTAGGGTGCTTAATGGGCAGTAACCCTTCTCACAATCCTTCTAATATCACCCCATTCAGTCCATTTGCTCACGTACTTTATTGGCTAACCACTAGGCATTGGCCATCATGATGCAACTTTTCAATTACATAGATTCTCATATTTCCCCTACTGATGTGCAAGTCAAGATTCCTGAGGCTGAAGACCTCTCCGCCCCCAAAATCGTTGATCTTTTTACCCATCAAAGAGTTTAATGCACCACTGGGCACATATTAGCCCCTTGAGGGTATGTGATCATTGAGTATCACGGCCTCCATACAGCCTCTAGGGAATGATCTAATTCCAATCCAATTTAAGGAAAGAAGCTTCAGTAGCTTTCGGATTACAAATTATCATTCACTGAGCCTGACCAGCAATGACCACAGTGGAACACGGTAAATGATAGGCTGACTTTGGTGGCAGGGGGACTTGAGGACACCAGCCTGCGGTGGGCCAGGCGGGGAGAAGAGACACGAGCTGGTGAGGAGGGCTTTCCTGAGACGGCCTTCCACCCTCTCTCCCTGCCCATGCACGGCTTTGGTGGGACCCAAAGCAATGAGCAGTGTGTCTAAAAGCTCTGCGGAACCTCCACGGCCAGGACAGCGAGGACAGCGAGGACAGCCTACCCATGCACAATCAGCCCCGGAAGCCAGCCTGCAGATACACCCGCAGCTGCAGAGACGAATGCAGAGGGATATTCACTGAAGCACGGAAGTAATTAAAACAAAACTAGACATCACTTCATCAATAGGAGAATGGTTAAATAAATTATGAAACAGACATAAAATGGAAGGCGGTGCAAAGATCGCTAAAACACATTATTGACTGAAGAAAAGTGAAGCAGAGGTCATTTTTAGAATAGAATCACCCTTCAGTAAAGAGGAAAAGATAACTCTGAGCAACAGACTGAGGGTTTTGGAGGGGAGGGGGGTGGGGGTTGGGCGAGCCTGGTGGTGGGTATTGAGGAGGGCACGTATTGCATGGAGCACTGGGTGTGGTGCAAAACAATAAATCTTGGAACACTGAAAAAAATAAATAAAAAAAAGAGGAAAAGATATACGTGTAAATAAGTAAGATAGATAGATGATTATATAAAATATATCATGTTTGCCTATTCTGGAATATATAAAATGACTCCCTATGTATAGACAGCCACACGTATGTGATATATTCCAGAAGGACATCTAGGAAAGTATATCTGTAACAGAATGGTTACTCTGGGGGTAGGGGGCTAGAAACAGGGTAGAATAGAGACTTCGCATTACACACTTCTTTTTATTGTTTCTTTTATGAGTCGATTTATGTTCTATTTTCATGATTTTAAAAAATGGAGTCACAAAGTATTTAGCTGGAAGAACTTACAGAATATTCTAGAACAAACCCACTGATTTAGGATAATGGACGAGGCCACAGGAACTGATGGATTTAAATAATCTGTCCCATGTCCCAGAGGCAGTTAGAACAGAGCTGGGCTGAGAACCCACACCTTGCTCTGCAGCCCTGTAGTTTGACCTTCAAATATCTACATGACCCGCTGAGGTCCTGCTTTGAGGGTCACGTTCATTAAGTGTCGAGAGGGCCCATGAGGATTTCTTTAAAAAACAAAATATCAGTGTGAATGCAAAATGGTATAGCTACTTTAAGTTTTAGTTGAAGTAATCTCGACACCCAGTGTGGGGCTCAAACTCTTGACCTGGAGATTGAGAGTCACAGGCTCTGGGGTGCCTGGGTGTCTCAGGCGGGTAACCGTCTGACTCTTGACTTCAGCTCAGGTCCTGATCTCAGGGTTGTGAGCTGTAGCCTCCCATCAGCCTCTGCACTGGGCATCGAGCCTGCTTGAGATTCTCTCCCCCTCCCCCACCGCAGCCCACCCTGCTTCAGAGCATGCGCGCACACTCACTCTGTCAAAAATAAAAATAAAAAAAGAGAGTCCATGGGGCACCTTGGTGGCTCAGTCGGTAAGCGTCTGCCTTCAGCTCAGGTCATGATCCCAGGGTCCTGGGATCGAGCCCCGCATCGGGCTCCTTGCTCTGCAGGAAGCCTGCTTCTCCTGCTACCATTCCCTCTGCTTGTGTTCCCTCTCTCGCTGTGTTTCTCACTGTCAAATAAATAAAATCTTTAAAAAAAAAGAGAGAGAGAGTCCTATGCTCTTTCAACTGAGCCAGCCAGGCACCCCAAAAGGGTATAGCTATACTTTGGAAAATAGCGGCAGGCTTGAAAATGCAGCTACGATAGGATCCAGCCAGCCCACTCCCAGGATTACACTACGGAGAAGTGAAAACATGTGTCCACACAAACACTTGCACGTGAATTAGCGGCCTTATAAAAGCCGAAAAGTGGAAACAGTGCAGATATCCGTCAGATGATAAATGGACAAACACAACGTGACACACCCATGAGTTGGACTATTATTCAGCCATAGAGTGGAACAAAACGGTAGCATGCTACAACATGGGTGAACCTGGGAAACAGCATGCTGAGCCAAAGAAGCCAGAGCCAGAAGATCACATTGCATGTGATCCCATTCCAAAGAAAGTTCCGGAACACGCAAGTCCAAAGAGACAGAAGACAGAAGACAGGGTGATGGGAGTGTTCTAAACGGACTGTGAAGAGGGCAGCACAGTGGGAATACACTGGCAGCCCCCGAATTATACAAGGGCTTTGAGTGGGTGAACAGTGTGGTGTGTGAAGTAAATTGCAGTAAAGCGATTAAAATAAGTCTTGGTCGTCTAACTTCCTGTGGCCCCAGATGCACATGAGGGTTCTACCAGAAGGGCTCAGACCAAGGCCCCACCTGCCCTTCTCTCTGCCCTGGGGGATGAGAAATGGAGTGAGCAGGAGAGGAACAGTATGGATGGGTCCCTGGGAGACCCACCGGCCTGTGGGAAGGTGGGCCCCTGGGGGCTCTAGGTCCAGGCCATCGATGCAGGTCAGAAGGTGGACAGGCAGCCTCCAGCCATGGGAGCCTCCAGCGACCTGTGCTTGTGTCAGAGGAGGGTCTAGGTAGACCATGAAGCCCCACATTCATTCTGGAACCTTCCTTCTCCAGATGCATTCGCTTGCCTTTTCTGAAATGCAGTCTCCTTCTACAATCTCCAAAACCCAACCACGCACGTTGCTCATCACCTTTCCAGGATTTCACAGTGACCTCCTGTGCCAGGCCCTGTGCTGACTGCTGAGTTTCTTCCAGCTGGTTCTTTTTAGCTTCAAGCTTTCATTTTGGATCCCCCATCTACCCACCCCCCTTCCGACAAGACACCGTCCTCCCTTGGCTCCTCAGTGATAAGTGCTTAGGTGTAGCCTGAATTCTTGAGAAGAGCAAAGCCAGGCTTTAGAATATACAGCGGAGGTTTGTGGGGCATGATTTCCCGCTGACACGGGTAAATCCACGGCGTGACAAGTAGCGCTCCATAATGGATGGGTCTGCTCCTCCGCGGGGACTTGCCCACATTAGTATTTGTTCCCACGTACACACCTTCCCCATTAAATACCCATCAACTGGGGATCGTTCCATGAATGGTAACACCATTTTAAAAATATCTTTTTCAGTAACGTGTACAAAGAAGGGAAGGCCACTTTGGAGCTCTCTGAAATCCAACTGATCTCATGACTTTCAAATGTGTCTACAGGGCCTCTCTTCGAAGAATCAGAAAAACGTATTTTTCCAAAGGAAACCTGACCCATTCATGAACTCAAATAGCCGTGCTCTGTCCACAAGAGCTTGATCCAAAATGTTACAAGACAAATGCTAACTGAGCTCTGTGACCTCATGTAAGCCCAGTTTCTTCTATAAAATAGGAATAATAATGTCACATATTTGATAGAGGCGTTTAAAAAAAAACCGCAAAGAACGCATGGGAGGCTTCCGCCCACGACTGGCACAGGGGAACCACTCAGTGGAAGCTAGCTGTCATTTATGGTTAGTGCAGGACAGAGTGGAGAGGGATAAGGATTCGAACACGAGGCCATGCAACCTCAGCGCTCAGAATTTTGTCACACTTGCCGCAGCACAGAAAGACCTCAGCCCAAGGCTTTGTGTTCAGGAAACACCGGAAACATGCAATACACCCTAATGAGTATGGTTATAAACCAATGTCTGCTCTCGCCGGGATTCACAACTGGATTTAAACAAATCTGCAGGTGCACAAAGACCCAAATGCAAAGGAAAAAAACTGTTTTTAGAATAATGAGTTATGGCCCTTTCCTTCCCCTTTCCCTTAAATTTATAAAATTAAATAAACACCTGGGAGGAAGGAAGGCATGGTAATTGCAGGTTCCACTCATTATAACTGGAGATAGGGCCTTCTGGAAGGCATGCGCATTGCTAGAGACCATCATAGAACAGTAATGTCCCAAAGGAAGCTAAGGGGGGAGCTCGGATGTTTGGTTCAAGTCCAAGACCGTCGTGATTCTAAAAGGTGACCTCTCTTTAGATAAGTGAACACACAAAACATTAAAAAAAGAAAACCCCACAATTTCTGCCCACCTTTTTTTTTTTTTTTTTTTTTTTTAGGAGGTTGAGAAATGTACCAGTTTGGAGGCAACAATCATAAAGAATTAAAGATCATTTTCCATTTTTTTACTGAGTTGCTATGTGAGTAGCCAGCTCTCACTCACAGGGACAAGAAGGAAGCCTTGTAAGAAAAAATAAAATGGATTAATAGCTTTAAAAAATTAGTTTAGCTCTCTCAATGGTCAAAGCCAACAGGTTCCTGAAACTGAGGACCTCAACGGCACAGGCCATGTGCTTCCCTGTCACCCAAGACCCCAAAATGCTTCCCATTTTTTCACACATGTCTAGCACCAATGGGTCCTGTTCACTAGAAGCTTCCTAGGTGCTAGGTAGGTAATGGGCACAGTGCTTCTCTGAATGGCCTTTACCAGCCAGTCGCAGTGATTGCTAATGCCAGAGCCTGGATCCGGATCCCACGGGGCACGCTCACCTCTGCCCCAGGCTACAGAGCCGCTGCTGAGCCTCGTTTCCTGTTATCACGAATCACTCCCTAGCAGTGTCCCACACTTTCCTGCCCCTATGTCTTTGCTTCTGTTATTCTTTCTGCAAAACTGCCACCCCATCCAGTCTGCTGAAAGCCAACCCTCCTTCCAAATAACCCTCCCAGGCCACGTATCCCTCCCTGGAGAGACTGTTGCTCTCCCACGCCATCCCCCTACCCCTAGGCTCACCAGCTCTGCCCCTACCTGCCTTTCCACACGTAGGACACCCGGTAGCTCTCTTAATGAAACCAGAGGGTACGTGGAGGTTCGTGGTATCCTGGAAAGTGCTTATGTTTCCCACCAGATTTTGAATCCTGGCTCTGCTTTCCATTCACTACATGATCTTGGATAAGATCCTGAGATCCTCCATCTGTGAAATAGAGGCATCAACTCCCACTAGGAAGAGTTCCCATGAGGGTTTGGTGGGATGGCCCACGATAAGGCCCTCCTTCCTCTCCCACCCCATTGACAGCAGCCCTCCTAGCTGCCTCCCCTGGTGGCAAGCTGGTATTTCTCTTCCTACCTGGGAAAGTTGTATGAGACACGCCACGGACCCTGTGTTATTCATCGCGTGTTTCCCGCTCAGCCCAATAACATAGTAGGACCTCTGTGACTCCCAGTCACACTGAACTTCATGCACATCTCCCCCCAGAACATGGCATAAACACTTGTGCTGCCCCAGTCTCTTCAGGCTGGTTCTCCTAATACACAGTTTAAATGCAATAAGAATTATTCAGAGTTATTAACTTTTAGTAACAGTCTTTGCAGAGAACATCTAAATCTTTAGTAGGAGCTGTGTTTATATAAATATTTATTGGTTTTAAGGATTTCAGTGTATATTGTAAATAGTACTTGCAGGCATAGTTCCTATTATTGCTCAGAATAGTCTGAATTTAATTTTTCATATTCTGTTCTTAGTCATTAAGGACACGTCAGCCTGCCCGGGTGTCTCTGGAGCTACCAGCATAAAGAAGCAAAAGCAGAGAAAGGACAAGAATAATTCCAGGATCCTCAGTCAACATTATCACTCACCAGCTGAGGGATTGTAGATGGCTCAACAAATCCATCTCAGCCTCTATTTCTCCTCTGTAAAGTGGGGGTGATGGTAGGATCCCTTGCAGTAATGTTGTGAGAATGCAGTCAGAGAGCGTATGAGACAGTGCTTGCTGAGATGAAAGAAACACAATGTTAGTGATAATTATTGTTACAGCACTATTGCAGTTGTCGCGCCCAAACAGAGCTCTGAGCTTCCTGGATATCGGGTCACGAGGGAAAACCACGATTTATATATTTAGTAAGGGGAAGCTGAACGTTTTCTTTATGCTCAGGGAAATATACCATGCTGATGCACACCGGAGACCTGCAATTTCCTAATGAACGGTATGTAGGGGGCCATCTTGGAAAGAACAGAGACCTTCTTCTTGGGAGCGTTTCTCACAGTGACACTCGAGAGAAGTTGAGAACATAGTTCTCGGGTTGTCACTAAGTGAAGGAGTTCCTGGCAGCCGGATTTCCTGCTCCTCGCAAAGCCTTTCTTGGACTGGAGAATTTCTCAGTATCAGAGGATGGCTTCATTATCTATAGGTCCTCCGCACGACACAAAGCAGAGAGAGAGAGAAAAAGAACATTCTTCATCGGGTGTCAGCTTCACCTACTCAAAGGGCAGAGAATCTAGGCTCCCCGATTTCCTATAATTGTCTCATTTGACAGCGAGAAGGAGATGAACGTCTTTTATTAGGACATAGTAGTTCGCTAAGAGAAAAATGCCTAACTAAAACACTTCCTGGTCCCAAAGTAAATCATTAAGCCACAATTTATAACAATTACCCTCATTTAGGTAATGCTCAAATATTCACCAAATGTGTGTTGGGCACCTCTTAGAGGTCTAACAATACCGTCATTGATAAATGCACATAATAAACATGACAGCAAATAGTTACTGAGTGCTTTCTAGGAGCCAAGGAACATTTGTGGACATTCATGGTCTTAAAGAATGCAGGCCCTTCCTCTTCCCCTCCCAGGACCTAGAGAGCAGAGGTCCTTGTCTGCATCCCTGGAGAGGGAGCAAGGAGAGTACTGAAGGCCAGAAGGTTACCTTGAGGATGTGAAAGTACATCTCATAGCAAAGAACAGGGAGACCCAGTCTGCAGGGTGAAAAATCCCCGTGTGCGAGGCAAACACGTTCAAGAAGGAAGGGTGCGGGATTGTCCATACTGGGCAGATGGAGGTTCCAGTATTGACCCTAATCCCTGCAAAGAGCAAGTCTGCAGTTGAGTGTTTCACTCAAGTCAAACATCACAAGTATGTATTTGCGTGTCTGGAATCTTCTATCTGGCCTGCCCCCCACCCTGCTCAAGCCTTCGTCCTCTCCCCCTGGACAGTCATGCCCAATTCCTAACTGTCCCCTCCCACTATGCTCTGTGCAATGGCCGGAATGAGCATTCTGGGTGACAGATCTGACTTCATCACTGCTCCCACCTGAAATAAGTCTGCAGTGGCCCCCACACCCTCAGCAAAATGGCAGCCTCTTCACAAGGGTGCTGAAGGCCCTTCTTGACCTATTCCCACCCACCTCCCCGGGCTCTGCTTCCTGGAGTTTTTCTGTCACCTCAGACCCGCTCAGTCCTCTGAGGTTTCCTTCTGGACCCTCACCTGCTGGCCTGGCTCAAGCCTCATCCGCTTCCCTCCTCCCACTCTGCCCGGCTGGCTCCTCATGCTTCTGGGTCACGTTCAGGAAACATCTCGCTATCCCAGTGTTCCTCTCCTGCTGAGGCCACCACACTGGTGACCGTTGCCCAAACGCCCTGCCCAACTGATGTTGACAGTAACCGCCCAGTGGCAAGCTCAGGGTGGATGTTCGGGAATGTTGACGGAATGAGCATATCAAAGAAGAGTGGAGAAGAACGCCTACAAAGCCAGATCCTGTCCCAGCCTCAACCAAAAAAAGCAGGTGAAAGGGCCGTCTTAGATCAAGCAGCTCACAGACTCTGTGAAGGCAAACCAACCACAGGCACTGCCTATGAAAGGCCAGAGTTCCTCTTCTGTCCAGTACGGTGTTGTTCCTCTAATCTACACAACCATCAGCCAACGCGAGCATCCGTCTTCCTCCCTGGTACCAATCCTTCCTTGGAGATGAGTACCGCCCTTGTAGTTTAAATGTAGGTACCCCGTGTGTTCCAAAGTATCTTCCCTCGTGAGCTCTGAAACAACCACCCACAGAATGATACCATACATATTCTAGGCCCCCAGGGTGTGAGGGTTTTGGGTTTTTTTTGCCACATTTATGAAATCGAATGATTTTCCCTTCACGGACCTATAGCTGAGTACAATCTCCCACTTATACTGCAAAATATGGACTTCTCGGAATTTTGATGTTGAGCCTACACCGTAGGTGAAAATAATGGAATGGAATGGCCATCGCTTTACCTGCAATCACCGAAAGGACCTCCCCTTCTCCACGCGCCCACCATGGGCTGCAGGGATCTGAAACCTCCAGAGCAGGGTTCAATGCCAAGTTTAGTGAACCTCCCAGAATTCACTGGGGATCTGAAGGAAAATAGATAGACTCACCCTCTGAATATGATCAGAAAGTCTGAACAGAAAACACCAACAATGTTTTGTTTCCACACAAAATGTAGTCCCTTGGGAAATTACACTTGGGTGATTTATGGAATGTGGGTCTTTAGCTGTCTTATACTTTGCGGTGCCGACAAAGACAACAATAATGTATAATTGATTCCACTTGGATCTCAGCGAGTCAATAAAGAACTTTGTTTATACATAATTTTGTTGGGCAAATCTCCCAGATGGTACTGAAATGTTGCATTTTTAAGAAGTTGCGTTTGGTCCAGGAGGATCATAAATTATAAAGATAATGTGTCTTTTGTATCATTACAGTCATATAATTGTAATCACAATTAGAGTCACTATGAGATCTAACTATTCTATTTGAGCATTACTCTCAACATTTTTAAAGCTTCTTTTTTTTTTT
>CM053617.1:66186507-66223576 GCA_028646535.1 Procyon lotor | reverse complement strand
CGCTCTCTTGTACCTAGCTTCTTACTGTCACCATAATATAGGACTGATTCACCCACATTATTGTGTGTCAGTAGTTTGTTCTTCTTTATTGACGAATAGTATCCCATTATATGAATAAATCACTGCAATATAATATATAATTAATAATTTAATCTGTATACACACAACCATCTTGTTTAATATTAAATTATTACATTTATAATTATTATATAATATAGTAATTATTAATAACATTACTATGTTATATATAACAACATAACATATAACTATATTACACACGGATTACAACATATATATTATAATAGCTATATATTCTATATTTGTACTTGTAATGACATAAAATCATATTACATGCTATATAGTATAGCATTATAAAATAATATATATGTTTATTTTTGATTTGCTAATATTTTGTTAAGAATTCTTGCCTCTATGTCTGTGAGGGAAATTATACTATAAATTTCTTTCCTTACAATGTCTTTGTTAAGGTGCAGGGTCAAAGTTATGCTCATCTTATTAAGTGAGTTGGAAAGTATGCTTCATTTTTGTATTTTCTGAAAAAGCAGAGATAAAATTGGTATTATTTCATCCTTAATGTTTGGCAGAATTCACCAGAGAGAACATCTGGGTGAGCATTTTCTTTTTGCTGCATTTTTTTTTAAGATTTTTTATTTTATTTATTTGAAACAGAGAGAGAACATGAGTGATTAGGGGGAGAGGAGCAGAGGGAGAGTAAAAGTGAGAAGCAGACTCCCCACTGAGCAGGGGGCCTGACATGGGGCTCCATCCCAGGACCCTAGGATTACGACCTGTGCCAAAGGTAGATGCTTAAATGACTGAGCCACCCAGGTGCCCCTGCTGAATTTTTTTTAGAAACGAATTTAATTTTTGGGACTAGATAAACGCAAATCATTTTATGTTTTATGTAATTTCAGTTTTAACCAATTGTGTTTTTCAAGGGATTTTTCCATTTCTTCTAAGCTGTTACATTTATCGACATAATTTGTTCACAACTACTTGTCCTTTCGTTGTTTGTAGGAGTCACAGTGACATCACTGCTTTTATTCTGTTGATTATGATTGATTTTTTCTCTTTTCTCTCATTATCCTTACTAGGGATATATGAATCTGATTTATCTCTTCTAAGAATCACCTTTTGCCATTTAAAATTTTCTCCATTGTTTTTTTTTAATTGGATTTTACTTTTCACTTCATTATGTCCTTCCTCAAGGTACTTTGGGGTTAGTCATCTTTTCTCTAGATATGTAAGGGAAAACTTAAATATTGGTATAAGTATTTTGGTTTATTATCTGATTAATAGTTTATTTAGAAGTTTATTGTTTAATTTCCAATACTTGGGACTTTTCTACATATCCTATTGATTTATAGTTTAATTTGTGGTGGGATACATACTCTCTAAGATTTCCACCTTTTTTCTTTTTTTTTTTTTTTTCCACCTTTTTTCTTAACACTTATTGAGGCTTGTTCTATAGCCCAGTGTATGCCTTATGTCATGAGCATTCCATGTACATCTAAAAAGAATGCATGTCCTGTAGCTATGAGCTGCCGTGTTCTGTAAATATCTATTAGCTTAGGGGTTTTATAGTGTCATTCAGTTCTTCTATGTCATTGCTATGTCATTCTAATTATTCTGTCCAGTACTTAGAGAGGGGCATTAAAATCTCCAACTCTGTGGTTCTGTGTATTCTCCTTTGTTTCTATTAGTTTTTGCCTCACGTATTTTGAGACTCTATTATTAAGGACACAGTTATAAATATGTTATGCCTCCCTGCTATGTTGCCTTTTTTTTTTATCATTATAAAAGGCTCTGCTCTATCTTCAGTAATGCTTTTTGCCTTAAAATCTATTTTGCTGGATATTAATGTAGCCACTCTAGTTTTGTTATGATTAGTGTTTGCATGGCACATCCTTTCTCTTCTTTTTATTTTCAACTTATTTGTATCTTTTTGAAAATGTTAACTGTATCCTTTGTAGACAGCATATATTCCGGATCTCAATTTTTTTTTATCCAGTCTGAAAATATCTCTTTCTGGATTAGAGTTTTAAATCCACTTAGTAATCAATTTGGTATCAGTTTAATAATTATTGGTAGAATTGGATTTAGGTGTGCGATTTTGCTATTGTCTTCTGGGTTGTCTCATTTGCCTTTTGTTTCTCTGTTTCTCCTTTTTTGCCTTCTTGTGAATTAGTATACTTCCTTTATTTTTTTAAGGCTTTTTCTGTTATCTCTATTTATTTTGAAATCATATCTCCTTTTTAAACAGTATTCTAGTTATTTGAGAGAGAGAGAGAGAGAGCATGAGAGAGAGAGAGAGACATGAGCAGGCAGGAGAGGTAGAGGGAGAAGGAGATTCCCCACTGAGCTGGGAGCGGGACGTGGGACTAGATCCCAGGACCCCAGGATCACGATCACAATCACAATGATCAGTATCACAATCAGGATACAGAACAGTCTCATTACCCCTCAAATGCCCTAATGCTATCCTTCCCAGGGACACCTTCCTCTCACCTGTCTTTCCTGGCAACCACTGATCTGTTTTCCATAGCGACAGTTTTGTCTTTTTGAGAATGTCAAAGAAATGGAATTGTACGCTAGCCTTTGAAGCTAGCTTCTCTCACTCAGTCTGTCTCTGTCCATCCATCTAAGCTGTTCCATGCATCAGTAATTTGTTCCCTTTGTTCTTTTTTATTGCTGAGTGATAGTCTCTTGTATGGATACACCAAACTTTATTATCGGTTCACCTCTTGGACAATATTTGGACTGTTTCCAGCTTTTGGTTGTCACAAAGAAAGCCATTATAAATATCTGTGTACAGGTTTTTTCTGTAAACTTAAGTTTTCATTTTTTTTTTCTAGGGCAAAAACCCAGGGATGGGATTGCTGGGTCATAGGGTAAATGCATATTTAACTTTATAACAAACTATCTGGTTTCTAAAGTGGCCATACCATTTTGTATTCCTATTGTCAGTGTATGAGAATTTGAGTTGTTCTGCATTTTCACCAGCATTTAGTATTATCAGCATTTAAAAAAAATTTCTGTTATACTAACAAGCATGTTCTGGTATTTTATCACGGTTTTAATTTGCATTTCCCCAATGGCTAACAACGTTAGATATCTGTTCATGTGCTTATTTACCATCCTCATATGGTCTCTGGTGAAGTGTCTGTTCAAAAATTTATGTCATTTGACTAATTGAGTTGTTTACTTTCTTGTTGAATTTTGAGAGCTCTTTATATATTTTGGATACAGTCCTTTATCAAATATGTGATTTGTGACTATTTTCTTCCAGTTTATAGCTTATCTTTTTATTCTCATGATACTATCTTTGCACGAGTACTAGTCTTAAATTTTTAATGAAATCCAATTTGCGAATTATTTTTTATTTTTCTTTGTGGATTCCTGCCAAATTATTGTTGCTAAGGGTCATAAGGGTGTGAGACCTCCCATTCGACCACCTGCTCCTGTCCCATCTATTAGTTTTTAACAGATCATGATTTGGGTTATTTCTAGGAAATCTGTCTAATGCAGGCTTTGGTGGTTTTCCTCTAAAAAGTGTTACCATCTGTTTATATTTTCATCTCTGATCTATTTTGAGTTAATCTTTATGTAGGTCAAGTTTTATTTTTTGCATATGGATGATAATTGTTCTAACATCATTTGTAGGAATATCCTTCTTTTTTTAAAAAAAATGTAAATCTCTCTCTCTAAATAGGATATCATAGCTCAGTAAAAATATAAGGAGTGTAGAGGAAAAAAGTACATCTCTTTCACTATAGTGTACTAGTTACCTCCCTAGAGAAAACACCTGCTACATATTTCTAACGGATTCTTCCTGTGAAATAGTGTGTGTCTTTAAGTGTAAGGATATATATCTCCTTTATTTTATTTATTTATTTATTTATTTATTTATTTATTTATTTATTTATTTATTTGACAGAGAGAGTGAGAGATCACAAGAAGGCAAAGGCAGGCAGAGAGCGGGGGGGCGGGGGGAAGCAGGCACCCCGCTTAGCAGAGAGCCCGATGCAGGGCTCGATCCCAGGACCCCGAGATCACGACCTGAGCCGAAGGCAGGGGCTTTAACCCACTGAGCCACCCAGGTGCCCCTATGTATCTCCTTTAAAAAAAATCCCCCCCCCACTGCAGCACATTCTACCCACTCTCGTGGTCTTGCATCATTTTTAAAAAAAGATTTAATTAATTTATTTGACACAGAGAGAGAGCACAAGCAGGGGAACAGTGGGCAGAGGGGGAGGGAGAAGCAGGCTCCTTACTGAGTAGGGACCCTGGATGTGGGGCTCGATCCCAAGACCCCAGGATCATGACTTGAGCTGAAGGCAGACGCCTCACTGACTGAGCCACCCAGGTGCCCCAGGCCTTGCATCTTTCACTTCATCATAGTTGTACTGGAGAACATTCTGGAGAACAACACAAGAACTGCCTCCTTCTTTTAAGTAGCTTTATAGGGGCTCCTGGGTGGCTCAGTTGTTAAGCATCCGCCTTTGGCTCAGGTTATGATCCCAGGGTCGTGGGATTGAGCCCCACATCGGGCTCCTTGCTCAGCAGGAAGCCTGCTTCTCCCGCTACTACTCCCTCTGCTTGTGTCCCCTCTCTCACTGTGTTTCTCTCTGTCAAATAAATAAAATCTTTTAAAAAAAAAAAGCCGTTTCCCTTATAAAAAGAAAAGTAGCTTTATAATATTCCACTGTACGAATGCCATCATTTATTCAGCCAGTTCGTGCTGATTTATGCTTCCAACATTTCGATTCATTTGCCATTCAGCTGTGTCCTTCTAATTATCTTATTCGCCAGAGTGTCAGGTCCCCGTGAAATCCAGAACACTCGATGACACCCCTCCATTTAGAAAGAATGGCACACCATGGCAGGGCCGCTCTTCTTCCAATGAAGAAAAAAGAAACTTTCTGCAAGCGCGAAAGAATTATCTTCAAATAAAATGTAGACAGAAATATATCAAGAACGTCCCTCACAAGGAAACTTCCCCGCAAGAACGGGGAGGCAGTGACTGTCACAGTGCAGCCTAACAATGGGCTTAAATGGTCTCATTTCTTTTCACAAAGTGCCCGGCCACAGAAGCTATTTCCGACAAGGGCTTCTGTTTCTATCTTCCGGCTGTAAGTGCTGCTCACAAGCAGACCCATAAACGTGGACACAGAGACCTTCTTAAAGTTGCAGATTCACCTGTTCTGCCAAGGCTGATGGGGGAGGGGGGGACAGCAGGACCAGGCAGTCTGAGCTGCCGGCGGCGCCCAAACCACTACCGCTCCGGCCGAGGCTGGCTATTTCGACTCTTTGCCCAGACGTGGGGATTATATAATCATGTTAAGAAAATAGGATGCGATTTGAGCACTGTGTCCTTGTACCCCAGGCCATAAGAACCTGAGACTAATATTTAAAATGAGAGGGCAGACCCTGATGTCGAGAACGGGAAGCAAAATCCCTCTTTGTCACCTGGGCAATGTGGTTCTAGGGCAGATAAGGTTAATTAATAATGCCTCGTAATTCTTATCACCCCGTGACTGAACTCTGAGGAGACATTTTTTTCCCCCTGAATTCAAAGGACTTGGCTCAGTATATTTTAAATCTTCTGAGCTAAGAGCTTCATATAGATGAACGAGTATTGTCTTCTTTTTAGGCTGTGCCATCATTTTTATTTATTTATTTATTTATTTATATTTAATTTTTCATTTTTTTAGAGAGAGAGAGAGTAGGGGGAGGGACAGAGGGAGAGAGAATCTTAAGCAGGCTCCACAGAGCCCAACACGGAGCTCGACCTCACGACCCTGAGATCATGACCTGAGCCCAAATCAGGAGTTGGATGCTTAACCAGCTGAGCCACCCAGGCATCCCCATGCTGTAACTGTTGAGTTTAGGTCCTATCCTGTGAGCGACAAAAGCTTGTAGAGGGAAGGTTTCTTGCTCTGAGTAAGCTGGCTGGGTCGTTGGGTCTCTGTTAATGCTCCTGGAAGTCAGCTACAGTGGGATGCAAATCCTTGTGTTTATGACCTGAGAACTCTTTCTGCTAAATGGAAATGATGATATCAGTACAGTAACACAAGTACCCTATTTGGTTGTGGGAGCACATACTGAATTGGTCCCTAATGTGTTTTAATTGCTCATGCTACTTTATGGAATTTTTAAGAGCCTGCAGTAGTTACACACATTTCTTCCTGCACAGATAAGCTTTTCTACGATTTTCTGCCATCACCATGCCCTGGTTATTTGACTACTGCTTGGGGTACAGGGTTGGTCTCCTCCAAGTTCTTTGTTCTTCTGATAACGCGAAGTGTTTTCTTCTGAAGCGTGGTTAGAGGCAGCGACAAAGGTTCTAGGCGCTGAGGGTGCATTCGGATGGCAGTTACCATCTATTATGCACTTCCTACATGCCGGGCTTTGTTCTGTGCACAATAGTAAGAAATCAACATTTGCTAACACCTATTGAGCACTTGCTATGTGCTAAACACTGTTCTAAATGCTTTACATAACATTATCCTTTAATCCTCATGAAAATGCTGTGAAGTGTGGTTTATTTTTATCCTCATTCTCTAGACCAGGAGAGCAGAGAAGATAAGTAAATGCCTAGATAGTTCAGCTCGTTGGAGATGGAGAATGGAAGCGAACCCAGGTTCTGAAGTTTATGACCCCAGCCACTCCAAGGACCAACCTCCTAGGTGGCGGAAGTATGTTGGCACACCGGTGTTGCAAGGGCCCCTCCCTGGGCAGGCCCCTGGGCTGGCATGTGGACCTACCAGGTGCGGGCTGCCGTGCCAGCCAATACAGAGCTTGGTGGATTCATTCATTCATTGGTTGAGTAATTATTGAGCTCTATGCCCATCTGGGAAGTTAGACACATACTCAGTTGCTATAAGAGCTAAGCATTTGAGAGTACTACAGACTAGGTGCTGCGGGAGTTAGGAGATAAACTGGCTTCTGATGGCTTTGAGAGTGCAAGAAAGACCATGTGCATTGAGAAGAGCCCTGAAGGATGTATCAAGCGAGGACATTCCAGGAGGCAAGGGAGGGGATTTCTATGAAAAGGGAGTGATGATCATAAGCAAGCCGCTTGAATACTCTAGGCCTTGGTTCCTTTTTATGAAAATCACAGGCAGAATGAGAAAGTTAAATTTGATGACCTCTAAGGTCACTTCCATCTTTGAAATTCTGTGATTCTCTTGACCTAAGCCTTATGGGCACTGATTAATGAACCTGACAATATACTCAGGAATTCAACAAGAAATGTATTTAATTGTATCTTGGCTACATCCACCCTGGAAAGTCATCTGCCAGCTCTTATTTGCTAGGAAAGCACTCCCAAACTTTTTGTTTCCATGGATGCCTCCCCCAAATCTTTAACTCCTTTTCTCTCTCTTGCACATCCACAAAATATTCCCTAAAGTATCATCCTTATGCCTAGGCAGATCATTTAATGTCTTCAAATCTCCATTAAATGATCCACATATTAGACTGTCATCGTGACTAATGAATTAATGGACATTTAAACATATTTAGTCCTCTTAATTAATCAATTAACAATAAACCTTTGTTGCATATCTATTAGGTGTAGATAACTGTGCTAATAATAGGGAATATAGCAGTGAGCAAATTGATCTCAGCTCCTGGTGCCTTGGGGTTTCTACCCTAGTGTATTATAGCATTACCGTAGAATTAGACCTCAGACGCCCAGCCTGGCTCCACCACTGATGAGCTGTGTGGCTCTGAGTCAGTTACTTAGCCTCTCTGTGTATCTGTTTCCTCCCAGGTAAATGGAGGATAATAATAGTACTGACTTCATAGGATTGTTAAGAGGATTCAATAGTTTATTAATAAGGGCTTGGGACATACTCGATAGAAGGTATGAAGTAAATAAATTACTTAATGGATAGCTATGTGCTTTCTCTGCATGTCAACACAGGATGTCTAAGTGTCCTTCCAAATATCACTGAAGGTGTATGTTTTGCTCAGTGCATAACTTTTGCAGTGGTAGGACTCCTCGTCGAATCAACTCCTGAATTGCTTTTCTAGACAGACTGAAATCATGACAGGCATGATTACAAAGCTTTGCCATTTTTGACATTTCGCTCTCTAATCCATCCCAAACTTCCATTTTCTGACCAAGAACCATCATTTCTTAGATGTTTTGCTTCCGTCACCAGTGCCGATTTTCCTTCTGGTGTTATTTTCCCCAAAGAAACAATATTAAACAAGGATGACTCTTGGAGAGCTTCTGCCTGAGCGATGGCCCACGGGGAAGAAGAAAGCTTTGTGGGTGGAGAATCGCAGGCTTAGGATGCACATGCTCAGTGTGTCTAAGCTCCGGGGGAGGCGGGGGAGGGGGCGGTTAGCCAGGTGCTCTGGGCAGAGGAGATAGACAGGGCGAGGGCCTAGAGCAGAAGACAACATACATGCGCACCTGCCACGCTGGGAGGACGGAAGTAGGAATGCAGCCTGATCTTAGAGAGGTCCGCAAAGATACGCTCTACCGTCAGGGCCATGGAGGCCCACTGAGGAATTCCACAGAGTTGTGTAGAGCATTTAACCCTGCCCCCAAAGAGGTCTGGCCTTTGTCCTCAGCTTCTGGGAACAGCTTCTTTGTTTTCCTGGGGGCCTTGGGCCAAGCAGGAGCATAACAATTTAAGGCAGGGTGGGGACTAACGGTGACATGGTATCAGTTGACCTCTAGAGGGGCTGGTGACCACTCAGCTCCAACAGTGATCAGCCATGTGTACACCATGGCGCCCCAGTACAAACTTGGACACCAAGACTGTGGTGGGCATCCCTCGTTGGCAACCCTCGGTGCTTATCATCACACATCGATGCTGGGAGAGCAATGCTGTCCCTGACTCCACAGGGGGAGGACATTGGAAGCTCTGCATTTGGTATTATCCTGGACTCTGCCCGTGAACCTCTTCTCGTGGCTGGTTTTGATTTGCATCCATTCCTTGTTATAAACCATAAGCATGAGTTAGAAGTTTTCAGGGCATCCTGTGAGTCATTCTAGCGGGTTATCAGACCAGAAGGTGGTTTTGGGAACCCCCTCCACTGAACTTGCAGTTGATGTCAGAAGTGAGGGTAGATTGTGTGCCCTCCAATTTTGCAGCTGGCTCATCTTTGCAGGAGTGGTTAAGATTTTCTGTGGATGACACAATCAAAAATTACATTTAAGGATTATAAATGTAATAATATTCATTATTAAAAGTACAGAAAATTTAAAATATGTAAAAGTGAGCACAGTTCTCTCTCACATGCATGCATGTATGCGCACATATACAGAGATTATTAGTTTTTTCTGTTAGTCCAGGTACTTGGCTTGTTTCCTAAGCTTTCCTGGGATTTGCAATCCCAGGGCAGCAGCAATGAGGGAGAGAGTAGGAGGCAGTGAAGGAGTAAACCCAAATATCGAGGAGTGCATTATTGAACTATTAAAAGCTTCACGAGAAACCAGTGGCCTGTCTTCCACGTCTCAAAGCAGGCTGTTGGGTTCGGAAAGGAAAACTGGGGGTGAGGGCTTCTTCCCTTGCCCCTCACCAGGCAAATTTTGCTGCAGGGGACATCACCTTCCTGGCATATCTGTGCTTTGTGCTGTCAGCCTCTACCTGTAGAGGCAAAGGAGAGAGCCGATTCCGCTCCGCAGCTCAGGGCTGGCCAACGTGGGGGTTTTGATGAGGACCTGGCTGCTAGAGCAATGGGGCCTGAGCCCAAGCTCACACCCAGCCCTGGCTGGGAAGACTGAGGCAGACAGGCTCAGGAGAAGTCGTGGTGGCAGCAGCCAAGGCCCCAGGTGTGTGGGCAAAATCAGGGGAGCAAGCAAACTGGGTCCATTACAAGATAACGTATAATTTTCTCATTAGGCGATATGCCATTGTTATTAAACAAATACCTGACCCGCGCATACACATAATTTTTAAATGGTTGTATAATTTCTTACTGGCTATAAATTGTGTATTAATGCTCGATTGCTGGACATTTGTATTGTGGTCAAGTTTTTGGTGTTCAATCAGTACGCTGATGAATATCATCATATGTATTTTTTGGACCACATTTCCTCGGGATATGTTTCTAGAAATAGAAAAGTTAGGTCTGAGAAGAAAATTATGCTTTCGAAGTTACATAAATGAGGTTTCTGAGTCTCGGACTCTTGAATGTGTCTCTTGAGCACCTGATGGATTGTCTTGGCCTGGGAGGCAGACTGGGAGGCAGAGGGGTCAAGACCCCTCCTGAGGAATGGCCAAAGTCCCCAGTTGGCCACTGCCACTGCGTCATAGGGAAGACACCGGTCAAGGAGACAGCAGGTCTAATGGAAGGTATGGAAGTGTCCACAGGAAGCTGCTTATGGCTGAGGGAATAGGGTGGGGATGAGTCAGTGGGTAGCAATCGGAAGGTAGACAAGTGCATTTGTGAATGGCCAGCACACTGAAACTGAAAACCAAACCAAACCAAGATTTGTGTGCTGGCTGAGAAAACCATGTGAGAGGCAGATCTGTGACCCTGCTTCTTGTGCCGTGAATGTGCCCCCCCAATTCTCAGCCACAAGACATCTTCCAGAACTTTCCTCCTCCCAGATCTCATTCTGGGAAAGACTTTGCATACAAAGCACATTTATCAAATAACAGGTCAGTGCTACCACAATGACGCACCACAAAGCCAACCAAAGCAATTTTAAAGATGAATATTTTAATGAGCCTTAGCCAGAGAAGTGCCAGGAAATAGAGACCAGACCCCCATGGCTACCTTGTCAGACTCCGCCCCAGGGGGAACCACTACATGGGAAGCAAGGGCACCCAAAGGTGTCTGTGGCTTTGCATTTGGTGGCATCACGGAGCCTGGCTTCTTGGAGCTGCCCTGGCTGGTTTCCTCTCTTTAGCAGTAACTAGCATCTTACGGGTGGTTCTGCCCTGTCCACTGCTCAGCAGGGAAGAGGGCTGGGCCCGGCCAGTGACGTTTACCTTGGGAGCTAGAGTGACATCATGGCACACCTGGGGTGTGTTACCTGGCCTTGGCTTCCAGGGGCTGAGTGCTACATGGTCACGGTGCTCCCAACCCTCCTTCTATTCCCCTTGGGAGGAAAGCCAGCTTTTGTAGAGTTGTAAACTCAGCTCTGAGAGATAAAGGAACTTGCTTGAGGCTGCGTGGTCATTGCACAAATAAAAGGATCAGAAGCCAGGTTGGCAGACGTCATCCGATTTCCAGTGGGCTGCGATGTGGGCAGAGTCAGGGAGGGCTCCCTGGAGGAGGTGAGCGGAGGTGTGAGAGGCTGGTCAGACTTTCCCAGGTAATCAAGGAGAAAGAGGGAGACTGAGTGGGCATGAATGAAGCCGGAGTTGGCAGTGGTGGATACACAAGAATCTGGCCTTAGGTTTGGGGAACTTTGCTTGAAAGGATCACTGTGATAGAGGGAGGGGACTACCGGGATAAGAACACTCCCAGGTAGGGGGGAAATCAGAGCAAAGATGAACCATGAGAGACTATGGACCCAGAGAAACAATTTGGGGATTTCAGAGGGAAAGAGGGTGGGGGCAGGGTAACAGGGTGACTGGCATTGAGAGCACCTGCTGTGATGAGCACTGGGTGTTGTGCTTAACTCACGAATCATTGAACACCACATCAAAAACGAATTATGTACTATACAGTGGCTAGCTGAACATAAAAAAAAAGTAACTTGTTGCCAGAGGTCTGAAAAAAATATAGGTAATATTTGATCATTCTTAGTGTGACTGCAAATAGAAAATAAAGGGACTTCGCTGAAAGATTCTTTAAAAAAAAAACTCAAAACACTCGACCCTGAGATGCGTGATCTCCCAAAGGTCCACCCGCCAAGATTTTCTTTTCAGAGGGAGGTGTAGACAGGTTGGAAGGAATAGGTGTGGGGGACTCAGAGGACAGAATGGCTGGATGGTAGATCAGGGAATGTTTTTCCTTGAGGTCAGCTGATCCTCAGGACGGTCCAACGAGTAGCAGCTGTTCCTTGTTCCAATGCTCCGGGACAAACCTAAGAGCCTGGGGAAAGGGAGAGCCTGATGGGAGTTTGGTCAAGTCCCATTAGCGGTGTTTTATCCAGATTGGACCACGAGGATAAATAGTTCAGGCAATCACCTAGGAGACAACAGGAATTTGCGGGGAAGAGGTCAGCATTGGCTTTATTGTAGGTAATGGGGTCATCAAATGGGGTAATGGGGGGATTGCGAACGTTAATTTTATTATTTTTTAAAAGATTTTATTCATTCATTAGAGAGAGAGAGCACACAAGCAGGGGGAGAGGCGGAGGGAGAGCGAGAAGTAGACTCCTCGCTGAGCTGGGAGCCCTGCTACGTGGGGCTGGATCCCAGGACCTGGAGATCATGACCGGCGCTGAAGGCAGCCGCCCAACCAGCCTCCCTGGTGCCCCGTATGAATTGCAAATATTTTTAAGGGGAGCCCTCACTACAGTGGAGCCAGGGGCTGGCAGGGGGAGTGCTCACGTCCCACCACTTGTCCTCAATTGCAAATCCAACAGGAAGAGAGGGACCTTGCTCTTGGATACAAGTTTACTATCCCGGCAGGTAAGAAAGGCTTTCTTCGCCTGCCCCCCCCCCGCCCCCACGCACCCCCAACAGCCCAACCAATGAGAGAGGCTCACGACTCAGCCAATGAAAAGCTACCATACTGGGAACTGCCGGTTTAGTCCCAGGGACTTTTGGTTTAGGGACGGCCCTCCCAACGTCTCTTTTCCCCCTTCTTTGTCCTAGGCACTTGCTTATGGTATTGCTTGTTCCAGATTGCCATTTTCTTGCTCTTTCCGAACAAACCCACTTTTGCTGGTAAAATAACCTGCAGTTTAATTCTGAAGGTTAACAATCTTATCAAGTTCCGTGGGGAAGGCTCTCTGCAGGAGGCCACTGCCCTAATACAAAAGGGTCGATTGGGGCAGGACGTATCCATTCCCGCCTCCGTGCAGAGCTGTGCAGAGCGCGGGGCTGGAGAACATTCCACTCCACGGTGAGCAGACACAGGAGCCGCAGCAGAGGGCGGCAGCGGGAAGGGCAGGATGGGAACCGGAGTTGGAGGACGTAGCCCACCGTGCAGGCGAGCGGCAGAGCGTCGGTGGGTGCTGTGGTCTCGCTGTCCTTGTCACCCGTGCACGTGGCTTCCAGGACTGGACTTCTGCTGCCGGGAGCTCTTCTCTCCAGAGCCGTGCGTCCCAGGCCCAGCATCGTCCACGTACAAGGCGGGAAGGCACAGCTGAGGAGCCAGGGGACGCCCACAGGTGCATCCCACAGGTGCGTCCCAGCCAGCCTGCGGCCCACAGGTGCGTCCCAGAAGGCCCCAGACAGCCAGCTTGGCCTTGGGGTTGGCCGCTTCCCCAGGCAAGAGGCTCAAGGCTTGGAAGCCGCTTTGCTTGGACGCACCAAGCAAAGTAAGGACTCGGACAAAAGCCCAAACGTTTGGTAGATGGGAGCACCTTCCCGGCTCCCGTGGAGCCCCTCAACTAGCTGGTTACCGCGTTTGACCGTGAACATCCACCTGGCCGCTGCCGGCTTGGGCGCCGATCCGGTAGAAGCGCTTGGTCCGCTCGGTAAGTTGCAGGTTTCAATTAGAAGCATGTGCTTAACTCTAATCCGTCTCGCGGGTTGGTCTTCGCCTTGAAAGATCTACTTAATTATCTTTGCTTAAAACCTACAGGGCGTAAATCTGTGGAGGAAGACTAAAAAAATCACAAGTGTGGGGCCAAAAACTGATTTCCGTTCTCTTTGGTTGACCAAGACGTATTTCCGGGGTGCTTTGGGCTGCAGGCTGGCTGGGAATGTGGTTGTGAGTTTTCCGGGATGTCTCAGGGTGCCCTTGGAGCGGAGCCTGGGGACACGGGGTGGTCGTGGTGGCAGCTCTCATTGTGGGGTCTGTTCAGCCCTGGGGGACATCCTGGGACACGGCAGGGAGGGTCCAACCCCCGGCCTCCAGTTCCAGCCCCAGAGATGCTGTGCCAAGCTCAGGGAATTTTTCCTTTCATCATTAAACAAGCCTCGTATGCAATACAGGACCTTATTCTGACTTCGTAGGGGGAAGGCGTGTGTTACTCACAGTTTATAGAGGCCACTGAAATATAAACACTGTGAGGGCGGCTTTTTGTCTTTTACTCACGTGTCTGTCCGTGGCAGCCCCAAAGGCCTGGCCCCGGGTAGGTAATGTGCCTGAGAGCAGAGCCAGGGCTTAGACCCGTCACTCCCTTCTCTTCTGGTTCCTCACTTTCCCTGACTGTCCTGAACACCCCCCTTCTGCAGGAGCAGCTGTGTGGCTGGGTTAGATGCGGATCACGCCCCCTCCAGGCGGATTCTATGACTCTGCAAAGAATCACATGTAAAGTGCAGGGCCCGCTGGAATGATTCAGCTGTGATTTTTAAAATTAATTAATTAATTAATTAGACGGAGAGAGAGATCACAACTAGGCAGAGAGGCAGGCAGAGAGAGAGGGAAGCAAGCTCCCCACTGAGCAGAGAGCCTGACACGGGGCTCGATCTCAGGACCCTGACATCATGACCTGAGCTGAAGGCAGAGGCTTTAACCCACTGAGCCACCCAGGCGACCCTCTGCTGTGATTTTTGGATAGGCTCTCTTGATCAGTTGGCCCTGGAGGCTGGGGACGTTACTTCCTAGCTTTCCCACCACCAGAGGCTGGAGGGTGACTGGACACTTGTGGCCCATCCTGATGACCCATGTACCACTAAAAGCCTGCTCCTGAGCAGAGCCCACCTGGGTACCTGGCAAGGGTCCCTGACCAGCCTGGGGTGCACGGGTGTGCGTGCCAGACCTGGCTGCTGCTGGCTTTTCTGATGCCCCTTTGGCCTGGACAGTGCCAGGCTGGTAGGTGGTAGACGGTGTAAGGCTCAGGGAAAGGGTGGGCCATGGGTTTGGGGCAGAGCCCTGTCTTGTGTCAGGACTGTCTCCCGACTGGTGGCATCCCTGAGGCCTTGGCACCCCGTCTCTCTGGAGCATAGAGCTGCTAAGCAGGTGGGTGGGGGGTACAGCATTCATTGGGGTGTAGGGGCCCAGCCCGTTATCTGACCGAGTTCAGAAGAGGGGGAGGACTCTTCACGGGGAGAGTCAGGTGAATGGAAATCCGAATATCTTGTTTCCTGATGATGCTCAGTGGAGGACAGGCTGAGGTGTGCAGCCACGCGGACCTCCCCACGTCGGCCGTCTGGACAGCGTCCTACCCTCTCCCCACCCCAGCACTAGAGGCCTTGTCGCCCTGACTTCTTGAGAGAGCAGAGAGGAAGAGATCGGAGGGTGTGCTTCCTCTCCTGTGTCCCGAAGGCTTCGGGGCCCTGGAACTCACCGGCTGCAGCACAACTCAGGTCTTTAGACCCATGCACACGGGCTGTGTGTCTAGTGCTTCGGAATGCTTACTTAACTAGGGGCAGCCTCCTTGGGTGGCTGGGGTTGCAGACTTGGGAGCCGGGCGGCTCTGGTTATAGTCCTGCCTTTGCCATCAAGTGCCCCGGGGCTCCCCCTTCCTCACCTGTAAAGTATGGAGGGGGGGTAATACCGATTCCTCCCTTAGGGGGCCTTGAGAGGGTAAAATGAGACCACGCCTAAAAGATGCTCCGCTCCGTGGCTGACACGTGGTAAGCACTAACGAAGTGCTGTTTGTTATTTTTATTTATTTTGAAAATAACAGTATTGAGCGATGCCATCTACCACTGACCTCTAACGGGCCCATTATCATGAGTCACAATGTTTTCAGACGTCGGGTTTCATAAGACCTCTCCAGCTCTTATATTGTGTGCTTAACTTAGAGTTCGTTCGGTTCTAAAAACCACCTTCTCATTTGTCAAGCATTTGAGGAGCGTGGAATTCCTTAGCTCCTTGTTCTTTGGGAGGAGCCAGCACCGCACCCATGGCTCTCCAGCTTCCTGGAAACCCAGAGACTTTGCACGGGAAGAGCTCCACTGGCTTCTTTGTCACACCTGTAGACCCAGGAAAGGCACACAGTCTCTGTTTAGCACGCCGTGTGCCTATTGTGTACTCCTCATATTTCATCTTTCACTGCTTGATTTCTTTTGGCATTTTTTTTTTTTTTTTAAGATTTTATTTATTTGACAGCGAGAAACACAGCGAGAGAGGGAACACAAGCAGAGGGAATGGTAGCGGGAGAAGCAGGCTTCCCGCTGAGCAGGGAGCCCGATGCGGGGCTCGATCCCAGGACCCTGGGATCTGACCTGGGCCGAAGGCAGACGCTTAACGACTGAGCCACCCACGCGCCCCTCTTTTGGCATTTTTAAGCATCTCTTTCCTTGTGACTTTATCTGTGTTTGGGATTATTTTTCCCAGATGCTTTACCTGGCATTTATCCAGCTGGAATCTCATTTCCTTATTTTCTGGCTCTGTTTATGATCTCCTGAGGGCCATTTTTCTTATTTGTCTTTCTTCCCTGGTGTTCTTCAAACTGCCCGATTTAGTTATAAGGATGCCACAAATTAGCACGGTGTTTGAGATTCCATTTGCTGAGCTCTGTGTGTATTTAGCCAGCATGCAGGGCTGGATTTTCCTGCTCTGATTTAGTATTGTAAGAAATAAGCCACTCATGCTATTAAGATATTATCCCCAGCCCATCTGACTCTTGAGTAGTTTCATATGTATCTGAATATTGCCTATAATTGGATGTAATTCAGTTAGGTTAGTCCAGAACCAAGTTGTATCAATCAAGGATATTGTTATGGCGGACATACTTGTACACTTTGAATTATTATTATTTTTTTTCAAATGGGTACCTGGATTTCAGAATTCTGTGAATTATTTCAGTTTTGACCTCTGCTTCCTAACCCTTTGATTTTTTAAAAAATCAACTTTTATAATAACAGTTTTAGGTTACAGAATTATTGGGGCACCTGGGTGGCTCAGTCAATTAAGCGTCTTGGTCTCAGCTCAGTTCTTGATTTCAGGGTCCTGAGTTCAAGCCCTGTGTGGAGCCCACTTAAAAAAGTAAATAAATAAATAGATTTACAGAATGAGTACCAGAGTAGTGCAGACAGTTCCCAAATACCCATATCAGTACCCTCTGTTGTTGATATCTTAGATTAATACAGCATGTTTGTCACATTCATGCGCCAGTGTTGGTTTATTATTATTGGTTAAAGCTCATTGTTTATTAGATTTCCTTAGTTTTTACCTAATGTCCTTTTTTCTGCTCCAGGATTCCATCTACCATCCCACATCACATTGATTTGTCCTATCTCCTCAGACTCCTCTTGGCTGTGATAGTTTCTCAGACTTCCCTTGTTTTTGATGACCTTGACAGTTTAAGGAGTACTGCTCCTGTATTTCTGAGAATGTCCTTCAATTGGGATTTGTCTGATATTTTTCTTATGATTTGAATGAGGTTATGGGTTGTGGGGAGGAAGACAGCAGAGGTGAAGTGCTATTCTCATTACATCCTATCGGGGTACATACTATCGATAGGACTTGTTGATGCTGACCTTGACCACCTGGCTGAGGTTATTCTGTGTGTCTGCACACTGAAAGTTAGGCTTTGTTTCTCCCTTTCCTTACTGTACTCTTGGGAAGAAAGTCACCATAGGCATCCCACACGTGGTGGGAAGGGGCTGCATTCTCCTTTCTTAAAGGTGGAATAGTTACATGAATTATTTGGAATTCTTTTGCATGGAAGATTTGTCTACTCTTTTTTATTTTATTTTATTTTATTATTTATTTATTTATTTATTTATTTTCTTTTTTATTTTTCACTTTATTTTTTTATTTTTTACCCTTTTTACTTTTTACGAATTTATTTTCACCATATGAACCCCACATTTTTATTTTATACTTCGGGTTATAACCTAAGAGTACTTTATTTTGTTACTCACATTTTTCTGGTGTTGGCCATTGGGAGTGCTTTCTGTTGGCTCCTGTATTCTTTGCTAGGCCCCATCCTTTCTTTTTTAAGCACTTCCTTGTACTACTGTGTTTTCCCGGCTTGTATATTTCCTGTCCCAGCCCAAGAATCAGCCATTTCTCTAAGCAGCCCGGTTTCCTTTCACTGGAGAGTGGTATTAGAGACCAACATCTGGGTGCTAGGTGTCCTTGGGCTGTCATTTCTTTTGGGTCCTCTTAGCTGACAGAGCAACAGTATATATGTGTGTGTGTGCTAAACCATGCCTAGACACAAGCTACAAATAAATATTCCCGTGTGTAACCATCTGCATCTGTATCAGCTGAACATGAGTTTAGCATACTCAGGTCTCCAGCCCTAATCATTCCCACGTGGCTGGTTTGGCCTACTCCCCTTGCTTATCTGTATCCCCCACTCCAACTTGGGAAACGTGGCTCCTATCATTTGTTAACTGCTCGTATAAATGTATACTGGAATTGTTAACACATATCTCCATGGCAAACAACTTTGTCAGCTAAGTTGCTTACGTATTATTGCTTTTGCCTTTGGTCGTATAACCTGTACTCGTTTCCAGGATTTTCTAAGTTTATACCTTATCACTCTATTGTGAGCTTGTTTCATATATATTTGAATGCATTTAGATTCTTCTGTCACATTCTGTCTTTCACCTGGGGATTCCCCCCAATGATGTTTTTGATAATTTTGTCCAATTACTTACATTAAGATTTACTTCTTGGGCTGTCAAGTTTATGGGTTTTGACACATGCCTATCGTCTTGTACTCACCCTTACAATATCAAGTAGAGTAGTTATGCTGCCCTAAAAATCCTGTGTCCTATCTACTCAACCTTGCCACCCCTACCTGGAACCCCTGGCAACCAAAGAGAGTGAACAGGGTTTACCGTTGCTACAGTTTGCCTTTTCCAGAATATCATATGATTGGAATCACTCAGGATGTAGCCTTCTCAGATTGGATTCTCTCATTTAGCAATAAGAATGTAGGATTAATTCGTGTCTTCTCATGATTTCATGGCTCTGAATAATATTCCGTTCTATGGATATACCATAATTTGTTTATATATTCACCTATTGGTGGGCATTTTGGTTACTTTCAGTTTTTGGCAGTTCTGAATGAAGCTGTCCTATGGGTGTGTCCACAGTGTGTGTGTGTGTGTGTGTGTGTGTGTGTGTGTGTGTGTGTACATAGGTTTTCAGGTCATTTTAGTAAATATTTATGAGTGCAATTGTTAGATCTTACAGAACTTAAACTTATGCGTGCAATTGTTTGATCTTACAGCACTTAAGCACTGTCTAGTATTTAGAAACTGCCTTCTTTTGCATTTCCAACAGTGAGTAAGAGTTACTGTTTTTCTGAATTCTTTCCAGCAGCTGCTATTGTTAGTGTTTTTTGGATTTTAGCCATTCAGATAGGTGTGCACTGGTCTCCCTTTGTTGTTTTACCTTGCGATTCCCTAAGGACAGATGGTATTGAGCGCTTTTTTGTATGCTTATTTGCCATCTGTATATCATTTTTGTTGAGGTGTCTGTTCAGGTCTTTGGCCCATTTTTTAATCGGGCTGTTTGTTTTCTTACTGCTGAGTTTCACAGTTCTTTGTATATTTGGATACAAATCCTTTATCATATATGTATTTTGAAAATATTTCCTTCTACTCTGTGGCTTGATCTTTTCACTCTCTTAACCGTGTCCTCTTCAGAGCATGTTTTAGTTATAATAAAGGCCAACTTAACAATTTTTTTCCTTAATGGATCATTCCCCTGGGTGGTGTACTTAAAAACTCAGCACCAAAGTCATGTAGATTTTCTCCGATGTGTTCTTTAAGAAGTTGTATTAGTTTTGCACTTTATGTTCAGGTCCATGATCCATTTTTAGTTAATGTTTGTGTAAAATGTAAAGTCTGTGTCTGGGTTATTGTTTTTGCATTTAGTACTGTTGTTGAAAAGACTGTCTTTTTTCACTGAATTATCTTTGCTTCTTTTTCAAGGGTCTGTTGCCATACTTGCGTGGGTCTCTCTCTGGCCTTTTTATTTTGTTCTACTGATCATATGTGCCTATTCTGTCACCAGGATCATGCTGTCTTGATTATTGTAGCCTTATAGTAACTCTTGAAATCAGATAGTGTGACTCTTCGAGCTTTGTGCTCCTTCAGTATTGTGTATGCTATTCTAGGTCTTTTGCTTTTTTCTATAAACTTTAGAATTACTGAGATCTACAAAATAACTTGCTGATATTTTAATTGGGATTAAGTCAGATCTATACATCACGTTGGGAAGAATTTACATCTTAACAATACTGAATCTTCCATTCCATGAATATAGAGTCTCTCTCTATACAGATACTTGATTTTCATCAGTGTTTTATAATTTTCCACATGTCGCTCCTACATATATTTTGTCAGATTTTTACCTACGTATTTCATTTCATTTCAAATAATGAAATATTTCATTATTTTACCAAATAATCAAAAAATAAATTATTTCCTTCTTCATCTCAAATTCCACTTGTTCATTGCTGTTATAAGAAGAGCAGTTGACTTTGGTGTGTGAACCTTGCAATGTTGCTGTACTCTCTTACTAGTTCAAAGAGTTATTTTCTTGTTTTTGGGGATTTTTTAAATTGTTTTGCATTTTCTACTAAGACCAAAGAAGTTTTATTTCTTCCTTTCCAATTTACATACCTTTTACTTCCTTTTTTAATTTTGTTTTGCTAGTTTATACTTGTAGTATGATGTTAAATGAGAATGGGGAGAGAGAATATTCTTGCCTTGTTCCTGGTTTAGAGAGAAATTGTCCAGTTCCACATCATTAAATGTGATATTAACTATAGGCTTTTCATAGATGTTCTTTACCAGATTAAGGAACTTTCCTTCTATTCCTAGTTTGCTGAGTTTTTTTTTTTTTTTTTTAATCAGGTATGTGTGTTAGATTTTGTCAGATCCTTTTTAGTGTCAGCTGATAAGACTGTGATTTTTCTTTAGATTTTTTTAATGTGGTGGATTACATTGATTGAATTTTAAATGGTGAACCATCTTTGCATTTCTTGGGTAAATCCCACTGAGTTTTGGAATTTATGCATTGTTGGATCCAATTTTCTAGTTTTTTTTTTTTTGAGTCTATGTTTAAGAAAGGTTTGGTCTGTAATTTTCCTTTCTTGTAATATCTTTAATTTTGTCATTAGGGCAATGTTGACCTTGTAAAATGAATTAGGATATGTTTCCCCTGCTTTTATTTTCTGGAAGATATTGTGCAGAAGTGGCATTATTTCTTACTTAAATGTTTGGCAAAGTTCACCCATGAACTTTGTGAATCCATGAACCCATGAAGCTATGTGGATCTAGTCCTTCTTTTTTGAAAGGGCATTAACTATTAATTCAATTTTTTAAAAAAATATAAGGCTATTCAGCTTGTCTGTATCTCCTTCTGTGAATTTTTTGTTTTACAAGAGATTATCACATTTTATCTAAATTATCAAATTTGTGGGCATAGAGTTGTTTGTATCTTCCTTTGTTATAATATCCATATGTATAATATAAAATATCTACATAATATAATATTCACAAGATATTCATGATATTGATAATTTGCGTTTTCTCTTTTTTCCTTGGTTAGCTTGCCTAGAGCTTTATCAGTTTTAATGATCTTTGGGCTTATAGATTTTTCTCTTTCATTTTTCTCTTTTCAATTTTATTGATTTCTGCTCTGATTTTTATTATTTCTTTTCCTTTCCTCCTCTAGGATTATTAGCTTGCTCTTCCTTCTCTAGTTTTTTTTTTTTTAAAGATTTTATTTTATTTATTTGACACAGAGAGAGAGATCACAAGTAGGCAGAGAGGCAGGCAGAGAGAGAGAAGGAGAAGCAGGCTCCCCATTGAGCAGAGAGCCTGATGTGGGGCTCGATCCCAGGATCCTAAGATCATGGCCTGAGCTGAAGGCAGAGGCTTTAACACACTGAGCCACCCAGGCGCCCCCTTCTCTAGTTTTTTAAGATGAATGGTTAGATAGATTATTGAAATTATACTTTTCTTCTTTTTTAACAAGTGCATTTCAATGCTGTGTGTTTTCCTCTAAGCATTAATTTCACTATATCCCACAAATCTTGATAAGTTGTATTCTCAGCTTAGTTTAAAATATTTTTACATTTCTCTTGATACTTCCTCTGGGACCCATGTATTGTTTACCAGTGTATTGCTTAAATTTCAAAGTTTTGAGAATTTCCAGCTATATTCCAGCTGGTTTAATTCCTTTATGGTCTGTGACTTTTTTTCTTTTAAATTTATTAAAATGGGTTTGTGTTCCAGAATGTGGTCCTCTAGGTTTATTTATTTACTTATTTCTATTTGTTTATTTTTTGAGAGAGACAAAGAGTGTGCATGGAGAGGGAGAGAAAGAATCTTAAGAGAATCTTAATCTTAAGAGATTAAGAATCTTAATCTCCATGCTGAGCTCGGAGCCCAGCTCCTGGCTTGATCTCACGACCATGAAATAGTCTGAGCAAAAATCAAGAGTTGGAGGCTTAACCAACTGAGCCACCCAGGGGCCCCTCCTCTGGATATTTTAATGACATATTTGTTACACCTTTTTAGATTGTGCTATCATAAGATATTCTGCTTTTCTCCTTCTGCGCATTTATGTTTGGAGAGCTTCTGTTGACCTGTTTTTAAGCTCACTGACTCTTTACTTGGCGGCGTCCATTCTGGGGATGAACCCATCAAAGACATTCTACACTTCTGTTATGGCTTTTGATTTCTTGTACTTCCTTTTAATTTTTCTTAGAATTTCTATTTCTCTGCTTGCATTTCCCACCTGCTGCTGTCTCCCTTTCTGGTTTCATCCTGTTTCATTTTTTCTTCCCTTCCCCTATGATCTTCTGCCTTGTTTCTCAGATTCCACATATCAGCGAAATCATATGATAATTGTCTTTCTCTGATTGGCTTATTTCGCTTAGCACAATACCCTCTAGTTCCATCCATGTTGCAAATGGCAAGATTTCAATTTTTGATGGCTGCATAATATTCCGTTGTGTATATAGACCACATCTTTATCCATTCATCTGTCAATGGACATTTAGGCTCTTTTCATAGTTTGGCTGTTGTGGATGTAGCTGATATGAACATTGGGGTGCTCTAACCGCTGCCCAGGGGATACTCATGCTCCATAGCCAGGGATCGCCCTTGGCGTGGTTCTCAGCCCCTTCTCTGGCTTTGTATTGAATGCCCTTAAGAGTTGGGTGGTTTCCTGGGTGCAGGAGTCACCCTGTGTCTAGTCAACAGGCTTTCCCAGGTGCATGTGCCCTGGGGCTGGAGTGGCAACATAATTTTTTTTTTTTAAAGATTTTATTTATTTATTTGACAGAGAGATCACAAGTAGGCAGGGAGGCAGGCAGAGAGAGGAGGAAGCAGGCTCCCTGCTGAGCAGAGAGCCCGATGCGGGGCTCGATCCCAGGATCCTGAGATCATGACCTGAGCTAAAGGCAGAGGCTTTAACCCGCTGAGCCACCCAGGCGTCCCTAGAGTGGCAACAGAGTTAAGCAGTCATCCTCCCTTGGGCTGCAGCGGATTCCTTAGACCCTATGAGAGGTTGTTAAAACCACAAATATAAGTGGCTTGCACCCCTGATGGGGCGTACACTGTGAGTCAGAGGTCTCCCTGAGATCAGGGTGGTGTAAAGCCAGAGGATGACATCTGTGAGGCTGTTACTCCCTCCACGCCCCGAAGGGACCAGCCAAGGGACGTTCACTCCACGAACTTGGGAAGCTGCATTGTCCTAAGAAGCAGCCTGGGCTCAGTGCATCACATTTTCACCCCTCTTCTTCCAGAAATCTCCCTCCGCAGTAAATGTTCCAAAAGGAAGATGTGTATTTTAGATCATCAACCCCAGTGGTTTGTTATCTGCCTCTCTTCCTGATGCAGACGGGGACCTGGAGATGGCATCTCCTCTTGAAGAGGCTTCTGGGTGGAAAGTTCCAGTTCCTGGAGTGATTATTTAAGTCAAATGCAGCTGTTGTCACTAGACAGCAGATACTTGTGGACCCCGTAGAGCAGGAGGTGAGCTGGCCGGTGTGGCCTCGGCTCTCCGTGGCTCTAGCTCCCCAGTGCGGACACAGTCCGGCTGGGGGGACTTAATATTCGAGAACAATGCTGGTAGTTCTGTCACATTTCTTTTCTGGGTGAGAGGCTAAAATATCCCACGTGTTGGCGAGGAATTCAGACCAGGAGCGCAAGTCACTGGGACCGAAAACGTGTTCAGAAAATTAGAGCAGCCTCCCCTCTGTCCAGCACGGCCATTCCCTCAAGTGCGGACCGGGGGAGTTTTGTTCCCGTTGTCACTGTATGAACGTTCCAAGAGCCACAATTCTTAGTGTGTTCACTGTGGTCTTGTAAATGGTGAGAACCTTCATGCCCTAAGATCTTATGCTCCAAAGAAGCAATTACAACTTCTAACATATATTTTATTAACCTCAAAAATGGAATATGTGACCTCTAGACTCAGGGCATTTGTTAGACGGATCAGTGAGTTTTTATGTACACGTACACCTGTGAATGAAACTTACTGCTTGCTCCAGCTGGGTGCAAGCTTCGGGCCCCCACCCCTGCTGCCCCTGGCCCTGCACCCCCGTTCCCCACCCCCACTCCCCACTTGTGCTCCCCATGGCTGGCTAGACACCGTGGCATAAGCCGTGGGAGGAATCCAGGACCGGGGCTGGCTGGGACCACTGGTTCTCTGGGATAACAGAGTTTCCATGGAGCTCCAGGATACCTTCCATGTCCCAGACTCCCGTCCCCACCTGCAGTCTGGGGTCTCCCCGGGTGTCTAGCAGTGGGTGACCATCTCATTTCTGTCTGGGAGGAGCGGATCAGGCCCACAGTCATGTAGGGTCTAAAAGTCACATCATCTTTCCCAAGAGCCCACGGGACTCCGGATTTCAAATGCTTTTGCCAACAAAGATTAAGATTCACCTGAACCCCTCTTCCTTGGGGTCCATGGACCCCTAAGACCCCAGATTTCAGTTTGCTCTAGAAGCTTTAAAATGCAACATTTCTTTTCACAGGATTGAAAATCTTTTTATGTTTGAGTCAGGTTCAGAAACTTATTCTGTTTTAGAAAGTGGGTGACTCTTCTCGTCCCCAGCCCTGAGCTGTTAAATTTATTGCTTCTTTTTTCCTGTAGGTGTAAGGAATAAATTAGCATACAGCTCACTCCTAATTGCTTGATTCCAATTAATCGCCTTTGTGTGTCTGAGTGCTATCTTTTATGTTTGAAGGAATGACAGTGGAAACAAATGGGGTGGCTATTTGAGATTAAAAAAAAACCTTTCCTGGATGCTGGGAGGGTCCAGCGGTACCCATCAGTGCCCATCAGTGCAGACAATCACTGACTGCTTGGGTTTCTATACTTAGAAAGCTCCCTGTGACTGACCGGCACGCCGTCTGGCTGCCCTGTCCAATGTGCAACCCAGCAGCCATGTGTGGCCGTGGGTGCTAGAAATGAGGCTACTCCCAGTTGAGCTGGGCTGTGAGTGTGAAATACACTCGGGATTTGAAACACTTAGTAGGAAAAGAATATAAAAATATGTCATTAAGATGGTTTATATCGATTATGTGCTGTAAGAATAGTACTTTGGATATGATGGATGAAATACAGTATACCGTTAAAATTAACTTTACCTGTTTCTTTTTTTATTTCTCTCTCTCTCTCTTTTTTTAAGACTTTATTTATTTGACAGAGAGAAACATAGCGAGAGAGGGAACACAAGCAGAGGGAATGGCAGTGGGAGAAGCAAGCTTCCTGCCGAGCAGGGAGCCCGATGCGGGGCTCGATCCCAGGACGCTGGGATCATGACCCGAGCCGAAGGCAGACGCTCAACACCTGAGCCACTCAGGTGCCCCTACTTGTTTCTTTTTATTTTCCAATGTGGCTACTCAAGAATTTACAGTTATGTAGCTGATATTCTTTCTGTTGGGCAGGGATAGTCCAGACCATTCAGCTTATGGTCCAGTTCAAGCAAGAATATGCACTCTTCCTGGGGCTTTCTCACAGTCTGGTTGTCCACGGCGTAGGAAAGCTTCTGTGATGTGACAGTTGACTTGAAACTCTTGGTAATACCCAGCCTATAGTGCTGTTCGAGCAGCTCTAGCATCTTACAAAAGACCTCTGGGAATTTTCTGGTGCATAAAGAATATAAGCGGTTATAGTGTTAGCTTGACCTTCTACATGTCTAAGAGGGACTTTGATAGTCAATCCTGACTTTGAACGAGCCACATGTCTGTTTATTAATGGCAGCAGGTAGTGTCTCTGCTTTATGAAAATAAAAACCTGAATTTGATGCATTGGTTGGAAGAACATTTTTTGAAATACGTATTTAGTACCTGGGAAAAACTGGCCGAGTTTCCAAAATGTAGAAGACCTACATTAGAAAAGACAATGAGATTAAGATCAGGGAAGTATTAATGTGAAATAAGAAAGTATTAAGGGAGTTCAGATTGTAATTTATAAAATCAGTGAGTTCTGTGTGTAGCGTAATTGTGATAGCAAACCTCTCCGAGGGCTTCATCGTAGGGCATTAGCTCCCTTGATGTACTTCCCTTCCAGATGCCGTGAAACTACTTCTGTGAGTTCCCCAGTGGTTTTTAGATTTAACAAACAGAAATACAGGGCGTCCAGTTAAATGTGAATATCAGATAAGCAATGAATCATCTTTAGTGTCGGTATGCTCCATATAGCATTCGGGTTTTGCTCTTACTAAAAGGGATTTGTTGTTAATCTGAAACAAAGAGTGTTGGGGAGCTCCCCCTGATTTTTTCACCCTGGTCTCCTGTAGCTTAGAGCTCTGCTCCTTCTGCCCCTGGCAGTGCTGTTCCCTTGAGTGGGCTCCCAAGCAGGGCGCTGCTGTGAATGTTCCCCGGGGCCCCAGGGAGGAAGGCTGGGGTAGCCTGAATCATGTCCCTGGGGGGGGGTGCTGCCCTTGTCCCTGGACCCCCTTGTCCCTGGACCCCGTGAATATGTTATCCTACATGCCAAAAGGGAATTTGATGATGTGATAAAGATTCTTTTTTATTTTATTTTTTTTCGTGATAAAAGATTTTGGCCAGGGGAAACTTCTGGGAGGACGGGGTGGGCTCAGAGTACTCACAGGGACCTCAGAAAGGAAAGCAAGAAGGTTAGAGTCAGAAAAGCAGATGTAAGGATAGAAGTGAGATTGCAGTCGTGAGCCGAGGGATGCAGGAGCCCTTCCAGAAGGTAGAAGAGGTGAAGAAACTGAGCCTTTGGAAATAGCACCAGCCTTGGTTTCAGTTCCCTGAGACCCCTTCTGGACTTCTGACCTGCAGAAATGGAAGAATGGCTTTGCCTTGTCTCAAGCTACTAAGTCTGTGATCATTTGTTACAGCAGCAAAGGAAACTAATACCAGGGACGAGCTGACATTCTCCTTGGCTCCTCGGGGCCTCAATGGCACAGCAAAGACCAAGTTCCGACTTGTAGGAAAATAGTAACGGTGGGTCCCTGATCCTAGATGAAAGAATCCTCCTGCAGAGAGCCCTCTACCGGCCCCCTCCCTACCTGGGTTCAAAGCTTATGTCGCCTTGCCACCGGTGCACAGCCACGACTAACTGGTCCCCGACCCCGAGGCTGAGAGGACATTTCCCCCTTTTCCCCTGGTAAGGATAAGAAGTCCATCCAGGTTTGATTTCACCAGCCACGGGACAGGAGTACCTTTCTCTAAGCTGGGCTACCAGGTCTTAAATCTTACCTGCCATCCAGGCTGTTCTTTGAGCCTTTCTTGGAGGGCGGTGATGCGTCCTTCCTGCAGACCTCGACACCCCTTCCATGCCTCCCCAGACTGCTGTGCACGTCCACCCACCACTCTGTGAGAAAGCATTAGAGTGTATGGACGAAGGGCGGGTAAAATCCTCACTTAGGAAAGAAGCATTTTCCATCACTAACACCCTTCAGAGCCAGCAGCTCTGTCTGTCCACAAAAAAAATAACGTCACCTTGAGGGCTCTGCAGAGGGGCCTGGTAGCCAAAACCACGTTTTCTCAAACCCCTTACCAGTAGAGTCTTTTTGCTTTGCAAATACTGAAGGCGCTTGGCTGGTTTCCCTGCAAGTAAGGGACAGACTACATCAATGTGCAAATTCAAGCAACTCTTGCTTAGAAAGGAAGCTGCTCACGAATGTACATAAGTTTTCCTGATTTCTTTTCATCTGGGTTCAAAAAACTTCAGTGACTCATCTCACATCAGGCTGTCATGCTGTGCAGTTCTGGAGTGAAATGAACTTGGTCGCGGTCTTCTAGATCCTAGAGCGAGGAGTCCTCCAGAAGCAAAGAGGAAGTGGTTTTGAAATTGACAGGTGGGGTAAATCCTGGGTTTACGGAGCAGGGACCTTGGCCTCGGCTGCAAGTGACAAGTGTGTTCGACGGGTGGTTAATTATGTGGTTTCGCTACTCCATTGGGTACATTTTCCCAATATTTTCGCCTTCTCACAGACATTTCTTGATTTCTTGCTAAAGAGGGAAATAATCGCTTTTAAGCGAGGCTGCCTATGGATTGGTACGTGACACAGAGCTGGTGCTTAGAAAACGCACTCGGGGTGGACAACGGTTGAGAGGCGATGGCAGGAAGAGGAGTCACTATGTTGTAAGATTTCCGGTGTGTGGTTTGGGGAGAGGAGAGGAGGGAAGGTAGGGCCTTAAGGACTCGTCACTCCAGCCAAGGTGCCACCAGTTCCCATTGCTCTAGTTTCTTGCCGAGTATTCCCGAGAATTGGGAGCCCGGGTAGTGTGACCATCCTGTAGTCTGTATTGAGGACGTGAGAGGAGAAAACACCCAGCAGAGGAGGCGGGACTTCATTGGCCCCAAGGAAAGCCCGTTGGGTGATGTCGTTGAGAAGCTCTTCTGAGAGTCATGGTAGATCTCCTAAATCAGGAAACAGTTAGTATGGGGAGAAATCCCAGGGCAAAACATTTTCTTTTGGAAAATTAATGGTAATGTTGAAAAGGAGACCTTTATATTTTCTAAAAGATTCTGTTGATTTATCGATTAATTGATTGGAGCAGGGAGAGGAGAAGACTGCGCTGAGCACAGAGCCAGACTTGGGGCTCAGTCCCAAGACCCTGAGATCATGACCTGAGCCGAAATCAAGAGTCAGAGGCTCAACTGACTGAGCCACCCAGGTGCTCCCCAAAAAGAGACTATGTATTTATTTATATTTAAATTCGATTTAATTAACATATAGTGCATTATTAGTTTCAGGGGTGGAATTCAGTGGTTCATCAGTTGCATGTAATACCCAGTGCTCATCCAGTGACCTCCTGAATGCCCGTCCCCCAGTCACCCTGTTCCCTCCCCCATCACCTCTCCAGCAACCTTCAGTTTGTTTCCTCTGGAGACTTGTCAGTGCAGGGGATCCCCAAGGGCCACCCAGAAGTTCACGCAGGTGCCCTCTTCCAGCCCACTCACGACTGGAGTAAGTCCCTGGGTGCGTTCAGCTTCTGTCTCTGTCAGACCCGTGATCTCTGCTCTGCGCCTAACTGCCCCTTCCCTAGGTGTCTGCGCAGGAGGCATTTGTGTGGGCAGTGAACTTGAAGGGAAGTTGGGGGCTGGCACTGATTTGCAGCTCACGGCTAAGTGTTAACCGTTGTGTTCTTTGTTTTACAAATTGTACTTATTTATTTGTTTTGAGAGCGCCAGGGAGCAAGTGCATGCAAGCGGGGGTAGGACCAGAGGGAGAAAGAGGGAGAGAGCCCCGGCAGACTCCCCGCTGAGCACAGGGCCCTATGTGGGGCTCCGTCTTATGACCTACGAGATCATGACTAGGGCTGAAGCCAAGAGTCAGACACTCAACCCACTGAGCCATCCGGGTGCCCCAATGGCTATGTTCTTAAAAGCTTCGGGACCCTCTGTTTCAACCTGTCTCTTCTCCCGGACCCAAAATGCAGAGGAACTTGACCACATTTTTCGTTGACTTGTTTCCAGCCCAGCGGACAGTGAACCCCCTTCAGTGGATCATCAGGGTATCTTCCTGAATAAACAGAACCACCAATCTCCCTAAAAGTTGATGTTTCCATTAAGATAATTTAAAAAACCTCTCTATAGAAATAAATACCGATATCTGTACTTTAAAATCAGATATAAGAAACCACATTTTTTGTAACATATATGAGAATTCAACCTTATGTTAAGATTAGTAAAAAATTAATACTTTTTCTGTAATTAAAATAATGGATTAAAAAGATTTAATGAGAAAGTGCTGTAGTGCACTGGATTATCTTATTATCTTCATTAAATATTTCCTGCGAAAGCAATAATTACTGTAGTCAAACCATCAAAGCCAAAATGAACCACAAGACAAATATTGTAGTTAAACCCTCCAGTTCCTCCAACGTAGGCAATTGCCTGCAAAATACAGGTTTCTGAGTTCCTCTAATTAACAGAGGAGTTCGTTCTTAGGTGAGATAGAAATATGATCCCTCCCCAAGATACTCTATTTAAGAAAACTCTCAAGTTGTGGATATAAACTATTTATGGTCATGTAATATCATTTTCTAAAAGGGAATTAGAAACGTACTTCAGAAAACCAGCAGCTGCATAATTTGCAGTGAAGACATGCCACCCTGGAGTATTTGTAAGCCTACTTATTAGCATATATGCCAGAGACATTTGCATATTATAATTTTTAATTGGTCTGGTGATTCCACATGGAAACTTTCAGTTGAAAATTTTCATGGGAAATTCTACTTCCTGTTCTTCGGGATAGAAGAAAAAAATTTCCAAAAATGCCTTCAGAGACTGGCTTACAAAAGAGAAAAGTGTCTCGTGTCATCTTTCCTAGCGAAGGCGAGACGTTTTCCGGGAGAGGACGTGTTCCCCTCTCTGCCCACCACGTGACATTCGGCCTGTGGCGTCTCACCAACGGGGCCACCTTCTTGGTGTCTCTCTTGTCTTCTGCTCATCTGACCTCAGAGGCCCCAGGCCGAGACCAGTTATGCAATTTGTGGGGCTTCTTATTCAAAAATTAGTAATCGCAAGATGGTTCTAGCAGAGCCTCAGGGCAAGTTCGGGGCTCTGCGTGGCTTCCTGGGTCACACCCCCTTGAAGCCTGAACTTTCGGGCCTTCTTTGGCCCTCTCCACCCTGTCGACCTGTTCAGACTTGCCAAATCTACTTTACCTCCCCAAATCTATTTCAACTCTGGAAACAAATCCTCTCCTCTCCTGGCCGTGGAAACAGTAACCCCCCCACCCCCACCCCCCTAGGCTTTCTGGGAACTGAGAAATCAGGCGTGGCTCTCCTTGGATTTGTTTCGTTTCTGTAGATCCCTACTAATTCAATATGCCGGCGGCATTTCTTTCTTTGGGCATTTTGTAAATCACAAACGTAAACCCTTATTTAGCATTGTTCTCTTATTCCGTGTGAATTGGATTATTACTCTTTCACAAAGTTTCAAGAAGAGTGTTGTGGTTGCCAACCAAGCCAGTCCATCTAGATGATTCAGAGTAGAAACCTCAAGTCCAGGGGCAGGGTTTGGGACATTTCAAGAGGATGAAAACATCAGGAGGCAACGAGATTCATTTCTTTTTTTTTTTTTTTTTTTTTAAAGATTTTATTTATTTGACAGAAACAGAGAGAGATTACAAGTAAGCAGAGAGGCAAGCAGAGACAGAGGGGGAAGCAGGCTCCCTGTGAGCAGAGAGCCCGATGCGGGGCTCGATCCCAGGACCCTGAGATCATGACCTGAGCCGAAGGCAGAGGCTTTAACCCACTGAGCCATTCAGGCGCCCCACGAGATTCATTTCAAAGGAGGTATTGAATCCACTCCCGGGGAATTTATTTTAACAAATGGATTTATCACGGCAAAGAAGTATGGCGTACTACTGAGGGAGAGATGCTGGGTGGCCTTCATCAAGGAGCAAGGCCCAGCCTGCTCTCTAAAGGAGTTTATGATCTAGTGGAGAGGGTGGGCATGTATGCCCATGGTTCTGGGAAAGGCAGCCAGAAAGCAGGGTCGCAGGAAGCTGTCCTGGCTGGTGCATCGCAGCTGGGGCTCAATGATATTGCCAAGTAGAGATGGGGGGTGGGGAGAGGTGCTCCAGGAGGAGGAACTTGAGCAAAGGCCCAGAGCGGAGAAAGCCCAGGCTGTGCTTGGCTGGTGGGAGATATTCTGGGTATGGGGGAAAGTGTGGTAGATACGAGGGAGGAGGAGGAAGAAGTAAGCTGCCACTGTCGGCCAGGACGAGGCCAGAAAGGGACTTGAACACCACACTGAGGGGATTCAGCTCTACAGAGAGCAAGGTGAGAGGTAGCTGTGAGAGCCAGAGGCTTTTAAATTTGGGGTTGCGGCCATAACTTAGGGAGACCTGCGGGGCCCCTGGGTCAGGACGAAGAGATGTGGGGTGCGGGGCCAGGTGGCAGGAAGGCTAGTGTCCAGGGAGGGTGCAGTAATGCCCTGGAGCCAAGATGGGGGCAGAAAGAATTGGGTGGGGGAGTCCGTAGGACAGGTGGGGAGCCAGACGGAGCACTCCAGGGTGAGGCCCAGGTTTTGAGTGAGGATGACCGGAATCCCGTTAGCCCAGCTGGTTGAATTACAGGAGCTTGAAGAAGGAGGTAGTCTGAGGAGGAAGATGAAGAGTTAGTTGGGCCTAGAGTGAGCATGAGGGTCCGCTGGGATGTTCAGGTGAGGGTACCCCACGGACAGAGGTAGTGTGGGCCTAGAACCTGGGAGAGGGAAGCTTCAGGGTCGCGAGGGGGGGGTTAGTTGCAGGGGGGTGGACAAGGTTAAGGAAAGGGGACGTGGGGAGATGGGAGAGACTTGGGCCAAGAGATGGGTCTTCACTTAGCAGGCATGGGCGGGGGAGGTGGAGAGAGGAAAACCCTTCTACTTGGAAGACCACACGGTGGGAGGAAGTATTTTCTGCTCGGGGCCGACTAAGTACTTCTGCAGCTCGGAGTTAGTAGAGAATGATCCCCCATGAGTGGGAGAGCCACAGTGGAGCAGGGAGGGAGAGCAGGTGCAAAGGGATGCCGGCGAGGAGGCCAGGTCTGTGTGAGTGGCTGTTGAGTCAACGCTCTTCTCTTTGCCATACGAAGGCCACAGGTGTGATCTCTGGGAGATGTGGGTTACATTAAGTGCCGCCTCGGTAAGACTTTGCAGAGTATGGCTCTGTCCAGCCATCAGACCTGCCTGGTGACGCCATCAGCCCCGGGGATGGGGGAAGGCCAGCATCACCTCGGGGGAAGTCGGGCATTGCATCCCGCCTACAGATTGGGCAAATTTCCTTAATCCATTTTACCTTCTTTTTGCTCTCATGCTTGATGTCTCTATAACCACTGCCTTAGCATCTAAATATTGATATTTTTTGTGTATTGGAGACTGTTTTACATTCATAGTTCTTCCCCATGTATTTGCTCCTCATTGTGACTGTGCAGTCAGGGTAGTTACTGGTTTCTACTGGTCTGACCAGCAGCCTGAGCCCTGGAGGCTGGGTGAGTGACCGTGGTCACACCGTGACTGAGCTGGGACCAGGAGGGGACTCCATGACATGACACGTGGGATTAGACTTTCCAAGCGGGCACTTGACATCTGTGATGCTCTGCTTGGAGATGGCAGAGTCCAGGCCTTCGGTGTGAGGGTGGGGTTTGGGGTCAGGCCTGCAGCAGCCCAGCCGAGTGTGGGCTCTTACTGGTTGCTCCAAAGAGTGGGACTTCTGTTCTGAAGGTGTTCCAGTCCAGATGCCGTCAGGCTCGCTTTGTGACCGTCTACACGGTTGTACTCACACCCAGGGGCGTGCGAATAGACCACCTGATGCAAGAAGCCCCAACAAATCCGGGGAAGGCAAAGCAGAGGGAGGTTGGGAAGAAGGAGGTAAATTGTGCCAGATGTGAACTTAGCATTACAATAGGGGCGGCGCCACAAGCCGAATAAATCCAGTTTATTTTTCTGATAAATAACTGCTCCTTTGTCATCGAGCAGTGATGACGGGTTCCCTTCATGCCTCCATTCGTTTCATAGAGAATCCATTAGTCTTGCATGAATCTTCAATTATCCCTCCACACAGTCTGCAGGGAGCAAAGTTATTGCAGTTGATGGAAAATCTCCTTTTTACTCTCCTATTTAGACAGGGATCAGACCCTGGAACACTAATAATCTTTTCTAACATCACATAATATATTGAAGAAAATTTTCTATGGATTTTCTGTACAGTCAACACTTAGATGCCTGTGTGCAGGATCCATCCCCATCCATTCACTCATTCCAGAAGTTTCTGCAGAGTGCCTGCCATATGCCAGGAATCGGGATGAATCCTGGGTACTTTGACCCATTTGACAAGGGGCCCATCTACCTTGTTGAGGAGATTGGACATGTTTAGGGCTGTCACCCCAACAGGAAGAGCCTTACTAATAATACCATTGTCAAGTTGCCTTTACCGAGGACAAGCCCACCAAAGAGCTTAGACATTTAAAATTTTTAATTAAAAAAAAATTTAAAAATAATTACAAACTTCTGGAGAAGTTGCAAGTGGAATACAGAGAACGTTGGTTTCCTGGACCATTTGAGAATAAGTTGTTGAGCTGTGTTCATCTTCCCTGAATACTTCAGGGAATCTTTTATATAGAAGGCAGCATTTGACCTATATCTTGAAAAGAAGACACTTTGGATATCTGGGGTGGGCAAAAGGGTATTGCAGAGAGAGGGATTAGTCTGAACAAAGCCAAGTACTTGGAATATTATGAAGCACACATAAAGGAAGGTAAAATCATGAAAAGCAAGATCAGATCCTGTGTCACTTAAAACTCTTGTTTGGAATTGACAAAATCCAGTACCAGTCAGCGAAAGATAAAAGAAACTTATTGTTTCACTTAAGGGAAAAGTCAAGGGTACCTTTAGACATGGCTCGGAAAAAAAAAAAGTTCCAAACCTGTTTCTCCACATCTTGTCACTTGGCTTCATCGATGGGCTTCATCCCAGACGGGCTTTTTTTCATGGTTACAAAAGGGCTGCAACATCTCCAGACCTCCCATTTTTCAGGAGAAAATAGTGTGTCTTTCCTAGGACACCCAGAAAAAGTCTCATTGCATCTCATTGCCTCTGACCGGTCATGTGAACATCCATGAACCAAGCAGGGTGTCAAAGGGAATGTGATTTGCCCACTGATTGACTTAGATCTTGTTCATGGGCTTCACCATTGGAGCTCATTCTCTGTGATGGGGCCAGGTCTCCCAACAACAAGGAGTGAGAGCTCGGTAGAGGCGGTTTTCCAGAGGGAAGTAAAGGTATGGCTGGGCAGGCAAGTAGAATAGACTCCAGGAGGTCATGGCCCAAAGCCTGAAAGTCTGTAATAGGATATGGCAGGATACGCTCACTCAGGACATTCATTGGCTTCGATGTCTGTTCAGAGTGATGGTGGTGGGGGTAGTGGCGGTGATGGAGGTGATGATTTGCTCTGTGCTAGATACTGTCCCAATGCCATTTACTCACACGAATTAATTTTTTCTTTCAAAGATTTTATTTATTTGGAGAGAGAGAGAGAGAACAAGCAGAGGGAGCAGCAGGTAGAGGGAGAAGCAGGCTCCCCGCTGAGCAGGGAGCCTGATGTGGGACTTGATCCCAGGACCCTTGGATCATGACCTGAGCCGAAGGCAGATGCTTAACCAACTGAGCCACCCAGGTGTCCCTCACACAAACTGATTTTTTATATATACCCAGCGCAGTGCTGGGCATACACTGGCCACTCAAAAAAACCCACTGATTTCCACACTGTTGCTGAAAGACACAGCTCTAAGGGCAGAGTGGCCATAAGGGGATCAGCCATTCCTGGCTGGGGTATGTGATGCTCCCACTGTTTAAAATGTTTGGAACTCAATACCAGGCAGCTCTTGACCATGATGCCTTGTTATAATTCAGGACACAGGGGATTTGGATGAATCCTGCAGGGTAGGACTCTTCAGTTAAATAGCAGTTCACCGAACTACAGAAATTGGAATTATTAACTTTGATGACCTCAGTTAACAATTCCAAGGATAAACTTATTCATTACCTTATTGGTATTAACTGGGAGTAAGATGATATTATTTCAAATTAGAGACTGGTGAAGCATGGGAGTGCAAAGAAGAGGCTTCCAGCTAATTTTGATATTGTTTGTAGTGGAGATCAATAGATAAAAGCTCTAAATGAGGAAGAACTAAAGAATTATAAAAGGGTATTAATATATAGGTAACTACTTTTACAAAAATAAGCCCCAATTTCCAAAAGATAAATAACAGAAAGATAAAAAAAAACCAAAGAGAACACATCCTGAAAGACTTATAAGTATTTCAGTGTATGTCTCTATTTGTGGACAGGTGTGTATATACGTGTATAAATATACAAATATACAATATGAAGATGAGGCAAATTTGTTAACTATAATAATAAAGGTTAGCCTATTAAAAGAAAGATTTACAGATTTGGCTACCAAAGGAGAATCCCAACACTATGCCCATATAAGAGACACTCCTAGAATAAGAGACATCTAGGGAGGTTAACAATTAAAGAAGAGACAAATGTATACTATGCAAAATCATGGATAATAAAAAGAAAGATAAAAGTACAAGAAAGAAACATTGGTATCTGGCAAGGTGGAATTCAGATCAGAAAGCATTATAAAAGACCAAGAAGATAGTTTATGATATCAAGACTCCAGTTCCTAATGCAGATATCATAGTCATTAGTCCTTGGGCTCCCAGTAACACAGCAACAATCTTATAATGCAGATTCTATGAAAGATTCAAAGAGAAGTCATCAAACATGTTAATATTAGACTTAACTCATTTCTCTCAATTGAAGGTCCACCATGTGGACAAAGACTTAGTAAGAATATAGAAACCCTAACCAGCATGAACAATGAGGTAAATCTTATGTACGGTGTAAAGGACAAGGTAAGAGAAGACACCTTATTTTAATTTATTTTTTTAAAGGATTTATTTATTTGACAGAGAGAGAAAGAGAGAACAAACAGGGAGAGCATAAGGCAGTAGGAGAGGGAGCAGCAGGCTTCCCGCTGAGCAGGGAGCCCAACTTGGGGCTTAATCCCAGGACTCTGGGATCATGACCTGAGCTGAAGGCAGATGCTTAACTGACTGAGCTACCCAGGCACCTCTATTTTTTTTTTTTTAAAAAA
>CM053617.1:66153369-66186407 GCA_028646535.1 Procyon lotor | reverse complement strand
TCTTTCTTTCCTCTAATTTTATTTTTTCAGTGTTCCAAGATTCATTACTTATGCACCATACCCAGTGCTCCGTGCAATATGTGCCCTCCTTAATACCCACCACCAGGCTCGCCCCTCCCCTCCCCTCCAAAACCCTGTTTGTTTCTCAGAATCCACAGTCTCCCATGGTTCGTCTCCCCCTCCGATTTCCCCCAATTCATTTTTCCTTTCCTTCTCCTAATGTCCTTCATGTTATTGCTTATGCTTCACAAGTAGTGAAACCATATGGTAACTGACTCTCTCTGCTTGACTTATTTCACTCCGCATAATCTCCTCCAGTCCCATCCATGTTGATACAAAAGTTGGGTATTCATCCTTTCTGATGGAGGCATAATATTCCATTGTATATATGGACCACATCTTCTTTTTCCATTCATCTGTTGAAGGGCATCTTGGTTCTTTCCATGGTTTGGTGATTGTGGACATTGCTGCTGTGAACATTGGGGTACATGTGGCCCTTTTTTCACTATATCTTTATCTTCGGGGTAAATACCCAGTAGTGCAATTGCAGGGTTGTAGAGTAGCTCTATTTTTAATTTCTTGAGGAATCTCCACACTGTTTTCCAGAGTTCCTGTACCAATTTGCATTCCCACCAACAGTGGAAGAAGGTTCCCCTTTCTCCACATCTTCTCTAACATTTGTTGTTTCCTGTCTTTTCGATTTTTGTCATTCTGACTGGTGTAAGGTGGTATCTCAAAGTGGTTTTAATTTGAATTTCCCTGATGGCTGGTGATGATGAACATTTTTTCATGTGTCTGTTAGTCATTTGTATGTCTTCTTTGGAGAAGAGACACCTTCTTTTAGAGTACATTTGGAACATTAAGAGAATTGAAAACATTAAGAAAATAAAGAAAATCTTCTCCCACAAAGAAGATCTCAATGAGGGGCGCCTGGGTGGCTCAGTGGGTCAAAGCCTCTGCCCTCAGCTCAGGTCATGATCTCAGGGTCCTGGGATTGAGCCCCGCATTGGGCTCTCTGCTCAGTGGGGAGTCTGCTTCCCTCTTTCTCTCTGCCTGCCTCTCTGCCTACTTGTGATCTCTCTCTGTCTGTCAAATAAATAAAATCTTAAAAAAAAAGAAGATCTCAATGAATTTAGAGGAATAGAAATAATACAATGACATTCTCTGACCACAAGAAGCCAGAAATTGATAACATTAACAAACAAGAACATCCTTCCACAACAAGCTCTTGTAAGAAAAGCTAAAATCAATGAGGAGGGCTACACCAAACCAAAGGAGTTCTGTGCAGCAAAGGAAACAAATGGAAACAGCAATCTACAGCATGGGAGAGAATATTTGCAAACCGTATATCTGATAAGGTGTTAATAAACAAAATAAATAACTAACCCCCCCAAAAAAAAAACCATTAAAAAATCCACCGCCAAAACAATAACTAAAAAATCCTCTGTTAAACAACTCTTGGGTCAAAGGAAAAAGGCAAATTGAAATAGCCGGAGTTCTTAAAAGTCAGTACAGGTTAAAATATGACCTATCAGAATCTAAGGGATACAGTGAAAATAGTTATCAGTGAATAACTTGTAGAATTAAATCCATATGGCAGTTTTTATTTCTTAAAAAATAAACACCAATCCAAAAAGCTAGAAAAAGAGCAATATAGCAAACTAAAAGAGGGAGAAAGTTTGATAACCAACCATAGAGAAGTCAGTACATCAGGAAATAGAAAAGCAGGGGGTGCCTGGATGGCTCAGTTGGTTAAGCGTCTGACTCTTGATCTCACTCAGATCAGGTCTTTATCTTAGGGTCATATGTTCAAGCCCTGCCCTGAGCTCTATGTTGGCTGGGGACCTACTTAAAAAAAAATAGAAAAAGCAGTAGAGATCATAAGGAAATTGAAAAGTGGATTTCTTTAAGTAAAAGCCAACAAAATGGACAAACCACCTGCTAATCAACTTAAGACTTAGAGAAAGCAATATAAGAGTGGAGAAAGCAGAAATTCACAACTTAGGAGTGACAAAGGGTGAAGCTCAAAAAATAAAAAAATCAAGAGTACTTTTACAACTCTTTGGGAATAAATATGAAACCCTAAATAAAATGGGAAAAATTTTAGAAAAATACAACTTACTGAAATTGAACTGAGTAAAGACATTAAGTCTGAACAGACTGATTACCACAGAAGAAATAGAAAAATAAAGAACTGTCATCCCCAAGAAGCATCAGGTATAAGATGTACCTTGCAAGCTCATATATTCCCAATTCCAGAGGGTAACTATTCTAGAGGGTAAGAAATGAAGAAAACTTTGTAGTAAAGTGAGTCTGTCATTAATCCTCACATGTGAAAAGATTTCATTGAAAATAAAACTTCTGATTTGATCTGGCTTATAAATATCGATGATAAATTCTCAGATAAAAGTTATACACAACTAATGAATCATTGAACACCACATCAGAAACCAACGATGTACTATCTATTGGCTAATTGAATTTAAATTAATAAAAAAAGTTATCCAAAAGAACCCAGTAGCATATAAAAGAATGATGCATTAAGAATAGGTTAGATCGATTCCAGAATGCAAGGATAGTCCAATAGTAGGAAATACACTGATATGCCAGACTGGTAATAGTATGGGGCTGAATCATATGACCATCTCTATACATATGGGAGAGGTGGTTGACAAAACCCTGTACCTGCAGGAGTCTGCTACAGGTGTCGTCACCAGGGTGCCACAGTCTGGGTGGCATGTATAGTGCATATTTATTTTCTCACAATTACAGATGCTAGAAGTCAAGTCCAAGCTCACGATGTTGGCAGGGGGGCTTCTTCTGAGGCCTCTCCCCTTGGCTTGCACGCAGTCTCCTTCTTGCTGCCTCTTATTGTCTTTCCTGTGTGTGTGTGTGTGTGTGTGTGTGTGTGTGTGTACATTTCCAGTGTCTCTTGGTGTGTCCAAATTTCCTCTTCTTATAAGGACAAGCCTCAGATTGGATCAGGACCCATCCTAATGGCTTTGTTTAAACTTATCACCTCTTTAGAGGTCTTTTCTCCAGATTCAATCACATTCTAGTGTCTTGTACTGCTTCAGTATATGAATCTTGGCGACCACAATTCAGCCCATAATAACACTTATTCCCTTTATCAACACTTATCCCTATGGTGATATAGGAATTGATGGTTGCTTTCACCACATGTAAAATATCCTCAGACCAAAGTTAGCTCATTACTTAATGGGAAAACACTTGGGGATTTGCTGCCAACAGCTGGAACAAAAAATAATGTCCACTCTCTTTGTTACTGTCTAATATTGTGTTATTAGTCAATGCAACCAGACAAAGTAAAGCACTTACAGAGTAGATATTAGAAAGGAATAGAAAAATATTTCTATTTATAGATAATATGGTTATGTGACAACCCAAAGAATCAAGGAGAAGCTGTTATAATAGTAAGAAACTTTAGGGTATTGATAAAGGATAACATCAACACACAAATTAGTAGATGTCTTATATATAAATAAAAACCAGCTCAGCATAATGGAAGACAAGATTGCATTTACAACAGCATGAAAGACAGTGAAATATGTAGGTATAAATCAAGAGAGAAATGTCTAAGACCTACATGGGAAATGTAAACACCCCTGGATGATACAAAAGGGGCCTCGAGCAAATGGGGAAACATCCGATGTTTTGGGTAGAGAAACTCATTTTCACAAATATGTCAATTCCTCACAGGTCAGTTTGTAAAGTAAAGGCAGTCTCAGAAAAATGAATGATTATTTTTTAAGCTGGACCGAGACAGGCCACTTGTGAAGTTTGTTTAGAAGAACAAACAAGGGGGCACCTGGGTGGCTCAGTGGGTTAAAGCCTCTGCCTTCGGCTCAGGTCATGATCTCAGGGTCCTGGGATTGAGCCCCGCATCAGGCTCTCTGCTCAGCAGGGAGCCTGCTTCCCCCTCTCTTTCTGCCTGCCTGTCTGCCTGCTTGTGATCTCTCTCTCTCTCTCTCTGTTAAAAAAAAAATAAATAATCTTAAAAAAAAAAAAGATGTTAAAAAAAAAAAGGAACAAACAAGGAACGTTCCCTAGAGAACCGATGGAAGGTGAGTTATAGGGGTGAGGAGCAGAAGTTAAACACACTATGAAGTTTCTAGAACTGAAATATTAAAAGATGATATAAAGCTTCTATAACTAAACTGGAGAGGGACGGGCACATTTATAGACCAGAGAAATGAAGCAGAGTGGAAAAGTCTGGAAATAGACCCACTAGCATATGGCAATTCAGCTCTTGATAGAGTTGGGATCTCAAGCTAGAGTCCTCAGTGAGGACTTATTCATGCTTTGGTCAGAAGAGTTTGTAGTTATGGAGTGTCTTAGGTTGGATACTGTTCCCCCGAATTCTTGTCCTTCCCCAAACCTCAGAATGGGATGTTATTTAGAAATAGTCATTGCAGGGGCACTTGGGTGGCTCAGTCATTAAGCGGCTGCCTTCGGCTCAGGTCATGATCCCGGAGTCCTGGGATCGAGCCCCGCATCAGGCTCCCTGCTCTGTGGGAAACCTGCTTCTCCCACTACCATTCCCTCTGCTTGTATTCCCTCTCTCGCTGTGTTTCTCTCTGTCAAATAAATAAAAAATCTTTAAAAAAAAAAAAAAGAAATAGTCATTGCAGATGTAATTCGTTGAGATGAGATCATATGGAGTAGGGTGGGCCCTTAACTGAACATGACTGGTATCCTGATACCAAGAAATGTGACACACGGGGCACATGGGTGGCTCAGTGGGTTAAAGCCTCTGCCTTCGGCTCAGGTCATGATCTCAGGGTCCTGAGATCAAGCCCCACATCGGGCTCTCTGCTCAGTGGGGAGCCTGCTTCCCCCCCTCTCTCTGCCTGCCTCTGCCTTCTTGTGATCTCTCACTCTCTCTGTCAAATAAATAAAATAAAATAAAAATGCGACTACACATGGGAGAGGAGGCTGTGTGAATGGGGAGCCGAGATTGGGTGGCATGTATGCAAACCAGGGAACCCAAGGATGGCCAGCAACCACCAGAAGCTGGAAGAGGCAAGGAAGCATTTTTCCCTAGAGCTTTTAGAGAGAGTGTGGTCCTGCCAGCACTTTGATTTCAGGTTTGTTGCTTCCAGAGCCGTGGGAGACCAGATGTCTTTGGTTATAAGCCACCCAGTGTGGGGTGCTTTATTGGGAAGCAAGGAGTTAGGGGCATAAATACTCTCTTCCCCCGCACTGGTTGGAGCTATTCAAGATGGCAGCCATTGCCACTTGAAATCTGGTCAGTGGCAACTGAGATGCACTATGTGACATACACATGGGGTCCTGAAGACTCAGAAAAAAGATTATAAAATATTAATAATTTTTAAATATTGATTGCAAATTGATATGGTAATGCTTTAGGTATGCCATATTAAATAAGATGTATTATTAAAATGAACTTTGGCCATTTGTTTTTGCTTGTAAAAATGTGGCTACCAGAAAAATCGATGTGACGTGTGGTTCATGTTGGAGGCTTGGCTTTCATTTCTGTTGGACAGCGCTTCTGAAAAAGGTGTAGAGCAGGCTGTTCTGCTGAGATGATCCCTCAGGCCAATTTCCTGGGCCCAGCATAGGGAGGCTGGGCACAGAACGAGGGTGACTCTGAAGAGGCAAATACAAGCTATTGAACACAAGCTCCTACTATGTGCCAGGAATGGTTTAAAGGCTGGGGAATAAAGCAGCAAAAAATCAAGATGAGAGATGGTAGTGTCTTGGAGTGGGAGCTGTGGGAATGGGGAGGAAAGGACAGATTTAAGAAGTATCTATAAGGTAGAACTGATGGTACTTGGAGAGAGAGGGGAGCCAGGTTTGTGGATGGAATGAATAAATAGGGATGCCATTTTCCGAGCCTGGAATAGCTACGGGAAGCCAGTTTGGTGTGCGAGGGGAGAGATGCTTTCTATTTTGGAAATGACAAGTTTGTTTGTGAAACCTGGTTGAATGCATAGAACCAGAGCTTAGGAAAAAATAGGGGCTAGAGATTCTGATTTGGGAATTATCAGCAGTTGCCACAAACCATTGCATCTTTAATGCTTTTGACATTAGTTATTTGAGACACAGACATTATGGCCTCAAACTGCCCTGTTCCACCTTTCCAGTTGAAGAAACACTTTTTTAATAATCACAGAAGTTCACTGTCTAAAGATACTCTGAGATTATTTATATAACAACAAAATCACATAGCATATTTATGATTATGTAATTATCTATAATAACATCTCACAAATCTTGGCAATAGGCATCTGAAGGGTTCATATTTGTACCATTACACATTGTCCTAAATCTGGGCACTGGGAAATTATGGGCCAAAGATGCTGTGGATGCTAATAGGCATCTCATTATATAGCAAACCAAATAGCTTGCAAGAAATTAAAGTGATAATGATGAAGTCAAACTAATAAAGATTTCTAATTAAAATGGAATAATAGTAGCAAGTATTAAGCACAACAACTCACGGCAGTGTTGACAATGCATTAATGACAAAGCATTATCCCTGAAAATTCCAAGGGCTCATTTGCACGGAAGTAGGAGAGAAGCAACACTGTCAGGCAAAATCCTCAGTAAATTCTAATACAGGGCTGATTTTAGTTTAAGAACTCCAAATTTAGAAACACGTTTCATGGGTAACTCTTAGTCCTATAAAAATAAAAGACTTTGAAACTGTGTGCCATTTGCCAATTAGAAAAGAAACTGATTTGTACAAAACCATTTGCGCTTCAGGATTTTCAGCCTGCCCCATCCCCTTCTGCGGGGGATCCCGATGTTCCGTTTGTCGGTTTTTGTTGTGTTCATCTGGGTCGTGAGTGGAGAAGGGAGGAGGAAAGCTAGATTGATTATATAGGAAAAGAGGAGAGGGCATTGTGGAGGAAAGATGGATCCCTAAAGCCAAGTTGGGTGAGGGGTTTTGGGAGGGAGGTGGGGAGGAATTAGAGAAAGGGGGGGAAGATTCTTGGGAGGGCGCAGCAGGGCCTGGAGGGGTGGGACTTTGAAGGGATTCAGATCCTCTCATGCAGAGCCAGGCATTATTGTTCACTCTTTTGGCTCATGTTTGAGAAGCTTTACTAGCAACGCAGATGGCTTTTCAAGTCGTGGCTGTTGTCTTGTTTTTATTGCACTTTTACTGGGGTAACTGCAAGAGATTTCACAGCCTTTCAGGGACAGGTTGAGAAAACCTGCTGTGGACGGTGGTTGGATGTCTGTGCGTTGATGAGATGGCTCAGGGTCAGGGCATAGCATAGAGTTCTCTGGTCCCCAGGCCCTCCCACCATGGACCCTTGGAGGACCGCTGTCGAAGGTGCTGCATCTTCGGGAAGATCATTGTTCTCTCCATGGCTTGATCAAAGTTCTTTGATATCTAACTTCTAGTGTTCTGCGCTGACTCAGAAAAGGGAAGCCCATTTGGCATGAAATCTCTAAGTCTACCAACTTGTTTTCAGAGTCTCAAGTTCTTCAAGCGCCCAGCTTCTTTCTGCTCTCTTTTGTTGTTGGGGAATGAGAGCTAGAACCTTTGTCTTGAAACCTACGTGAGAACCACATCTGTGTATCTGAAGTGGTGGCGGGGCTGGCTGAGCCGAGTGTGACATTGCAGTGGGTCTCAGACACTCTTAGCAATTGTTGAGAACCCTGAAGAACTTTTGTTAATTTGGGCTGTGCGTGTTGAGATTATCCACATTAGAACTTAACGGAGACATTAGAAATCATTTATTAATTAATTAAATAAGAATAGACCTGTTACACGTTAACATGAATAATATTGAAAAGAATCGCATCTCCCAAGAAAAAGACCATGAGGGGAGTGGCATTGTTTTATATTTTTGGAAATCTCTTTAATGTCTGGCTTCCCGGAAGTCAGCGACATTCTTGTATCTGCTTCTTCATGAAACATTTTGGGATAGTTTTGGTTGAAGCATATGAGGAAAGCCTGGCCTCATACAGATGTGTATTTGGTAAAAGGATGACTATTCTAATAGTCTTTTCAAGTAATTATGGATATTCTTCTTTTATACAATATCAAGACTTGAAGGTAGTTTCTCAAGAGCTAGCTGCAGTGTGGAACGTGGGATGATATCAATGAACTTTTCATTCTCTGTTATAATAAAATCCACTCTTCTATCTTGTACTTTAAATGGATCTTTTACACATGCATGATTTTGTTACATTGTGCACTGGTCACTTGGAAAATGTTGGCTCACCTAGTTAGACAACTCTATTGAAGGTTGATATATTTCATTAGCCGCTTTCAAGAATTACATGTTAATATCAGTACCAATCACATCAGAAAAGTGTTTAAATATATTGGAAGCCTCTCTGGTTCATGGTGGCATAGGCGAGTTTTCCAAAATGTAATTTTCACTTGAAAGCTTGAATGTTATTATTGGCAACAAATAGTATCAGTTGTTTTCCTTGAAGTGACAGATTCATTTCCTTTACCCTAAGAAAATGTTGCCAGTTACTCAACTTTGAATGACCATAGTTTGTTAGAAGTTCTTTCAAGCAGAAACAGTGTTCCATGAAAAACTGGCTAATTCAGTGTGCAACTTAAATCATTGCTCCAGAACTTTTATTCGAGACAACTGTTGGCCTACAGGATGCAGCAGAATTCTTCTATGTGTAGTTCCCAATTTGTCCCGGTTGGGAGACATTTAAACACTAAAGATGTCTCTACCTGTTTCTATAGGTAGAGCCAAAGGAAAAGTAATAATTTTTACTGCTTCGGGAACATTTTTGGGTGAAACTGGCTTATTCAGTCTCTGAGAGCTGGTGGTGACAAACACCGTGAGGAGTGGTGGTGTTTGGGTTGCTGACATACCAGTATGTTTTACCACCATTGTTGGCACCATCGGTGCAAACGTCAATACAAAGGAAAGGGCCAATGATCTCTCTCTCTTGTCTCTTTTTTTTTAAATGGTCTTATTTTTTATTTTTTAAATTTTTATTAACATATAATGTATTATTTGCCCCAGGGTATATGTCTGTGAATCGTCAGGCTTACACATTTCACAGCCCTTACCATAGCACATACCCTCCCCAATGTCGACAACCCAGCCACCCCATCCCTACCCCCCTGCCTCCCAGCCACCCTTAGTTCGTGTCGTGAGTCTAGGAACCTCTTATGGTTTGTCTCCCTCCCCATCCCCTCCTGTTTCATTTCTCTCCCCCACCCCCCCAGACTCCCGCCTTGCCTCTCAAATTCTTCATATCAGAGAGATCATGTGATAATTGTCTTTCTCTGACTGACTTATTTCGCTTAGCATAATACCCTCCAGTTCCATCCACGTCGTTGCAAATGGGCCAATGATCTCTTGGTGGTACTTTGGAAATTGTTTTGATCTCATGGACTCTCTGAAAGAGCCTTGACATGCTCCGGGTCCACAGACCCCGCTGGGCGAGCTGCTGGTAGAGTTGGTCTTCATTTTTCACAGATTCTGTATTGTGAGTTCATCTACCTATGAATATTTAGCTTCCAGCCAATTCTTACCGCATGTTTGGAGCTGTTTGTGGGTAAGCACATGTGCATAGTAGCTTAAATTTGAGCAGCTCAAAGTGCACCTTCCCAGTTGGGTTGGAGCAAGGTGACGCTCTGCCTTCTTGTTTTGGCCCTCATATTGTAAACAGGCGTCCTTTATGTAGTTGATTTAGTTCCACTCTTTGAATTTTGTGCTTTTTCTTGGCAATTTCACTATTTAAAATGGCCCCTAAGGGTAGTGCTGAGGTGTATTCTAGGGTTTCTGAGCACAAGAAGGCTGTGATGTGCTCTTTGGAGAAAATATGTGTGTTAGATGATAAGCTTTGTTCAGGCATGAATTATAGTGCTCTTGGCTAGGAGTTCAATGTTAGTGAGATAATAAAATAGATTAAATAAAGTGTCTTTAAACAGAAACACACATAAAGCAAGGTTATATATTGATTGGTTAGTGAAAATATTGTGACCAGAGATGCCAGGTACCTATTTGTGATTTAAAATAAAATTAGTGGGCACATTGTTCATGATCTTTATTCCTTGAGATACTTTGGATTGACTTGAGCAAGTAGGGTTGTTTAAAATAAGAATCCTGGGGCACCTGGGTGGCTCAGCGGGTTAAAGCCTCTGCCTTTGGCTCAGGTCATGATCTCAGGGTCCTGGGATCGAGCCCCGCATAGGGCTCTCTGCTCAGCAGGGAGCCTGCTTCCTCCTCTCTCTCTCTGCCTGCTTCTCTGCCTACTTGTGTAAAATAAATAAATAAAATCTTTAAAAAAAAAAGAATCCTCTGACTTGGAAGTAATTCGTAAGAGTTTTTAAATACCTATTGAGGTCTGTTAATTTTAGAATGAGGGGTAAGAAGAGTAGAGAGACTGAGGAAGGAAAAGTAGAGAATTGCACGATTGTTCGTATCAGATTCTTCATATTTTTTGACTCCAGTTTTAGAGAAAAGAGGCCACAACTTTATAGCAACATCTGTGATTTAGAAATGTCCCTTGTCTCCTGTGTTCTCCTCAAGTCGTGTGACGAACCCAAGACGACGTGTGGAATTATACCATGCTTTAGTGATTGTTGCCATGGAGCGACGGCAGGCACATTGACTTGTTTGCTTGGGCAGTGACCTCGTGGAGTGGATTTCTTCTCCCCATTTCACAGAGCACTGATGGACAAACTGTAGATGCTCAATGACTTGCCCTAAGTCACTCAGCCAGCAAGTGACCAAGCACGGCCCCACACCCAGCTTCTTTGACCCCCAAGTGTCTGTTCTTCCACTGGGCAGTGCTCTTCCTCTTCATGGCCGGGCGTTTTTCCAACAGATCTGGAGAGGCCACCAGAACTCATTGAGCCAATTGCCTGGTCTAAGGTGACAACGCAGAGGATGACGCACGGGCGTCAGACCTGCACCTACTAGTCATTCCCATTTCTACATGCTGGTTGCTTTACTTTCAATTTCAGAACCCCTTCCTCTGGGCCTCCCATTCCCTAGCGCTTTCCACAGAATGGAGTTGCCTTTGTCTTGGGTGGGGCCAGTTAGGGAAGTCGGCCATTGTGCAGTGCGGGGAAAAGCAACCACCACCAGGGGGCACTGTGACCCTTAGCGGTTGGTACCTGGAGGGCAAATGGCCCCAGCCACTTTCCCAACAGAGGAGGGCGATTTCTCTGGGATTTACATTCTTTTTTGGCTCAGACAGTGCCTTATGAGGATAAATCACATCCTCATGTGCATGCTGCATGTTATAGAATCCTTATGTGCTCTGCTGGTCTATTGCAGTTGAAAGAAAACGAGCCACCTTGACGCATTTTCCCTTCCACCTAACAATGATGGCTGAGGGTGGCTGAAGCTGCTCTTTCCCAAAGCACAGATGTATTCAGTGGCGCTCTCCAGAACCCACCATTCAGTGGACTCCAAGACGAAAATATAGTAAGTGGTGTCAGGGAAAGATCAGCAGATTACTTGGGATCAGAAGCGAAATCCTAGCCCATCCTGGCCCTGGTTGATTTCAGTTAAATGCCATGCTGAGGTGTCAGTCAGAAGCCCGATCAACCAGGAGGGGAGTTAGAGCTCAGGATGGGGAAGGCGAAGATTCCTGTATGTGAGGCGAACCGCAGTTATTTCTCACTTCAAGCAGCCCATATGTAACTGGCTTACATTCTTCTGGCCAAGTAGAGACTCTGATGTGTAAAAATATAATCTGACTTGAACATCATGGAAAGGAAGGCAGGGAATGGGTAATTGGCCAGTGCATTTACAGTTTGGTCCATTGGTTTTCACATCCTGTGGACGGGCAGCATCTTTGAGAAGGGAAATCCTTGGCACAGACAGGACACAGGACGACCGACGCTGGCCAGCGCTGTATCATTGTCCATCCAAGAAGCAGGAGGTGCTGTTGGGCAATATGCCACCAATCCTGCTGTCGACATGTGCTGTCCTCGGGTCTGTAGGCGGGGAATTGCCCGGGACGGGGCACCCTCACCATGTGGCTTCTGCCTGGGTTCTGCCACCCTCTTCTCTAGGAAAATCCTTAGGCTAGTTCTCAGCAGATTGTATAATAAATGCTCCTTCCCGTGGCTCACCCAGATTCCAGCCAAGATGCTGGACCAGCAGCATGAAATAACCTTTTCTGTAGAGATCTGCATTTTAATAGGGGATTGAAGACTTAAAAATTACAGAATTAGTCCATTCTAATAAAAGAATGAAAATCTCCTTCTTTATCCTTCCCTACCTATCAACTGTATTCTCCAGTATAATCACTATTCATAGTTTAGTCTTTATTCCTCTAGAACTTTTTCTGTTCACGTGGAAACATCTTTCATACACTGGTACATACTCTTTTACTTTTTCTTTTTTAACAGGGTTGTGTCTATATGCTCCACAGGAGTCCCCCAATAATCAATCAGGCACGGGTACCCATCCAAGTGAGACAAATAGCCACCTTGTTCAGTGCAACTGCTGCATAGTTCCATAGCACGGAGGTATCATAGTCTATGGACCGATTTTTTTTATCGGTGGGCTTTTAGAAGGTCTCTAATTTTTTGCCGTTATGAACAAGACTGTAGTGAATACCTTCTCACAAATAGCCTTGACTGCATGGTGTCAATCTTACTAGGTCTCAAAGAAACAGTCCCAGTTTATTTTCAATAAAGGGATTTTGAAGAGGAAAAGCTTTAAGGCTGAGAAAAATGACCATGAGACAGTGGGATTGGGGTTGCCGAGCGCCTAGACTGGGGGAGGCCGGTCCTGCTGGCAAGGGAGGTGTCAAGGGGCCGCTCGTCCTGGGCAGGCCTAGAGGAAGGTCGTTTGTTCAGCCTCGACGATGGACTTCACAGTTTGCTCCCTGTGCTTATGACAGAAAGCATCACACAGCCCATACGTGACTAATGTAACACACACCCATCATCTAGCGCCTCGATTGAAGAAGATTCATTAGGAACAAATGCAGCATCTAAAATCCCCCTTCCTGGGGCTCCTGCGGGGGGCTCAGTCAGTTAAACATCTAAATTTAGCTCAGGTCATGATCTCACGGTCCTGGGATGGAGCCCAGCGTGGGGCTCTCTGTTCAGCAGGGAGTCTGCTTGTCCCTCCCCTTTTCCCCTTCCCCCAGCTGCAGCTCCCCCCGCCCCAATAAAAATAAATAAGTAAAATAAAATTCTCCTTCCCATGTTTGTAGAACTCAGATTTTATACAAGGAAGTGGTAGCAACATAAGGAGGCTTGTTCACCCCCACTGATGTGAAAAAGGTCAATTCATCTAGAGAAGGATATCATTTCTGTCCGTCCTTGGTGCAGTCTCCTACACACCCCCTCCCACACCAGACATCTACCCACACATATACTCTTGTTTAAAACTTTTATTTTTTCAGTGCTCCAACTGAAACAAGACTCATTGCTCATGCACCACACCCAGTGCTCCATGCAATACGTGCCCTCCTCAATACCCACCACCAGGCTTGCCCAGCCCCCCAGCCCCTCCCCTCCAGAACCCTCAGTTTGTTGTTCAGAGTCTACAGTCTCTCATGCTTCATCTCCCCCTCCGATTTCCCCCAGTTCACCCTTCCTTTCCTTCTCCCAGTGTCCTCCATACACTCTTGTTCTGTCATTTCAAATCAACGATGATACTTTTCAAACCACACTTTGCTCTTACGAATTTCTACAGAACATGCACTCCACTTCTTTAAAATAGCCACTTGTTTTCTTTCTTCTTCCAGTACGCAGTCAGCATCCAGCATCCTGTCTTGTCCCTAATAAAAGGCCCAAGGGATCTCACATGTCCACATTTTTGTCATTGTAAAAACTGCGGATGCCCCACTTCCCATGAACTAAAATGGCTTCCCAAGATGGCACCTCCACTGGCCTAACACCAGCAGGAAAAGTTGAAGGGAGAGCCGTCAGTTTAAATTGATGAAAGATTGATGAATATGTCAATAAAACCATTGATAGGGCACCTGGTAAGAGCCACGCAGGGTGAAGTGCTGGGTGGGCGGAGATGAAGACAGTCTGTGCCCTCAGAGCAGACAGATGCAGCACTGCGGTACGTCACGGTCCTCTAGTGTGGTGTCCACCCACCTCTTCCCGCCTGTCCACGCCTTCACCGGTACAGGGAGCACCGTGGGAGATGGAGCTTGTCTTTGTGTCTGGTGAGAATGTCTCCCGGGGCGAGGCCAGGCAGAGCGCTGACTAGACGGCAGCTGCCCGCCCCATGGAATCACGGCATCCCTGGGCTGACGTAAAGTGGAGAGTGTGTGGGAACCGCCCGGTCAGGCTCGTGTCAGGTGGGCACAGACTAGCAAGGGCTAACCAGGAAGCCAAGTCGTACGTACAGGTGAGCAGTCGCCGGCCTCTGACGGCCTCTGGGCTTGGCTGCTCCACACAGTGTTCACCCACATATGACATACCCCAGGGCATGTGCGTCCAAACAAGGACAGCTTGTTAAACACACAGATTCCTGGGCCTGACCCGCAGGGCTTCTGTTTCGGTGGGTCTGGGGGGGAGTCTAGGAATCCCTGTCTTTGACATCATCTCATCATATCATAGGCAGCGTGTGGTGGGGGTGTCCCAGGTTAGCAACTGGCCAGGAGGCTGCTTGTGACCTCCGCATCCTTCCTCCCTAAACTGCTGAAGAATACAATAGAATTTGAATTCATTACCATGTTCAAAAAAATCAGGATTTTGTCTTCCTGGAGTCCGAAGGTGAATGGGGGTGGGGGTGACTGAGAGAGACAGTCCAAGGGCACTTAAGGAGCCCTCGATGCTCAGGACTGGAAGACCCATGCTGTGAGGGGGGCAGGATGGGGTTAGGATTGACCAAAAGTCTGGACCAGAGCAGTTGGCTCTGAGGATAGCTGGGAAAATCGTTCTCTACAGAAGCTGAGATGGGGACATCTAGGTCACAGACAGCAGGGCTGAGGCGTGGAGCTGGACATCGGGGATCATGTGAAAGTCTGTGTCCGGGGCCTGGACAGCCAGCTCCCACGCTCTGCCTTTTCTCCAGCATGTTGCAGCCAGGCTGTGTCCCCAGAGGAGTCCCTGGAAGATTCTACTCCAGGGACACAGGAAGAGCTCTGGAGAAAAGCCCCTGATCCTTGGGCTGAAGCCCATTAGTCAATAATCCCTACCTCTAGGCAGAGATTTTTCAGACCTTCCTCTTGGATATGAGCAAACAGCCAAGGATGACCAGAACTTGAGGAGGAAGTCCTGCCCCATCCAAGTGAGGGAAATAAACAAGTAGAAGAAAGAAATCCCAAGGAAATGTGATTGTAGGGATCAGTAAATAATTTCCAAGTTTACTTATTATTTTCAGAGAGATTGGAGAACACAGCGCGTCCAAAAACCAAGAGCAGGAGGCCGATGGGAAAGAAACCCTCAGGGAAATAGCATGAGCTCTTGAAAATTGAAAATGTAGTAGCCATCAATAAGCTTGGAGGAATTGGACAATATAGGTCCAGGAAATACCAGAAAGTAGAATACTGCTATTAAAAGAGTAATGGAAAATATGAAAAAGTGGGAGAGGAGAGGGTGAGTCGCAGAGTCCAAAATCTGACTGATAGGAATTCCAGGAAACAAGAAGAGAGGACGTGGAGAGAGGGAGTTACTGAAAATCTTACTCAAGAAACAAGTCTGAAAGCAGATGCAGAACAAAGACTGAGTACCATAGTGTCAATAGTCATAAGACCTGATGTTCGTTGGCTGTGCGCTTAGCGCGAAGCCCCGTTCTGAGGGCTCTGATGGATCATCTCGTCAATCTGCACACCCCCTCCCCCCCTTCAAGAAGGGCGCTCCTGTCTGTCTCACGGAGACACACTCTTAAGTTATGTGCCCCGGAGGGCGTGCTTCATAGATGGCATCGTGGGGCTTTAGATGCACGTCTAAACATCTGCTCCTGTCAAGGTCCCATGTCAGAGCGCCACGCATGAAAGGGACTCTAAAGGTTGCAAAAAAGAGAGAAGCAGGACACAGCCGAAGAAGGCATGTGAATTGGAGAGCATGAGTTTATCTAATGCAACCCTGGAAATGGGGAGACCAGGGCGAAAGGCCCTCAAAATTCTGAAGGAAAATGGTTTTCTTTCTTTTTTTTTTTTTTTTAAAGATTTTATTTATTTGACAGAGAGAGACACAGTGAGAGAGGTAACACAAGCAGGGGGAGTCAGAGAGGGAGAAGCAAGCTTCCTGCCGTGCAGGGAGCCCGATGTGGGGCTCGATCCCAGGCCCCTGGGATCATGACCTGAGCCAAAGGCAGACACTTAATGACTGAGCCACCCAGGCGCCCTGGAAAATGGTTTTCAAGGCAGAAATCTGTACCAGCCAAGCTCCCAAGCAAGTGAGAGAGAAGAAGACGGACATTCCCAACAGGCGAGGCCTCAGAACAACTTATCTCTCCAGCAACCTTTTTAGAAAGCTACCCGACCTGTGTTCCAACCAAACAGCAATCAGGAAAAACGTGGAGTCCGACAAATAAGGATCGCGGCTCAGGGGAGGCCTGGGGGTGCCTGGGGCGGGTAAAGGGGGAGACGAAGGCTATAGCTGAGGGCAGATGGAGGGATTAGCGGTGAGAGCTAAAGAAAACAACCCTCAACCTCTGTGAATGCAGGAAATAAATAGGTAACTAAGCTAACAAAGAGCTGGACAGGCATGCGTACAGTAATATGGAAGAAACTACAGGAGAAATAAAGAGTTACAGGCAGTGCTTACTGAATGGGACTAGTGGTTAGAGGGGTCAGGACAATGGGGTGCTGTCGTTATAAGCCTTTGCTTTGTTTAGGTTTTTCTTTTGTTTTTGTTTTTTTTTCTTTAGATTTTATTTTATTTTATTTTATTTATTTATTTATTTATTTATTTATTTATTTATTTATTTATTTATTTTGAGTGTGAGAGTGCATGGGCACACGAGTTGGGGGCAGGGCAGAGAGAGAGAGAGAGAGAGAGAATCTTCGACGCCAGGCTCTATCCCACAACCCCCGAGATCCTAACCTGAGCTGAAGTCAAGAGGCGGGCGCTTCCCCGACTGAGCCACCCAGGTGCCCCTTTTCTTTAGGTGTTTTAGAGCTGTTTTAGGTTCATGGCAAAATTAAGCAGAAGGTTCAGAGATTTCCTCTTTACCCTCTGCCCTCACAAAGGCACAGCTCCCTCCATGGTCTGGAGGTCCCCCGGCAGGCGGTCCGTACGTTACAGCTGAGGAATCCGCGTGGACCCGTCCTCGTCCCCCATGGCCCCTGCGTGGCACTGGGCTCCCCGCCAGTGTTGTGCATTCTGAGGTGTGGACAAATATGTACTGGTGTGTATCCACCATGACGTACAAAGTAGCTTCACACCAGGCAGAGCCTCTGTGCTCCTGCCTCATCCTCTCGCACCCCCGGCCCCCTGGCAACCAATCTTTTCACTGTCTCCACAGTTTTTCGGTCTTTGCTTTTCTAATGATGTGCAGGCATCAAGTTGATTGAGAGGAATTCAGTGACTGGCACCTAAAACAGTGAAACTTTTGAAAAACCACTAAATCTGGCAGCTCAGGGCTGCCACGGTGCCTGAGGGCTTTGGACAGAGCTCCGTAGCTGGGAATCCTTTCGGAGAGGAGTTGCCCTTGCCAGTTTGCTGTCATCCCAAACGGGTCAGCTTCCTTCATTTCTTTACTTCTGTTCCTTGCAGGTTTCAAGTGTGAGCCTTACCGTCGAGTGAATCTCTTAGCGGTCTGCTCGGCTGACACCCTGCGAGGAGCCCATAGGCGGAAGATTCATTACCTGCAGGGGCAGGTGCTTAGGTGCCACTGCTGAGGGTGACACCGGCAGTTCCCTTGTACTGGAGTCCCATTCGGTACCCCCAGAATAGCTTCTTGCTGAATCCTACTGTATCTAGAAAGTCCCGAGTAGTAGATTACGTACGTGGGATTAGCACTGATTTAGTGAAATCCCACTTCGAGAGGCTCGTCTCGCAGGCGAATGCATTCAAGCCCAATACCCTTAATGGGGGTTGTCTCCACTGAGCAGATGGCAGATGGCCCATCTGTTCTGCTTCCAGGAGCTTCTCCTACAGCAGATCCACCAGGATGACAAGGACGAAATTGTCTAGTCGGAATGTTGTCAGTAGGAATTATGAAAAGTGTATTTCATGCCCCCCGGAGTCGACACTCTGATTTTGTAGCAAAGCGCTACACAGATCTTTGATCTTTCGGTGTGTTGTTTAAAGGACGATTGTCATTCTCATAAGAGGAACAAGAAGTCACGGAGCCCTAGATCAAGGTGGTTCTGGCATTCAAAAAGAGCAGGAGGGATTCCTTTTTGTTAAGACAGAGGGAAAGACGGAATGTTTGCACAGAAGAGCAGCTGCGGCAGAAGCCGGTTCAGTGTGCGCCGGTCTCCGTCTGGAGAGGCATCAGGTTGGGAGCTGGCAGGTTAACTTCTCCTTTTAGATCCTTTTTCAGTAACATCAAGAAAGTTTCAGGCGAGAGGCAACTTGGATGGGCCTTCCAAAGCTGCAAGCCCTTCCTTTAGTAACTCTACTGCAACCGACCATTCCACCTGGACATTAGTTTCATTTTAGAAAGTGTCAGGAACCAGAGCCACTGTGGGAAAGAGATTTAAAGGCTGGTGATGGGAATCCACAGCCTTGGGCATCCCAGGAGTGAGTCAGTGACAAGGCAAAGATTTGAGTGCAAGTCTCTCTGGGCCCCCAACAAAAATGCCTTTCATTAACATGTTCAGGAAATACTAAGACATGACAAAGCACAACTAAGGTTTGTCAAACTCAATATATTTTAAATAAACTTTTCTGCAGTTATATTATGTCACTGCTTAATATTCGAGATAGTGGCCGATCACATCGACTTGGGACATTGTCCAGCCCTTACAACACAAGAAATTTCCCCGCTTTTGAGCCACGGATCCCCAGAGTTGCAGATGTGATTGTTCCCCAAATTCAGCTTCACCTTGGATGTGTTTTGGAGCTGCTGTTTGTCACTCCTCTTCAGACTTTCTCAAGCCCCCTGAGTCCCCTTAAAGAAGCCAAACTGGGAGACAGAAGTTACGGTTTAGCTACACAGTGAGTGATTTACTAAAATTGGTTCACGTCTGTTCTGAAGGGCTGATAAGGAATTTGTAGGGGGATGAAATAAATAGATGTGTATGATATTAATCTCATATGTCAAGTCCTGTGTAATGAAGTATGGGGGGAGGAAGATCAGAGCAATGCTCAAAACCTGGGAAGAGCTCACGCTACTGAGTTCTTTTTCAGTTGGGTTTGTTTTCTTTATAAATTGATCCTAAGTACGAAATGTTTCTCGGGCGCGGATCATGTCAGAGGTGGCAGGGTGATTGAAGGGCATCCCTCACTGGAACCCCGCCCCCCATTTTTCAGTATTTTCCAACGTGTTTTCTGTGGGACATCCACATCAGCATTACATGTAGACCTTGCTAAATATTTAGATTCTGGTGCCCACCTCCTGTCCCCAGAACTGACGGAGGAGTATCCTGGGGCAGGACTGGGGAATGTGCATCTGTAGTGCATGTGTAGCATGTGTAACAAACACCCCGGGTGATTCTCAAGTGTGTTAAAGTTCGGGAATCGGTGGATACTTCCAAAGGTTCTCTGTGATGCTGTAACATTGTGGGAATGATAAAGAACTAATAGCAAGTTCGAAGTATTCAATGTCCAGTCTGATGGACAGAGACACGGGGTCAGCATGTCACCAAAGGCTACGCGATTCGAACCCTCAGGGCATTTAAATGGTGAAAAATGTGTATTTGTTTCTACTGAAAGCCTCATGTTTCAGCTTCACCTCGATTGACATCAAACGAGTTATTTAATCTACTTCAAACCCAATTTTGTTTTTCTCATTAAAGAAAGCAGTGGCGGAAAGAGTTGAATTTTAATCCTCACCTTCATTTAGTATGAAGGCCAAGGACAAGAGGGTCACTTTAAAAGATGAACATTTTGCTAAAGTGTAGATGATTTAAACGCAAATGCACGGCAACCTTTTGAGAAGAGAAACTCAGGTATGCGCCGCTGAGAGCTCAGTGGGGAAATGGATAACATGGGAGGATAAGCAAAGCAATGAAATAAAAATGTCAGGTGATGGGAACAACTCAAAATTCTACAGCATTTTCCTGCTCCTCCCCTTGTGTCTCTCCCTACCAACCTGCAATTCTTCTCTGAACCCCTGGCATTTTGGAAGATAAACATTTGCAGGAGGAGAGAATGAGATGCAAGAAGGGAAGTATGGGAGAAATGAATGGGGAGAAAAAGAGGCATAAAGCTCATTCCTCCAAAAAAGTGAATAGGGGTTAAGTGGTCAAAAATCCTTGGGCCATTGTCCTTCTGGTCCCAAGTACTGATGACAGGTATAGCCTAGAGTGTCTTCACTCTGCCTTATTACCTGCTTTGTCCATGTTGGGCTGTTCTGCTTTAAGAACAAATTGGATGAATAAACATCCTTTGTTCAGGGTGAAAGAAAACACATTTCTGTGAAAGGTTGAGTTCTTAGACCAGCTTCTGTTACTCACCAGCTATCCCTTGGAGACTTTGTTCATGAGTAGGCTTCTGTGCTTTTGCTTGATAGGTTCTTGCCTTTCCATTTTATTTATGTATTCTTTCTCCCCAAAGGATATCAAATACTTGACTATTGATCATGCATGTAGTAAATATGAGAGTCATGTAAGGGATGTTCCCATAATGGATGGAGATACTAATAAAATTTTGGCAGCAGTGACGGTAATGATTGGCTAAGGCCATTTGGGAAAATAAATATGCTCTGCCTATTTTTTTTTTTTAATAAGCAAGTTGTTTAGCAGGAGTTTCAGGAAAATGTCTGTAATCAGTAGTTACAACAAGCTTAAGACAATTATTTTTAATAATACATCTATACAACTAAAACTCTTTTACTTAACAAATGAATACAAGTAGTAATTGCTCTTGCTGGAATGTCATAATGATTTTGTAAAGTGCGTTATTAACCTTCATGACAGCATGGGAAGTGATTATCATTCTAACCATTTTTGCAGATGAGAATATGAGTAATAGAGGTCAAATGACTTTATTGTTGAAGAAGCAAGCTTGTTATACCAATCTTAAGACTTTTTCTATCATACCCATCACATTCCTTGAAAGAAAATCATTAAAAACCAGTATGGGGGTGGGGGTGCCTGGCTGGATCAGTTGGAAGAGCATGTGACTCTTGATCTTGGGGTTGTGAGTTTGAGCCCCATGTGGGGTGTAGAGATTACTTAAAAATAAAATCTTAAAAAAAATCCAGCACAGGGAAATTCTTTATTTTTATCAAGTTATTATGGCTCAAACAATTGTCTTGGGGAAACTTTAAAATGCAATAATGCATGTGCTTATTGGATATCATTGATTTTATCTTGCTATCTACTGTCTAGCATTAAGAAAACCCAGTGAAAATCTAGGTCAGAAGAAAGACCTACATCTTTTTGAATATTAATCCACTGAGATCCCTACCTAATTGAGGGAAAACACATAATGAAGTGTGCCTGATCTTTTTTCTTTCTTTTCCATAATGAGTTATCATGATTCCTTAAAATAGAAGATAAATGTCTCTTAGATTGAATGTGTAGATAATGGTGTGTGTAATAGGGTATCATCAGGGACCCAGGACAAGTGTGATTCCCCCCCCCCCAAAAAAAAAAAAGACATCATTGTCCAGATCTAATTCCGTTCATTTCTCATGCTACATTAGTAGGCTGAGAAGATAGACATTTTCAAGTTAATGGTCTTGTACCCTAAATTGGGATTGAGGATAGCGGTCACTTTGTCGATGCTAAGTATAAGCAGTGAGTCCTGGCGAGCAAGGGCTTAAGAGTGGGGAGGGCACATGAAGCCAAACACATAGAGTCCAACGGGGTGCTGGCTACCAGGGGTCTGATTTGGAGCTTCTCTGCAAGAGGAATACTTCACAAGGGGCTTCTTGCTTTCCTTTGCAAGCTCTGGTCTCCTTCAGGGCTCTTTGCTTCCACTCAAGGCACCGACACCCTCAGGGGCCAGTTGCATGCCTTCTGAGTTCGGGATTGTGTTAACTCTCACTTGAACTTAACCATTCCAGAGCGTATTTGAGGACCTATTGTTTGCCTGGCCAGTTTCTAGACACGAAAATGTCCAGGTACAGTACCGATCAAGTTCAAATCACAAGAGCATCATGACAGATGATGTTGTTTTCCTGAAACTGACTTAATGGTGTTAGGTTGCCTGGTATAAAAAGGTGCGTTTTCGTATTTTTCTGTTTGTTGTCTAAATGATCTTTAAAAATTTTTTTCCTTTGACCCCAACGGGCATCTTCCCCCCAACCGTAAGATTGGAGACATGGTTAGCATGTTTGAAGGCTGCTGGAAATGGTCCTGCAGACAGAGGAGCAAGAGATCATGGTTTATGTGACCAGCCCCATTCTAGTCTTGTAGCAGTGAGCATCCCATGAGGTCCCACCTGGTCTCCCGACTTCTAGGTTTTTGCTTTCTCACCTGTTCTTCATACTGCTGCCAGAATATCCTTCCTGGAGCCCAGCTCTGATTATATCACTGCCCTATTTTGCTCAAAAGTCATTGGCGGTCCCACTTCTAACCAAATCAAGTCCTCGTGTCTTGGTCAGCGTTCAAGGTGCTGTCGTCTCTGGTCCCAGTGGATCTTTCTGTGGAATGGGGCAGTGTTTGTGAAAGTGCCCCAAGTCGTCGTGTCTGTTCATGTTTCAAAACCACATTTTCTCTTCCACAAGTCCCTGTCCCTTACCCAAGGTTCAAGCTACTCTTATTTCTGTCCCAGGAAGCCTTGGAGACATGTCTTCCATGGTCTCAGCTCTTGGTGTTACTTCTTTTCACATGATGCATCCTTGGGTGTTGGGGTCCCCAAATTCCACACCCTATTCTACGTTCTGGAACCTCTCCGCCGACTGTTATGGCTTTCTCACACTGCATCTCTTGTCTGGGCCCCAAGCTATAGGTTAGTTTTATAGGTCCTTTATCTTGACCACCCCCCATGCCTTGCCCAGCCTTGCAATCAGCTCCGTAGCAATGGTGTTGTGCTCATTGCTTCATGCATTATGTAATTAGTTTTCAAAGAGTATCCAAAAAAGGTGCTTTTTAAAAACCCCTATTTTGCTTTAAATGGAGGAGATCCTTGCCCAAGGTAAAACATTTGGTGAACAGCAGAATTGGGATTGAACCTGGATGGGGAACTTTTATCCACCATGCCATACTATGAGGTCTTTGTTGTAGACTTCCTGAATGAATGAATGAATGAATGGTGGAAAGGGTATCTGATTGGGAAATGGAGAGTGTTTGATGAAAATCATCATTCGTCCTAGGAAATAGCAAAAGATATGCCTCCTAATGGAAGGAGGATCTCTCTGGTAACGTTTTGGTGGCATGGCAGGAATGCTGTGGTGGGTGAGGGCTGCTGGGATGAGACAGAGGTCACAGGGCTGGGATCTCAGGTGCTAATAGCTCACATTACGAATGGCTATCCTTGCCCATTTGCATGGATCATTGAGTATTCTAACCCAAATATTCTGTAGAATTAGAGGCTATCCAGAAATTTTTTTGTGTCCTCTTGGATGCAGCATCTTCATTTTGAAAGAATCAATAGCCTGAAAATGAATTTTTAAAAAGACCTTTTTAAAAGTCAGTGTTATTTCAAGAGGGGAAGGTGTCCTGTCTTTCACCTGCAGATAAATAAATCCAATCTGTGGTTCTCTGTGTTTCATCCTTCCAGACTACAAGTTATCAAACGCTTAAATATTTAAAGCCTCACATTAACTGCAAGATAACACTAAAATGCACCAATGTCCTTTACCCTGATAAGAAGAGCAATGAATGATTTTAAATTAATGCCAAGTGTACATGCTCTGAATATATTAAGGAAACCCTGTAATTTGTATGCCTGGCTGAGCCTGTGTTTGTTCTCTCTGCAATCGAGGAGGATTGGTTGGTGCTTATTTAATAGTACTGGTGACAGACAGCACGGTGACGTCCAAGCACAGGCTGGCAATGGGAGCAGGTGGGCTGCGTCATCCTCAGTGTTGTGCCCCATGCCACGTGGTTAGCAGTGCGGACCCTTACTGTGTCCAGGTTGGTCCTCACCAGCTTCCTGGGAGGTAGGCAGAAGATGGATTGTTAATTACTGTTTTTGCAAGTCAGGAAACTGAGGCACAGGACGTTTGAGTTGCTTACCAGTGTTGAGTGCTGTTTGTTGCTTCTGTCTTGTGGGATTTTTGGAGGTCGAGTTGATGGTCTTTCAGAATTAAAATATGCACAGAACAGCATGCAGTTGCTTCTTAGATCTTATCCTATATATACTGACATGGGAAGTCTTGCAGGCGTATTGTGAAGAGGAAAACAAAAGGCAACAAATAATACAGTGTTTACATAAAAAAGAATTCCATGTATTTCCGTGTGTAGAGATTTATGTTTGCAAGTGCTAAGGAGACAGATAGCCGGCAATTGTTAGCAGTGTTTACATCTGGGGTGGAGTGTGGCGGGGAGTGTTTCAGGGGAATTTCTCTCTATAATAATATTGTTTCTACTGTTAGCAGAGGTAGTAGATGGCTGGGGCTTTGGTGCTAGTAGCCTCATTGTGGGAATTCTTGGTTTTTTGATAGAGTGAATGCTATAGCCTGAAATACAAAAAGTTTAGACTATCTGAGCTATGTGCTGTTCTGCCTTTCACTCGTGCTTCAGAAATGGCCCTAGGGGAAGCAAGCACCTGCGTGGGTTTGGATGTGCTCAAAGGAGCATGAGGGCTACTTGATGCCTGGCATTTAACTCAAAAGTCCACAACTATCTCAGGTGTCCCTGTTCAGAGTTGGGTGAAACTTTGTGCTTTTTTCCCCCCTAGTGCTCATTATAGTTGAAATTGACTAGATTTCCTAGTGTGTAAGTATTTCCTAGATGCCCGTCTTATCCTTAGGACTGTGAGCTTCTTAGGTAAGGATTATGACTGACTAACGGAATGGTAGAAGGAATGAATAAGTGAGACCTTGCCATTCATTCCGCCGTTCAGTGTTGGTTTCTGGGGATGCTATGATCAATTGCCACAATCAGAGTGGATTAATATAACAGAGATTTAGTGTATCATAGTTCTGGGGTCAGAGGTCTGAAATCAGGGTGATGGAAGGGGTCAAGGGAAGAATCTTTTGGTGGTTGCTGGTGATCATTGGGTTTCCCTGCCTTCAGAATCAGCATTCCACTCTCTACCTCCCTTTTCCCGTGAATCTGGTGGGAGGGGACACTATTCAGTGCAGTAGTGGAGCTATAAAGGAAAAAAAACACCAAACTTAGATAATTCAGTGGATATTGGGACCAAGTATTTCACTGTTGAAAGAGTAGAATAGAAAAGGAGACCAAAGAACAAACAAGAAGGGAAGGCCATGGACAAGGAGAGGGCAGAGGACATTGCTTTAACTGAGAAACATCTTGTGAATTGTTTTTTAAATTGTCCTGCAGAACACCACGTGGTATTGAGGGAGACCTCTGCCCCAAGCACCTTGGGCCTCCTGGCTTCCTTGACTCTGCCGCGCATGTGGGTGACCCCTTCCTGCTGCTGAGACTTTGATTGAAGGGACGCTAGGTGACATCCTCCTTAACTGCCTTATGGGATGGCTTATGGGAGGCACACAGAAGACTCTTCATAAAGAGTATGTTACTGGGGCGCCTGGGGGGCTCAGTGGGTTAAAGCCTCTGCCTTCGGCTCAGGTCATGATCTCAGGGTCCTGGGATGGAGCCCCACATCGGGCTCTCTGCTCAGCAGGGGAGCCTGCTTCCCCCTCTCTCTCTGCCTGCCTCTCTGCCTACTTGTGATCTCTCTTCTCTTTGTCAAATAAATAAAATCCTTAAAAAAAAAAAAGATTATGTTACTGTGCCAAGAAACCAGCCTACCTTCTCCCTTTCTTTTGCTCTGAAGCAGAGGCTTCGACTGGATTCTCCAGGGGAGAGAGGTCCTTGACTCATAGGTACAAGCCTGAGAATGTTCCCTGGGTGTGTGCTGGCTCTCCAGGTACAGAAGGTGCTAAGTGTTCAAAAGCTCACCATCAGCTCCCTGGACCATGTTCTCTTACCTGTGGAGCTCATCTAGAATACAGATTGTTTCTCAATCGATGTCCCTCAGAAAAATACCAGGGCCCCAGCTGAGTCGGCACAACTCTGGAAATCCTAATCACTTGGCAGAAAGTCAAAGGGATGCTGGGTGTGGACTTCCTTCTTTCATTCAGCAAGCCTGGCATGTGCTTGGCATAGATGTTGTAGGATTTGAAGTCCGCGGCTCTTGCGTTCTAGGGTTCACATCTTTTCCATGGCTTTGTAACCAGGGACTCATAGGCTTGGTGACATATTAACCCTCTAAAACCTCTGACACAAATTTTTGCGTGTCTGTGAGGGTATGCGGACGTGGTCACTGGTACTTACCCAGTACCTATCATCTGCTGAGGATTCTGATCTGGACGGCATTGATGATGGTTTGAGAGCTTTCAACTTTTACAGTCCCTTTAGCATTTTTGTGGTTTTGCCAAACATACTGAAATATTTACCTAAAAATTCATCTGCTTTGCTTTTGTCCTCATCACTCAAACTACCATTTCCAGTGCTGAGTTGAACGAGCATGTTGACTTGAGGACTTTGCAGAAGCACGCTGTCCCTGGTGGGAATTACGCTTCCCTTTCAGGGAATGTTTAGAACCTCAGCATCTCAAAGACAAAGCTATAGTCTGAGAGCGTCTCGACTCTGTTCATTAGAATCTTTTGGAAAGCTTATGAACTACAAATGGATGAGTGGGTCCCATTCCCCAGAGACTCAGATTGACGTCATCCCCCAAAATGGCCCAGGCATCAGTGCATTCTAAAAGTTCTCTGGGGGACTCGAAAGTGGAGCCAGGACGAGGGACTCTGAGCTGAGAGATGGTAACATCTCAGGCACACCTGGACTGCGGAGACAACTGAGGTGAAAGCTGAGCTTGGCCCACCTGCACCCGGGGCTGTGGACAGGGAGGGTCTCTGAGCTGCTGGCAGGATTATGGGGTTCTTGTTTCACGGAGGCAAAAAATGAATCTCCTGGACAAAAAGATGAAGTGACCTGAAAGTTGTTTTTTTGTTTTTTTTTTAAGATTTTATTTATTTGTAGAGAGAGAGGAAGAGAGAGAGAGCGCAAGAGAGCACAAGCAGGGGGAGCAGCAGGCAGAGGAAGAGGTAGAAGCAGACTTCCTGCTGAAAAGGGAGCCCGCTGTAGGACTTGATCCCAGGGCCCTGGGACCATGACCTGAGCCAAAGGCAGATGCTTCTTGAATTGAGCCACCCAGTCGTCACAACATGAAAGTTTATTAAGGGAATTTGAGAACAGAGAGGAAAGAAGCTCTCTAGAGTGAGAGGTGTCCCAAATGGGTTGCCACTGAGGGCTTTTCTGGTTGGTCTTTTATAGAAAACTGACCAGGGAACTTGGTAAATATCTTGTCTATAACATTTAAGACAGAGAAGACAGATTTGTAAATATTAGGAAAATATCTCCTCTATATTTAGAACAAACAAGGTGGATAATGTTTCCCGCATCTGGGATTTCTATGAGCCTGGTCACATAGTCCCCTACCTGTCTCTCTCTACCCAGCCTTGCCTGTCCCTAACTCAGGGTGACCCTGCAGATGACTGAAGCCTGGCAGGGGAAGGAAGCGTGGGCTTTGGGGTATGAGGCAAAGAAGTCTGCTCAGACAGCGAGGCGTGAGTGGCAAGATTTACCAGATACCAATAGGTGCTGCCCTCCAGGTGTGGCCAAAGAGCCTGTCTTCCTGCTCCCTGCAGATTCAAGTGAGAAAGAAACCTTGCAGCAGAGAGCAAATGGGTTTGCCAAAGCACCGGGGAGTGAGGTCAAGGGCCCCAATGGGCCAGGGGGTCCAGACTCCAGCAGCTCTCCTAGCCCAAGCACCTATATAAGAATTTCCCTGTTTGGTTGTCATAAAAAAATAATAATTATGATGAGCAACAGTAAGAGCCCATAAGTGCTTAGATGGCAGCCACTGTGCTAAGTGCTTTTTGTGCCTTATTTTATTTAAATATCAGTAAATGGTGTGATTCGTTTTCCTCTGGCTCAGATCAAATAACGTGATGGAATCATTCTTTTTTTTAATGGGATATAATTGACATAGAACAGTAAGTTTAAGGTATTCAGCCTGTTGATTTAATACATACTGCAATATGATTACCACCATATCGTTAGCTAACATCTCATCATGTCATGTAACTGCCACTTCTTTTTTGTGGTGGGAATATTTGAGATGTGGTCACTTAGCAACTTGGAAGTGCATAATACAGTACCGTTGACCGTAATCACTGTACTGTACATTAAATCTCCCAAACATACTCATCTTCTAGTTGCGAGTCTGTGTCCTTGGACAGCATCTCCCCAACTCTCCCTCTTCTCAGCCCCTGGTGACCACTCTGTTTCTACTCTGTGTCTATGCATTTCCCTCTTTTAGATTCCACACATAAGTGATAACATGTGTTATTTGTCTGTCTTTGTCTGGCTTATTTTAGTTGCATAATGCCCTCAGGTTCATCCGTGTTGTTGCAAATGGCAGGATTTTATTCTTTCTCATGGCTGAATAATATTCCTTGGTGTGTGTGTGTATTTCACATCTTCTGTATCCATTCATCCATTGTCAGATGGTTAAGTTGTTTCTGTATCTTGGCTCTCATGAATCGGGCTGCAGTGAATATGGGAGAGCAGATACCTTTTCAATATCTTGTTTTCATTCCCTTTAAGTATATACTGAGGAGTGGAATTGTTGGATCATAAGGTAATTCTACTTTTAATTTTTTGAGGTGCCTCTGTGCAATTTTCCCAAGTGGCGGAGCCAATTTACATTCTTGCTAACAGTGCACCAGATTCCCTTTCTCCACATCCTCACCAACCCTTGTTATTTTTTGTCTTTTTGAGAATAATTATTCTAATAGCTGCAATGCCTCTTTGTGGTTTTGATTTGCATTTCCCTGATGATTAGTGATGCTGAATGCCTCTTCATGTACCTGTTGGTCATTTGGAGTCATGCTTGATTTTGCTTTTACCTCGGAATCCTGACTTGATCCTGGGGTGTCTGGGTGGCTTGGTCAGTTGAGCATCAGATTCTTGGTTTTGGCTCAGGTCGTGATCTCAAGGATCATGGGATTGAGGCCTGCACCAGGCTCCACGCTCAGTGAGGAGTCTGCTTGAAAGATTCTCTCCCTCTGCTCCTTACCCCCTCTCTCAAATAAATAAATCTTAAAAAAAAAAATAAAAGAATCCTGACCCGATCCATTAGTATGTTCTGTCAGCTTTAACTTCAGAATGCATTCCCTTTTGGACTATTTCTCATTCTCTTCCCCATTGTTACTTTTACCTTTTGCCAAGACTTCTGCAATGGTATCCTAGCTGCTTTTTTTATTCCCAGTCTCTTCCCCTTTCTCGTGTTCCCATTCATTCCTTGCAGAGCCGCCAAGCCCACTTTTCAAAGCATATAAATTCTTTGTGTCATTCCTTTGTTTAACCCTACCCCACACTCCCTCCCCAACAGCATATACCATAATGTGTTTTGTATGTCAATTAGGACACATTGATTGTGTTGTTGTTCACATCATATATACAAAGTTATACAGAGTCCTAAGTACATTTTTTTTCTTTTCTTCCCTTATAAACTTTAAGAGCAATGTGTTGAAATTCCTCATTATAAGTTTAGATTTATCTACTTTTGTTAGTTCTTTAAGTTTTTTGCTTTATATATTTTGAAAGTATGTTACTGAGTGCATATATATTTAGAATTGTGACATTGTTTTTCGTTATGAAATGTCCCTCTTTATCTGTAGGTTTCATGACTTAAAGTGTATTTTGATATAGTATAACTACATCTTCTTTCTTCTGGTTATTGTTTGTATGACTTATCTTTTCCCAACTTTTCTCTTTTAACTTTCCTACTTATATTTTACTTATGGCTCTTGTAAACAGCAGGATTATTTTTAAAAAATTCATCCTAACAAACTTGGCCTTTTAATTGAAAATTTTATTCATTTATATTTAATTTAATTATCAAATATAGGGTCTATACCTATCATTTTATATTTATACTAACATAAACAAAACCCACCAATTTTTTTTTTTTTTTTTAAAGATTTTATTTATTTGACAGGGAGAAACAGAGCGAGAGAGGGAACACAAGCAGAGGGAATGGTTGCGGGAGAAGCAGGCTTCCTGCAGAGCAGAGAGCCTGATGCGGGGCTCGATCCCAGGGTCCTGGGATCTGACCTGGGCCGAAGGCAGACGCGTAACGACTGAGCCACCCAGGCGCCCCAAAACCCACCAATTTTATGTTCCTTTTTCTCACCTTTCTTGCTCTCTTTTGGATTAATAAAATATTTTTTATCACTTCATTTTTCCTCTTATTAATTATACATTCTTCTGTTCTTTTAGTAGTTATCTTAAAGATCACAACATGAATCTTGTCTTATTCCAATATAAAACAGATTTTCACTTTTATTATTTCTCCAATAGTGGTAAAAACTTAGAACACCTTAACTCCAATTACCCCCTCCATCTTTTGCACTAGTGAATGCCATACAACACTACAGGTATTTTTTTTTTAATTTTTAAAAAGATTTTATTTATTATTTGAGAGACAGAGAGAGAGAGAATAAATAGGTCGGGGCAGAGGGAGAGGGAGAAGCAGGTTCCCTGCTGAGTGCAGAGCCCGATGTGGGACTCAATCTTGGGACTCTAGGATCACTACCTGAGCTGAAGGCAGATGCTTAACTGACTAAGCCACCCAGCTGCCTCTACACATATATTTTTTTAAGATTTCTTTTAGAGACAGAGAGAGAGAGGGAGAAAGTGCACGCATAGCACACATAAGTGGGAGGGGCAGAGGGAGAGAGAATCTCGAGCAGAGCCTGACACGGGGCTCCATCTCATGAACCTGAGATCACGACCAGAGACGAAACAAAGAGGCACTTAACCAACTGAGCCCCCCAGGCACCCCTACACATATTTGTATTCTTCATATGTTTTGAAACCCACAAGAAATCACTATAGTTGCTTTGTACACTGTATTTTCTATCAGCATTCTTTATATCTATCTGCATGCTTCCATTTTCCATTTTTCTTGGTGTTCCTTTGCAATTGTGTGTTTCTTTCTAGAAGTCATTGTCCTTCTGCCTGAGGGAATCTCTTTAACACTGCTTTAAGTGACATTTGTCAGGTTTATTTATCTGAAAACTTCATTATTTCACCTTTGTCTTTGAAGGATTTTTTTCCCCTGAGTTTTAAATTCTAGGTTGGCAGTATTGTCTTGCAGAATATTTTCTTTCTTTCTTTTTTTTTTTGTGGACAAAATCTTTTATTAATTTCTAATTTACAGGCCTCATCAGTGCCCCTGGTAATATCATTAAAAGACCATTTTACCTTAGAACAAAATGCAAGCTTTTTTTAACTGTAGTCATTTCTTGCCTATGGCTAAGTTATGGTATGCATTCCACTCAGCATTATCTAATAAAATACCAGGTTGTCCTGTGCTTTTTGCCATACTTTAAAGCTGCCTGATAAATTTTCCTAAGAAAAAAACCTATGCAGGGAACTAATCTTCAAATGGTCAAGATTCAGTTTTATCAAATGCACCAGTGTTCTGATTTGCCATCTAATGCCAGAAACTTGGTGGTTGTCACCCAAGTACCTTTAATTTACCAATTAATGCATGCAATTTAAGTTATAAAATTACCCCACTAATTTAAAGAGCTTTTTCATCCTGTTCACCAAATCAACTTCTAATTGTCATTTATTTCAAGATTCAGTTTTTGAAATGACACTTAAAACCTCCAAAACATTTTCAAACTAAATACAAAGCTTACCCTACACTCCAGTCCAAAAATGGGTCCTCCCATTACATGAATATCTGCCATTACACCTCTTCAAACTGGGCTTAATCTCTGGTGTGTAATGTTCCCTTTCATCCAACCTTGCTCTTTAAAGATGAAAATTCCTATTGTAAGTGGATTTCTAATTCTTAAGTGACAGTAAAAAACCTCCAGTAGACTTTCTTCTATAATCTAGATACTACCATTAAGTAAAAATGTTATTGAATGCCTCATGTTTTAGGATAAACTACTTCACATTTATGTGACAAAAGCATTCCAGTAACTGAGAAATTAAAACGTGACAATGTATCAAGTTTACTCCATAGTGATAGAATACAAGTTGTATATGCAACACATTGACTTTGGTATTACAGAATTTAACCAGTTTTATACCGTCTGGTGGTGTTACTCTTTGCTACCTAAGATGTGTTGCACCAACAGACCTTTTTCCCATAGCTTTTTACTATGTACTTAATAGTTTCTTTCCCTTAGACAAAGTGAAAAGCTACAAGTTCCCACCCAGGAAAAAAAAAGTTACCCCAAATTTCAACATTTTAACATTAGAAATAGGGTCTGTGCAACTTACCCTTTTACCTAATAGTACTATATGAGGTTACAGTGTTGACCAAAAGAAGACACAGGTTTCTCATTAAACTTTTGTTTTAATGGGTCTCAAAATTCTGTGACAGATTTTTGGTCAAGTTGTTTCCATTAAAAAGTACTGATTTTGGTGTTGCAAAGACCATCTGGATGCTATATGTGGTGACCGAACCCTGGCGAGGCCTTTGTGTCAATTTTGAAGATTCTAAGCGACCGTGCAGAGATCTGCTGGTCTTGGGGACCCCAAGACGCGCCTCCTGCAGAATGCAGAGGCTCTGTATTCACTCTACTTCCTCCCCATCAAGACTATCAAAAATGGATCCAGGAATCCGGGGCAAGATGGCGGAGGTGTAGGAGGCACATGGAGCCCTGGGAATCAGAAGTCCAGCTAAAGAGGAGGAAATCACTCTAAAAGCCGGCAAACACAACAGCAGAGAGAAGAGAATAAGAACAGCAATTCTAGGAGCAGAAAATCGACCACTTTCAGGAGGTAGGACGTCTGGAAAAGGTGAATTTAAAGCGACGGGAAGAGAGACCCCGGGGGGAGGGGCCGGCTCCCAGCAGCCGCAGAGCCGCGGAGCACAAAATCCGGAACTTCTAGTCCGCTCC
>CM053617.1:66135414-66152869 GCA_028646535.1 Procyon lotor | reverse complement strand
GTAACTCAGCTGTTAATTTTTCTGTTGGTCTTTTGAAGAAAAATTGTTTACCTTCTCAGTTGCTTGAATGATGTTTTCTATATCTTTGATTTTTATTAGTATTATCATGATATACATTATCCAAAGTTTTAAAATATTTATTAATATTTATTAATAATAATAATAAATAGAAAACATTTATTTTTAATATTTATTATTATCCAAGTGGGACATCTTGGATACTGGGGTTGGTATCTTCCATCACTTTTAAAAAATTCTCTGCCATTGCTTCAGCTATTGCTTCTCTCACATTTTCTTTTCTCTTCTCCTTCTAGGCCACTAATTATACACATAATTAGATATTTTGATTGTGACCAACCCACATACTTAAATGTGTCTTTCTGTTTTTATTCCATCTCTGTTTCCTTTCCTTGCTTTAGTTTGGATATTTTCTATTGATCTGTCTTCCAGTATAGGTCAACAATATTGTATTCTGCCATGTTACGTCCAACTAACAAGTCCATCATTTCAAACACCATCTATTTCAATTGAAGAATGTCCATTTATTTTCTTACAGACTGTAGTTCGGTGTTAAAATGATCTATCTTATCATACCTGGTATCCATTTTTATTGTCATAAGCTCATTAATTATGGTTATTTTTATAGAGTTTGTCCTCTGATTTCAGGGTCTAGATCCTTGTGGGTATGATTCTCTTGTTTAGGTTTTCTGAAGGGTTTCCCCCCCCCCCGGCTATATGATCATGTGATTCTGTCCTTTGACCTAGTAATTTTTCAATTTAGAGGCCCCAAGTGGTTTTGTTTTCCCCCCAGACAGGACTTAACCCTTTCCTCTGCTGGGAACGTAGAGCAGCGACAGGATACCCCAGTGCAGTCAGGGTCTGATGATGTTGATGATGGGTTGCAGCGTCAGTAAGGCTCAGGAAAGTGCTGAGTGCGAAATCTTTGTCTCATGGAACTGTGCTTTTTAGAAGTTTCCACCTAAATACCTGGTTTGCGTTCTGCCTAGCTCTGAAATTCAGCGAATGTTCTAAGGAACCAGGCCCACATTCTTGAGAACGCTCCAAGGCATGCCACAACTCTGCTGGAGATTTTTGTCTCCCTTGCAGGGGTCTTCTGCCTAGGTTTTCTTTTTTTTTTTTTTATTTATTTATTTGATAGAGGGAGAGAGAGAGAGAGAGGGGTCACAAGTAGGCAAAGAGGCAGGCAGAGAGAGAGGGGAAGCAGGCTCCCCGCCAAGCAGAGAGCCCGATGCAGGGCTCGATCCCAGGACCCTGAGATCATGACCTGAGCTGAAGGCAGAGGCTTTAACCCACTGAGCCACCCAGGCGCCCCCTGCCTAGGTTTTCACTGGTCTTACACAAGATGTTTAGCCTCCTCTTTATACTCAGAACCAGGAAACATCCCAGAGTAATAGCAGCCAGTGATAGAAAGCTTTTGTCTCTAAAATTCTTCCTTCTCTAGAATCTGTTTCGAACTTTCATCGTCCCAGCAGTCTGCTCCTGCTTCCAAACAGGTGATGTGGTGGATGCAGAATGAGTCTCACACATCTGCAGTTTTGAGAAGCACATGTGACATTGCTGAGCTCTGAGACCCATCGCTGTTTCCGTACCAAGGCTGTACCTCTCCCCTCCCACCCTTGGCTGGTCTCCGCCAGGGACCCAGGGTACTAAGGGTACTAAGGCAGACCCATTCCTGGGAGGCACAAGACAGCTCTACTCCAAGACTTTGGCTTGACGGCTCCCTGAGAACTTGACCCAGCCTTCCTCTGAGTGCGCCATAGCCTGGGCCATCTCCTTCCCTCTCTTTTCCTTCCCTTGCCTCGACTTCCATCACAGTCTGATGACTCTTCCTGCCTTTTCCCAGCTCCCCTGGATTTCCTCTTAGAAAGCATCTTTTCCTAAAAAAGTCATTCCATAGTCTCATCTGGTACCTTCCTTTGGAGGACTTGGATTCACCCAGGTCATTTCTGGGTTTTATCAGCTTGTGGCTTTTCTAGGAGCAAGCACGGGTCAGTTGCCTGTTACCCCAGCCCATTTGAAAGCAGGTATGTCAATAATATTTTGACTTAATCATCTGTGCTTTTTTAAAAATCAGCATTTTTTCCTGCTCTCCCTAAATGTGTTGTCTTTAGGGTAAGGTTGGTAAGGTTAGTTTAGCCAGAATGCAAGGAAATGAAGAGAGGCAATTTTATTTTATTTCAGAAGTTGAGGTATAGCTAGAAGAGAAGATTTAGTGAAGGACCTAAAGAATTAAGTGTCCTTGCTCTGGAGGAGAAAAGCTCTTTTCCTGGGCCGTACCAAGGATCTCTGTCCACTTATTTGCTGGACGTGAGATAAACTCCCTTCCCAATTTAGAGGCTTCCCTACAAAGAAGGGGGAAGGAGGAGCCTTAGTTGACTGGGCTTACCCTGAACAATCTAAAGTCAAATTCCCTCCGCTAATGAGTAGAATTTTAGAACTCAAATTCAAGTGTGAAAAAAACAATATTAACCAACTGAACCAGCCCTCTCATGGAAATTTTTATGTTCGTTTTCCTATTTTCCCATTGAATGGAAGCTCTTTGAAGGCAGGAGCCCGCTTGTGTCCTGCCTCGCTAGACTCATGGGGCTCCTCAGCCCTCACCATCAAATCTGGCCATTCTGTGTCGGAAAGTCAAGCCAGAGCTTTGAACCAGAGTCACACATTCGGGCTCAGTGTTTGGTTCCGTAATTGCTCCCTTAGGAGCCGGAGCATCTGTGCTCTCTTCTTCAGAAGGCCTGGCTTTGTTCACCCCAACAGTTGTGGGTGGGGCCTTTATCCAGGCTGTGCCGGGGGCATGGGAGAAATGAAGATGAGCAGGTCTCTATTGCAAAAGGGCTTACTTCCATGGAGAGCCAGAGAGGTAAATGCCAGAAAGAAATCTCAGCCAACATGGTAACAGGATGTGTTCATGGTCCCAGGGAAGGGAGCTCAGGGAAAGGAGCTACACATTCAGCCAGGAGAAACCCAGGTGGGCTTCCTAGAGGAGAGGCCATCTGAGCTGGCCCTTGATTGCTGAGTGGAATTTTTCCAGCTGGATATGGGGGCAGGTGGAGATGGAGAATTGGAGGAGAGAACAATGTGTGCACGGGGACAGAAGGGCTTTGTTTCAGGAGGGCTGAGCCATTGGGGCTGCTGGAGCCTGTCTCGTGAGCGTTGGGGGGAGGGGCGTTCTGAATTGCCCGATGTTGGGGTGGATTTTTTTGGCTTGTGTTTTCAAGTGTCAGATAAAAAATCTTAACTTTCCGCTTCTCTAATTAAACAATTATTGCGTGATTGCAGCTTCCCCGATTTTAACTCCATTCACACTTCTGTGGATTCCCAGCATCTCCTGGTTTATGAAGATAGTGTATCTAGGCTGCTCGGAGAGTGTCTGTCTGTGGGCAGCCACCTCGGGCAGGAGAGAGGGAAGTTCTCCGTGACCTTCAGAAACTCCGTTAACACTCTGAGGCCATCCGGTGTGAAGGCTGGGGAACAGCCCTGCGGAACGCCCAGTCTCGGGGATCCCAACACAGCTGATGCTTCCCGAGCGGAGGGGTTTGGCTGCTCTGAGCTAAGCAGACTGTGCCCAGAGCAGCAGGAAATCATGGGGGACCTGGAAATTCCTGCCTGAGCTCAGAAGCAAGGTCCTTCCCTCCAGGGCCCCGGGGCCCCAAGGGGAGAGTGCACCCCCTTGACAAGTACATGAGTCGGACCTGCTAGCAGGTGTGGGGGGTGGGCAGCCCGGCGGGGTGCTGGTGGGAGAGCAGGGGCGATGACAGCCCCCGGGCCAGGTCCTGCCAGACGCCGAGTGTTGGCTGAGGGAGGCAGCCGGCAGGAGGCACCGGGGAAGTTGGCACTTTAACTGGTACTAGAGGTTCAAGCACGTGGCTGCCCAGGGATGACTTCTGGAGTGGGATCAAAGGGAAAGGTCTCAGCCATCTGCTCCGGGGGCCTGGGGCGATGGCAGCAGGGACAGAGCGAGCACAGGGCAGAGGCTCTCGGGAAGGACACACAGGAGGAACACACAGAAAGCCCCAGGCGCCCTCTCCATCTTGGCCTCCGTCCACTTCCAAGGCTGAGTCTCGTCTTCCCTCCCCTCCCCTTTTCCCACTGGTCATGGAGTCAGGTGCCCAGGACTGAGCTCAGGCTGTTGGGTTTGCTCCTGCGCCATCTGAGAAAACTGTGTAACATTCCTGAGCCTCAGTTTCCTTCTCTGTAAGTGGAGAAGGTATTCCATAGGAGGCAGCACGAACCAAGGTTTGAGTGTCATCGTAATTTATTCCGAGAGGTCTCCATTGCTCCTGTTTCTGCCCTCTGTCCTCTAGGACAAGGGCCCAGACACAGAGGTGGGCTGAGCAGGTGGCTATGGGGGCTGCAGAGGTGCTGGGAACATTAGAATGTTCTGGCTTCCACACACCTTTCTCTGATGGTTTTTCCTTCGGCTCTTGCTGAAGAGGGAGCCCAGTGGATCTCTCCCTCATTCTCTGCCTCGAGGTCAGTGGGGACAGGATGGCCCAGCATGGACGGGTATAATCCTGTCCAGAAGGCATGTGCACCCTGACCCTGCTCACGAGACTCATTCCTCACCGTTCCCCACCTTACACTCTGCCCCTCCAAAACCCCTCAAAGATGCCAAGATGTGTGTGCCCCTGGACCTCTGCACCTGCTGAATGTCCCCCACTCTCTGCTCACATCTCCACCCTCATCCCCAAATCCCAGTCTGGCTAACGCCGACGTGGCCTTTCCCCTTTGAGGTATCACTGCCTCCAGTAAGTCTTCCTCGTTGACACCCTCCCCTCATCCAAGTTATAAAACCCCTTTTCTGTGCCCTTAGTATCTGGCCTTCCCCTTTCGATGCCTTTATCACATTGGTTGTCATTGCTAGCTTCTCTTTGTTTCTCTCTTTAAACCACGAACTCTCGCCAGTAGGTCTCTTTTTCTATTTATTAAAATACGCATAATAGCATTTAAACTGTTTTAAAGCGTACAGTCACTGGCATTTAGGATATTTGTAATGTTGCTCAACCACCACCTTGAGCCACAGGACATTCCCATCACCCCAAAACGAAACTGTACACATGAAGCAGGCGCTCCCCACTTCCCCACCCACCTGCCCCAGCCCTTGGCAACCACTAACCTACTTTCCATCCGTATGGATTTGCCTATTTTGGACATTCCATAGAAATTGAATCATGCAGTATGTGGCCTTTTGGGTCTGGCTTCCTTCACTTCAGCGCATCACCAAGGTCCCTCTGTGCTGTAGCCCGTATCCGGACTTTGTTCCTTTCTATGGCCAAATAATTTTCCATCGCAGGCATACGTATTATTTTTCCACTTACCCGTTCACGGGCATCTACGTTGTTTCCCCCTTTTGGCTCTGGTGACTAGTGCTTATTCCTGTATAAGTTTGTGCTTGAACTACCTGTTTCCATTCTTTTGGGTGTATTCACAGGAGTGGAGGTGTTGGGGCAAAGGGTCACTCCGGGTCTAACTCTGGGAGGAGTCCTCGACTGTTTTCCGCAGTGGCTGTGCCCCTACACAGTCTTCTCAGCGATGGGCGAGGGTTCCCGTTTCTGGACATGCCTGTCAATTCTTCTTATGCACATGCTTTATAAAGAAAATTACAGCTACCCTAACGGGGTGATGGGCCGGTTCACAGTGGCCTCCCCAGGTCCCAGGATGCTGTCCAGCAGGTACCAGGACCTCAGGAAGGATCTGCCCAAGGAACAAACCATTGTTCCCCTCACTTGGCCTGAGAAAGGCCACCTCGTGCTCCTTTGGACTCTGAATTGTGGGGGTGACTCTGAGGACGGCCACCCTCCTCCTGTCTTTCCCACAGCGCTCTGGAAGCCCACCCCCGGCTCCCGGGGTGGGAATAGCTCTTACTGGGGTCTTGTCCTGCAGTCGCTAAGCTGACTTCCACCTGCTGGATATGAGGTCTCACCCGTGCACAGGTCCTTGCTCTCTCGTATGCCGACTGCCGGCAGAACTGGCCCGCGGAGCCCCCGCCAACAGTGTCTGCTCTGTTTTCTCCTCGTTCGCTTACCGGCCCTTGTGCCCATGGTCACTTAGTCTCCCTGGGTCCTTTTCATCCTCTTCGGATGCTGCTCACAAGAGGCAGGTCTTTGCCTTCAAGGGTTGCTGTTTCATGTTCAGTCATCAGGAAGCAGTGCATAGCTGTTATTGTTGAGACCGAGAACACGACACAGGGATTTTTGTTTGTTTGTTTGTCCCCATTTCTGTTTCGGAGGCAGTCCTTACCGGGAGCCCTCGAGGCACACACATACCTGGCACACTCCTGTCCAGGGTCCCGGAGCCCGGGACCAGGTCCCGACAGCGGTTCAGGTGTTTGTCTGCGAGCAATGGAAACTAACATCAGCTGGCATAAGACCAAGGATGGAATGTGCTGGAAGGAGGATGGGGCAGCAGGATCATGATCTGGGGGTCGGTCTCCTGACGTGGTCCCGGGGTGCAGGCATCAGCGAGGCGCAGGGAGCTTGTTGATCCCGTGGAAGCAGGGGGAGGTGGGCTCAGAGAGCAAACCGGTGCCTTCCCCGGGCATTTTCTGCAAACTTCGTCTGGGACTCAGCGTGCCTTTTGAGCTTTTTGATCCTGAGAGCGGTGTGCGGGGTATCCTTGGGCCGTCAGAGTCACATTCCAGCGGTCTTCACGTGTGAAGCCAACCGCATCCAAAGACAAGGAGCCTGGAGGTGTGATGGGGAGAGGACAGCTAAACCGGGCCCGTGCGCTCCCCCAGCCGTCGGGCGGGCCTGGGGGGTGCAGACATGTTGTTCTCCATTAGCGGCAAAAGCTGAGAGTCCCGTGTCATTTTTGGGCTGTCAGGAAAGTGGAGACTTCTTTTAATGGGTAATAAATAAATAATGCATAGCCTTTATGGAGTGCTTCATCTTTGCATTTTATCCTGGCAGCTCTGAAATGTAGATGCTTTCTAACCTGTTCCTGGGTTTATAGGTCAGAAAGGGAGGCACAGGGACATCCCCAAACCTGCCCCCGGGGCAGGCCACTGGTGGCGACAGAGCTAGAGGGAGTCCAGGGATGCCAGCGGCAGAGCCGGCCTCTTGACCCTGTGTTGCCCCCAATTTGTTGACATAGAACTTTTCCAGATGGTGAAAGATCTGCTAGTGCGGCCGGTGGAGTCGTGTCTTTGTGTTTTTTGTTCAATTCCATTCTTTTAGGACACTGTTTACTAGGACCTGGGCCCCGGGGAGGGAAAGGTGGCCAAGACGCTGTCTTTGCCTTCCAAGTGTTGGTTCTGGGGAGGGCTCTCCAAAAGCAAACCCACAGTGCTGAAGTAACAACACAGCGCATGAGTGTTTTCAGTCAGGGGCCCTCCCTGTGTGGCGTGGAGCAGCGGGGGACAGGAGTGGAATCAAGGAGGGCCCTAGGGAGGAGGTGACCATCGAGCTGGGCCTTGCTTGATGAATAGGAGATAGGCAGATAGGTCGGGAGAGGAGTGGGGAGGTCCAAGGCATGGCAGGCCCAGGGTGGGCGTGCCAGTGCCTGAAGCTTGAGGACTCCAGGCCAAGTGGGTCAGTGGACGTTGAATAGGGAGATGAGATGTGAAATGGCGTGATGGAGGGTTGGAGCCGGAGGGGGTTGGATGCTGTCAGTGAGATGGGACGAGTAGGCAGGGTATAGAGCCCTGGCCACATTCCTTGGCAGCGTTCATTAGCCTGTGCATTAGTTTTCTATGACCACCACTTAGTGGCTTCAGCGATACATTTGATTATCTTAACAGTTCTGGGTGTCAGAATCCAAAATGGGTTTCACTGGACTGGAGTGGGCAGGGCTGCCTTCCTCCTGGAGGCTCCGGGGAACACTATTTTCTTGCCTGCCCCAGCTTCCAGAGTCCAAATGACACGGGACTCTCAGCTTTTGCCGCATGTCTTCCTCCTTTCCTGTCCCCTGACACCCTCCCTCATGTTCAAAGCCAGCGACGGTGGTGGGACCTCGTCATGCTCCTTCTATCCATCTCTCTTCTACTTTTAAGGACTCTTGCAATTATGTTTGGCTCACCCGGTAATTTGGGACAAGTTCCCTATTTTAAGATTAGCTGATTAGCAACACTTATTCTATCTGCCACATTAATCCCCAATGCCACGTAACTTAACATAGTCATGGGTGCTGGGGACCGAGATGTGGCCATCCCTGGGCCATCATTCTGCTGACGATGTCCTATAATCACTGATGCTTCTTAAACTGAGAGTAACGTGTCGGAGTTTGAGAAAGATGATCTTGGATGCCAGTTTACAAATAGGATCATGGAATTCCTTTCTCTGCCCCTCATGTTGCTCAAGACAGCATTTGTTTTTTTTATATTCTCATTTTAATGTCACTATGACATTTACAGAAAAATGTAGAATGGCATATCTAGAAGTTTACACTGTGATGTTTACTTACCTGCACTTCATCCATATTTTATTCATATTTTGCTTCAGTCCACAGAGGATTTGCTGTAACTTCCAAAATGTAAGTAATATAAGATGTTGGAATCAGGGGTGAGGGAAACAGGTAAGGGGAAATTTTAAGTCAGAAAAGAATGGAGCTAGGGAGTTAGTTCATTGCTGACTGAGGTGGTTCATGAACTTGGCCCCTAGCATCCTAGCCCACAAAGCAAGGAAAGAAACAGTCACCCTAGCAGGAAGATAAATGCAGGTGAGTCGTGTAGCAGATGCCCCGCCTTTTCTGTGGCTGAGAAGAATTTCTACCACAGGTCCTCACCAGCAGTAGTAGTGGTTGTTGCAAACTTCGTCCTTGGGAAAGCTCTCATGGACACTGTAATGACCTTTGTATGACCACCCGTTTCTCACAGTGTCCCTTAATGCAAGCAGATGACAATACCAAAGCACCTGCCATCGAGAGGTGCCACGAAGGGCGTGGGGACGGGGGTGAGAGTGTTTCAGTTATCTCTTGCTGCATTAAAACACCCCGAACTCAGCGACTTGACACAACAACCACAATTTATTCTCTCTTCCAATATGGTGGGTTGATGGGGTTCCCCTGGGCAGTGGCAATGGAGTGTCTGGTGGGGCTGCGTCATCTGTGAGCTTGACCGGGGCCAGAACACCCAGTGTGGCTTCCTCACACGGCTGCTGGGGGCGCCGGCTTGTCCGCTGGGGGCTCAGCTGGGCTGTTGACTAGGATGCCCCGTTCTCATAAGCAGGCACCTGGATTCCAAGAGAACCGTTCTAAGAGGGAAGGGGAAGCTGTAGACATCTTGGAATGTTTAGGCCTCCCAAGGCCCAGCCTTGGAAGTTATATAAAGTCACTGCCACCACATTCTACTGGTCAACAAGGATCCTCGGGCTAATCCAGCTTCCAGGGAATGGGAAGCCGACTTCGCCTCTTGGTGGGAGAAATACCGAAGAGTAAGTGGCCAGAACAATGGCCAGGTGTGGCCATCCCTGGTCACCTGACTTGATGTAGGCGTAAACCTTGGAATAGCTCGAGGAGTGGATGGGCTGCCTCAGCCTCTCCTTCCAGCATTTCCCCCCAAATCTCAGTTATGGAAAATGGTGCTCTTGTCGAAACTCAGAGGACAGAGAGGTCAAAGTATGTGTGTCCCAGGCAGGAAGTGGAATATGTGCTCTATGTTGCTGATTAAAGGAAGAGCTTGCGTTTCAAGAGCTGAGCAGGAGGATACTTTTCTCCCTTTTTGTGTTAGTCTACTCTTCAGCATGGATTTTAGTTTTGTGGGTCACAAAAATGTTGCTAATCGAGTCTAGTTAGTCCTAATATGCCAAGTCCCATTGGTGGTCGTTCCGCGTGGTGTCAGCTGGGCCAGAATGGGGCCAGGTTTTCCGCACTCTATGTGTGATCCTGCGTGAGGCCTGGTCGAGGAACATTTGTGTGAGGTTGGAAGGTTGTGGTGAGGAATCCGACTCTCTTTGTTGATGTTTGACTACCTACAGTTCCTAAGACTCATCCTTGCTTTGCTGCACGTCTGGGTGAGAGGATGAGAAAGCCATGAGCTCCTTCCTTGTGGTGTTGGTGGGAGATTCGAGCCACAGAAGCCCTTGCCTGGGCTCGGGAGCCCCCCCTCAAGCCAGAGTCGGCCTCCCTCTGGGTTCTCTCAAACCACATCCACCACCTCCCCTAGAGACCTCAGCAATGCGAATCATTAACCATCCTCCAGCCCCTTGGTGTAGATGGGGCATCTTCAGTCTTGACATCTGAACCAGATCTTGGGGTGTGGGGTCCAAACTGGATGCCCTTTGCTCTCCTGCCCCATTCCAGCTCTTTCCCCCGACTGCTGGCCTTGTTGGCAAGTAGCCACCCCAGACAGAGGTGGCACCTTCCAGAGCTTCTCTGCTTGCTCTCCAGGCCTTCATGGCTCTCTCCTGGCAGATGTACCCGGATTCAGGGGCGCTGGTGTGAGCACATGTCGCCTCTTCTTTGCTTGCATGGACAGAGGACTCTGGTGTCCCTTCCTCTTCTTATGAGGACACTAATCCCATCACGGAAGCCCTACTCCCATGACCTCACATAGACCTAATTACCTCCCAAAGGCCCTACTGCCAAACACCATCATTGGAGGGGGGCCTCCACCATATAAATTTGGGGGGCACAAACATCAGTCCATGACAGCCCTTCAGTTCCCACGGAGGGAAATCTGAGGCCAGTTGTTCTGTCATGGCCAGGCACGAAAGTATCATTTTAGTTTTTGTTTAACACCTTGAAATACTGCGCTCAAATGGGACCAGCCTGTATTTTAACTCTTGGTCACATCCCCAGCCTGGCAACGTGTTGGTGGAATAGATTCAAAACAGCATAATTTGGGACTTCAAGGCAACAGGAGAATCAGTTCTGTATTGTGAAAAACAATAAACTCATTTCTTTCAGCATCTCGTGGAGCCTTCAGGCATTCATATTTACTCATTTTATCAACTTGTGGGATCTCTCAGGGAAGGGCGTCATTAGCAATTCCAAATCATCAGTGGCCTTCTCATCTGTGATTTGTTTTCTGCAGGTCTCGAAAACACTGATATTCCTGTCTTTGTTTGTGTGTTTTCATTTGTTTTGCCCCGACTTATATAAGAGCCCGACATACCACGTTTTTACAAAATTGGGAAAATAACATGAAAGTATGAAGAAGAAACTTAAATCTCCGATAATGTCACGGACGGATAACTACATGTTTCCTTCACATTTCCCAGTGTGTTTGAAATTGGCATGCTTTACTTTCTAAAAAAGCTGATTATTCAAAAATCCCAACATACACTTGAATTGTTGAATGCGAGAGGGAAAACGACTTTCAGGGACCTCTTGTCTTGGCCCCTAATTTTGTAGCAGGGTAAACTGAGGCACCGACTCAGGAGTGTGGGGCTCTCTGGGCAGTGTCATATGTGTGTGGCACAAATTACACCACTTCCGTACTGTTTCTCCTCATTATCAGAATCTTATAGTAATCACTTATCTTGATATAATACCTTGTACTAAAATTAATACATTTGCTCACGCACTGTCCCCAGTTCTGAGAGGCACCCGACCTTGTCCATGTCCCCAGCAGCGAGTGGGACCTGAATTAGGGAAGGATGTCTCTCTAACTCTCTTAATCTCTTGCAGGGGTCTCTTCATAAATTCCAAATTATGAAATGCTTTGAGAAAATCATACAGTCCTAGGATTCTCATTTTTTAGCTTTTTATTTTAAATAGTTCTGAATGTACAGAAGGGTTGTGAAGATAATAGAGGGTCCCCTTGACCCAAACGTCCCCCATGTTTGTCGAAGCTAAGACGTGAGCATTGGTACAATGTTGTGATCTATGGGCTTCTCTGGGTCTCCCCAGATTTCCCCCTGGGGTCCTCTTTCTGTCCCGGGGTCTCATCGAGAATCCCACGTGGCATGGAGCCCTAATGTCTCCTCAGCCTTCCAACCCGTGACACTTCCTCAGTCTTCTCTTGACTTTCATCATCTCCATACTTTTGAGGAGTAATGATCTACCATCTTGCAAAAGGTCCCACAGTTAGAGCTTCTCTGATGTTTTCTCTTCATCTCATTGCAGTTACAGATTTGGGGGACGAACGCCACAGAGGTGATGTGCCCTCCTTGTCGCATCACACGAGGGGGCAGGTGACACCATGTGACTCATCATGGGTGGTGCTAACCTTGAGCCCCTGTTGAGGTGGCGTCCGCCAGCGTGTCCACTCTACCCCACCGTTTTCCCTTCCCAGTAGTTTATTTGTTAGAGGAGTTTAAATTTCAGAACTGCATTGATCGATTGATCAATTGATCGGGTAAAGCAGAGGCACAAAGGACCCTCCCTTGGTGACATCAGTGCCTGAGTAGAGGCACAGCCTCGATTCTCAGGGCTGGCTGCAAACCCGGGGCTTCCTGGGTCTTTCCTGAGAGCCGTGGTTCCCCCAGGGTGGTCCCCAGACCAGCAGCATCCGGGTCACCATCACCGGGGAACTTGTTAGAAATGCAAATTCTTAGGTTCTACCCCTGACCTACAGATTGGAAACCCTGGGCATGAGGGTGAGGAGGGGCTGCCTTTTCATAAACTCTCCTGGGGATGCTGATGCGTGGTGTGGAGAACTTCATGGGGTTTCTGGTGTCCTTGGTCTGGGATGTGGCCTGTTCACGGGGAGGTTTTCAGAACTTCTCAGGTGATTCCCACGTGCCGCCAAGTTGAAGACTCACAGCCAGAGCCCTGTGCAGACTTCAGGGCCTGCGTCTCAGGCAAACTGCCTCCTGCAGGCAGCTCTTGAGCTGAATAATGACTTTTTCTATTGTTTATGGCAGAGTTTTCTTCATCTCTCTAATCTGTATTATAAAAGAGTCAAAATGTAATTTCCCAGTTAGCTTCTATTTTACATGAAAAATGGCTAGTTTGAATCAGACAAAAGGAAAGACATCTTTCAAAGGGTAATGACCCCTGTTTATTTAAATGGCAGCTTTCCAGTTTCATTGCCAGAGGAGGGAACAATTCATTTTCCCTCAATTGGTTTTCTTCAGGGGAGCTTCCCCCCTGCAAAGGGACACTTCTGAGAAAGCCGCCTGGTGGGAAGAACGGGACAGCCACCCGCGGGGCCCTCTGGGGATTCGGTCGCTTCCTTCATGGTGTGAGGGAGGATCAGGACCTTTGCAAGCGGGCCGGCAGACCTGAGATTCACTGTAGACAAGAGAGGAAGGCAGACACCGCCGGCGGAGAAGCACAGCGCCCCCGGGCACTTCAAACTGCGGGCTGTCGGGAGACTTTCCGGTTTGTGGGGCAAGAAAATCCTCAGACGTGGGGGCCGCTCTGCACGTTGCAGGATGTTTGCTTGTGTCCCTGCCCCCCCTGCCCCCCAGATGCCACGGCACATCCTCCCGGCTGTGACAGCCGCAAGTGTCTCCAGACATCGCCAAGGTTTCCCCAGGGGCGGGAAGGACAGACGGGTCCCAGTCATGAACCACTGCTCTCAGGGGATGGAGGTCACGGGGCCTGAGCCAAGTTCCAGCCCCGCAGGTGCGGCGGCCCCGCCAGTAAGCGCCTCTGCCTCAGTCCCCAGCTCCTGTTTTTAAGCCCAGACTCCTGCTCAGACTCTATGTCTGCCTGTATGTGGTGCTCCCTGGCCGTGGACTCCAAGCTCCAAGCAGGTCACCTCTGACTGTGAGGGACAGCCAGAGGGCCTCACCAGTCGTGGGAGGACTCTAATCCTTAGGCTTCTGGGATGTGGGGGACGCCAGACCCCCAGGCGTGATGCTCTGCTCCCCCCCCCCCCCCCCACGGCCAAGCGTGGTGCCCGTTCTGTTAGGTTCCCTGATTGTGTGGCCGGGTTTCCTGCCTGCTTCCCAAGGGCTTTTCCCCCCCTTTTATATAAATATTTGTGTTGCCTCTTTTCGAAGCGGGGTTCCTTTTATTAGATGCAGCAGATTAATGGAATAAAGCCTTCAGTGCTCCAATATTTTCCAAAAAGCCATATCCCTTTTTTTGTCCTGGGCTCTAGCTTCCAGGGGACTCTGGTGATGCGGGACCAATGGCCACTGGCCTCTGCCAGTTCATTCAGTCCAGAGAGCGCATCTTTCAGTGGATTACGTGGGCTATTTCATTCTTGCCCCTCAAGGCAGGTGCACATTTTCTCTTTTGGCTGTTTCACATCCGGAAGGAAGAAGACTTTCCCGAGCAGGGAATGCCCAGTCCTTCATCCTTCTAGGTGACAGGCGGGCAGGATAGCAGGTATTGCTGAGGCTTGGCTTTGAGGCCTCAAAACCTCCAGTTTTAGCCTCGAGGATAAGCAGGGGCCCTCCCAGTTCACATCTGAAGGCTTTGAGGGCCTGCAAAGGGTGGGATTCTGGCAGGAGCCTCCCAGAGGCTGACCGCACTGATGGGTTGATTGGAGCAGCTGGCGTGACTCCCATGCCCCCTTGGGAGCAGGTGCTTGGGTCACGCGGGGCTGGAGTGAGGAAAGGGGGAGCGGCATGTGGGCCCTTCAAGATCTGTCTACATTCTCTCTATATTCTCTACTACGGATTAGGGCACCGCCAAGCTCCGTTTGCTTTGGGCGAGAGGGTCTGTCTTCTCACTTTATTTGGATGTGGGTGAGAACCAAAGGTGAAGGCAGGGAAAGGAAGTGCTGAAACATTGCCTCCAGCGCGAGCGGGAGAAACCAGGGTGAGTAAGAGGTTCTTCTGCCCTTCTGCCTAGACTCGGAATGGCAGCCAGTAGACCGGAGCTCCAGAGCTGTTTCTGGGCCACCGCAGCATCTGCCTGGGGGCGTCATCGAGGATCGTGAGGCTGTGTCCAGGGTCAGTAGATCCTCTGCCTTGATTAGGTCAGAAGGTCTCCATAGGTCCTCAAAGGAAGTGGGCAAATATGATGAGTGGGACAGAAATCACGACAGAACTAAACAGATGCAGTGAGTTTAAAGAGAGCTTGCAGAATCGGAGGCTTGAGTGAGCGAGGGCCAGCGTTGAGTTTAGGAATCACAGAGGGCTTCATTTAAGGTCAGACCTTATTTTCCACCTCATATGTCTGTGAGGGTAGTCTGCCATGGGCGTGAGGGCCTCCAGAGTCTGTGATAATGATTCACTCCCCAGGGACACACCAAAGGGCAGCCCTGGCACACCTCTACTAAGTGTGCATGTGTGAAGAAACAGAAGGTAGAAGCCTTGGAGGGAAGAAACCATGTGTTCACCAGGCAGAGGAGGAAGGGCCCGGGGCTCGGCTGGTTCACCTCCATGGGGTCTGTGTTGGGCCTTCATTGATCTGCCCTTGGTCTGATTGAGTTTGCTTCGCCGGGTCCTCGCTTCCAGGTTCCCTAAGTTCATGCACTGCTCCTCCTTCTGGATGGAGGCCGGCGTGGAAGGAGGCCAGCCATTCAGCAGGTGGTCTCTTTCCTAGCGACGTTGTCAAATCTGTGAAGCAGTTTGAAGTCCCCTCCCCAGCTCCTGGCACGTGGTAAATAGCAGTCTTTAAAATGACTAGGAAGACTTGATATAGGATGAGAAAGGTCCTCTCGGAGTCATTTCTACTTTTGTTCTCACCCAGGTGGGAAGTACAGGATCGATGAGCACAACCCTCCACCGGCTGACCTCTGAGCCCCATCCCAGCTGTGCGGCGGGAACCAAACAAGCGTCTCTAGGGCGACCGGTGGGGCCCGTCCCTCAGACACCTGGTAGGACCGGCCCCCCAGTGGTCCACTGGCCACTTGGCCAGTAGCTATGTTGATGGTGACAAAAGATTAGCCAGATGGTCGTAACATCACTGGCTTGTGTGATTTTTGTTTGTTTGTTTGTTTGTTTGTTTCTCAGAGTTTTCAGAGCCTAAAGCTGGTGTGCTTGGTTTGGACTTGAAATGCCGTTTTTTTGTTTTGTTTTGTTTTTTACCATCTATGAAACATAAGTTGTTTAAATAATTCTCATAGCAAATGACCGTGAGGGCTAGAAACGGAAAGTAATGTGACTCATCCTTTATGGCTCCCCAGTGCTCCCCATTGTAGCATATCCTGTCAGATTCTTATGGCCCGAAAAGACTCTCTCGTTGACCTACCTTTGGGCTCCTTGGTTGCCTCCTTTCCTCCAGGTCTGGCTCGGCCCCTGCCCAGCCCCTCTTAGCGAGGATCTCCCTCCCCTCGGTGTCTGACCCCCTTGGCCTGCCTTTGGCCAAAATCCCCCTGACTCTTGATGTCTCATCTTAGGGATTTTCCACCCACTGAGCCCCTCTTCCTGCTCCTCGGCTGTAATTCCCCAGTTGTCCCCGTTGTGCTCGGGGTGACCTTGCTCTCTCCCTGTTGCAGGAGTCCTGAACGAAGTCTTCCTTGTTGTCGTGACAAGGGTCAGAACAATTTTTCTTTAACTGCTGCTCTCTATGTGAGGGAGGCAAACAGGGCCCCTGTTTTACTGAAACAGAAACTGAGGCCCCGGGTGTTCAGCTCCCAGTGGGTGACACATGATTGTGCTGGGTCTAGAGCCGGAAAGCCCTGACTTTTTCTGGTTTCAAGACTACACAATCTGCCTTAGCCCTTCAGGCCAGAGATCTGAATTTCCATACTTGATTTTTCTCCGTGTGCCCAGGAAGCTCCATTAGAGCTGTGTGGGGGGAAAGGGACCCATCACGGAAGGACAGGGAGCGGGGAGAGGGAGGAAACAAATCCTTCTTTGGCCTCTGGGTCTACCCAGTGACTAAGCTTCCTCAAGTTGCTGATTTAACCGTTTTTGACCAGTTCCTGCTGCTGTTCCTGGAATTCATCCTCAGGGTAGAGTCTTTACCTTGTATTTAAGATGACCTCTCGTGGCTTCCATTTATCATAAATAGAAAGGGCACCTCTAGTCCGCTGTGTGACCTTGAGCAAGTTGCTTAATTGCTTTATGCTTTGGCTTTTTCTTGTGTTCCAAGAAGAAAAGGCCAGCCCTCAGACTAATTCCAGTTATAAAATTAGGTGAGACTAATATTCAAGACCACCGATGGGGAAAGAAAGAGAGGGTACAAGACATAGGGAGGGAGGGGACAGAAGCCAATTGTTACTGACACAATTTGGAATTCAGGTCTCAGCTCCCCTTTGGACCATTCTTTCCTCTCTGCCTGTGCGAGTCAGTTCACCGCGGGCCGTCAGTAACTCTGACTCCGCAGACTGAGTGGTGCCCGTGGGTGATCCTCCCTTGATGTCAGGCTCAGCCACGTCAGAGGGGTTTGATCAGCAGCGGAGAGGTGACTCCCCAGCCTGGGCCTCGGCTTAGTCTAACACATGATGTGTGACCTCTGATGCGCTGACTGATGGCAGAAGCTCAGGTCAGCAGGAGCCGACTGGCTTTCAGGGGAGGACAGGATGTGGAGCATGGTGGGTCGCGATTCTGAGGTCTGCGTTGAGCTGAATCTCTCACTTGGGCCCCCGCCTCAGATTTGAGGGTGACTGGCCTCAGTTCCACAGGGCAATTAATCTTCATTTGCAGGCCTGTAGCAGACCCTAATTAGCGTCTTTCCTGGGCCTCCTCCTGGGTCTTCCGTGGAAGAT
>CM053617.1:66114823-66135314 GCA_028646535.1 Procyon lotor | reverse complement strand
GGTAGATCCCCCTCCACCTCTGGGCGGGGCCTCTGCCCTGGCGAATGACCGAGAGCGGGTCCCTCCCTTTCTTGCCTCACTTTACCTCGTTGTCGAATGCGGGGAAGCGTGGTATCGGCCTCGGGTGGTTGTGAGCCACTGCTCTGCTTTACACACCCGTGTGGTCCTGGGCACACCGACACGTCCAGCGAGTGTGAGCCGTGCGTGCTGTTGGCGCGACCCCATCTGACTGACGCTCCAGCTGCTTTTCTTCACACTTCAGTGTGATCTTCGAGGTACCTCTCTTCAGCAATGAGAGACGTTAATTTGAAAATTTTGCTAACATTGGTTTTCATGAAGAACAAAGCATATTCATTACTGAGAGGAAAAGCAGTAAGGACTGTGATCCCATCACAAGCAGACCACAGTTCATACTTCATCACATTCCCTTCGTATCGTTTTCTGTGTGTGTATAGTTTAGATAAATAAGTTATAATTTGATGTTCCAGTGGTTTCTTTTTTTTATAGTATAATTAGGATCTTTTCCGTTGAAAACAGAAGTCTTTTTCCTCATTTCAGATGATTTCCTTTGGATCTCTCCTCAGGAGGGTCTTGCTACGGTCTGAGCGAGGAGGGCGGGGGCAGTTCTGTCTGGGGTCCTTTGGTATCTTCTTTTGTCTCCTTCAGTTTTGGTACCTCTAACTTACGAATCAGCATTAGTCAGTGCCATTTGATTTGAGAATGCTCACGTATTTTTAAAATCAATACTTACCTGCTAATTCCAGAGAGTTACTGGCCTTTCTGAGTGAGTCCAAATTTGTTCTTGAATCTGCAGAGATTTTTCTGAATCAGTTCCATGCACACTATCAGTGCATTTTTATTTTTCTAGCTCTAGATGTTCCATTTTAATATTTTATGTATCTGTGCATTTGCTGGAAATTCAGGAGATGTGGTTTCCTTTGTGATAACGCTTTCTTCAAGATAATTTCTGCAACTGCCCTGGGTGCGGGAGAAGTCTCTGGTTTTATGAGGAAAGAATTTCTTTCTTGGACTCAAAGATGCCTGGAAGGTTCTTTCCAGTTGCTCAAAAGTCCCTTCATCTCTGTTTCTCCTCTCCCCCTTTTCTACAGTCTTGCATTTCCTAATACACCCCACCCAAAGCATGTCAGGTAACAAAGTGTATGTTCTTGGACTTTCCTCCATTTTGGTGCCATAATTGTTTCATAATTGCCATGAGAGACCTGTAAGGGGAAATGGGGAGATTGGTTGAAATTGATTGAGCTCCTCCTTTACATCATTCTAGGCATTTCCCTGAGGTCTTTAAAATTTAATCTCTAAAAAAATAAATAAATAAATAAAATAAAATTTAATCTCTGCCCCAGCCCTCTATGAGAGACATTATCCTCCCATTTTCTTGATGAGTAAACTAAGCTTCCATGGTATAGGCAACAGGGGAATTCACATGAAGAATCCAATTGTTCCTGATTCCCAATAAATCCTTACCCTTTTGGCAGTTTGGTTTTTTGATCTATCCTTGGATTCCTTGGACCATTGTGTTCCTCTCTTTGTTGAGGCTCGTGTAGGAGGGTTTGTGTCATTTGTAGTCCCAAGGAATCCTAACACACTGTCCTTGTTGAACCTTCCACTAGACTGTGGCCTCTTTGATATTGGCTACTGGGGCCCTGCTTATTCTCTGATCTCCAGCAGAAGGAAGGAAGGAGAACATTTGCTGAAACAAAAATAAGAATAGATTGGCTGAACATTGAACAGAATATTTGAAATCAGGATTATCTTGCAAATTTGGGCCATATGGTTCTTTAATATAAAGTTCCTTTTGACTTGAAAATTCTATTAGTTATAGCCAGAGCATGAGTGCACTAAGCCTTGGAAGTTCCCATCATGAGGACTTGGGCTTCTTCTCAGAAGATAATTGGCAGTGTGTCCCTGAAATCCTCTCGAGAGGCCATTCATGAACAGCTGGTAAATTAGGAAGAAAGAAAAAAGAAGTCAGAGCTTGTGAAGCTGACTGCTTGGGAGAAGCCTCTGGTATTGAGAAAGAGGACTTGATGAGAGGCCCCCAGATGCTCAGGCTGCATCCTCCAAAGCACCCTAGCCAGCACGATTGCCCGATTCCAAGAAATAGAAGTCTACTCATGAAGGAGCAAGAAGGTGGGATTTAATGGTTAAAATAAAAATGTATTCCTTGGGTCCTAAATACAATAAGAACAGGCAGACCTGAGCAGTGTCCTGGTATCTCTTTCTCCCCTTTCATCTTTGCTGCTAGTCTGCTTTTTTCTGCTCTGTGCAGCCCAGTTTCTCTGGTCATCCCCATGCACATGGTTCTGTCTGGCCCAAAATGGCGGCATCACCCTCACCTTCCTAGTGAGTTGTACCTAAGCAGTTGACTCTGTCTCCTTATGTCCTCGATCACAAAGCTTCTCTGAGGAAACCTAATTGGCTAAGCTTAAATAAAGCCCTCATCCCTTACCCAATCATTATCTGCAGTCAGTGGGATTATGTGACTTAAAGAGCTCTCTTTGGAGAGAGAAGCTGTCAGTCGGCTAGAATCTGCTGGAGAGAACAGAGCAAGGACAAACCTGGCAGTAACCATTGTAGGTAATTAACACTACCGTAAACATTTTTAACTGTAGAAAACAACTCACCACTAGTTTATTTAAAAAAAAAAATTCCAAGTCCTTTTATGTGTTTCAAGAATGATACGATATTCTTGGTTTACAGTGGGTTTCCCAGGAAGACACCTGCTGTGTGTGGCACGGCAGCCTTGAACTTCACGTACAAGCCTGCCGTGTCTACAGTGGCTTGAGGGGCTGTCAGGTGGCAGTATTTTGTGCAAATGTAACTCCTTGTTACGAGGTTGTATATTTTTCTAATTTAACACATGTGAGTGTTCATGTAATCCCTGAAGGAAGGCAGGTGAAAGAGAACAGCAAGATAAATGAGACCAGGATAAACGAGTTGGGGAAGAATAAGCTTCTGTTAATGTTAGTTTGGTTTCTTTCTACACAGTGCCGTGATTGATGGAACGAAAGCAGGACAAGACAAGATAACATAAAAGTGGGGCTTAAGCCTATTAATCAGATTAAAGATCACTGGGTAGGAAGCATCCTGTGAACACAATTGGCTGAGATAGAAGAAAACATAAAAATGGCCGTGCGTCCCCTAATAGACAGACAGGTGAGATAGGAGGACAACGAGGCAGCTCTGGGAACCTGAGTGACAGGAACAGAGATGCTTGAAGTCTTGGCGCTCGGCCCCGCCCCCGCTCCAGGCAGATACCCTCGGTCTTGTCTCTCCTTCCTGTTGTCTTTTGCATCTGGCCTTGGGTCCGTTTGTAGAGAGCAGTGGTGCTGGAATCAGGAGGGTTGGTGATGACAGGCAGGATGAAGAACGGCTCCCGAGAGAGGATGGAGCGCGGAAGCCAACGTCTCTCTCCCTGCCCTGCTCTTTCTTACCGGAAATAGTAGGCGGCTGAGTGAAGTCCAAGGACGTCGTAGGCCAGCAATAAAAATGCGATGGAACCAAATCAAAGATCATGTAATTAGGATGCTTTTGGGTGCCAATGGTGAATTCAAAGTGAGGTTAAATAGTATCTGGGACTTCTCTGCATGTGGGGTAGGCTGGGCTTTGGGGATATTTCGATTTGGCTGCTCCTTGGCATCAAGGATCTGATTGCTTTCTGTGTGTCCACGCTGGCTTTCCTGCCATCAGCTTTGTCCCCAGGGGAGAGACGGCCATTGAAGATCCAGACTTCACGGCCTCTCCTGTTCCACACACAAGGAACGAGTGTCTCCCAGCATGCCCAGATCAGGAATGAGCATCTCTCTTGGAAGCCTGAGAAATTCCTCTTCCCTCCAGGGTAGACCCGGGATTCACCCAAGATGGAAGATGGTCAGTGGCTGGGCCGAGGACACTCTTGGGGGCCAGCGGGAGGCCAGCCAGAGGCAGCCCCGGGCAGCGCCATTCACCTCATCCCAGGGGAACATGTCACATGTTCCTTGAGACGAGGGGCTCTGAGAAGATCAACCATGGTGGGACACCCAACGGCGGGCTCTAATCCTGGTGGGGAGAGAGCCCATCCCGTCACTTCGGGACAAGTGCGAAAGCCTGGTCCCAGGACCAGAGGCAGTAATGATGTGACAATGGCTCTGCCAGGCTCAGCGGCCCACAGTTTTGCGGAGTGACAGGCAGTCCCTGGAGCAGCAGCAGAAGCCCCCAGAGAGAATAAGGCACAGACGCTCCTTGACTCCCCTGCAGGAAGGGGAGGGGAACAAGGTCATTGTTCTTAAACCCTCTTCTGCCCTTCCCACTTGGGTTTGGTGGTCTGGGGTCCACATCCCACTGCCACTTGTGGTTGTCAGCACAACTTGGGTTATTATCCTGCCACCACCCCCACCCCGCCCCAAGGAAGAAAGGATTCGAATTTTGGGAAGGGTCTGCCTGCCCTCTGCAGAGGTGCAAAAGCCTATCCTCGTAAGACAGTGGGCTTCAGACAGCATCCAGTCAACCTGCCTCACCGGGAAGGAATTTTTAGTGCGCTCCAGATATGACCCAATTTCTGTCTATAAGGTATGATCATGAACTATATTGTACTAACATAGTACTTTATGGAACCGGTTCTATACAGATATTTTAAAAGGTGAGTTAAAACTAAGCATGCCTCAAGTTGCCGTCTTGTCTTCCATCCCCCCCCGTGGACCAGAGAATAATATCTGCAGAGGAGCCCAGACCAGCCGGGGAGACCACTGTCCCAGGACTGCTGGGTTTCAACCTCCTCAAAAGCTGGGACCATTTAAAAAATATTATTATTATTATTATTTTTAAAAAGATTATTTATTTGAGAGAGAGAGTGAGAGAGTGTGTGTGCATGCGTGCTTGTGCAAGAGGGAACAGGGTGGGGGGGAGCAGGGGTGGCAGAAGGGGAGGGAGAGGGAACGACTCTCAAGCAGACCCCTGGCTGAGTGTGGAGTCCAACGTGGGGCTCGATCCCACAACCCTGAGATCATGACCCGAGCTGAAACCAAGAGTCAGATGCTCAACTGACTGAGCCACCCAGGTGCCCCCCAAATTATTTTTAATTGCGGTAAAATATACCTAACAAAATATACTGTCTTAAAACCCTTTTGAGGTGTCCAGACCAGCAGCAGTAAGTGCGTTCCCGCTGGGTGCCACCATCACCTCCACCCGTCTCCAGGACCTTTCTCACGTTGCAAAGCTGAAAGTCCATAACCGTTAGGTAGTAACTCCCCTCTCCCGCCTTCCCCAGCCCCTGGAAACCTCCGTTCTACCTTCTGTCTCTGTGACTCACACTATTGCAGGTACCGCAGGTAAGTGAACACCAAGCGTGCTTTTTGTTTTGTGTCTGACTCATTTCACTCAGCATCCTGCCTCCATGATTCATCCTTCTCATACCGCAGGTCCGAACCTCATTCCTTTTTGTGGCTGAGTAATATTCCACCGTGTTTCGTTTACTCATTCAGCCATTAACGTACACCTGGGCTGTTTCTGCTCTTTGGCTGTTGTGAATGATGCTGCTGTGAGCATGGTCTTTGAGACTCTGCTTTTCATTCTCCTGGGTGCATTCCTCGACATGGAATTGCGGGGTCACACGGTGGTGGCATGTTCAGTTTTTTGAGGGTCCACCATATTGTTTTCCATAGTGGTCGCGCCATTTTACCTTCCCACCCGCAGTGTGCGGATCAGGAACCGTGTTTGGCTTGACTTGGAATTCCCACTGCCAAGAGCTGGGCCTGCCCTCTGGGCGCGGGGTGCTCAAAAAGCATCTGGGGCGTGACTCCACGAGCAAGAGGCGACATGGCCACGCCAAAATTCCAGTGGGTTCGAGGGTGTGAGGGGCGAGACAGGAGCGGGAGTGGGAGAGCCTAGACACGGGGGTCAACAGGAGGCCCCAGGGAGACCCAGCCCAGGGGACCTGGGCTTGGATGCTGATGGAGGCCTTGTTCAGCTAGGACGCCCGGAGGGCTGCCACTCTCCTCTAGAACTTTTAAAACTATTTTATGCTCTTCCAGCTGGCTGGTAGGATGAATTCTTCATGTGAAAAAAAAAAAACCCCAAACTCCCAGAATTTCTATTTTCTTCTTTTCAAAGAGGGTCCTGGCCTGGTCAGGCCCTGTGTTCCGTGTTCATTTTGGTTCCCCAAGAGAAGGCCTTTCCCTTTGCTTAAAAATAGGGCTGTCATCCGATTTGAATTTTAACTGCAGGGCGAGGAGCCCAGAGGGAAACCGAAGCCGGGTAAGAGAAAGTGGGCAAGAAACCTGAGGAGGAGCACTTTGTGGTCAGTCCGCAGGGAGGAGAGATGGAACCCGAGGTCTGTTTCCCTCTGGTCAGGTGGCTGGCTGGCGACACGGGCGGGGCAGAGCAGCCAAGAATGAAGAGTCACAGGTGAGAGCCTGGGGACTGTGAGGGGAGAGCCTGGATTTGCACAGTGAGGTGGCCTGGCCTCGGCCCATGCTGGGGGCTGCCCAGGAAGCAGGCAAGGTGGACAGCGTGCCCTGGACACGTGTCCTGGACAGACAGGTCTGGTGGGTCCCGCTCTCCTGCCCGTGAGGATGCTACAATTCTTTTGTGCCCCTCAGCTCGTGGAGACCTCCTCGGAGGCCTCTCAGCCGGTCGCTGGTGGTGGCTGGGAGAGGTTAGTCCACCAGGTGATCAAGAGGGAACACCCTTGAGGAGATGATGCAGGTGGCCTTGTGGGTTTCCTAGCAGGGTGCGAGATCCCTCCAAATGCAGCATAAATAGGGAGTCCTGTTCTAAAGAGGAGCATTATATCCAAACCTGTTACTAAAGCCCAGTAAGGGGACTTCTGTAATGCAGTTAGCCACTCAACAAACATTTACTGTGCCCTGCCTTAGAGTAGGGATGGGCCTAGACAAGGCTCAAGGCAGCCATGCCTGCAAGATTTGGAGAAACGGTGGGAGAGAGGAGCTCACCATTCGGGGGTCTGTGTTTTTGCTGGTGCCCAACAGTGGGGTCCAGACAGTGATGGCCACACAGTGATCCTCAACAATGATGTCCAGTGATGTCCGACCGTGATGACCATGGAGGCAGATGCCACTCAGTCTGTTTTTACCCTTTCCCTTCACCTGTCTTTGAACAACAGAAGGTGGCCCTGTACTCCTTTGGCGTGAGTCTGAGAGTAACCCCTCGGGATGTTTTGTCAGGCTTGCACGCCCTTGAAGACAGCTTGGGATCAGAGGAACACCTAGAGGGTGGTGTGCAGCAGCCTCTTTGTGATCTGCCAGAGTATTGGATGGTCCTTCATTGGGGTGCCTCCAGGGGAAGGGCAGAGACCCTCAGGTGGGGCTGTGGAAAGCATTCCTGGACTTCTCAGGCTCCCCAGGTGCTTTACAGGCCGTGACTCATCCTGTGATGAGGGTTGATTCATGGACATGGGCAGTAACCTTATACACAAGATTTATCCCTTATTCTCGTATGTGACTCGTTTGTTATTGTGCTATTGCATGTAATGAACACTTATTGGGATTCAGTTATGAGCAAGGCACTGAGCTGGATGTTTAGAAGGACCTAATGGAGATTCTGCTACTGATCCCCCTGAGAGCAGAATGGGCACCATCGAAGGGTCTGGGGCACCAGAGTTCAAAGTCAAGGGAGGGACTGGTCACTCAGTGGAGATCCCTGAGCCATCCAGGGTACGGTGAGGGGGTGCGATAGGCAAGTTGGAATTGGGCTCAGCCCGGGTTCTCCTGAGAGCAGAGTCTGGGAAACCGCTTGCAGTGGCAGCCGACCTGGACGGTGTACCCCAGGGGTTGGAGTGAGTGAGGACCCAGGCTGAATGCAACTGGGAAGCTGGAAACTGGAAAGGCCGGGTCAGGGGCGCTGGGAGGCTGACCGGCCCCAGCAACTCCCGATCCATCACGGGCCCTGCTGACGGAGCACTACAAAGTGAATCTCAGGCCTGTCCCCTGGGATCTGCCAGTCCCCAGCCCCCACTGGCCGGGTGGGCCTGCTGATTGAGGCTCACAGGCCAAAGTCTGCCGACCTCATGTGCATTGAGGGACAGGTGAGATGCCTCGAAAATTCTTATATAAATATGAAATGACTTAAATGGCAGATCGTACTGGGCCTATTTTACTTTTAGAAAACACACAGACTAGGGGTGCCTGGGTGCCTCAGTGGGTTAAAGCCTCTGCCTTTGGCTCAGGTCATGATCTCAGGATCCTGGGATCGAGCCCTGCATCGGGCTCTCTGCTCAGCGGGGAGCCTGCTTCCCCCTCTCTCTCTGCCTCCCTCTCTGCCTGCTTGTGATCTCTCTCTGTCAAGTAAATAAATAAATCTTTAAAAAAAAAAAGAAAACAGACAGTTACACATCTTTGTGTGTGTGTATGTGTGTGCGTGTAGATGCACAGATGATCATTGAAACAGAACCAGTTTTTATAGTTTTTATAATAATTGGGAAATCAGTAATCGGCCCATACCAGCTGTTGGTATTGGTGTTTGAGGATGACCCGACCGGCTGTGTGTGGTGGGGAGGGAACCACCTTGATACCAAGTAAGTGGATTCTCTGGGGGCTGAAAGAAAGCCCCTCCTCTACCTGGGACAGGACCACCTACCTGGGATATGAGCTAGACTGACAGGTGGGTGTGCAGGTAGAAGGCCTTTCTCTTTCGATAAATGCCAACTGAGGCCTGGGATGTGGGCCTCGTCCCCACAGGGGCCGGCCACTCCGCATGGAGCGTGAGAGTCTGGGCGCCACCCAAGCCACCATCTATTTGCTGCCTCAGGGGCAAGGAGGGATCCGGACTGGGCAAGGTCTCCCAAGATCTGGGAGGTCAGTGGGGGCTACACCCTTTGGAGGGCGCTAGTTCTGCAGTTTCCCTTGGGGTTCGGGTATGTGACTGATAAATACTGCCTTTCAAGGATTTGTTCAACACTTTCATTGAAAAATTAATTCATACCGGAAAGGAAATGTGGCCAGGAGAGACAATGAATGCGTTTGCGAGAAGTATACGTGGAGAAAGTGCAGTGTCTATGCTCAGGTCTTAGCTGGAGACCCTCACTTGCTGTCCCCAGCCCCGCCTGGCATCCCTCCCGTTCATGGGAGGGCAGCGGCCAACCGTCCAGGCTTTCCTTCTGGATGAAACTGACCCGGGATGTAAATGGCAAACTGAGTTTGACATTTCCTTAAAATTTCAACCTAATCTTCATCCCTCTTCTTGCTTACCAAAACGTGGCTTTAGAATCAGGCATAGCTCCTAACAAAGTCATCGATGTTCTTTATTCAAAATCTGTTCACTCATTGGAGGGAAAATATGAGAATACCATTCATTGTCTTCAAAAGTGTGAAGGAGGGATATAGGATTTCTCCCTAAAGGTGTATTGCTTAGGTTTTAGAAGTGGCTTTGAATGTGTAATCGGAGTAGTTGCCGCAGAACCCAACCCCCCAGTGGATGCTAAGTGAATGATTATTGATCGCCTGCTGAAGGGGGACGTACACGAGCCGCCATGTGGGTGAATTGGCAATACTGTCTGGGCCACTACCTCCAGTTTTCTCTCTGGTTTCACTACTTCCCCTTGGAAAGCTGGCGGAAATATCAAATCACTGTAGTTTCCAATGTTGTCTAAAGAAGTAGAAAAAGAAGTTTTCCAATGATAGATAAGGAAGAGGCATGCCTATAAGAAAAGACAGCTGATACCTTTTCATTTCATTCATCCACTGAACAAATATTTCTTGAGCGTCTGTAACTGATCACGGAAACGATGATCCCTTTTCCATCACTACAGCCAGTGCACTGGCAAAGCACAACTTACACTTGCACTGGACTTGCGAGGCAATGGCATTCATCGAGCAAACTTGCATTTCCTTCCTAACTGGGTTAAAGGGTACAAGATCCCATAACCTGCCGTTCTCAGCCTCCTGTTTTGTCCTAGAACCCCAGGGAGTGGGAAGAAAGAGGAGGAGACATACACTGCATTAGTCCTCTGTCCAATAGCCCTGTGAATTCCACACTTCTGTTTTGAGAGGCTGATGGTTTAGCGGCACTTAGGGCGAGCACGGTGCCTTTGAGAAGAGAGAAAACTTCAGCTCCCACCTGATGAGTGAAGCATCCATAAATAAAAATGCCGTTCCCACCCCTCCACCCCGAAAGGAAAACCAAATTATGAATTCAGAAATTCATAGTCGTCGGGTTTTATTGTCGCCTAATGCTTTTTAGGTCTGCGCAGGCCCTGCAGAAAATCAACTCTGAAACTCTGCATAATTAGGACATCTTTCATAGTCGTAAATGCTAATCCCGTTGGAGAACAGATTAAGAATTCACAGGCGTGAATTTCTGGCGTCAGGTACCTGCAGTTCCTTTTCTTTTTGAATAATTCATTATTTAAATACTTCTCTGCGCATTCTATGCAGCCCTGCATGTTGCGTCAGGGGCAAGGGAGAAATAAGAGATTAATTTCACATATATTTCATCACTAAACACATTCAAGCCTCGTTTATGTTGATGTGGTGTCATTGGATAGCAATTGCTAATGATGTTACGGTTTTAGTCAGCCACCTTAGGGACCAATTTGGGGAAATTAAATAGAATTTCTGCAGGACATTAATAAGGTCAGAGATCTAACTTCTACAGTTGACTGAGTGATTCAGTTTCAGAAAAAAAAAACAGCAAAGGATTCAGAAAGTTGTTTTCCATGGAGTGACTATTATTTGCAGTAAATATGGTTTTGGTTACTGCTTCCACATTTTTGGCCCTGTGTTGATGATGAAATTTATGAACAGAAAGGGAAAGAGGACACCCTGCAGGTGACTTTGGTCTAGCCTTGTGGGGCAGGCAGCACAGCCCTTACCCTTCAAGACTCCGTGCCCTGTCTTTTCCTACACAAGGGTCTTTCCAGATCGTCCTCAGCTTTGTCCAAAGCTCCCTCCTGGAAAGCACTCACTGGGCTGGGAGGACCTGCCTGTCTGCATCCGTCCCCTTCCTGAGCAGCGAGCTCCTTGTGAAAACCGTGGGAGTGTTGTCTGTGTCTCTGCTGCTGGCAATGCCTGGTACACACAAGGACTTTGTGTGTGTTTAATACACGGATTGACTTTCAAGGACTTTGCCCCAACTCTTGGTCACAAGTGACAGAAGCTCCATCCAAATAGCTTAAGCCTACAGGAGAAAGTACTAGAAAAATGCTAGAGACTCTCATTGAACGCACAGGCAGGAACCGGGGCTCAGAGCCCTCAGGGTGCTCCCAACTGTCGCCTCTGCCTCTCTCTGTGACCACTGCCTCCTCCGCCAACAGTGGCCGGCACGCGCTGCCTCGTGGCCTCCACCACCTCTCTTGCTCAGTCCCAGGACATGAGATTCTCCAGGAAGGCCTCGGACTGGCCCCTTTCCAGCTGTGTGCACACCCCTGGGCCGGCCAGCTGGGGTCAGAGACAAGGTGTTCTAGTAAGACAGCCCATCTTCCGTAGGGTGGAGGGTGGGGGCAGAATTCACAGAACGGCGTTCGGGGTCTGTGGGTGGTATGGGGTCCGTGGGTGGTACGGGCCCCGGAGATGGCATCATAGTGCCCGATGCTGTTCTCTCTTGAGGGTAGACGTGACTGACTGACTGACCTTGGGTGAGAATGAGCTCAGTGTGGATTTGTGCCTGGTACTTCTTCTTCCACTGGTTTTTGTTTTTGTTTGTTTGTTTTGTCTTGTTTTGTATCTCACATGAGAAACTTGCACTTGAAGAGTTCTAAAAAATAGATACTTTATAAATGTTTCACATGCTCTGACCTCAGAGCACAGGGCCCAGGGCCCATCCCGGGCTGCGCTGGGGGTGCCGTCTCCGTGCTGCATCAGGCAACCCCCCTCCCCCCCACCGTTCTGGGCACCACCACTCGGCAGAGGGAGTCCTGGGCTTCAGGGCTTGGGCGCCAGTCCAGGGCCCATTTCTCCGGCCAGTGTTCCTGCCTTATTCAAGTGATGTGTCCAGGAGTCGACTACTTGGGAGCGCTGGTCCTTTCAGGGTGACAGTGGCTGGTGGGTGTCAAGCATGCGCCCAGCAGCAGGCTGTCCCCAGCCCTTCATGCGTTCCAGCTCCTCCCGTCTTCACAGAAGCCCAAGGGGCAGGGTCTTGTGGTGACCCTCTTACACAGGTGGGGACACTGAGGTAGAGCGAGCTTGGCAGGGGCTTCTGACTTTGCGACTGAACTGGGGCGGTGCCGTGACCGGACGGTGGGGGAGGGGGTGGCCCTGCTGAGAATGGGGAGCACCGGTTCCAGGGCTGGCCCGGGGGCGTGAGCTGCACGGCCCCTTCCCCCCGCCCCCCACAAGCACCCCTCGGCCGCCCAGGCAGGAGGAGGCCTCCATCTGCAAAGGATCTGCTACCTTGCTCGGGGAGCCTGCCCTGGGCGGGGGGCTGCCGTCACTCTGTCCACGTACAGCCTGGGTGACAGGCCCGACGCAGAGCAGTGAAGGGTGTGGTGGCAAAGGAACCGACAGCTGACGGGAGGGGGCTCGTCTGTGATCACGTGCCACTCTGGGGGGCCGTCCCCCGAGCTGTGCTCCTTCCTTCCCCCGGGCCTCTGCTTCCCGTTCCGTGAGATGAGGGATTGGATCCGACAGTCCAGAGGTTTCCTTCCGGGGCCAAGGACCAAGAATTCTGGAGACCTAGGCAAGGTCACACTGCTGCTTTCTCTTGTGGCTGCAATGGCTGCTTGGGGCCCAGATCCTGCCTGTGGCCTCGGGAGAGAGAAGAGCCACCTACAGCCTTGGTGGTCTTTGGAGTCTCCACAGGCAGCACGGCTGACACTGCCTGTGGCACGTGGCTGTCACCGGCGGCCGGCCAACAGTCAGTGAGCCACAGGGTGGAGGTTGGGGGGTCGGAGGACACACTAGCTTCCTGACGGCTCTGGTCCCAAGACTGCCATGGGTTCAGGTCTCAGTGCAGTGGGATGGGCAGTTCCACAGCCTCTGCAAAACACAGCGTCCTTTGGTGTGCTGTGCTGATAGGAAAGACCCTTCCCCCCCCCCCCCCACTTCCTTCCTGGCTTGGAGGAACTGGTCCAAATGGTGACTGTCTGGACACAGGCAGTGGCCTTGACAGCCCCCAGAGCCAAGTGGATTCCCTCTTCTCTTGGCATCCTTGTTAGATCTTATTTCTTTATTGCTCAAACGTCTTCCCTGGCGGTCTGTATCACAGGGCTGCCAAACTGAAGATGGCGCCCCAAGGTGTAGCTCACTGGGGAGGGTCCGGCATGGCTCTCAGGCTGGTGGGTCGCCCTTCCCGTGGGAACCATGCTGCCATCCGTTGGGTGTTGACAATGTCCTTGACATCCTGGGAGAATCACAGGGAGAACGGACAGTGTTCTGCATAAGGAACAGGAGGCCCCACTTCACTGTGTGGGTCATAGCGAATGACCATGGGTCTCATGTCCGAACCCTCGAGAATGTCGGCCTCAATGATCTCTGAAGTCTTTCCCTCTCCTTTGTTTTCGTTCTTAGCTTCAGCATTTGTTGCCTCAAAAGGTGGAAGTTCAGCATTCCCAGTCTAGGTCCTCGCTGCCTGCGGCAAGACGGGGTGTGGTTCTGGTCCCCAGACTGTCCTTCTGTTTCGGGAAACGCATTCGGAGGCACTTCCTCATTTAGCATCCGCCTCCCTCCCCCATGGCTGTTGAGTAGGGTGGGAGCATCGCTCGGAGGGCATCTCTGCTGAGAGCCAAGAGGGAGTCATCTGCCGAGGAGAGTGCTGTGTGAGGACTCGGAACGCGGCCACCGTGCTCATCATCAGCTTTCTCCTGGCCCTGCCCTTGATCCAAGACTTGTAATTTTCACCCTCTAAATTACTGGGTTAACAGAAATGGTACCAAAATGTGAAATGAAGTGAACAGGAGCACATCGCGCACCTGCATTTCCAAATGATTCACAGGCCAGTGATCCTCAGCATTGTGTCCGTCCCTGTGACATCACAGGCGTCGGGTGGACTGTGCGAAGTTACTTGGGCGGGAGACACACACCCGTGCTTTGGAAATGCCTCCTGTGTGTCCGTGTGACACACGGCTCTTTCCTCGCTCACCTGGTCCTCCCGACGACCCCATGAGTGGCAGGTAGGATTATTCCAGTTTTCCTCGTGGGAGACTGAGGCTCAGCCCCGTGACGGGACTTTGCATGGTTGGCTTGGGACCAGAGGTGCCACGAAGCCAGTGCGTCCCTCGCACCCCCACCCTCCGGACACAGCGCTTCCTAACAGAGCCCTGCTTTCCGTGCCTGCTTGCAGCCGTCACTCCTTTTGTGTCGGGCTCTCTTCTTCACTTGAATGTGTTTCTTATCTTCTCTAGGGCTGAGGTCACTCTTTGTGTCGCGGAAGCCTGCCCTCGCTCCTTTCAGCCCTGGCCAGAAAAAGCAGGAATTCTAAAAAGCAGCGGTGATCAGTCCTGGCCCCTTTGTAGAGCCCCGTAAATAATTCATCTGGATTTGAGGGGTCTGGCACTGAGAACGTATAGTGAACCTCACGGTTACGGGCAAAGTCCGCGTGCAGAGCTTGAATACAGCGGGGAAGAGAAATGTGCCTTTGAAATCAGAGACGATTTTGAATGACCTGAAAACAGAAGTAGAAGCACTGGAGACCGATGGACAGCGGCTGGACAGAGTGTTTTTAAGGAATGTAAAGGTCATCCCTGAGGTTTCCACATGCACACATCCCGCCCGCACAGCAGCTGGGATCTGGGAGAAACGAGCTCTGGACCTGGAAACCACCTGGCGAGGTCCTACCCAGGGCCCTTCCCAAGTCCCTCCTGCTGCACTCAATACCTGGATTCAACAAAGAAAATTGTGTCTGCCGGGCTCACTGGCTGAAGTCACAAGATTCCGAGTATCATGCGGCTCTCCAGAATTCCTGCAAAAACTCATCAGGAGGGGTCTGCTGGGAGCCACACGGAAACAGCTGTGCACCGGACTTTTCAGATAAAAACGTTTAGCACTGAGTTGAAAAACCATGTGATGGTCATGGATTTCGTGAAGAGTAACTGGTTCCCCTCCCAGAGAAGAGCCAATGTTTGCATCATCCATAGGTATCAAGGCCTGAAGACAGCCGAGCAGACAGCTAGCCGCTATGAGGTATGGCCGAACCCGGGCGGGGAGCAGGGGACACACAACCTAATTCAGAGAGGTGGAGGTGCTCCTCATTAGATAGGAGTTTTATCTGGTCCCGTAAATTAATCATCTGTTTGTCGTGTTCCCCCAACAGATTTGGAAAGGACGTTTTCATCTCCGTTTTTGAAATAGGGGAAGGGGGAAGCCTGTCGGATTGAATGTCATTTACACATGACACACATCTGCATTTGCAAACATTTAATAGTGACTACCGAGTTAATTTGTAGCCGCATTTAGAAACGGCAGTATGTTTCTTGCGAGTTAAATATTCCTAGCTCTGTACGTTTGTAATCATCTATCTTTAAAAACAAATTCCCATTTGTTTCCGGACGTGTTATGTAGAAGAATTATCTATGGCTTGCCTGGATCGAATTAAAATCAGCTAGCCCTGTAAGAATGGCCTTTTCTTTTTTGAGAGTGAGGTCTAATTTTTAAACAGAAGCTACTTTGTGGGGGGGAAAAAGAGGAGAACTTTGGAGTTTAGAATGTCAAAGTGAGATAAGCACATCACTCAGACATATTTGTATGCTGCAACTAGGCTTAGCCCCGAGCAGTTATCTTTCAGAGTAAACACGCATGAAATCTGATCAGCTCTTTGTTGTGCATGGAATAAATTATGAATGTCATTGTAATTGACTCCTATACAGCTCACTTACCTATCTCTTTGGAAAAATGTAACACGTGAATTACTAATGTTTTTGAAATGGTAACCTTTCTGAGTGTTGATGCTGTTGTTAAGAGGAGCCTTCAGCATGAATGCTGGCAAAGGCTCCAGATCTTTTGTTCCCCACCCAGGACTTCCTTATTCCGGGGCCACGCAGAACCTGTTCTGCAGGGTTCAAGGCTGGCTTCTTCCAGTTCCAGCCCTGGGATTGTGAATTTCCATGTTCACAACAAAGATATAAAGGCCACAGAAATAATGGTGTTAATTAAATTCAGTAATAATTGTTCATTAGTTCATTGCCCAATCAACCGGAGCAAAAGGTGTGCAATTAGAATATAATTGAAAGAAACCAGAGATATTATTATTCACAAGTAATTAATCGGATGGGGACAGAATTTTATCATTGTATAATTTCCATTCAGGTTAGTTTTCGATCCTCCAGAGACGGAAAAACTTGTTGAATTATACCATCTCACATCTTACAGAAGTGTTCATGGCTCTCATTTAAACCTTAAATGGCAAAGAGCAACTCTTGTGTCCCCATTTTTTTTTTTTATGAATAAAACTTCATTTTGTCCCATAGCAACAGTGAAGGTGGCAACGTGGAAAAGTGCATCTTTGCAGGGGATTGTCAAAAGCTTCAAGTATGCTGACAGTCACAGCTGTCAGTCTTTTTTGTGGCCCCGCCCCCCACTCCCACCCCCCAAGTACCAGTTACAGTCAACAAGTGGAAGTTGGGTGCCTGCGGCTTGATAGTAACTTGGAGTCTTACTTCTTACGTTAAAGTGAGTCTGAGACCCTCCCACGGCAATCAGGCCCTCAGCTGGGTAGTCCTTTTTGTCTGTGATTTGGGAAGTGGTCTAGACAGGGCCCACCTCGCTCAAGGGCAGGCCAAGTTGGAAAACCAACATCTGCCTGTGCCTCCTGTCCCTCTTACTTCTGAGCTCTGCTCTTTTAGAAGCAAACATTTCAAAATTGAAAATACTGCATATCCATCGAGCTATTCATATTATTCCCACTGGGGTCTGTCAGCACCATTTAGATTAGGAATTCCAGGAAGAAGTTAACGTCCCTGCTCAATTTCCAAGCTGAACTGATGATAGAGCCCAATTAACAGCCTCGGGGCCCTGTTAGACTTGTCCCTGGTGATCCCTTCTCCCTCACTAGCTCCACAGCCATGAGTTAACTTCCCTGGGCTGTGACCATAAAGTACCCGATGGGGTGAGAAATGAACAAGGTCACTAAACGAACTCTCAATGCACAAAGGTACTAGTTAAAGAAACTAGATGGTTCTCCAGTGAAAGTGAGTTTTGGAAATTTTGTTTCTGTAAAAACCTTATGGATTTCGAGTCCCTCCCATGAGGACCTACAAATCTACAGGAGTTGAGTTTAATGTCTAAAACTGGCATTTCTCTAAAACTGCAGCCTTAGTCCTGGGCTGTGTTACCGCTTGGAGATGCTGCCTCTCATCGGATGTGAGAGGCGACTTGGCCCAACTCTGTCCCAGGGGCGGTCCAACCACCCTCCTTCCCTTACTTGAATTGCCTTTTAATAAGAATGGCAGACCTTTAATGGGACAGCAGACCTGTTGTCTGAAACCTAAGTAGGATGGGAGGCAGATGGTGGCCAGGGTACTGAAGATCCTTGTTTGCAAAGCCTTGATCCCCTCTGGTTTTACGATTTTATGCAGTTTTCTCTTAAGCATGTGAAAATCAGTATTCAGCCGCTGACCCCGAACTATTGAAAACACAGTATGCTAAGGGCCTTTCTCTCCCCTCGTAGATACCTGATAAACTTCAGACGTAAAAATAGCCAGAACTGAGTAATGGGGCAGAGCTGTTTGAGTTCTGGCCGCTGTCCACACTGCAAGCATGGCCACATCCCCAGAGCCCTTCTAAAGCCGAGCAGGGGTGGTGTTTCCACCTCTGGGAGTGAACCCACGTGAAATTCAGAGATGTGCTTGCATCTCCCGGAGTGTGGATATGATCCGGCACCTCCTGATTGATTCTGATGATAGGCACAGGCTGGGGCATGCAAGTCAAGTGTCATCCATCTGTCTTCTCTTAGGTGATAGTTTCTAATACGTTTACTCATTAGATGAGCCAGAGAAAGTTTCTCTATGCGATAATCGCCTTTTAGCTGTGCTTTTTAAGATTTTTCCAAAACTTATGTAATTTCTATCTTTCCTTCCTACTCATCCCATTTTTTTTTTTTTAATTTGGCAGTGATGCTCAATTCTGGCTGACTGTAGGAATCATGGCAAACGGTTATTTTTTTTGATATGCAAAAATTGCACACATTTAATGCATACATTTTGATGAGTTTGGACATAGGCACACATGCATGATACCATCACCACAAAGTGCTACACAAGTCCGTCAGCGCTGAACAATTCTTGTGTTCTGTGCATGTTACTTACTTTTTTGTGTATTTTTTGTTGGTAAGAACACTTAACTGAGATCTGTTCTCTTAACATACTTTCAAGTGTGTAATCCCATGGGGTTAACTGTGGGCACTTGGGTGTAAGTCAGAGCTCTGGATGTGTTAATTTCATGTAACTGAAGCCCTACACACCGACGAGTAGCGCCTCCCTATGTCCCCCATCCCCGAGCCCCTGGCAACCACCGGTCTGTTTTCTGCTTCTATGATTTTGATGAGTTTAGCTACCTCTTAAGTGAATCACACCCCATTTGTCCTTTTATGATAGGCTTATTTCACTGAATGTAATGTCCTCCAGTTTTATCCCATGTGGTCACAAATGGGAGGAGTGTCTTCATTTTTAAGCCTGAATAATATTTCATCGTACACATATACTATATTTTTTTAAGAAACCTATTCCTCTGTCAATGGACATTTGGGTTGTTTCCTTATGGTGAACTTTCAAAACCAGTGTATGCTCACAGCCCAGCCCACTGTGACCAGACCAGAGCAGGTGTGATTTTGTTGTATTCCTTTAAAGAGCATTGAACTTTGGAGGTGAGGTTATTTGAAGACAGTCTGGTCCTTTTGAGGCTGGCTTTTTAGCACTTGAGTCTAGGGTGTTAGTTCTCTATTAATGAAGATTTTGGCTCCAGGTGGTGTTTGGTGAAGTCTGGAGACATGTTGGTTGTGACAATGTGGGGAATATGCTGCTGGTACCTCGTGAGGAGAGCCCGAGAAACTGAGGAATATGCTGCTGCGTTCAGGGCAGTCTTCTGCCCCCCCAGCAAAGACTTGCCCAGCCTGAAATGTTCAGAGTGTGGAGGCTGAGAAGCCCCGGTCTAGGGCTAATTTAGCCCCACTGTAGAGGCACGACCCTTGCGAGGACTCTACTTAATGCTCCGTGTGTGCGAGATCTTTCCACCAGGGCTGGTGCGAACATGGACTATTTCCCGCTCTGAGTAAGGTCTCAGATGGGTTTGCCCTACTACTTTCTGGTAGTTCTTTCTCTGGTTTGATGCAGTTTTCTCTTAAGCATGCGAAAATCAGTATTCAGCCGAGGCCTGGAGGGACCCGTTGCTGGTTGCTGGAACCCTCTTTCCTTGCAGTTCATTCCTCTTCAGTATTTAGCCCCAAATTGTAGCTGGGTCAGCTTCTCTGGGTCCTGACCTCTGCTTCCTCTGCTCAGTGAGACACCAGGCTCTCTTGAGCTTCCGCTTTGTGCTCTGCAGCCTGGAAACTGCCTCTAGGTGGGGACAATTATAGGGCTTCCTTCTCTCATGCCCCCTCCCTCCAGGATCGCAGACCCCCGGTGTTTTTCATCGGAAGCCGGGACACCATGGCTACCTAGCTTTCGTCTGTCTGCTCCATCGTAGCTGGAAGGAGAAGTCACTCCCTGGGTGGGTTTGATGTCCCACCAGGCTCAAGGGATGCCACTCTGGGCTTTGCCGAATGTTTTCCTGCGGTTGGAATGAGCAAATGCAGGAGGAGGGAAATGCAGGAGGCGAAAGATGAAACAACCACTCTTGGGTCTCGGTGCTGCTCACTGGCCACATTCTTCCAGCCCCTCCCTGCCTGGGTCAGTGGGAGGCTGGACGTCAGAGGGCGGGGTTCTCAAGAGGTGCAGCGGCGGGGGTGGAGGGGCGCTCAGAGGGCTGAAACTGGTTTTGTTGTCTCAGGAGGCACAGCTGGTGATTGAGGTCTCCAGATTCGCTGCACTATGAATGTTTTGTAGGTGACCCGCAGCTCGATCCAGAACACTGGGAGTCTCCTGAGATCAATCTGACACTGTTGTGGCCAGTGTCCATCAGGATGTCGGGCATGGGGAGGGGACCCGCGTCCACATTTCAGCCAAACCAAGGGAGGGCCGATGGCAGGTGAATGGTGGCGGTGTGGCTAAGTGTGAGGGCGCTGGGTTGCGTCTTTCTGGGGTCTTGCTAGGTGAGTGACCTTGGAAAGTTTCTTGACCACGTTGGGCCTCAGTTTCCCCATCTATGTTCATGTGAACTGTGATGGTATCTACCTTCTGGGTAGATTTGCTGCGGGGATTAAGGGAGAGAATCTCTATAAAGGGCTCAGCCTCAGGCCCGGCAGACGGACAGCATCTCATAAAAGTGAGTTGTTGATGTTCGAATTCCAATGTGCCTTTTTTTGCCATCCCCAACCCTGCCCCAAGGCCGTGCCGCAGAGACGTGGCCCCTGGGACCAGGCTAATTGTAACCAGGGCTTTAAGGATGCTGCTTCTGGGCATGTCGTCCTGTTTAAATTGGGGTGAACATCCGTTTTCCTCCTTCCTCACTCACAGAGT
>CM053617.1:66073146-66114323 GCA_028646535.1 Procyon lotor | reverse complement strand
GGCCATCTAAAGAAGAGATTCTTCAAAAGAAAAAAGTACACAAACAAAGGCAGCCCAAATTGGAAGTGAGGTGTGGAATTAAATGTATTTTTGAAGCTTCTCGTGTTACTGAATACAATGGTCATGTTAGTGTCCAGCTTTGCAGCACAAGAGGAGAATTTCTCTGGCAGCTGGACTGTGGCTGAGCCCAGGGGACGGGGACACGGAGGGAAGGGCCTCCTGAACAAAGCAACACTGTCTACCCCGATCTTCCATTTGACCTCTTGGTAAATATACCGGCACTGGCCATCAGTTGGTTCTTGCCAAGCATCCACTTTTGAACAGAGTATCTCCCGACTCGCTTCCTGCCAGCGATCTTTCGCTCTTTCTGGGTGTGGGTACACGTGGCCCCCTCGCCCTCAGGGCCAGTGGTACCGGGCCGTGGGCAGGTGGCCTGTGCCCGGTCAAGAGGGAGTATGCAATCAGAGGTGACATCTGCTAGAAAAAGCATATTGGGGCCACCACCTCTTTCCAGCTTCCAGGAGGGTGCAAAGACGTGGCGTTTCCTGGTAAAAACTGCATTTCTGTGTTTGCACAAGTTGACGGGTAAGAACTGGCTTCTGCATTCCAAGATGCCATTATTCTGGAAAGGGCCTCGGCTTCATGTCATGTGCCTGCCATGGGCACAGGAGGAGACCTTATGTTTATAAAACCTCCTGGAACATTTCCGCCTTCGGTGGGCATCTGACGATGCCGCCGAGCCTCTGTGCTGAGGAGCTCCTGACTCTTATTTTAAGAGCTTCCGCGGAGAACTTTCTGTTCTTCCCAAACTACCTTGACCACAGAGGGCTGGGTTCCCTTAAAGCTGCTCAAGTTATTTTTAAATGGAGCTCTTTCTTAAATTGGAACCTCGTGGGAAGCTGGTTTGGGAGAAAGATAGCCCAGAGGTGCTCTGGCTGCGGGAGCCCCTGTCCCCCACGGGGGCTCTGCAGGTCCCGCCGGGCTGCCTGCCTCAGAGCAGGATTTGAAAACCACCCTCTGCAGGACCAGGGGGGAGCGCACAGAGCATTTGGGTACAAATTGATTGCTTTCTCTCTGAGTGCAGAGACTGCCCATCGTTAACCCAGAGCCCCTGGAATGGGCAGGTTATCACCGTGGGCAGCCACCTCCCCCGGGTCTGTATCGATCGGCTGTCGGGATCCTAAATCCTGCCTCCTGTAGGGCTGTCCTGAATGTGCTCCTCTTGGTGCCTTTGAGCTGCAGCTGCCGGTTCTGTGCGGGGTGGAGGGCTGGCCCCTCGAAGGGGGAAGGGGTGGGAATGTGCCCTGGGTTTCAACTGGAAGGGGGGATGCAGCAGAGTCTATAATGGGACGAGGCTTTTAAAATTCCCTTCCCTTTCCGGTATTAAATGGCTTTGCTTTAATGACCCTCAGCTCATGGTTTCTTTCAGATCCTTCATGCCGGCCCTGGCGGGACTCCAGCTACTTGCTCAGCTCCCACTGTGGCCTTCCCTAATGCCTCGCGTGTGCTCTCGTTTGATTTGTTCTTTTTATGGGACTTAGGAGACAGTCTCTGGTGGTGATTAAACACGGGGACCATCAGCCTGCCGAGGGCCCGAGCCTCGTTCCCGGACCGCCCTGGACACCGGGAGGGCTGGGGTCAGGGACCTGGCTTCCAGAAAGCTGTGCCCCGTGATGGGGTCGGGAAATGCAGTTTCCGAGTGCAGGGTGTTCTGAGCATGAATTACAGTTGGGGTCAGAGGATAATGTTCCTGCCCTCAGAAACAAGATTGGAGTCCCTGTTGGGGGCAGGGGGTGAAACTAGAGACTTCGGGCGATCCCAGCTCCTTTGCTGTTCACTCTTTGACATTGGACAACTTCACTGAGCTCTGTGAGACTCAGTTTCACCGTTTGTAATGGTGGAATAACACCTACCTTGCATCATTGTTCCAAGGAGTAGTTATCTTAGAAAACACTACTCCCAACCATTTGGTAAAACGTTATTTTATTGTGGTAAGAAGATTTCACGAAAGGTCTGCCCACATAACAACTTCTTAGATGAGCACTGGGTCAGCACTGATCATGGATACAGTGTTGTACAGCCGACCTCTGGTGCATAGTGCTTAACTGAAACCTTATGTCCACTGATTAGTAATTCCCCATCTTCCCCTCCCTGTTGCCCCTGGCCATCACCATCCCAGTCTCTGATTCTAGGAATCTGACTGTCACACATACATCATGGACGTGGAATCACACAGGGATTGTCTCTTGGTCACTGGCTTCTTTGCTCAGCATGGTGTCCTCTTGGTCCATCCCTATTGTTGCATATGGTAGGGTTTCCTTCCTTCTTAGAGCTGAAGAGTATTTCATTGTATGCATTTACCTCATTGTCTTTATCCATTCATCTGCTGGCGGTGGGTTGTTCGGGCGGTTTCCACATCTTGGCTGCTGTGAATGATGCTGCGGGGACTACGGGGCTGTGAGCATCACTTCAAGATGCTGATTTCCGTTCTTCAGATAAATACCCAGAAGTGGGATTTTTGGATCCCATGGTAGTTCTGATTTTTAATTTTTAGGAAAAAAACCCACACCCCTTTCTGGAGTGTGGCTCTACAATTTCACATTCCCAACAACAGGAGGCAAGTTTTCCAATTTCTCCACATCCTTGCCAACATTCGATACTTTTATTTTGATAGTAGCTCTCCTGACAGGGATGAGTTTAGGTGGGTTTAGATCTCTCATTGTAGTGTTGATTTGGATGATGAGTGACTCGTGTTGTTGATATTTAAATGAGCGTTGCCGCTCTCAGTGCCCCCCACTGCCAAAAATATACTGGTACTTACAGGGTACGCATATGTAGTTTCTTTGTTTCTTTACCTTGGTCCCTGTTCTAGGCCATCTGGGAAGGCCCCCCCAAGGATTGGTCAGGCTACACCCCCGTGCTTCTGAGCCCTTCCACAAGTGCACGCAGACGTCCCTGCCCCCAGGGCTGTTCCATCTCAGGCCGACACTGCCGTATCTTCCCCAGGGAATCTCCTGGCAATTTGTGGAATGTTCTCCTCCTCTACAACATATCCTGTCCAACAGCAAAATTCCATATGGGTCCTCGTGGGTCTCATAGGGCTCTGGGCAGTTGTCGGGAAGATGATGGAAAATGCCTGCAGAGCTTTGATGCTGTACTCTCGCAGGCAGCTTTTATGATGTGGGTGTTCGTGGTGGGGGCACATTCGGAGCAGGAGTCAGACCAGGCTCCATGTGGTTCCAGAAAGGCTGGTTTGTCCGAGAACCTGGTGGGAGGTAAGGTATGAATACCAGCAATAGGATTTAGATGTCTGTGGCCACGGTCATGCCAAAAAACACACCATCTCCAAGACTCAGTGGCTCATAGAAGCGTAAACATTTCTTTGGCTCTTAAAGCACAGGTGGACAATTCTGGCTCCTGGTTCTTGTCTTTGGCTTTGGTCTTGTGTGGGGCTGCTCGTGAGGTGGTGTCAGCAGGCCGTCCACAGGGGACGGTGGCCCCACTCAAGCAGGCTGCTTAGGACTGCTCCCAAGGTGAGGGCCGGGACGAGAGAGAAACACAAGTGCAGAAACAAGTCTTCGAGCCAAAGCAAGTCAAATGATGAAACTCACAATCTAGAGGTGAGAACTGGACCTCACCTCTGGAGATGGAGGGTTATGGAGGGTACAGGGACTTGGAACTCTTAACGTCATCCATCTACCAGCAATGCATCTAGCAATGTAGTGATCTGGCATCTCTCAACCAACAACGCGTCTAGCAATCAAGCATCCGTCTACCAATGATGCATCTAGCAATCGGCACGGGCAGGGTTTATGTTTTTGTTTTTTTTTTTCACAATCACTCCGTGATGAAGGTACTCTTCTGCCCATTTGATAAGAATATTATGATTCAAAGAAGCGCAGTTACGTATGAGATTGCTGACTGTTCGTCCCTAGGATGGGGTCCTACTGAGTTTTGTGATGGAAGTTAAAACAGTGGAGCACATTCATGCTAAGTGTGTCTGCGCCCTTGGTGAATGCACGATACACGCAGGCTGCCCACAGGTCTGGGACCACACATGTCACGTGTGTCATTGCAGCCCCAGTGCGTGGCCCGGGCTCTGGGACCCAATAAATAGTTGTTCAGTGGTTGCATGACAGCACATAGAGGCTTGGAAAGGTAATACCTCCTGGTCAGTCGGACAGATCTGGGTCTGAGTCCGATTAGCTACTGAACCTGTAGGACCTCTGGTAGGAGACATGGTGTCTCTCGAAGGTCACTCTTGAAGGTTTCCAATCCCATCTCCCCATGTGAATTTTGCAGTTTATATGCCTTGGGATTCTGCTCCCTAGGATATTTGGCAATTCCAGCTCTGTTGGGGCACCTGTAGCCACACAAACAAGGACAGTGTCTGGTCCCCCAGGGACGCCTGCCCCATCTCTTCTTGCCACTAAGAAGTGGCTTAGTCCTTGGCCTGCAGAGGAGGCTCTACCTCATGGCTCCTTGATGGTTTCATAGTCTTCATGCTTCTGTTTCTACATCTGCTCCTTGGGTCTTGGTATTTATGCTAGCTGTCTTCCATTTCAACCATTCATGGTTCAAATCCTTGCCATCCAGGGACTTAAGAGATCTCAAAGTCCTGGAAGATAGAGATTGGGTAACTCAGGATGGCAGCCCCCCTTTTATTGAGCACTCCCTCTGTGCCAGGAACTGTGATGGGGTGTGCGATGTTGAGCGTGACACCAAGTGAACTCGCCCTCCTAAAATTTATATTCTAGAGGTTCAGGATGGACAAAAATCAAGTAACAGATAAATAAGCAAAATTATTGCTTGGTGTATAAACAATAATCTTGGAACACTGAAAAAATAAAAATAAAATAAAAAGATAAAATAAATTAAATAAAATAAAATAATTATAACAAGGAGAGGAGAGAGAGACACACAGATGGGCGACTGCTTCAGGTCCGGAAGGCTGGAAAGGAGTCTGCCATACGGGGAGCCAGGGTGGGGGCTGTTTCAGACCCAGGAAGCGTGATGCGCAAAGTTCCTGAGTGAGGGAGAAGCCTGGCACGTTTAGGGCGGGAAAAGGAAAGCTGGTGTGGCTTGATCATGGCGAAGAAGGAGGCGGGGGTCAGAGACGTGACTGGAGCGGTGATCGGGCAGAACCTGGAGGGCGGGCCAGCGGGGTGGGCTTCTCTGTACCACGGACGCAGCTGAAGGGTTGAGCCTCATGCATCCTGACTCATTTGGCTTTGTGAGAAGGCCACCTGCGCATGTGAGGGCAGATTCGGGTGTCGGGAGGCTGAAGGGAGGGCGAACTTGTACAAAACTGCCAGGGTCCCTGCCGGCGGTGTGGGGGAGTGTCCACGGGGAGCCCGAGGCTTCTTCCCCTCCCTGTGGGGCCCCTTGACGGCAGGGGTGGGGGGCAGGTGTGAGTGCAGGGAGACATGTTCAAGGCCCACAGCAGCCGCCCAGAGAAGGGAGCTCGTGATGGGGGTGGTGGCCTGGGGGCGCCGGACGTGGCCAGGCAGGGGTTGGAAATGGAGTCTCCAGATTGTGCTCAAGGGCTGGGGGTGGGCCGCAAGAGAACGGAGGAACTGAGGGCGCTCCCCCACCCGCCCCCTTTAATCCTCTCGCTCCTCCTCGGAGGTACTGACGATCACCCTAAGTCCAGAGTGAGGGAGTGGGCCCCGGGAGGTTAGGAGCCCCCGCGATTCAGGACTGCTTCGTGTGAGGTTTGAGCCCCGGCCGGCTGCGTGGAAGCTCGCTGTCCCCACGTGCTTGCTGGGGTCCCAGAGCTGCCAAAGTCGCTCATGGGGCTGTCCACGTCAGACTAGACAAGCACGGGGCCTCAGATGGACGGGAGCAAAGGCTTTGCCCTTCCTTCCCTTCTTTGTCCTCCGTCCCTGTGCCTTCCTCCCGCCGACTCTCCATCCCTAACTCCAGGGGCCCTCTGCTGCTTCTCAGAGCCCTGCCGGCCTCCTCATCCGAGACGGTCACCTCCCCCTCCTCTTCAGCTCCCCCCCAATGCCCTCAGCTCGTGCCCAGGGCGACCACAGCGGGCCCACTCTGGGACCACTGCCTCCCACCGTCTTAGAGTCCGTGCCCATGTCGTGGGCATCCAGTCGAGTTTTGTGGAATGAAGGTCTTTGACATAAAGGCAGAGTAGAGCTGGTTAGATGCAAGGGGTCCAGGGATTTTTTTTAAGCTCTCTGGCCCGTGTTCCTGTTACGAAAATGGGGACAATGCTAGTCCCTGAGTCATAGGGCCACCGAGGGGATTAAACAAGGTCAGGCTGGCACCCACCACAGCTAGTATAAAGTATGCACATGGGTGATTGCTCCTTTTATTATCTACCTTTGAAGAGCAAAGAAAGAGGCACAATCGTACGTAGCGAGTATAAGATGGGACTCCGAGGAATATTTGCAAGTTAAAATTGAGAGCTTGGTGAATGCAAAAGGAAGGCTCTCTAGCAGTGAAGTTCATGGACTGTCTCTGGGGTCTGAGACTCCCTCCCTCCCTCCTACTCACCTCTCCTTGCAGCTGGCATTCCTCAAACCCCGCACCGCCTGGCCCCATCCCCGGACAGAGCTCTGCAGGGTGGGTGGCTCCTATCTTTGCTGAATACCAAGTATGTTGCATTTACTAACGGGGAAGGATGTCCTAGCCGCACTGAATACCAAGCACGCAGAGCCCTATTATTTATAAGCCCGTTTTTCTACAAATGGCTTCTCATCCCTCGTGAACAACGGGTTTTCTGATAAGTTTAACGAAAATTTTAAGTATGTGGAATGTAAAATTACTTTGAAAACTTTCCCCCTTTCAGGCCGCTGCGTAAAGAATAGATCCCTTCAGATGTCTGCATCTGTCGGGAGGCTAGAAGCTGCTTCTCCTGCTTTTGCTGTTAACACCTGCCGTCTGTCTCCGCGCCGGCTTTTCTTGATAATTGAGATGTGTTGTGCGCCAAGCAGGGGTCATGTTTGAGGATGCCGAAGATGGTCTCCGGCCAGATGTTTCCCCTTCATTAGAATGTGTCCATCAGACATCTTTGCTGGAGGGCGTCCGCCTCTGATGCCCTATTAGCTAGGATAAGCTGGGCTTCTCGTCCCCGCGCTGCAAAGATGAAATTAGCATTTGAGAAGCTGTCGTCATAAAAGTTTTCACCCTTCACAATTAATGCGAGAAGAGGTCAATGATGGTAAATGAATGCTGCAGAAATCAGCCTTCATCATTCATGAGCAGTTAGGGCCCTAAATGCCACCTCGGAAGGCTGCCTCTGCCTTCCAATCTCAATGAGGGTGTAAGGCTACACGCAGCACTGGGCTGTGTCTGGAATCTTAATTTCTGTATTGGCAGCGTCGCGGAGAGTCCTGCTTAGACCCCGGCTTCTTCTGCAGGGACCATTCACAGGTCTCCCCGGAGGCCAGGGTGTGGCAAGTGGTAGAACAATGGTAAGTGATAGATGCTACTGCTTCTGCGGGTGATGGTGGCCCGTGGACGCTCGGTGTTTGTGAGGAATGATCCAGTCACAGCCCAGCCCTCCCTACAGGACAGCGGAGAGTGAGCGGTGGGTGGGTAAGCCTGGTCCCGGAGAAGCTGCGGGGACCAGAGGAAGGACGGAAAGGTGACGGTACGTGCCCAAGGAGACACCCAGGTAGGAGGGGTGACTGCCCATATTCAGAACTGTCCACTTGGCAGATCGGTCCCAAATTACTTATTATTGAACGGTCCTCAGTGCTGAGAGGCAGGAGCCAACGGAACTCTTCTTGAAGGCTGATCTCTAGCAAGATCAGCACCTCTCCCCTTGGCTCAGTGTTCCCAGCGATGGTCGAAACTCAAGCAAAGGGTGCATTTTGAGTGCTGGAATTCTCCACAAATAAAGGACATGTGAACTAGCGACAAAGCATCCAATCACCCAACACCATTCTTTCCTTTCCCCTAACCCACCCACCCACCCTCCCTTCCTTCCTTCCTTCCTCCCTCCCTCCCTCCCTCCCACCCTTCCTTCCTTCCTTCCTTCCTTCCTTCCTTCCTTCCTTCCTTCCTTCCTTCCTTCCTTCCTTCCTTCCTTCCTTCCTTCCTTCTTTTCCTCCCTCCCTCCCTCCCTCCCTCCCTCCCTTTCTTCTCTCCTTTCTCCCTATTTTCCCTCCTTCCTTCTTTTCTTCCTTCCACTCATCCAAACTCTCAGTGTGCCTTCCTTCACCCCATCCATCCCTGCAACATCAAATAGGCACCATCTTTGAGAAAGGCCTGAAAATACGTAAATAAATAAGATGCAGACCTTGGACATTTAAAGACCCCAAGCATGTGAAAGCCAAAGAGATCCTTTAGGGACCTCCTTGCCCTATTTGACCAAAGAGAAAACTGAGTGGAGACTAGATGAGTGACCTGACGAGTTGGACTGGGGCCCAGGCTTCATAAGTGCCAGGAGAAGGAGTTTTCATGCACCAGGCTGAGGAGCTCATCTTCATGATAAGAACACGCTGAGGCTTTACAGACTGGGTGAAATTCCCTGCGTTTTCCTGAAAAACAACTGCTAGTTTTGACAAGGAGAAAAAGCAGGCCCCTCTGCAGAGAAAAGTGGCCAAGCATGCTCAGAAACAAAGCAGATATATTCATGTTGACGTGAAAGCAGACTCTGCCGAGCCACTGGAATGGGAGCATTCTCTTCGCTGGGGGTGAAGAAAGGAATGGACGTGCGTTGACCGTAGCCCCTCAGACTCCCCTCTTCTTACCTGCAACCGTCAGACACAGACGTAAACTCGCAGTGACTTTTCTCTAGTAGTGGGTCTTCCTCTACCCCATGCCTCTCCTTCTGTTGTTTAACTTGGAACAGCCAGAATTCTGGAGTTTCAGTCTGGCTTCAGGACTGGAGGCATGAACCACATGGAGACAAGAAAGAGTTTGGCTCCCTCGCAGGTTCTGCTTTAGGCAACACTCCTGGCAAATCTCAGACCCTTGTGTGGCCATCCACCAACATGGACCACGGTGAGGTCTTCCTAATCATCCACGAGGGGTAGTAAAGTGCAACCATTCCTTAGACCTTAAAATAACTGGCTTATCTCCATTATTTAAAAAAAAAAACAAAACAACAATCACTGCTCTTACATGGCTGGCCTGGTTTCACTGAATTTTATTTCAGTTTAGCAAGACAGCCTTAGTCATGGCAGCTGAGATAGCCGCTGGATGGGAATGTCCTTGCAGAGAGCCAGGGGGGAGTTTAGAAGCGTTGACAGCCCCAAGGACAGTTACCCTTTCACTTAGAAATCAAGGTTACTTACTTCTGGTGAAGTGGTTTTAAAGTCAACCCCGTTTCTTTAATTGCCAGCACCAGCCTACCTGGGAAGCCTGCAGCCGCGACACCAATATAGCTCGGTTTATTGATCCCCGTGATTCAGTGTTTCTGCTCAAGGCATATTTTAGCGCTTTTAACAGGTCAGCATAATAGTTCAAGGATCAATCATTATTTCTTCCCACTGATCCGTTTTAACTATGATATCAAAGATGCAGTAATCCTTTCTTAAGTTGGAAGATCATATCTAAAGCCAGGAGAAGATTTTATTATCACAGGAATGAGCCTTTCACATGCAAGGCAAGGTAGAAGGCTCATCAGTGCCTGGCCGGACCCCAAGAATCCACTCCCCTGTGCTTACCTAATGCCACTGTTCTCAGCGATTCAGCTAGCCAGGTGACCTCTTGCCCTCCTTCCTCACCAGGACCACCGTGAGTTCTGGGAGGCACAGTCTCAGAAGGATTTTCCTGAGCTACGAGGGGTGAGGGCAGAACGGATGGGGAGGTAGAGGTAATGGTCCGCTTTCCATGATAATCTGTCTTTACAAGAGAGGAGGGTGACTTGTACACCAGGAAGAGAAGGAAGCCTGAGGCCTTTCCACGCTTTGAGAAGTAATCCAGCATTCCGTCGGAAGTCTCTAATCTCAAAACCACCCACTGTGGGAATTCAAGATTGTTATAAAAACTTTGGTGAACAATGTAAAGAAATTAAGCAATTGAATTTCAGTCCTCAAGTTAATGTCTACATTGCCCACTCTCTACTTCATTTTGAGTCCTTGATACCTTCGGGGAAATTAAAGAGTTGTCCCAATAAGATCATCCTGCTGAGAAAGGATTTGCACTGGGTTGGCCCAGTACTGCTTCCCCCACGCCCCTGCCCTCTGAATTTCTCTTCTTCCTTACTTGGAACCAATCAGTTGTAGGATGGATGATAGAGGAGACAGAGTGTAAAAGACCACTGTATTCTGGGTCAAGTTTCCCAAATGATATTCCATTGGTCACCATTGAAGTAGGATGTTGAATACTTGTTGTGTTTTATAAAAACATCACTTGGTCAAGTCCGCTTGGGAAACACAGGGTTATTAGGGTGAGCTGTTTTATTTAGTGTTCTAAGGGCCTGTTTGTATGAGTTCTGGAAACCTGTTTGACCTTTGCATAATGAACACCTTGCAGGACAAATGTCATATGGAACATGCATTAGGAAGTGCTGCTCTGACTTCCTAGACATTTAGAACGCCTGTTCTAGAAGGCTAGGCCCTGAGGCCCCACGGGAAGGGGTAGGCCAGTGTCTGCTTAGATATAATCTCTTTACTCCCAATAAGGAAGAGTGTGTGGGGATTCTAGGGTCCCATCAGGCACCCTCCTCAGAACCTCTGCCTCTCTCTGCATCAGCATGGCCATTGGGCCCCTGAATTTGATGTATCTGTCAGTTGTGACTGAACAAGAGACAACTGCCAGCTCCTTGAGGGCAAAGGTAGAGTGGGTATTTGTTCATCTTTGGCTGCCCAAGGTCCCTTTCTGTCTCCTACCAGTGTGCAAAGTTCTTTCCAGGGATATTTATTCCCACTGTGCTCAGCCTTGTTGGAAATAAATATGGATGCCTGTTCCCCACTGTGGAAACTCAAGTGATTCCTGGGCAGATTTCCTGCCAGATTCTTCTTCTTCCTGCTCCGGACTTTCAGCATAAATCCTAAATGTGACCCACTAGAAGCTCTTTCCTAAAATTTTGGCCCTGGAATGAGAACCATAAGGGGAAAAGAAACCATCACAGGTCATATGGCCCGAAGTTCTTACCTCGACCGTGTGTCTGCCTATAAGACCATTCCTGACTCTCTCTGGGGTTTGGTTCCCAGGAGCCCACTTCGTTCCTGCCCCTGTCCGTGTGCTCTGTCTTCCCAGCAATTCTCTGAGCTCCCCCGAATGCCACTGGTTTAGGCTGGGCAGAGGCAGTTCCTGCTGGGAACTCTGAATGGAAAACAAAAAATGACTCAGGTTTATTATCTTGTAATCAGCCTCTGGTCCCCCACCAGTAAAATACCTAGTAAGGTTTTAATACCTACTTGCTGAATTGACCGGAGAAGTTCCTCATCTCTTTGTATCATGTGGGTAGACCTAAAAAATGCAGTGATGGGGTTACTCATTCAACAAATGTTTATTAGATAAACGCTGTGTTTTAGAAACCATTCTAGGGGCTGAGGCTATAGCCACGAGCAATTAAAGACATTGCCACACAAAACTGTCATCCTACTTGGAGGGGGGAGGTACAAACAAAGATACAGATTGCCAGGTGGTGGTTTGCTCTGCAAAGAAATATAAAGTGAAGGAAGGAGGTAGAGAAGAATGTATGTAGAGAGGTAGAGAAGGAAGGAAGGGGTTAGAGAAGAATGAAAGTATCCTGCCTTATAAGATCAGAGAAGACTTCTGGAAAAAAGGGACATTTGAAAGACACGAAGGAAGGAAAGACGTGAGCTATGAGAAATTTAGGGAAGGACAAAATCCTGAGTCTTGGATGTGTGGAGGTTGTTTGAGAACAGCACAGGGGCCGGTCAGGAGCTGATGAATGAGGGAATGGTGGGATGGCAACCCAGATGGGGGATGCTGGAGCCGTGGTAACTCACGTTGAAGTCAGGAGCCCAAGGGAAGTTTTGAGTAGGGGAGGGCGTGCTCTAGACCTATTACTCTAAGGTCCTCAGTGACATCCAGCTGTGAGCTTATCCAAGAGCTCATGGAGTTGCTGGTTAGGCAGGCATGGGGCCTGAGGCCTTGGGCTGTGCTGTTCACTCTGACTTCTGTGTCTCCCACGGAGGACGTTTGCATAGTACATTTTGAAATCAAATTACGTGGTTAATATTTCATGTGAGCCTTTCCAATATTGCTACTTAATTTGTGGCAATGCTAAGTATGTATGAAAATATGTGCTTGCACATGTAAATTAAATAATTTTATGTCAAGTAGCTATCTGAAGGGTTGTTGAGGTTCCTTTGCATAATGGGAGTGTGTGCACCTTTCTAACTAGAACATGGTTAGCACTGTCGGAGCCAGGGACCATCACTGCCTGCCAGGGGACTCTGGCCTCTTCTAGTAAATTCCTCCCTCTTGTTCAGGCTTCTGGGGAAATGGAGACTGCTGAGTGGTGGCTGACCAGGGTGCTGAAATAATTGGCAAGGACTTCCTTGAGCAGGGAGGGTTTGTCAGCCTCAGCACTGCTGACATTGGGGCAGATAATTCTCTTTGGTGGGGGCCATCCTGCTAGAATGGTAGTTGCATCCTTGGCTTCTGTCTACTAGGTGTTAGCAGGTTCTTCTCCCCCATCATGAAAACTAAAAATGTCCCTAGACAGTGACATCTATCCCCTAGAGGTAAGATGGCCCCAGTTGAGAACTGTGGTCGGACTTAAAAACAACACTAACAGAAAGAAGAATCTGGATTTTTTTGTCTTGGTCACAGGAGGAACTAGCTGAGCCCACTGATGGGCAGGGGTGATAAAGAGTGGAAAGTAGGGTTGAGGTCTCCTTTCTAAGCCTGATAAAATCATTCATCAGTTGAGCTAGAGAAAGTGGATATCCATAGAGCTTATTTCAATCATTTTTGTTCACTCAGCAATAAATCTGATTGCTAATATTTCCCAGGGACTATGTAGGTTCAAGGATGAAGTGGAAATGAGTATAAGAATGAGCCAGACACAAGTCTGCAGATTCTAATATCTGATGCAAAGTGGTATTGTAGGGGAAAATTTGGGGAGTCTAGGAGGAAAATGGGGAGAAACACCCCAATGAGCCCATGGGGCAGAGAAATGGGGAATATGTTTGCTAAACTGGGGGTTTGAAGGAACTGAATATAAGCCAGTTAGGGGATGGAGATGGGGCAGGGTGGCAGAAATGGTGGCGAACAGCATGTTCAAGGCCAAGAAGCTAGAGCGTAGTTCATTCAGAGGACTGCAGGTAGTTCAGTATCACTGAAATGCAAAGTAATTGCAGAGGATGAATAGACGGGTCTTGATGAGTTAAAGTGAAGTGAGAGAATTCTCTCTAGATTTTCCTATTTTTGCTACATTAAGTGTATGGAAGAATTTTTATTAATACCAAGAATGAGTGAAATGGTTTCAGAAAAAACAATCCATAAGATTGCCATACTGAAAAGCTAAATTGGGGGCTCTTATTCATGACAGATGCCACTAAAAATAAATACACCATATGTCATCATTATCATAATAAACAATCAACAGTTATTAATTCCTTCCATGCACAAAGCACAGATGGCAATAATAGGGGAGAATACTTGAAACAAATATGACTTCATTCACTCAGCAAATATTGATTTAGTACATGCCGGGTGCCTGTAGTGTGTTAACCACTGAACACACACAGGTAAATTCCACACCATCCCTGACCTGAAGGAGTACAAATTTTAAACAAAAGACAGCTACTATTTTTGTCACCTAGAGATGTGTCACACAAACTGAAAAGGAAAATATTAAGACCTCACTAGATCAGTGCACAAAGGACAAAAGAGGAGATGAAGCTAAAAAGTATATAGAAACATATTCAACCCCATTAAAATGTAAATTAGGTCACAGTGTGTATATTAAAACTGAACATTGCCCGTGGTCATGTAAAGTAGTAAAACCCACTGGGAAGAAATAATTCAATAGAAAGAAAACAACCATGTTCTTGAAGATGTTCATTGTAGTATTATATATTTTAAGAAAAGTCAGGAGCAACTTAAAAACTTAATAGTAGGGAAGAGATTGTGTAAATTTTGGTAATTTGCGATAGAAGTTATGAATAGGTTGCCAAAGTGCAAAACATGCAAAGCATTTTCTATCCTCCCAGAGGGCTGTTCCACGAGAGTGTCAGAAGGGGCCTCTTCCATATGGGCACTCCATAAATATTAAGCATAATACCTAGGTCAAATTAAAAAGCAATGACTAAAAAACAAAACAAAATAAAACAATGACTAACTAAGCCCGTGAAATAAAGAACAGGCAGGGATGCATTAAATTTGTAAGTGTTGTTAGCAGATCATTCTATAGATCAGATAGAGAAAGACAAATACCGTATGAAGTTACTTATATGTGGAATAAAACAACAACCAAGCTCATATGAGTTGAGATCAGACTTGTAAGTACCAAAGGTTGGGGGGGAGGTAGGCGGTGGGGAATTGGAGGAAGGGGATCAAAAGGTCCAAACTTCCAGTTACAAGATGGATAAGTACTAGTGGTGTAACGTATAAGACGGCTACAGCAAAGATGTATAGAGATGTTGCTTAAGAGAGAGTAAATCCGAAGAGCTCTCATCACACAGCAAAAAAACAACAAATCTTTTTCTTTTCTTCTTTCTTTTCTTTTTATTGTGTCTATATGAGAAGATGGATGTCTGCTGAACTTGTGATCATTTCGTGGTATACGTAAATCAAGTCATCATGGTGTACACCTTAAACTTACACAGTGATGTATGTCAATTATTTCTTGATAAAACTTGAAAGAATTTGTAATTGTTGAGTTTGTTGGGAATATAGATTATTCCCCTCCTCCCATTTCCTGAAATTTATAAAATATTTATATGGCTTCTACAAGTTTAAAACCAAAGGAAATTAAAACAAATGATTCACAGTGAGTCTTTCTAGCGTTTCCTCCCCCATAACCAGTCAGAAGACTCTGGATTTGCTGAATTGTTCTTTTTTCTGCCCCTTTCATCCTCCAAGGAGGGTCTTCTGTCTTTTCTGACTTCTGTAATGGAAAATAGGGGAGTGGCCTGAGGTGGGGAGGAGGAAGGTGCTCAAGAAATACGAATAATGCTGTTGAATTATTTTTTTAATTTTCTTTACAGTTTCTTTAAATTTCTTTAGTTTCAGACTGTGTTCTTTTGATCAACACACTGTCCTGGGGATGAACCACATGGGTGACAATTTTATAACATGAATTTTTAATGTGGTTTAATTTTTTTTAATTAATTAAAGCAATAAAGCTAAAGTAGTCAAGACGTTTAGAATTGGTAACGGGATAGAATACAGAGCCCAGATATAAACCCACCGTTGCCTGATGAGTGACAAAGGGGCCCCAGCAATGACATGAGGAAGAACTTGTCCTGAAACAGTTGGAAATACATCCGCTCCAGGTGGATTGTAAAAAACAAAACCAGTAGGTTTTATTATTTTTTAAATTTTTTCAAAGGTTTATTTATTTATTTGAGAGAGAGAATGCGAGTAGGAGGAGGAATAGAAGGAGAGGGAGAAGCAGGCTCCCGCTGAGCACAGAGTCAGACATGGGGCTGGATCCCAGGACCTTAGGACCATGGCCTGAGCTGAAATCAGGAGTTGGACACTTAACCACCTGAGCCACCCAGGGGCCCCTAAACAAGTAGGTTTGAGTAGATAACATGAAAAAATATTTTTAGGATTGTGGGATAGGTAAAACATAAAATGTTAACTATAAAGGAGAAGATTGTTCCGTTGGATTTTTTTAAAATTAAATTAAGGGCACCTGGGTGGCTCAGTTGGTTGAGTGACTGCCTTCAGCTCAGGTCATGATCCTGGAGTCCCAGGATTGAGTCCTGCTTCGGGCTCCCTGCTTTGCAGGGAGTCTGCTCCTCCCTCTGACCTTCTCCCCTCTTATGCTCTCTCTCTCTGTCATTCTTTCTCTCACATAAAAAAATAATAATAATAAAATTAAAAGTGAGGATTGCTGCTCATCAAAAGACACTGTGTAAAGCAATAAAGAAGCACTCTATAGAGAGGCAGAAGATAATTGTGACAAACTGATAGATAGATTGATAGATCTATGTAACAAAGGATCTGTGTCCAGTATCAAATGTATAAAGAATTTCTATAAATTCCATAAGGAAAAACAACACGATTTTTTAAAGGGCCAAAGACTTGAAAAGATCTTTCACAAAAGAGGATATCCAATAGCCAAAAAATATATGAAAAGGTTTTCAAGATAATTAGTCCTCAGAGAATTTCAAATTCAAAGTGCAGTGAGATATTACCCACCAGCACGGCTGAAATGAAGTAGATACAAACAAGTGTTGGTGAGGATTTGGAGCCGCGGAAATGCTCACGCATCTCTTATAGGAGCATGGAATAGCACAGCGACTTTGGAAAACTCTTGAGTTGTCAGTACTCAAGCTGAGCACACTGGAACCCTATAGCTAAGTAATTCAACCCTTATGTGTATTCCCGATAGGAATGCATGCCTCTGTATCTTGGAGGACAAGTATGAGAATATTATTGGTAACAGACATTAGTGGGAAGCAACCTAAATGTTCATCAAGAGTGAAATGGATAAATATGTTGTAGAAATCAAAAGGAACAAGCTACTGCCACACACTGCAAGATGGTGTACAAGGTTGAGCCAAAGAAACCAAATACAATATATATTATACACTTTCTTTTACATACAGTTTAAAACAGGCAAAATGAATCTCTGATTCATTTGATTCACTTTGACTGAAGTCAGAATGGTTAACTTGGGGTGGATGAAGGGGCAAGACAAAGAAGGCTCATTCTGTTAAACAATCAGAACGGTGATTCTGCAGATGTGTTCATTTTGCAAATCTTACCAAGCTATACATTTGTTTCTGTTTTTATGTGTATGTCATACTTTGTTAAAAAGAAATTGATGTGCTGTTGGATCCTATTAGCTAGGATCTTGTTGAGAATCTTGGCATCCATATTCATCAGGGATATTGGTCTGAAATTCTCCTTTTTGATGGGGTCTTTGCCTGGTTTGGGGATCAGGGTAATGCTGGCTCTGTAGAAAGAGTCTGGAAGTTTTCCTTCTGTTTCTATTTTTTTTAAACAGTTTCAGGAGAATAGGTATTATTTCTTCCTTGAATGTTTGGTAGAATTCCCCAGGGAATCTGTCCGGTCCTGGACTCTTGTTTTTTGGGAGGTTTTTGATCACTGCTTCAATTTCATTACTAGATATTGGTCTGTTCAGGTTGTCAGATTTTTCCTGTTTCAGTCTTGGAAGATTATAGAAGATATGGTCCATATATACAACAGAATATTATGCCTCCATTAGAAAGGACGAATATCCAACTTTTGTATCAACATGGACGGGACTGGAAGAGACTATGCGGAGTGAAATAAGTCAAGTGGAGAGAGCCAATTACCTTATGGTCTCACTTACGTGCTGAGCATAAAGAAAAACATGGAGGGCATTGTAAGAAGGAAGGGAAGGGGGAATAGGGGGAAATCAGAGGGGGAGATGAACCATGAGAGACCATGGACTTTGAGCAACAAACTGAGGGTTTTGGAGTGGAGGGGGTGGGGGGTTGGGCGAGCCTGGTGCTGGGTATTGAGGAGGGCACGTATTGCATGGAGCACTGGGTGTGGTGCATGAACAATTAATCTTGTAACACTGAAAAAAATAAACATATTTGGGAGAAAAAAAATTAAAAAAGAAATTGAAATTGACTTATAGGAGGAAGGACTGGGGTGCTTGATTGTTGTCTTCAGGCAAATCCAGGATTGTATTTAAAATAAGGACAGGGAAGTCTAGCTTATATCCAGGTAAGTGGAAAACCAAACAAGTATAAGTTAAAGCAAAAGAGAATCTGGCCAAGCACGAAGAAGGATTTGTGGGAAATAAGGTTGATCAAATACAACCATGGTTTGTGGGAAGATGGGATGAGTTTGTCCTAAAATCTTCTAGAAGAAAACAAATGGTGTCCCAACACCAAGGAGACTCCTTGTCACAGTCACAAAGATAGATAAAATAACTATTTCTTTGATTCTAAGATGCACATTTTGTCACATTTTAACATTTCTGAGATCTAGATACGTTATCAAGTCCATGGCACTTGGCAGTTAATGGTAATATCTGTCTTTCTTAGGTCCAGAAAATAATGGTGCATCAATATAGATTGTAAGATTGAAAGGCACCTTCAATTTGATGAAATATGGTAATAAAACCCCTTCCAGCTGTAAGATTCCCTTGTGAGCCTCATAGTGAGGGATGCTTATTCCCTTAGGAAAGCATTTTTTATCCCTCCTCAGGGTTGTTCCACAAGAGGGTCAGAAGGGGCCTCATCTATTATGGGCACTCAATAAATATTAAGCATCAGCCGTGGCCCACTGCCAGCTCTGAATAAAAATTGGCATACAGTAACATTTACTGGTCATGGATTTTGTGACTGATGATCTCTCTCTCTCTCTCTCTGTCTAATACACATTCGTAATGGCAAACCCCAAGGTAGAACAGAGGGAGAGCCCACGGTAGATGATGCTTTCCTCTGCAGAGACAGAGAGTGGGATGAGGGAGATCAGCTTGGATGGTAGAGAAGTGCCCAGGACACAGGCAAAGACAAAGGTCAAAACAAAGGCAAAGGCAAAGGCAAAGCTCGCTGCCCTAGCAGGGATCTCAGAAGCCATTCATGCAAATGAAGTGCATTGTTGGGGAGGGCTTCTCTGCAGAGAATGAACTGAGGGGCTTGTGTATCAATGTGCGTCCATACCCCAAGACTGAATATTTCGCCATGACACATATACTCGTGGAGAGGACCAGCTCTGAGCTGGTGGAGTGTAAGAACCCAAGCTATGCTGGCAGAAGAATCTGAACTAGTTGTTGTGAGTGGAAGGCACCGCATCTCTGTGCAGGTCCCTAGATTAGTGGTGTGTCTTCCTGTGGTGCTTGCTTTTGCCCATCAGCCAGCAGAACATTCTTTTCACTGGCACCCCGGGAAAGGAGTGGAGGTCTTATGTCACTCCCCGGTTGGAGATCAGATTGGAAGCAATGCCCCAAGGCTCCTGATTTGGTGTGAGGTGCAGATGTAGAGAGTGATTTGGGGAAGTTAAAGAGGAGGCAGCTGAAGGAAATTAGCCTAGCATACATCGAGGAATTTGTACTATTTGACTGCACTTTGTGTTTTTGACTCTCTCCTGCTTTGGGTTATCCGAAGGAAGAGAAAGTTTCCATGGGGGGGATTAAGTCAGCTGGGTTTTCTCACAGCAGAGGATACCTGACAGATTTAGTAGAATTGCCATCAGGGATTTAAGTCGCCCATTGTCTTTCAAGTTTGATTAAATAGCTCTGGTTACATAAGGGAGTTGCAGGAAGCAAGGAACCAAGCCCATCAGTTGCCGGCCCTACTTTGCCGGGGCACTGAAGGTCACTGAATCAAGAAGGGGAGACTTACTGTTATTTTTCTTCCTGCCTGAGATTCGGTTAGGAGGAGACAAGCAAAGAACAAAGATCAAAGGTTTTGCTCTTCCAGTGGCATGAATGGCCCCAAGCTCGGCTTTAGCTGTGAATGGCCATTAATTTAAGGAGATGGATTGTACAGACTGCAAAGACAGAGCTCAAATACCTGCAAGCCCTACCCTGCCCTTCAGAGCTAAGTTAGTGGACAAAGAGCCACCATGTTGCTGCCCAAGGGATTGATTGCTAGAAGCTGTCACAGGACTCACGCTGCATGACCACCTTTGTGCCTTGGGCAAAACTACAATGCCTGCCTGCCCCTTAAAATCCTCCCATGGCCCTGCTCACCATTCACCTCCTACCCAAACAAAAGCCAACTGCATGCGAGACTCTTAGATTCTGTGGGATGGGTGGGATCATATTAGAATGATTACGTGGTGTGTGTCTCCCCGACCTCCTACCCCAAGGTAGGATGACCTTGGATGGCCACCTCATCCAAGGTGGGCCCCGAAAACCTTTCCCCTAGGACAGCTAGACATGAGTCACCTACTGCTTGTTGAAAGAGGGTTGTGACAGAAATAGAAGCATAGATGGGGCAGATACTTGATGGTTGAGTTCAGTAGCCATTGGTTTAAGTGTGAAGCAGATAGATTTGGGTGTACATTTGCCCAGCTAGTTGATTCTGCTCCCAAATTAGATAAAAGACTCAGAGGCTTGGAAGGAGGGCACGCTCAGATAGGAACATGAAATCAAGAGACAGTCAGCTTCTGGGAGACCACATGCATCAGCAGTGGGGGGCCCTGTGTATCAGTTGTCCGGCAGAAATGTGCTCATCTGTGCTCTGAGACACAGCTCAGCCCCATATCCAGCCATCCTGGAGGATAATCTTCTGTCCATTGGTCTGGGACACTTAGAAGTCCCCACCACATGGCCAAGGTGGAATTAGATGGAGAGTATTTGGAATTTCATGAAGCTACAAGTGAGATAGTGAGATATACATTGGGCCTGAGCTTGATTCCACTGGGACTTTTGTCTGACTCTCTATTTTTGTGATGTTTTCTCCCTCCCTTATAATAAATATTACAGTGGTCTGGGTAGAGATTCTATCTCTCCCAGTGGGGTAGAGACCATATGCTACGAATATTTGGGTCTTCACAATGCCTTAGACATCATAGGTACTGTAAGAGAGATATTTGTAGAAAACTGAAAGAAATCTTAAGGAGATATGTTTAGTGAATAAAATATAAGTAAATTAAAAGTATGAGTCAAATCAGACCTTTGTATTTCGATTTCATACTTTGTGGTCTTGCTTCAAGAGCATCTTCTTTCCCAGATAATGGTTGCCAAAGTCCTATTATGAAATATTGCCATGAAGTATAATAACTTGGCTTAGATACTATTTTCTTCTTCTCTATGTTTCATTCAATGGAAGACATGAACTTTACTGGTTTATGGCACTCATCCCATCTGGGGTAGTTTGTTATGGATTGTTGCAGAAATGGCCCCCAGTGAATTGTGCCACCCCTAGTGTTGTTCCTCCCATCTGACTGTGGGCTGGGCCCTTGGGACTTGCTTTGGCCCAAAGGACATTAGCAGCTGGAACACAAGCAGAAACACTGAAAGCCCTTGTCAAGTGAGGCTCATCCCCCTTAGTTTCTGGGAAACTTTGTGCCTCTGTATGAAGAAGCTCCGGCTACCCTCCTAGAGGAAAATGCTTGTGGAGAGAGCCTCTGGATCCCAACCGAGAACCCAGACATGCCGATGAGGCCATTCTAGACCCTTGAGCCTCTGCCGAGCCAGACAAGATGAGAAGCATCCTGTCAATATGCAAAGTTACGAGAAGTAATGAAGATGTTGTTGTTTAGGACACCAAGTTTTGTAGGACTTTGTGGTGCTATAAGTACCACCTGGTACGTGATTGAGCCTAAGAGTTGGCATTTGAAGAAAGAGCATTTCTGCAGTTCTTTTCCACAGATGATTTCAGATACTAGCAAAGCATGTAAATATATTAAATAGAAGCTAATGCGTGTCTCTTTCTGGTTCTATGACACGCCTTCTAGAAGAATGATGGTCGTCAGGGTCACTGAGCAGTGATCCTCCCTACTGACTGATAGGCATCCAGTGTGAACCTTCACTAATGTTAGAAGGCTAGCTGAGGATAGGAAACCATGGAGGAGTGTCAGATGGGGACCCACCTGAGGAATGGACAGCTGGTCTTCTATCCAAATCCCCGATGCCCACCCCACATGATAACCTCAATTCCAGCATGGGAAGGAAAGGGTTGTCTGGATTGTCACCTTAGCTTCCGGATTGAGCAGAAGCTATTACAAGGACTTCATGTGGCTTTCTCTAGCCCTGCATCCACTTTACAGAGACAAGCCATGTCTATTCTTGCCCTTGTCATATTCTTGGAGGTGCTTGCCACGTTTTGTGAATGTTTTTATGCCCTTTATGATGACCAGACACATCGATTCCCACCCCTACCCCAAAGACTTTCAGTCGGTCTTTTAATTTCTGTGGCCTTCTCTGTAGAGTGGGGATGAAAAGACACTACCTCCTCAAAAGTGGGGCAGGTAGAGCCGTGGGAGTTCAGGGCAATGACCTCTATGGTCTCATAGCTTTCTCTCTGTTCCTAAAAGTCTTAGATCGTAGCCACTTTTGAACCTGCTCTACAACTGCACTGACTTTGCCTGATACCTTGTGGCTGCTCTGGGGACCCATGACACAAAGAGATGTGTGATGGGACCACAGGACCTGCCCATGTATAATATAGAACGTAGGCTTTTAAGGAAGGAGAATCAACTTCAGCGGAGCCCATGGTCTCCTGACTGCCTTCCAGGGAGCACTGGGCTGGGCTATCCGTTCACATTTACTGGACAAGTGGTGGATGTCAGGCTGTCAAAATCGACAACTTCTCCCAGGGTACCACATGTTTTGTTCAGATGTGAAACATTAAAAACCTTGGCTCAGGCATAAACTGGAGGCTCATATCCAGAGAGAAGGAGCTCCCCAGCAATCCTTCAGTCTTTGCTCGAAGGTCACACAGGTTTGCTTTGTCTTCAGAGAGAAGTTCCTGGTTGCTTCTTAAAACAAGACCTGGCAAGAACTAGTTTGTCTATAGTGATTTAAAGGGAGAGGAAAGCTCTGTGAAGAACTTGGCTTTTAAATTGCTTGGTATAGTTTTTCAGAATTGAATTAGTAATTGTGAACTTTTATCTAAATGGATCGAAATGTTCACCTGTAGCTTTGGTCCTTTGATGTCATTGAACTTGTGGCAAAGTGCGGTATTATGGCTTTAGAGATAAAGCTAGTGCCCATCGATTTATACCAACAGTAAGGAGTATTCACCTGCCTTTCAAGGAATAATGAGTATACTGCTGGAATATTAATAGTTATAAAGATGTGTGAAATCCGGCACTTGGTATGCCTCACCAGATGCCAGCCCCCAGAATTCAAGGCCGACTCTGCTTTAGTATGTAACACGCCATTTCTGCTTTGAGGGCAAGTTTTTCTCCTATGAACCACTTGGTTAACATTTTTCACATGCTGGAAGCTGAAAAGTGTTAATTGACTGCTAATTATTAATAGCACATACGCGGGAAATTCTTTGTTTTAGAAATGCATGAATGTTGGCAATCCTTTAGAGAAGAGTTTTCAGAAAGAGATCATTTTAGATGTTAAATATTACTCATCAGAGACATTGAGGTTTGGGTAGTTGGACCCTGAGGAATGAAAAGAATAGCTTGAGGTTGTCAAACTAATTGGAAAACATGGTCATCCACCTGTAAGGTCTCGAGGTCTAAATCTCTGCATTTCTACACCAAAACACACACCCATCTCCTTTTCCCCTAATATCACTAAGGATTCTGAGCTTCTTCAATTGACTGACAAAATGGGAGTGTGTGTCAGGGGGTACTTAAGAGAAGGAGGTCCGGAGACAAAGCCACTCTGATGAACATTTCTCACAGCGTGGTGATATGTGGTGCCTTTTGTCTTTCCTCTCTAGTGCGACCCAATAGAACTTTCTGCAGTGATGGAAATGTGCTGAAGCTACGCTGTGCGATAGAGCTATTGAGCACTTGAAATGTGATCAGTGTGACTGAGCAACTGAATGTTTAATTTCTTTTCATTTTAATTAATTGAAATTTGAATAGCCACATATGGTTAGTGGTTACCGTATCGGACAGGACAGCTCGAGAGAGTACGCAGAATTCATGGCATAGTGGAATATGTCTGGACTTTCAGTGTGCCACTTGGGGCCACATCTGTTCAGTTCCCTGGAGCCTGGACAGGACTCCAGAAATTGTGCGGTCCTGGGGAAGCAGTTCAAAACTAGCCCCTTAGACATGACCATTTAGGTGAGGGGTCCAGAGAGCTGATTGAAGCCACGTTTAACAAAAATCCTCTCTCCTGGGAGTGTTTAAGAATAAGTGTGGAGCTATCATTAAAATAAAAGATAATAATATGCGTTGACAAGGGTGTGGAGAAATTGGAAGCCTCATACCCTGCTGGTGGGAATGTAAAATGGGGCAGTTGCTTTAGAAAACAGTCTAGCGCTTTCTGAAAAGGTTAGACATAGAGTTACTGTATAACCCAGCAGTCCTACACAAGAGAAATGGAAACCTATGTCCACATAAAACTTGTACACTCTTCATAGCAGCATGATTCATTAGAGCCAAAAAGTTAGAACAACTCAAATGTCCACCAACTGATGAATGGGTCAATAAAATGTGGTATATCCATACAGTGGAATATTATGGGGCAGGCAAAAGGAATGAAGGACTAATACATATGACAGCATGGTTACATCTTAAAAATACTAAGCTAAGTGAAAGAAGTCATTACGAAGGACCACATATTGTATGATTCCATTTATATGAAATGTCCAGGTATAGACAGCGGTAGGGAGTGACTGCCAATGGGTGTTGCCTTTGTTCTGAAGGGATGAAGAAGTTCTGGGATTTGGATATGGTTGAACAGCTCTGTGACTTTACTAAAAGCAATTGATTTGTACACTTAAATGGGTAAATTGTATGTGAATCATGTCTTAATCAAGTTGTTACATTTAAAAATATCATAAATTAGATGCCAATGGGAACAAAGAAAGATAGAAAAACAGAGCAAGTATAGAGACTCCCACCGCTCCCCCAGACACAATGTTGGGGTGTGACATGTAGAGTCCTCGGTGAGATTTCCAGATGGGGCTTCGTTTGAGCTCTCCTCTCTGCTAACTTGTTATGTGTCTGGTTTTCATTGATTAACTGTGGGTGGGTAGAGGTTTGATTATAGCCATGGATTAAAATAATGACCAGGAGAGGCAATGAATTCCTAATCTAAAGTGTTTTGAAGCATTTGATTGAATATGTGGACCAAATTCAAATGAAAATTCATTTCTTATCCACTCATCCAGCAAATATTTAGTAAGTACATGCTGTGTGGCTGGGACTCTTCTCAACCCCAGAGAATGGCAGTGAAGAGGACAGAGGAGATCTCTGCCCTCCCTGAGAGCCATCCAAACTCAAGGTGCTGAGTTGGAACCGTGCAAGTCCTTCGGTTTGGTCCCTAGAAGGAGACTGAAGGCACACTCCATTTGGGTAATTTTAGGAGAGATTTAAAAGGGGCCATTTATAGCATATGAACAGGGGGTGGTACAGAACCCTAGGACTTGTGTCAGCAGCTTCTCCCTGCTGGAGGTGGTGAGGCGAGGCTAGGTTATAGATGGTTGAGAGTGGGGGGCTGGGAAGAGAGGGAGGACCACCTGCAGGAACTGAACTCAGCCCATAAACAGCCCAAAAGGAGGAGCCATGGGAGTCAGTACCCCAACTTCTTTCCTTTCTACATCCTACCTGTGGTCCCTTTTGGATGAACCCAACTGGAAGCCAGAGGTGAGGGAATCCTGCCGGCACAGTCCATGCAAGCCAGCTTGCTAGGGTACAACACAGGATGGAGTGGGTCTGGATCTGGAAGGGAGACATTGGGTACAGGAGGGTACAAGGTTGGAAAGGGTGAACCTCCAAACCACACACTTGTGATCTTTGGACCCAGAGGTGAAGCCAACATATTTCTTGGCTTCTGAGAAGACTCCAAGTAAGGGCCTAATGTCAGCAGTCCTTGCTTCTCTTGGCAGAATGTGAGCACCATAGGGCTGGGGATGGTTGTCTTTTTTGTTTGCTCTTGTTTCCCCAATTCCCAGCACAGGGCTGGCACTTAGTAGATGCTTGATGAGTAGTTATTAAGAGAACAGTAGCAGCTAACACCCATGAGGGGTACTGTGGGCCAGCTTAGCACCTACTCTAAATGACTTACATGCATCGTTTTATTGTTACTCTCACTTTACAAAGGAGGAAACTGAGGCACAGAGGATTAAGTGTCTTTCCCAAAGCCACACAGCCTGTCAATGGCACAGACAGAATCTTTCTGAGCTAGTAGTTCTGTAAGTTTTTGGTTAGGACTCCTAGACCCTCCTCAAAATTATTGAGGAGACCTTTTGTTGATGTAGGCTATATCTGTATTTATAAAATTAGAAATGAAAACTAAGAAAAATTTACATTAACTGATTCTTTTAACAGAGCAGTAATATGTCTACTATGTGTTGACATAATAACATTTTTTAAATTAAAAGTACTGTGTGGAAAACAAAAATCATATGCATTTTTGCGTATTTCTGTAATGTCTGGGTATTACCTTGAGAAAACAAGTAGATTCTCACATCTGCTTCTTTATAAAATAATCTGTCACAAATGTGTTGTTTGAATCGAGGTATATGAGGAAAATGAGAGGTCATGCAAATACACAGCTGGGAAAGGAGGGATATTTTAACAGCTTTTTCATGTAATTGTGGATTTTCTTCCTTGATACTACGCTACAGCTTGTCAGTGATTGTTTACTAAAGGTTAGATATGATGTGGAATGTGAAACCGTATCTGTGAACTTTTCTTACTTTGTTACTTTAAAACCTACTTGCTGACTTGGCACTTGAAGGGGCCTTTCATCCATGTTTGATTCCATAACATCATGCCTGGGTGATTTGGAAAATTCTGATTCCTTGAGTTATGCAGATCTTCAAAATGTTGGCCCATTTTGTTTTATAATAGAGAAAATGAATTCACTGGTATCACCATTGATGTCATTGGAAAAGTCTTTAATTATTGAGAAGATGTCAAGGTCAAGGGATCATGATATAAGTTTTCAAAATTCTAATTTCACTTGAAGTTCAAATTTCATCTTTTTTTTTCTTTTTAAAGATTTTATTTATTTGACAGAGAGAAACATAGTGAGAGAGGGAACACAAGCAGAGGGAATGGTAGTGGGAGAAGCAGGCTTCCCGCAGAGCAGAGAGCCCGACGTGGGGCTCGATCCCAGGACCCTGGGATCTGACCTGGGCCGAAGGCAGACGCTTAACGACTGAGCCACCCAGGTGCCCCAAATTTCATCTTTGACAACGAAGATTACTCAGTTGTTTTACTTAAAGTAACAGGTTCTGTTTATTCATTAAAAAAGAAAAAATGTCTGCCAAACATTCCTGTCTAAAGGACTGTGGTTTGTGAGTCAGGGGTTCTTCCAAGCTGAAGTGGGGTATCACGGAAACAATGGCTAGTTCATTTGCAGGTACAACAGTTCACAAGTGCTGTTTCTCCGGACCACCCATGGACTACAGCCAAAGTGAGTTTCTCATTTTGTCACACAGAATACGAAAAAGTGGGTCTCCAGGCGTAGCTATATGAGGAAGTCAGTAACTTTTCTGGTTTTATCAAAAACATACCAAAGGACATTGGCATTTCTGTTTTGTCTCATAGCAGGAGTGTGCGGTGGTGAAGAGCGCAAGGCTGCTAGCAGAGCTGGGTGCTACTGCCTTGATTCATGGTAAAGAGGTAGCTGTTTTATCCACCATTGCTCTGACCATCAGTGTAAATGTCAGCTCAGTGGGGAAGGCAAATAGCATTTCTTAAGATTATAGAAATAATTTAAACTTGTGGAACTCTAAAAGGATCATGACGATCCCCATATTTTGAGAACTACAATTTTGAGCAATGCCTCCTTTTGAATAGCTCCTCTTTAAACCTTTAGGGCATTGCCTTGACCATTCTGATGGCCGTTGTCCCAGATTGTGTTCTTCATCACACCATTGAATACGAGGCTTGGAAAATGAAATTCAGGATCTATATTGCTTCCCCAGACCCAGAAGGTTCATCATGGAGATGCAGGGATATTCTCCAGCATTTGTACAAATAGTCCAAGATAAACACCCCAACTAAAGCAGCTGCATCATAGAAATGTTTGAACCTGATTCAGTTAAGGGTTGTACGAACCATACTTGCCCTTCATCCATACTCTCACTCCCAGACTCTAAAAGGATATTGTGTTGCTGACCTGTATCCTAACATTAGAGCCCCTCAGAGTTCTTGGAAGTAAACTCTAGAGCAGGTGGAATGCCCAGACCTTTTTGTTTCCCTGGTAGTAGGTTAGCTGATGTTACTTGCCCAGAAAGTTGATATTGGACAACCTACTCTAGAATAACCTTTAGCAGTGACACAGATGAGCCGTAGCATCTTTATGTTGCTCAAAGAAAGAGAGATGAGATAGTCACAGGTCATAACCAATATGAGGCAGCCCACAGCCACTAGGAAGAGCCAGACTGACCGATGATGTTATGGTAATGAGCTGTACTTGTTTTCTTCTCCAGTGTTTTAAAACCGAAATCATTTATCATACTGATTATAACCTACAAGAGTGACATTATTCATTTTTTTAATATCATTTCATGTCTCAATGAACATTCTTTTAATCATAACTTCAGTACAATCCCTGATGAGCATTCTCCAGTCTTGAAAGTTGCTTTATGTACTGCGGGCAGAACTCTTAGGAATCCGTGGGTCCCCTGGGCTCAGTCTTCACAGACCCTAACCTGAAACTGCATTGCCCCTAAAGAGCTACTCTGTAGTCTGAGTTGTTTCTTCCACTTAATTTCAAAGCTACTAATTTGGGTCTCCATAGTGGCCATCCTCTACTTCAATATATAGATGGAATTTTAAAGGTTTTTTTTCTAAGATTTTATTTATTCATTTGACAGAGAGAGAGAGAGAGAGAGTACAAGCAGGGCGAGTCATGGAGAGAAGGAGAAGCAGACGCCCCGCTAAGCAGGGAGCCCAATGCGGGGCTTGATCCCAGGACCCCGGATCATGACCTGAGCCGAAGGCAGATGCTTCACTGACTGAGCCACCCAGGCGCCCCTATAGATAGGGGATTTTAAACTTTTAAAATTAAAGATCATATTTAGTTAAAGTCTTTTTAAAGTGTGTACTGCAACTGAATGTAACTTTTTAATTACTATTTTAAGTTTTCCTTTGTACTCTCTTGTAGCTCTGTTTCTTACGGATCCCCCTTTTCTGGGTTTCTGGTTGTTGCTCTCTTACTGGGTTGTTGGGTCCTCTAACCCCAGGCCCTAGTAATGTTTGGCTCTGGGTCAGGCAGCAGTGTCACCCCTGGGCACGATGCTCAGCAGGCTCCATCTCTAGGCAGGTGTTGTCAAGATACCAGAGGGAAACCAGGAGACCCGGGACCCTACCTATCCTTCTCCTCAGCTACCAAGGCTAGGGTTGAGCGCTCTTCAGGGCTGGGGGCCAGGGTCCGGGTGCAGCCCATCTTATCTCTTCTGGATATCTTCCCAAGGCCACGTACACAGGCTGCTTCCACCAGAGACCCAGGGATGGCCAAGGACTGGCTATTCTGCACTTTCCAGGGTCTTCTACATTCAGTCCCCAGAGGGAACAGAGTTTCACCTTGTACCCTGCAGGGCTGGCCCTGCCCATCGCCCCAGGCCCAGGGGCTGTGCCCTTCAGCAGAGGGGACTGAGCCCTCAACATCGGAGGGGAGAGGATTGGAGTCAGAGAAACGCCTTCTTGCCTCTGAATCTCTGGTTTGGCACATCCAGGGGCGTGCTCCTTTGACGGTGTTTACACTCATCCATATTCATGACCTGTTGGCCCAGATTCTCTCTACTGAGAATAAATATGAAACCATTTTCCAGAATGAAGCAATCCCCCCCCCCCATGTCTTAGTTATAAGGTTAAAAATGGCCATTAAGTGATTAGCGTGACTAAAGTCATGGAGCAACATTCATTTGAAAGTTGAGTTCTCTTTAATGTGTGCAATCCATTTTATTATAAAGTGTCCTTTACAGCCAGTTTTGCCTTTTTTCTGAGCTTTCCTGGGGTGGCACCAGATCAAAAGGGTACGCGGGAGTGAAATGTCTACATTTTATGCTGAGGCTACGTGACCAAATCCCAGGATCCATTAATGGAAAAATATGCATCCCTCTTGTGCCCTATTATGAAAATGTGCCTTATCTTACCTGATTAAACTGTCAGCTCTTATTAAAATGGATTCATGTAGCTGAAGAAACTCAAGCTTGGTGGAACTTGCAGAGAAGTATAGATAAATTGTTACCTCAGCAAAATCTGAGTCTGTTATCAGAACTTCAGCCTTTCTGACCCTTAGGATGTTGAGCCATGTGGCAAAACCCCATCGTCTCACGCTGTGCCTCCTGAGGAAAATTAAAAAAAAGAAAAAGCCCTAAATGAACTTTGCTTGTCATCTGGGGAACGGGGGAAGATACCACATCTGCATTTGCATTTCTGTGTTTTATAGATTATCTTTCTTGTCTTGAATAGTAGAGATGAGGTTCTCCCCGAAGACTGGGGACTTTTTGTTCAAGCAATTTTCTCTCTTTTAAAAGAAGTGCATATATACAGATTTTTTTCTCCCTTCAACTCAAGATCGAGTCTGAGAAAGGAAATAAAGGATCAAGACAGCCAAACACTCAGGCAAAAAAAGTATTGGATAAATTACTTGAAGGCTTCTTTTTTTCCTTGTGAAAATGCAGCATCGGACGGGTTCCTGGGTAACCCAGAAGGTTCGTATTTTTGGTCGTGGCTCCATTTGACTTAGCTAGCAAGGGATAATCAGGCGGAAGGTCAGGGTCAGGCTGCCACCAGGACAGCTGGGAGAAGCCAGATGGCTTCCGGATCTGCGTTTCTGGAAGGAACCTGGGAGGGGTGGAGATAGAAATGTGAGGGAATTGAGCACCAGGGAGAGCCATGTTCAGGGAAAATGAGCGCAAGCATTTCTTCTCAAGCTTGTCCAGTCTAATTTTATCTCAGGCTTTGTACTCGCCTGTCCTTGGTGAGCGCGTGTCTCCCCCACACTTTGAGCCCAAAGGAGAGGGCGGCCCTGGAGCACCTTCTGAGGTCAGGCTTCATGGACCACCTCACGGCCTTCCGCCACCTTCCTCTGCTTTTCGTTCTTTTTGGCATCCAGCACAAGCTTCCCCCAAACCCTGATAATGTGTGGATTCGACCATGCTTCTGTGACTGCCTTTTGGGTCTGGAAGCAGAATAAGATTTTTTCCATAGCTAAAATACAGATGGATGCACTTAACCTTCACACTAACCTGGGGAGGAAGTGCAACTATTAGCCCTCTTTTCCATGTAAGGGGAACTGAGGCATAGAGGGCTATATAGAGGACCTCATCTAAGGTCACACAGCAAGTGGGGGCAGCCAGGAGTCAAACCCTGGGATATTGTCTTATTCGAGAAGACAGATGGCACGGCTGATGCCCTAATCTCCACCTCCAGGCTGGAGCGCTCCTCTGATTCTCCAGCGGGATCGCTGTAAAACCCCACCCCCTCCCCCGGAACCTGCCATCTTCTGTGTACGTCCCCTCACTGTGGCCCTCTCCCCGAGTTGCTGCTCTGTGAGAGCCGCATCATTCCTATCACCCATTGTTTGTTATTCTGAATTTTGAAAACCACCCTGGGGAAAGCGCTGTCTTTCTACAATGTGGTAAATAGACGTTACCGTATTTCCTCAAATCCAAGGCCCACCGATGGTAAGATGTGCCATTGTTTTATGTATGGCTAAGAAAGACCCAAAAGAACACCAAAACCCTGTCAACTTAACTATGACACACCATCGCTGGAAAGACACTGACTTGGGAGAGGTTCAGCTGCTTCCAGCAATTTGGGCTCATTTGCTTACAAATAAGCATCCGAGCCCTTCTGTTGCTGGTGTCTGACAAACCAGGAAAGCAGTGATGGGCGCAGCCCTCACCCCCAAGGGGCCGGATGCTCCCGGGACCGGCCATGCGCCCCAGGAAGCAGGTCGGAGCAGGGGGGGCGGCGGGGGGGAGGTGGTGGTGTGTGTGTCAGAGCTGGCAGAGCTGGGGGTCGGCAGCCTGACCACCCCGGGTTGAGACTCAGGGGCGCCCCTTCATGGCCGCCTGGGCGGGGCTTGCCCTGGCTCCGCCTCCCCAAGGGGGTGGGAGATGGGATATTCTGAGAAAAGCTGAGCAAGTGCTCACTATGGGTTTTCATGGGTGTTCATTGATTGTGCTCCCAGCTGTTTGCTCCCCAAGGTGGAGGCTCAGGGGTGAAGGGAAGAGTTCCCCCAGCAGGTGCATACAGCACCTTCATTGTAGCCCCAAACCCAGGGAACGGGGACTTGTGTCATGGCTCCAACTTCTGACAGAGATGTGATTCATCAAAAAGGCTCATCCCTAAATGCGCGCAGCTGGACCATCCAGGGGCCGTTGCTCCTGAAGCCAGGGCTGTGGGCCCCATTCCGAAGAGCGCATCTACCCTCCCATTCAGGAGGGGGCTGGCTGCGGAGCGGGCATTTGCACAGCACCTTGAAAAATAATGTTTAGCAGTGTTTCCTTCCGTGAGGTGCATGCTCGTTGTCTGTGTGCCCTGTAGGAAATTTGTGCTTTTGGCATTTGGAGAGGAAACACACGAGGGAGAGTTCGGTGTGGGAAAGTGGGCTGTCCTCCTGCTTCCTGAAAGCCCCCTGAGGCCAGGTTCCCAGCGTGGTGAGTGTGATGCCCCGGCCTGGGCATCATCAGATGTCCTTGTTCCTTAGGAGGGCAGTTTGCTGGCTCTTCTGGGTCCCCAAAGAGTGTCTGTCTCTGTGGTAGGAGCCTCAGAGCATGGAACTTTATTCAGCCTCTGACTCCTAGGGTATAACTAGAAAAGCCATTTTATTTTATTAAAATTAAAAAAAATTAAATCAAATGAGATAGATAGTTGGTGCATAAATGCAACCGAAGGGCAAGAGACTGGAAGAACTGGTTGTTTGGGGTCAGGCCTCACACAGGATGCTTTGGCAAAGAGAAGGAGATAAACATAACACATCCCTGACTTCAGGGCCCCTTAATTAATGTAAGATCTCAACTCAAGCACAGACACGCATAAACACACTCCTTCTTTTACTGTGTAGCTGGGTCTGCAGTACATCTTGTAAACTTTCTGGTTTGAACAGAAAGGGGGATCTAGGTATCTCTCTTTTTTCTTGGTTTGCAATTCAGTGAGTGAGATGCATTCCCCCCATTGGGGTGAGGGCGTGTTTCCCGCCTCTCCCTGTGCCTCTCGAGTCTTGGTCTGTGGTTGACTTTGCTTTGGTTACTGTGAGTTCGCTCATGAGCTTCTCGCTGCATCTGCCTTTGGTTCCCTGTGTATGTCTTCCCTGCACACAGTGCAGGTTTCAGCACAAACCAGGGCTCAGTGAGTGTGTTTGTCCGACAGCCACAAGAGGAGACAGCAGAGTGTCCCTTGAGAGTGTCTGTGGCATCTCCCCGGAGAAGCGGGGTACCTGTGACACTCAGGCTCAGCCTGTGAGCTATGGCAAGCTGGCCACCTGATGGGCCTCTCGGCCACCAGGAAAGTCACCCACCTGCACATACACACCCCTACACCCACACCATGGCTCCTACTAGCTGAGCCCTCTCTGTGCTTTAATCTAAATAATTTGACTGCAGTAGCCAAGGAGACAATTCTTAGGGGAAGTGATTAGGCAGTTAACATCTTGGAACTTTCAAAATATCATCTAAGCAATGGTGGAAAGAAAGTGCTCTTCTCTTCCTCCTCCTGTGTTTCACCTCCATCCCAAAGCTTTGTTCTGAGAATGAAAACAAGCACATAATGCTTTCCTGGATGGAAAAACCAAGCAAATGTTACCCTCCCAAGTCGCATTCTCTGGCTTGTCCTTTTAAAGGAGTATGAGTGTTTGTTGCATAATGAAAGAGAAAAAGCTCTTTAATGAATATTAACAATTGGAAGGGGATTTGTGCCAAATCCCCTATTACTAGTTTTTCGAATCTACCTCTAATTGTGCATACAGCTATTGGTAGACCACTTAAAACCCTACAAAGCACAGGGGACAACTAGAGGGTGGTGCTTCTCCCTGGAGTCTCAGAGGAGTGTCCATGGGTGCTGTCCAGCTTCTGTCTCCTGGTCTTTCCCCAAGGGATGACCTTCCATCCACTGGCCATCCCTCTCTTTCTCCCCCCCCTCCATCCCTTCCTTTCACTGACTGGCCCCAGGAGCTGTTTCCAGCCTTCTTTTCCAACAGTGGAATTCCAGCGGGGCCCCGCATCCCATCTCTGCAGTGCACAGAGTTCTGCTCAAATGCAGGGGAGATTTACCGGAAAGAGCAGAGATTGGGGAAGCGGACAACAGGCTTAAGCAGAGGCCCACTGACTCCAACACACGTCTTCATGCTCCTAAGTTACTGTCAACAAAATAGCAACTTGGAGTTTGCCAGCAGATACATGTGAAGTTTGGTTTTAGAGATAGAGCAACACCAAATTACCAACAACCACGGCCAGCAAATCCTTCATCATTTCATTAGAAGGGAGAGAGAGAGGAGAGGAGGAGGAAGAAGAAAGGAAGGAAGGAAGGGAGGGAGGAAGGAGGGAGAGAGAGAGGCAGGGGAAAAAGAAGAAGCAGTAGATTCCTGTTTTCCTCCCCACTCCACGCCCCAGCCAGAGCTGGGAACGCTCCCTGGTAAACTCATTAATTTTGCTCAGTTCTGACAGCCTGCTTCCGTTTAGAAACACCACCGCTGAATAAGCCCATCCATGAGCTGATAACTGCTTCCTTCCTAAAGACCAGCTCACATGCCCACTGCAAACGAAACGGCATGCTGACACAGTAGCGTAATTACAGGTCTGGCCGAGGAGGACACAGGAAGCATGTAGGAACCGAGGAGAGTGGAGGCAAGGGGCGTGACGTCGTGCAGGTGTGATGGATGTGTAAATCATAACCTGTTGGATGGCACAGTGGGAGGACGAGGTGGGTTTTGTGCTAAATATCCGTTTCCGGAGGACTTGGGTTTGGAGATGTGAATTCCCCTATGGTCAGATTATAGGCTGTGCAGGAAAGAAAGATGTCAGGAGGATATTTGCCGTTTCTTTCTCTCTTCCAAGCAAAGCACGCCAGATGTAATTATTCGCCTGAGTTTATAGTGCACCGCACAGAAGGGTCAAAGGTCAGCCCCGCTAGCTCGTCTCCGTGCTGGAGCTGCTGGAGAAGGGACAGGAGTGAGTGGTGCTCAGGGTCCTGTGTGTGGGACTAGCTCTGCCACTGGTCGGTGATCGAAGACCACAAGCAAGTCTTTGGAGATCTCTAGGGGGCCGGGCTGGTTTCCGAAAGATAAGCCACATTCTCCTCTCCTTCTTCTTTTTCCAATGTGCTTCCGAGAGCTACCTTTCAGAGGACTGGATGCTCATGGGACACGTGACCAGGTCTTTCATGAGACTGAGGGAAGTGCGGAGAAGTGTGGTCTGGGGGGATTCATGATGGAGTAAAGAGCATTGTTCCAACCCAGCTTGGAGGGGAAGGTCATTCATGCTATGATGTTCCTTGTCTTGTTTCAACATTTGTGACAATGACTCAGATGACACAAGCAGTCACTGATCAGATTTGCAAGGAATTGCTTAATTGCTGGAAGACTTAAACCAAAAGGAAAGGCAGAAGCTAAGAAGATGAGGTTTAATAGGGATACGTACAGTTGTTTCTCCAAACCCGATGAGTCATAAAGTGTGTTGGAATGTTCTTGTAGAACTCCCTCAGATGCACCCACCTCTCCATCGTCACCATGTAAGCCCAGCCACGGTCATCGGTCATCGGGTGCTCCTAGCCCATCTCTCCTCCTATCCTTCCGGCCCCTTTCCAGTTAATCTCCTCCTGGCAGCCAGCTGTCTTTTAAAAATGCAAATCTGATCAAGCTAGTCAGCTGCATCCCTTTTCTTGCCCTTATAACTAATCCAGGTAATTAGCGTGCTTCCCAGGGCCAGGTGGCATTGGGTGCCCATGTCCTCCTAGCCTGCAGGCTGTTCTCTGGCCGCTTTGGCCCTTGGGCACACTGTGTCCCCTCACCTGAGCTCCTGAGCACTTCAGTCCCCCTGCCTAGAACACCCACCTGCTCCTCTTTGCAACTGAGTAATATTCCATTGTGTGGATGGACCACTGTGCTGATGAATGCAATTATAAACACTTTGATACTATAAGTCATTGTGTGGACATATATTTTCATCTTGGGGGAGGAGATTGAAATTGCTCAGTTGTGTAGTAAACCTTTGTAGTTTACCTTTATAAGAAATGGCCTTTTTTCCAAAATGAACTGTATGGCCTCACATTCCCCAGAGCAACGCATGGAAGTCTGGATTTCTCCAAACCCTCATCAACATTTGATATTGTCAGTATTTTTAGTTTAAACCACTTTTTGTAGGTGTCTAGGGATATCTCATTGTGGTTTCAATGTACATTTCCCTGATGACTAAAGATATTGAGCACCTTTCCATGTGCTTGCCAATTATCTTTTTAAAAAGATTTTATTTAGTTATTAGAGTGAGTGAGAGAGCATGAACGGTGGGAGAGGGGAGGAGCAGAGGGAGAGGGAGAAGCAGGCTCCCCACCGAGCAGGAAGCCCAATGTGGGGCTCGATCCTGGGACTCTGGGATCATGACCTGAGCCAAAGGCAGATGCTTAGCCAACTGAGCCACCCAGGTGTCCCTTTTTTTTGTTGTCATTTTTCTGTCTTTATTTATGAAGAGTTTAAAATTGAGTTGTCTTCTTATTGAGTTAATTATAAAAGTTCTTTTTAAAAAAGATCTATTTATTAGAGAGAGAGCGCACACAAGTGGGGGAAGGAGCAGAAGGGGAGGGAGAGGGAGAGAACCTCTGGTAGACTCCTCACTGAGTGCAGAGCCTGACCCGGGGCTGATCTCCCAACCCTGAGATCATAGACCTGAGCTGAAATCAAGAGTCGGGCGCTTAACCAACTCAGTGACCCACTCTCCCTGTGATAAAAGTTCTTTATATTATGTGGCTCCAAGCCTTTTGCCATATATAAGTGATGCCAATAGTTTCTTCCAGTCTGTGGCTTGTCTTTCCATTTTCTTCATGGTGTCTTTCAAAGAACAGATTTTAATTTTCATGGAGTCCTGTTATCATTTGATTCTTTTATGGTCAGTATTTTTGGAGTTCTAAGAAATCTTTGCCACTGCAAGGCATTAAGATTTTCTCTTATGTTTTTTTTTTTGTTCTGTAAGTTTTATAGTTTTAGCTTTTATATTCAGATCTGTAATCCCTTTCAAATCAATTTTTGTGTATGGTGCAAAGTGAGGGTTGAGGCTTATTTTTTTTTTTTTCCTAAGGGGATAGTCTGGTGGGTTATTTTTTAAATGGTATCATCCAGTGAGCTTGAGGATTCCCAGAGCTTAGGATTTAGAGTCATGATGGGATATGTGTCCATGGAAAGATAGGTCTGGGGGATCTTGGATTGTCCCCCAATCCGAACCATGGCCCCTCCACTTTTATCCTTGCCTCATTGGTCTTCAATATAGGGTTTCATCTGAGCAAAGTTTTCCACATCTAACAGTGTTTGAGGTCTGTCTACTCCCTAGGGCATGAGATGGGGAAACTGGGCCTGGGAAAGTTTGTGGTCTGCCTGGTGAGCCTGTGTCAGACCGGAGCTGGAGGCTGGGTCTCCCCTGACCTGCATGCCACCTCCCTCCTCCCCCACGCTGCCTCTGGTTGAGAGCTGCTGGAGATTCCACAAAATCCCTTATTTGCAGTTTGCCTTTTCAGCATTTTAAACGTCGAGAACAGGCAACCCGTAAAGCTAAATAATTTAGATTCTCTTTTTCTGATGCTGTCACTTGCGGGGGAGATAAAAGATGGGTTTGTCAGGAGGGGTGGCAGCCATCCAAAGGCTATGCAAGCACATTCTGCGTCTCAGTGGAAGAGCCCAATCTATCAATCAATGTGGAGCAGAGGTCAGCTTCGTGGGTATCAATTAGAATTTTTTGGCCCACTTTGTGCAGTGCAGCCTGACATTCTAATGATCCGCTTGGGTTTCCAAAGACTCTGTATTCTCGCAACCTAGCTAATAACCATAAGTGCAGGTGGAAGCACAATGAGGCCTGCATTCCATAGTTCAAGAACAAGGCCAGAGAATTCCGGGAGCCCTTAATGAGGGCTTGTAGATGGCAGATGAGAACATGAGCCCTTCTCTCTGCGACCCACTCTGACCCAGATCCTCTCCCTCCTACCACCGAATCCACCATGGACCCGGGCATCAGGGACGGCCATGTTGTCATGTCTTGGCCTCGCTGTGCTCCCCGGCTCAGGGGCATCTGGGACAGCTGGTCACTTTGAGCTTCCAGAACTCGTTGCTATCCTAGAAGGCCACTCTGTCACCTGCAGCCCCTTTTCTTTCTCTGTCTTCCTCAAAGGCTCCTTTCCCTCACTCAGACCCTACGTCTTGGCGTTCCCCAAGCCCTATTTTCTTATCTACCTGCTCTGTCTCTGCAGGCGACATCATCTTGCCCCATAGTTGGGGCACCATCTGGGGCCGATGACAGCCTCTCTCGGTCATGGGCTCAGTCTGAACCTTCTCCCACATCCCACCTCTGCCTACAGGACCACCCACTTGCATCTCCTCTTGGATGGCATCTCTGTTGATTTTCCCTCCAAATCTTGGCCCCACACCCTGCCCCTCCCCAGCCCGACCAGTCTCAATAGGAAAACCATCTTCTACCAAGCGACCCAGCCCTTCATGCAAGGGATATGGTGGGCCCTTCTCTTTTGCCACATCCCACGTTTGGGCCAAAGTGGGCCAAAATGTACCTGTAGGTCCTGCCAAACTGTCTTTCAAAAGTAGATCTTGGACGCCACCACTTTCTACCATAACTACTGCCTGTCCACTTGGCAAACTGTGCTACTCTCTGCCTTGGCTACTGGAATATTCTCTCCATGGGACTGGTCTCCCTGCCTCTGCAGGAGCCAGTGTGAACTTTCTCAGCATGAACCTGAGCATGTCTGTCCTCTGCCACCTGTGAGCTCTCCAGAGTCTTCCCATTGCACTTAGAATTGAGTCCACACCCTTGACCGTGCTGTGGAGTCCCTTTTCACCTCTCTGTTCACCGCTCCCTGCCCTGGGGTCTCTTTTCTGTCTCTTGAACATGGTGAGCTCTTCGTGACTCAGGACCTTTGCTCTGGATGACCCTCTTGCCCAGAATGCTCTTTCTCTGAACCTGCCGAGGTTCCCTCTGTCACTTAGCTGCTCAGAGAGGACTTCCCCACCCCCACCTGCCATCCTCTGTCATCTTCTCCATGGCACTGATCCACACCTGATTTTGTCCATTCGTGTGTTTGTTTATGATCTCCTCCCCCGTGAACGTCACTGTCTGGAGGACGCTGTGTCCACATCTGGTCTGCCTCGCGGATGTGGCATTTAGAATGGTCGCCAGCCCAGACGAGGTGTGGACACGTGCTGCCGGCTGTAAAAGACTCAACAATCCGCCCACAGCCCAGTCTTTGCAAGCCCCCTCCCCAGATGTGAACCTTGCTCCCGTTTTCCTGCATTTCCTTCCAATCCTTTGGTGGACATTTACATATGTATGGGTGTATTTATATCGGACACGCACGCGATTTGTGTGTTTTGGGCTTCTTTTCTTATCTTTTTATGTAAATGAGATCTTTCCTTTCATGCTGTCCTGTAGCTTGGGCTTGCCACCCAGGCAGGTGCCAAGAGGGAATATATCCACTTCAGTATGCAGAGACCTACCTCATACTTGCCTTGCCTTCCACGACTAGGGTACCACCCAACTATCAGGAATGTATCGGTTGTTTCTGCTCCTGTGGTTCCAAAACCTCACCCACATTTCCCTCCCGGGGTTAATGATGTTTCTCAGCCTTCATTTTAGCTTTCCCTGTGTAAGCTGCTTCTCAGTATAGCCCACCCTACCGTCTTTCCCGCCCTCCCCACGCAGAATCAAGGTGGACGGTATCTTGCCCAGAAGGCCAAGGATGCTGTTTCTGGAACATAGTTATTGTTACACCTTCTGTCCCAACAGCGTTTGAGAACAAAAAGAGGATTTTTCTTTTTGAAGATGACAGAGTAGCGGAGGATACCATGTATGGTAGGAAATACGTAGTTTGAAAACGACATACATCTTAGAAAATGCCATATTCCTGATGACTTTGAGCTACCCCTACCCTGTGATCTCCTCAGTCCCTTCCGAAACTCTGCTCTTATTGTCACTTGCTCCTCCCTGGAAATCCTCTGTCTGGTCTTCTGGGCAACTCATCTCCTACATAGACCGAGGGGTGGGGTGTGGAATGCGCACCTCACGATCGCAACTCACTAGAGCCTTCCTTCGTTTAGCTTCTGTAGCCTTCACAGCTTCAGCCGGACGGCTTGTCAGAGATCTGTGAGATGGTTGGGGCCTAAAAAACCCCCACATTTTCATGGCTCCAAAATGTGAAAACAAAAAGCATTAAGTTCATAACTGCTTAATTAAATATCTACAAAATATCACGTGGTCTCAACTGATTATGCACATCTCCACTCAACTCTTCAGGTCTCTAGGACGTGACTCACAGAGGTCCTCAGTAGCCCTGGATCCCATCTATGCTCGGCAACACTAATTGTCCAATAAAATATAAACGTAGCCAGGAACAGTGAGGTCTCCCTGATGTCCCTGCTGCTGTCATTAGGCTGTGACATCCCAGTGGTCGCAGCTGGGTGGCTTCCATCCTCCATGGGCCTGGAACCTCACAGCTAACCCAGTACAGTGGCGCGAGTGGGGAGTGGAGAATTGTAGAATCACCTTTGCATCAGTTTTGGTTTTAAAGATTTTATTTATTTGACAGAGAGAGACACAGCGAGAGAGGGAGCCCAAGCAGGGGGAATGGGAGAGGGAGAAGCAGGCTTCCCGCTAAGCAGGAAGCCCGATGTGGGGCTCGATCCTAGGACACTGGGATCATGACCTGACGCTTAACGACTGAGCCACCCAGGCGCCCCAGTACCATTGTTGTGATGCTACTGAAGCCCAGTTGCCTCCTTTGTTGACCGAGAAGAGGCCATGTGGGGTCCCTTCCTACTGGCCTCTGAGATCCCCTTCCCCTGGGACTTTGGTCTCGAGGCTTGGGGCGAGAGCAGGGGCAATGGGACCTTGCCCGGGAGCAGAATCTGTGGGAGCGGGAGGAAGCACAGATTTTACATGGAAGGGCTTCCTCCCTGAGCCAGTGTCTGGAGCTCTGCCTCGATGTCTTACCCTCTCCCGGCTTTGATCCAGCAGCTCAGTCCCCACAGTCACCCTCCACATCTGACACTGCCTCCTCTTAACTGGTGGAGATTAGGTGACCCAATTAAGAGAACATTCGATAGGCATTTTCCAAGCAGCTTAGGAAACGTAAGCCCTGCAGGAAAGAAGCAGATGCAAATGGCCATTTGGAAGAAGGGGCTGGGCAGCAATTACTGACCTGGTTTGTTCATCTGCTGTGTTGGACACAAAGCGGGAGGCAGAGAAAGGCATCTCCTGGCGGCTCGAAAAGACAGAGGCTGAATTCACCCATGAAGGGGCATCGGGACTGATTTTTCTCTCGCCTGACCTCTGGCGTCAGCGCCTCTCAGGGCTTCTTTG
>CM053617.1:65988740-66072646 GCA_028646535.1 Procyon lotor | reverse complement strand
TTTTTTTTTTTCCTGTGAACTACCCATTTGTGTCCTTTGTCCATTTTTCTCTTTGGTTTTGGACCCTGTCTTATTGATTGTAGGGGCTTTCTATGCATTAAGGAAATTAATTTTTTGCCTAACAGATGAATGTTCAATATCTTTCTGCCAGTTTGCCATTTATCTCTTGACTTTGTTTGTAGTATATGTTTTTGTCACCATGCAGCAGAACATTCTAATTTTTCATATCGTCCGAGTTTTCAGTTTTTCATGACTTTTGAGCAAGAAGGGTGTTTTTGCTCAGGTTATTAAAATATTCCTCTTTCTATACTTGGAAGGCTTCATTTCTTACTGTTGAAGTCTTTGATTACAAGCATTTGTATGGAACAAGGAACATAATGTGTTTTTGTTAGAACAAAAATATTTAAAAAAAAATACTCGGACCTAAAAAACTAAAAAATAAGTTCTCTCAGAGCAGGACTGAGCCCATTTTCTTCATGACCTCATGCACTGTCCTTCCGTCAAGTAGAATTTGAACAAATCTTTCAAGAAGGCAGTCACTGTTTATTAAGGGTTAGAAAGGCAATGTTTTTAAAGATTTATTTTTATTTTATTTATTTGAAGCAGAAAGAGAGAGAGAGAGAGGGAGAGAAAGAGAGAGAGAGAGAGCATGAGAGGGGAGAGGTCAGAGGGAGAAGCAGACTCCCCGTGGAGCAAGGAGCCTGATGTGGGACTCGATCCTGGGACTCCAGGATCATGACCTGAGCCGAAGGCAGTTGCTTACCCAACTGAGCCACCCAGGGACCCAGAAAGGCAATGTTTTTAATATCCTTCTTCTGTTTATGAGATGCTGCCCAGGTACTTCTGTGCAGACTTGGTGTTACGTGCAGAGGACAGGCAGGGACAGAGCAGAACCTCCCGGGCTGAGCTGCGGCTCTTTGGGGGAAACTCTGGATGGGGTCATTCTCCCTGAGACTCCTCAGAGCCAGGCAGGGGGAGCAGGAGTCTGCAAGGCAAAGGGGCCCCTGGCAAAGCGGTCAAGGCAGGGGCAGACCAGGACAGTGGGAGGCTTCTGAGTGCTCAGAGGTGGACAAAAATGTAGTGTGAATGTAGGTACGTTTCTAGAGCTGAGGCTGTAGGCAAAAGAGGCCAGGTCAGGGCCCGCCGCAGAGCCAGTCGGGGTTATCTGGTCTACCACCTCAAGCAAGGTCTTTCTCTGAGGGCTGCAGGTACTGGCTCTCCAGCCAGGAGCACACAGGCCTGACGACTTGTGCTGCTTATGTGTTGGTGCCCCCTTGTTTAGGTAGACAGGAGCCCCCCTTGTTTGGGAAGTCTTGGGGTTACTTATGCCTGGGGTCTGAGGTCCCTCACCTCCACCCTGACAGCGATGTTCCTTTCAAGTTGCTGGTCGTGAAAGTTGGGGGGGTTGGGCGGGGGAGGGTTTGGCCCGGGTGCTGGGTCCTGGGTCCTGCCACCCCAGGTCCCCTCGCTCATCTCCTTCCCAGGAGGCAGAGGTTGGGCTTCCTCTTTTAAGCCAGGAAGAGAAATGGATACTTCGTTTGCATGGCTTAAGTAGAATGCTAAGGAAGGGAGGGCGAGCCTGTTCATTATTCACAGGTTGCCTCCTACCCGGGCCTCCTCCCACCTGAGCCACAGGTGATTGCCCCGCCCCACTGCCCGGAGTCTCCAGGCAGAGGCTGCGGGACCAGCCCCAGCCCGGGTGCCTCTGGTCCTGGGGGTCCCTCCCGGCCAGCCCTCCTGCCCTCCTGAGCGAGCCCTCATCCTGGTGAGTCTCATCTGCCCCTTGGTTTGCAGGGAAGGTGTGGGAGCCCCTGTCTGGGTGAAATGAAGGATTTCTGTCTCTGCAAAGTGATCACTCACCCTCACTTCCACAAGAAGTCTCAAGGTCCCCAGAAGGACGTCTCGGGTCTGGACCCCGGTGCCTTGCCCTCACCGGCTGCATCTTCAAATAGCGTTTACCTTTCCGAGCCTGACTTCTTTCAAAGGGACTGGCTCCAAACCCAACCTTTATTTCCCTGACAATCTCCTGCAGGCAAGCACATCTATTTTAATGGGAGTAGATAAAGCTGCAGGCCAAGGATGAGTTTTGTGTTGAGGGAAGGGATGGGACAAGGCAGAGAAGCTGCGGTCTGTAGACCGCAGGTGTTTCTGGAGTCTTCGTACACATTCTGCTAGGGCTCGAATAGTCTTTCTTTTCTTCCCTTATGTTTTTTTAATTTTCTTAAAAGATTTATTTATTTTAGAGCGAGAAAGAGTGAGAGAGCATGAGTGGGAGAGGCAGAAGGAGAGGGAGAGAGAGAATCTCAAGCAGAGCTCCCCAGTTGAGTGCAGAGCCCCACGGCCAGGCTCGATCTCACAACCCTGAGATCAGGTCCCGAGTGAAAACCAAGAGTTGGATGCTTAAGTGGCTGCACCACCCAGGTGCTCCAATTTTCTTTCCTTTTAAATGAGATCAGGTTATTTGTGAGACAGAGAGACATGGGAAGTGTGGAGAAGAGCCCAGCTGGGTCCCGTGAAATGAAACACGAAGGACACGCGGGGGACTTCCCCAAAGACTCCGGGAGGGAGATAGTAATACGGATTCGCTTCTCGTTGGAATGGGGCATTCTTGTTTGGTTTCTTATTTCTTTTCAGTAAGATGCCTTTGGTGCAACTGTAAGAAATAGCACCCTTGAGAATGATTTTTACACCAGCTCACAAAACCCTTTCCGGGATTTCCATGAGATAAATCTCAGGAATATCAGTGCATACTTCCAAGTTTTCAGAAATTCAGTAAGAATCCTAGATAGTCTCTAAATTTTCCTAATTAAGTTTTAAAGTAACTCCTTTTATTGCCTAAAAATCGTTGAGCCTTACATTATAGTACCACGAAATAGAACTGTGCTAACTGGGTGATAATATATTAACTTCCGGGGGTCCATTTCAGTGCATCGGATTTCTGAATCTTAAAGAACAAGGGGGCGGGGGGGAAGTTCCAGGAGGAAAGGAAGGCAGTGCATAAAGTTCATGGTGCATTTGAAAATGCACATTACTCTCCCCTGATTGACACAAACCTTAATGAAGTCCCTGCCTTAAGGAGTTCCTGAGTCTGCAGGCATAAAGTATGCTGTGCCCGGGAATTAAGAGGGAGATAATGCAGCATAAACCAGGGACTGCAATAAAGTAGAATATGATTAGTGCCGAGCTCGCCATGCAGGGGAACAGCAGTAGTCCTGGAGAGCTTTCCCTCCAGTTAATTTTTAAAGAAATGTTTCTTTTAGTTGCACGCTGTTGCCTTTGGTTCACAAGGGTTACAATGAATCACTGAGCACAGCTGCCACGCAATGCGCTGGGTCACCATCTATAAAGAAGCATCACTTCCTTTTTGTTGGTTTCTTGCCTTTTTTTTTTTCTCTTAAAGCCTGAAGGTAGCACATATCTGCTTTCTCTGTGGGTCAGAAATGCTTCAGGAGTTTTGGGGCTCCTTCTAAAGTTGGACTTCATGTGCCAAGGGTTGATTTTCTTGGGGACAGTTATAAGACTGTCCATTGCAATGTTGTTTTGGCAAAGTGTTTCTCAGCCATTGTGAGGGGCTGGCCGTGGACACCCACCAGGCTGCGCTGAGACAGAAGACACCACCCCTCCAGCAAACGCCCCCTGCCTGCCTTTTCCCAAGACACACTCTTCTCTCTGCTCCCCCTGCCCTTTACATCTAATTTTTTTGTTTTCACACCTCTTCCTCAGACTTTTTGCAGGATAGGTACTTGATTCATACCCCTCTTGTGGTCCGTCTTGGTCACATTGTTGCAATGATCATCTGCAGGTCATTTGGCATCAGGCTGTGGAATCCTCAGGAAGGACCAGCGTCTCTGTACTTGACACAAAGCCTGGCACGGGTTGGGGTGGGTGCCTTTCCAGGCTCCGAGAAACAGAGACGTGCACAAGCTCCTTCAGAGAAAGATGGTTTATTGTAAGAATTCGTGTTATAGTAATGGAGGTGGGAATCTCACTGGATCCCAGGAAGAGCTGTTGTTTGGTTTATTTTTTGTTTTTTGTTTTGCATCTAGTACTAAGAATAATTTCTCTCGTTACTCCGGAGCCTTGAGCATTCATAGACCTGCCCCTTCCATGGGTGCCCGTTGGCTTCTGCCCCCCTGCAGCATGATTTTTCTCCTGTGCCACCACCCCAAGCTGGGGATTAGAGGTTCCCTGACCCCCTCTGTGCCCCACTACTACTCCTGGACAGTTTTTCTTCCTTCTCTGCAAAGCCTGGCTGGAGTGAAGTGCCCGCCACCATCTTGGCCACGCATCCCGTTCCCCAGCTGCCAGTACTCACAGCACCCATAAGTCCTCCAGCTTAGCGCCTGCCCCCCCAGCCCTCCTCCTGCCATCAGGCTGCTGTCTTCACTCATCCATCCTTCCTGAGCTTGTCTCCTGCACTCCCTCACAGACGGCATTCCTCATGTTGTACTGGGAAACAGACGCTGTGAGCTGCAAAACTGTCTTCCCCGCTCTAGGCCCCCACATAGGCCCCCCCTTTTCTGTCAGAATTCCAAGTCTCCTGTCCCCTGGGATATGTGCCCTGTAAGATCCCCACAATGTGGGCCAAGCCTGCGAACAGGATAGATTATCACTCCCACGGTGAGGATACTGACCAGTCGAGTTTGAGTTAATCAAAAGGAAGGTGGTCTAGATGGGCCTGACCTAATCAGGTGAATCCTTAAAAGGGTCAGGCCCTCCCTGAGGTCAGAGACATTCTAACACGAGGAGGAGCCTTTGTGCTGACTTGGAAGATGAAGGGGCGTCGTGGCGAGGAGCTGAGAGCACCCCCAGCCGATGGCGACCTCAGTCCTACCCTAGCACGTGAGTGAGCGTGGACGAGCGCCTCAGGCTCCCTGCCTGATTGTGTGATTTGGGCCTTGGGAGGCCTTGAGCACAGAGCCCCGTTGAGTTCTGCCCTGCCCCCAACCTGGACAACTGGGAGGTCCTAAGGGCTAAATTTGTGCTTATTTGTCACACAGCAACCGAAAACCAGCCCATTCTGTCCCTGGCTGGGCACTTTGCCCACCTCTGACCTACAGCCGAGCCTCCCTTTCTCTTCCCCTCCCCCACCTTGTCAAGAGTGTCCTTCCTGCTGCTCCTCACACAGGTGCTCGTCCGCCGCTCATCTCTTCTCTCCCGAGCTCTCTCCACCAGCACACAAGTACGTCGTACTTAAAGAATATTCTGACTTGATCACACACGTCTCCCAAAGATCTGCTCCAGGGCGCTGCTTCCCTTCGGGCTAGCGAGCGCACGGCCCCCCGCTCCTGGCCCCCAGCATCACCCCCACCTGCCGTGTCCGGGGTTGGCTCTTGGCAGGTCAGCGATGCAGCGCCGCTCTGCCCCGAGCTGCCCGGCCTCCTAGCAGCGGAGGACCGCGCACCTTCTCTTCTCTGAGCTCAAAAACGCCACTTTCTCCTGGTTGGCTTCCCCCACTCACCAGCTGCAGCTTTCGGGTCTGCTTTGCTGGTCAACCTCCTTTATCCGACTCAGGCCTGGCTCTGCTCTGGGGTCTCTCCCATACTTGCGTGGCTGTAACGTCCCCTTGGTGCCGAGACTTCCAGCTACATCTACCCCCTGCCCCAGGCTCTCCTCCGGGCTGCACTCGCTCAGTTGCCCACTCCATGTCCCCCTTAGGGTGGGTGATACGCATCCCAGTCTGCGTGTGTCTAAGTGATGTTTCCCACCTTCAGTAGGGAATCTGGAAGTCATCCCTCCCTCCTCCCCTCCCATCCTCCCTGCATGTGCTCCCTTGGGCTCTCCCTCCCTCCCTCCTCCTCTGGGAGCCGGCTGAGTCCTTCCTACTGTCCATCTAGCTCTTCAGAGAGGCCAGCCCTGTTCTCACCCAGTGGAGCCGTCCTGTGTCCTTTACTTCAGCACAGAAATTGGGATTTTTTTTTATGTTTCTATTTTTTTATATAAAAATATATAAATATATAAATTTATATATATTTTATATAATATAATTTTATTATAATTTTTTATTAACATGTACTGTATTATTTATCCCAGGATATATGTCTGTGAATCATCAGGCTTACACATTTCACAGCACTTACCAGAGCACCTACCCTCCCCACTGTCCACAACCAGCCACCCCATCCCTACCCCCCTACCCACAGGCACCCTCAGTTTGTTTTGTGAGTTTAGGAATCTCTTATGGTTTGTCTCCTTCCAGATCCCATCTTGTTTCATTTCCCTCCCCCCGCCATGTCCCCTCGCCCTGCCTCTCAGATTCTTCATATCAGAGAGATCATGTGATACTTGTCTTTCTCTGACTGACTTAAGAAATTGGGATTTCCATCATAGAACTTTCTGAAACTTAAAAGTAATTCTTATGTTTTCCCCTGAACTTTCTTTTTTCTTCTTGCCTCCTGAAGGGCATGGATCCAGTCCAATTTCTTCACTATTCTATCTTAGCATAGAGCACGATGCCTGACACATAGGGGCCCTCAATGAATATTACGTGAATTAAAAAAATAATGAACAACGTCAGTTGTTGGCTGGCTATCTTTCAGGCACAGATACTCCATTTGATCCGCTCAGTAAGCCCATCACGTAGGTATTATGATCATGAATATTTAAAAGGTAAAGAAACCAGATCCGAACGGGTGAAATAATCTCCCCGAGGTCATGCTTGTGTGAACGCGGGAGCCGGCGTCGGAGCCTGGTTCTGGGCTGCCTCTTCATCCTGCGTCTGGCTGGGAGATTCATCCCCTTGAAGGCTATCGAGGGGAATTAGTGATGATGACCACTGAGAAGTTTGAAAAGACATAGAGAATGTGAGAAGGGAAATGGACTTCGATGTGGGTGTCGAGCTGGCGGGAGGCACGGAGGGGCGATACTTTGCCTCACCAGCATCTCCTTCAAGGTCACGGCCGTAATGCCGCGCCAGCCTCCCCTGCCTCCTGGATGCGGCTGCTGTCTGCAAGGCTGGGTTTGCTCAGTCTCAAACAGGGGAGCTGCGGGGACCAGCGTCTGGAGCTTTTAGGGAGGAATCTGGCCACGGGGCCACATCAAAGGCTGCCGGGACTCTGCTTCCCCCCCCCCCCCGGGAATGGAGAGTGCTCGCTCGGGGATGGCTCCTTGCTCATCCCTTTGTTTTCTGTTTCCAATTTGTTCAAATGACAAGGAGCTTTGAAGTGCCTTCAACCGGTCTAGTGTGGGGCCTGGGAGCCCTGAGTGGTGAGAAGTTTCCCTTTCGCTGGAAACATGCCAATTTTCCAGATGCTGATACGAAAAGACATTTTCTTTTTTAAAGCAAAGATTGAGGCTCCTACAAGGGTGCTGTTTTTAGGAAGAGTGACAGTAAATGGACTCATTTACTTAGTTTGAAAGATGTCTACATCTTTAATATGTGTGTATGTGTGAATATGTATATATATTTTTATACAAATATTTTACATATTATGTATTATATATCATACATATACATTATATATTTATATAATTATATAAATATATATATTTTAAACGTTGAGTCAAGAGTCAAGAGTCTTATTTCTAAATTTGTAATCGAGTCAACACAAAGGTGTCTTTGCTTTAATATTGAATTGGATGACTTGGGGGGGGGGTGAAGGCCACTTCACAGTCGTGCCACACACAAGTGGGAGGCAGAGAAAAGGAAGAACAAAGCCGATGTGGGACAAGCCCGGACGTCCCCACGTGAGATGGGGGAGGTTGCTATGGTTTCCATCAGCTGACTTTTCCAGGCTGCAAAAGGCAGGCCTCCTCTTTCCAAATGTATGTAGCAGGCCTTTCAAGTGGAGTTGAGGGTGAGGGCACCTCGATTGGGCAGCTTTCTGTGTAAGACCCTCCTGCTGTCGGGCCTTGCCTGTCCATCCCCGCATTCTTCAGTGGGAAGTTACGTGGTTCGGGGGTCAGGAATGTGGGCTCTGCTTACATCTCGTGTCCAGCTCTGGCTCTTTCCGTCTGGGGGCCGGGGCCCGAGTCACTTACATTGTGTGCAGTGTGGTGCCCACCCTGTACCTGACTCACTGGGGGCCTTGGAGACTAGAGACAATGACATTCTCAATACTCTTGGCCTAGCCCTGCCCCTTGGCGAGTGCTTGGTGGAGGTGGCCGGCGGGGTCATTATTCTTTTCCTACTTCTTAACCTTGTCTGTGGGTGACACGTTCTGGGACCTTGGGAGAGTCAGTCACTCTTGGGACCACAGTCCGCTAAGCAAGGGTGAGGAGGTTCATTTGAGCAACATGGCCTGCACACAGTGAGGCAAGCCTTGGTGGGCACCCAGGACACAAACCTTAGTGGGACTCGGTTTCCCCGCTGCCCAGGCTAGCCTGTGCCCCTCTGAGAGCCAGACTCCTTGCATATTGATGGTCTTAAGGTTGATTACTGGCTTGTGTTTGGGACGGAGGGAGGGACTCTGTCCCTGTTGCTGCCTCACAGAGGCCACCCTTGCTTCCTGGGAGGCCTTGGCCTTTAGGAACCCTGTCTGGTCACCCCCTTCTTGTTCCACACAAGTTTGCTCACAAAGGCCAAACGACACTAAAACGCTCAGTTTGGAAAGGAATGTCAAATTATGTCATTATGTCAGATTATGCCAAAATGTCACCTTGGAAAGGGTGGTGTGTTTCTAGATATCTTCTGAGCGTGGACCTGGGGATTCAGACCCCTGCCCCCCCACCCCCGGGGCGGACGGCTGTCTGCCTCCAGCACATGTCTCCACCCAAGCGAGTGGGCCTCGTCTGGAGACAGTCTGGTTGCCGTAACGGGGATGGACAGAGTGGGTGCGTGGAGGCCAGGGATGATGCTGGGCGCCCTACAGAGAAGGCTTAGAAAGGACTAGGTCAGCAGTGCTGGGGGCAGAAAGTCCTTTCTAAGCTCTCTGGCTCCCAGCTCCAACATTCCGGCCCCTGGGCTGGGTGGTGAGTCACTTGAAGGCAGGGACCTGTGTCTGGCTGATCCTTAGCGAGTGTCAGCGGAACGGATGATACTAGTGTGTTATCTTAGTGTGTTCGCTGCTGCAGCCAGCTTCTCTGGTCTGTGGGCCAAATAGTGTCACTGGAGGCAAAGGAGCAAAGGCTTGGTTCAGCAGCATGCCCTGGGCTGAGTTCTTTCTGTTCTGAGCTCACAGATCCCTGGGCAACGCAGGCTCCCCTCCCCACAGCCCCCTCTGCCACACCCGTCGAAGTGCCCGGGGCCCCGGCCGCATGCTGGCCACATTGACTCCTCCCAGCAGGCCTCTAAGGAAGGGACTGGGATCATCCGCTTCATACAGAGGGGGAAATGGGTTCACAAGTTCGGAACTCTTCTGTCCACAGCGGGACGTCTAGTGAGTGTGGGAGCCCTGCACTTGGCCATGTATGGCTCCTGGTCAAAACCCCGGTGAAGCCAAGGCAGGACTCTATGTGTGCTGCCTTGGCTGGTTTGACTGTTCATTTGGAGTGAAAGCTGGAGCCCCGGGGCCCATTCTACCATATAGTGGATGGTGAATGTGCGGGTACATGGAGGACGTGCTGTGGGCCGGGGTCTGCGTGTCTGGCCAGGTACAGCCATGTTGCTAGCTGAGCTCCAGGGTATAAGGCAGTGCCTGGACAGGTGCAGTAGCCCGCGGGGTCAGTCTTTCCCAACACCCAGCGGGAAGGAAGGAGTCCCCCTGAGCTGGAGTTCTTGTCGCTTTGTGTGGTGCAAATGCTTTCACCGTGGCCAGTTTCAAAACATCGGCATGATGCCACGGAACCCGGAGTCAGGAGAAGGTGCAGACGCTTGTCTCTCACCTGTGCTCCAGCACACCCCTGCAAGTGGCCAGGAGGAGTGAGCTGAGTCAGATCCCCGGCTCGCTGGGAATCTGTTTCCGCAAAGGGTGAACATGCAGCCTCACACTGGCAGATGGCATAAGGTGCATGTGGTAATTTACAAAAGGAGGGATGCTCCTGGTGGTTTTATGGCCCTGAGTGGGGAGCTCTGGCAGCTTTGTTCCCTGGATGTTACTGACTCTCAACTGGGTTACAGGGCTCTTTGCAGGAGGCTCTAGGCATATTGGCTGTAACCATGCAATGGATTCCCATTAAAACTGAAGGTGACTTCGGAATTTAATGTAGTCCCTGTCTCCAGGGAAAGGACGGCAGCCACTAAGAGCTCCTGCGGATTGCTTTGTGCCCATTTGGCAGGTGGGACCATCTGCATACCAGCAAGGTAGCTCGGTCTCCCCAGGGTGGCGCAGGTAGCCAGGATTCCCATCTGCTGTGTCTGGGGGCTGTTCTGCCTCATGCAGAGACCAAAAGGGTTCTCTTGAGAAGACTGTGTTCCATGGCTCCAGTCCTGGGCTAACCCTTTGGTCCTTCTGGAAGAAGAAGGCAGGTTCGGAACATCAGTTAAAGGTGTCCCCCCTGGGAGCTTCCGGCTGTCGTGCCTCACTGTCGTTGTGCTGGGGGCAGGGAGGGTGGTGGCCAGGCAACCCCCTTTGTGTCTAGGAAGCTGTGGCCACAGACAGAGCAAACAGCGAGGGAAAGGGCCCCCTTCTCTCCCCTTATGGGGCCCCTTCCCTCCCGCCCTGAGGGGCCCCCTGGGCTGTGCTCTGGACCGTGCGGGCAGAATGGCCCTGCCCTCCCTGCAGCTTCTCCTGGGCAACCTGCCCTGCTCAGACAGAGGGGAGAGAAGCCAGCCAGCACCTCCGCTGGGGGGCGCCCCTGTGGCTCTTCCGCTGCCAGGAACTCAGGGGGCCTCCCAGGCCTGAGGTCTTCTTACCTGACTGTTCCCTGATTTCCGCGACCTTCCAGGGCACAGCTTTCACCCTCCTAATTCAGCTCTCAGTGGGAGTTTCCTTCTCACTTAACTTCCAAATTTACACCTCTCCGGTGTCCCTGGCATCCTATCTGGAGGTGTTGATGGGTGCTTAGCGGGCCGCAGCGGGAGCCTGGGGAGGGGGCCGGCTCCCCGCCTCCCGCCACCTGCCGCCCGCCTGGTCTCCGTCTCCCCCTGCTCTCCGCCCGCAACCAGGCATTGTTTATTGTTTACTTTGCAGCTGCGGTTCCAGAAGGTGACATTCGTCAGTCACATCAGGCCTCATTGCCCTGCGCACACTGGGTGGTTCTCCGCAGCGCGGAGCGGGAACGTTTGCTTTCATGGTTTCTCCGCTGCGCATCCCCTGCAACCCTCCTCCCCCATCCCACAGCCTGATCCCGAGAGCACATTTTAATGAAGCAGGCAGCGGGGCTGGAGCGAGATCACCCGCAGGGTCACACCCACGATCCCAGGCTCGCTGCTGCAGCACAGGCCTGGAGGGCTGGCCACACCCAGCTTCGTCATTTCATCCGTGAGCACCAGCCAGTGAGGGAGTCAAGCCTGGCGCAGGTTTGAATGAGATCCGGTGAATTTTCATCTGGATTCTGTGAGCAGAAGCCCGTGGTGCTGCCGTTAAGATTAATTAGAGGGTGAGGCCCTCACTTTGGAACCCGCGGGAGGCCATGAATTATATTCTTTGGGCACTTTTCATATTCTTTCTTCCACATCTTGAAGTTTTTTTCCTGGCTGTTCTGGTTTCGACTACACATGTTGACTCAATTTTTTGTCCACTCTGAACACGTCTTTGAAAGCAGCCAGGGTAAGAACCAGTAGATCATGCTACTGTCCTAAATTATCTGCAAGAGTTTCATTCACTCCAGAGGGGTTGAGGGATGCACTTTCCACGAGAGCTTTGAAGGGTCCGTAGATACTATTCTAGAAAATTATACTGCCTGTGTCTGTAAGCTCTCTGAGCTAAGGACTTTTTTTTAACATTCTTAAATGGTGGAAAAAAAATAAAAGACAAATGTTTTGCGCATGTGAAAATGATATGAAACTCACATCTCAGTGTCCATAAAGTGTTAGTAGAACTCACAGCTAGGTCCATTTGCTTCTACATTGTCCACGGCCCATCCCTGCGGTAGGGGCAGAGTTGAATAGTTGTACCAGCGACCATGTGGCCTGCAAAGCCTTCGATATTTACTCTCTGGCCCTAAGCAGAAGTCATTTGCTGGCCCAGGTGTGGGCCACCGGGGCCTAGGTGGGCCTCAGCTGTGGCCAAAGACTTGCTGTGCTGGTCTCTTATTCAGGGATAAGCTGTATTTTTGGTGCTGTCTGTGAGGTTACTCTGGTTTGAGACTTTGGTGTTCTGGTGTCACTGAAGGCCATAGCGAGTCAGAGCCAACCCTGGGAAGGCCACGTGGCCGTGTCCATTAAGGTAAAGTTGAGAGGCCTCCAGCCATGCACTGAAATTGCTGGTGGTGTATTATTTGCCATTTATCACTGTGCCTTGAATGTTCAGCAAAGTGAAAAATAGTTTGCCAATGAACTAAAGTGGAAAATTAATTTCAGTTTTCCTCCTGTTGCGTGTAAATGCAGAAATTAAAAATGAAGGCTCTACTCATGGGCATGTTTTCATCTGAGGCTGAGTCTTACCCATCTCGTGTGGAGGGGTCCTGGTTTCTTTCATCCGGAGAGTAATTCGTGCTGGCCAGTGAGGACTGTCCAGTGAGAAGGAAAGGATTATCTTTTATGTGTGGCATTGTTCAAAGATTGTTTGGGGAAACAAATGGAGTGGTTGTATAGAAATACGACATTTATTGTTAAGAGCAAATACTGTACACTTAACCTTTAGGCAACTTAGCTTCACATACGCTGCTGTCATGAGAAGATCAGAGAAAGACGAAGAACTTTTTTTTTAAAGATTTTATTTATTTATTTGAGAGAGAGCAAGCACGAGTGAGGGGAAGGCAGAGAGAGGGAGAAGCAGACTCTCCCCTCAGCAGGGAGCCTGATGCGGGATTCGATCCCAGGGCCCTGGTATCATGACCTGAGCTGAAGGCAGATGCTTAACTGACTGAGCCACCCAGGTGCACTGAAAAGAACCAAGAACTTTACAATCCAGATGTCATGCAGTTCTTCAAGTTTCTCATTTCAAATTTCTCATATCACATTGTTTATCAAGTATGAATAACATACGTCTGTATTTCCCCTGAAACTGTTGAGGGTCTAATTTCAGTCGAATTCCCACCGCATATTTTGATTATTACCAGGAGCTGTTAATAAACTCTAAGAAAAAATATTCCTGACTTGCTTACTCAAGGAAATCAACTCTAGATTATGCTGTTATATTAAATAGCCTAACTTTGGCAATTGGTATCAGATAGGAATATAGTAAGCCTTGTTGGTTGGTTGGTTGACTATTTTTTTTAAGCCAACCTAAGGGTTGGTGCTTAGGTACAGAAGAGATGATTCATTGCCCCTTGTACCCACCTTCAGATCTGTCCCACCAGCACTGTCCGAGGGTGATAATTACACAACTCCCAAGGTTCTGGGCAGAAGGCAGAAGGAGAGGAGGGAGGGCTTGGGGGTTGTGGAGGGGACCTGAAGCCATCCCAGGGTGGGTGGTATTTCCTCGCTGCCCTCATGGCAATCTCCAAACGTTGAGCGAATGTTGAGCGAATCTCCAAATGTTGAGTGAGAGGCATGGTGCAAGCACCGGACGCTCCCTTGTTGACTGAGAAGTGACAGAGGACAGTGACGTCTGTTGGCAGGAGGGATAGCAACTGTCCACATCCAAGCTCGGCTGAATGGGGCCGATTGATGATGTAGGGACAAAGTCTTGTGTGGATCCTGCCCCTTTAGGATGGATGCTTGTGATAAAAGAACATCAGGGAATGTTGGCAATCTCTCTGTGGGTTACTTAAACTTAAGGAAGCAAATAAATCAGGGGTGATTTTGCAAAATATTTAACAAGTGTTGGGCACAGGTGCTGATATATAAGAATCATGTGGTTGGAGAAAATGGGTCCAGGCGTACGAAATATCAGTGACATGGACTATTTTGAGAAAAATCTCTAAATAAATGACCAAATAAAAGCATTTCTGGTGACAAGGGGTGAATTTCAGTTATGTAGAAATTTCACTTTTCCAGAGGGCCACATGTCCCGATAATGCAGGGTCTCTGTGGGCACGTGGCCCTCACGTACCCTCAGGTGTGGGCTGAGCTGGGTCTTGGGGATTCCAGGTGCATGTCACGGCCCCAGGAGCCCGGCTCTGTGTGGGCACTGACCAATGTGAGCACGCTGGGAGGGGGGAAGGGGGCCAAGGGTCGCGGGGTGGGGGACCCGGCTGGGATGGGGGAAGGCTTAGAAAAGGTGGCCCGCGGTGGCTCAGAGGGCTAGTAGCCAGCTCTGGCTGGGCAGGGAAAGGAGAGGAGAGAGCACAGACAGAAGAAACCGCAGGAAAAGTGAGAGGGTGTGCAGCCAGTCTGGAGAATTTCAACAGCTCCTCACAGTGGACGTGGTGGGCAAGAGGACGCTGGCCAGATGGGCAGAGATCGCATTACAAGGAGTCTCATACGTCCTACTTCAACATTTGGATTTCATCCCGAAGACAATGAGAAGTCGCTGAAGGATTTTTAAGGCAGAGGGGATGGTTCGATAAGGTTCAGGTTTCTGTTTTAGGAAGGTACTTCTGCTAATGAAACCGGAGACAGGAGCCCAGGAATGAAGCTGGCAAAGTAATACAAGCATGAGATGATGAAAACCTGACCCAGGATATTATCAGTTGGGGATTAATAAAAGTGGATTGAACTAGGGCAGAGCAAGGAGAGGGCTAGGCAGACACATCGCCTCAGCCCGGGTTGAAAGGGGACGGGCTCCTGATGTGAAAAAAGGCAGGTGAAGAGAGGCATCTAGGGGTGCTAGAAGGAGCAGCGAGAGGTTGCCCATTCGTATGACACAGCGGTGAGAAGAAATCAGTTGGAGCCACGTGTGTTAACACGAGCGAATCTCCAAATGTTGAGCAAAGAAGCAAGTTCTGGCTTGATGTAATACTGTCAGCATACATTCGACCACATTCAAAACAATACCACGCTTTGCTAAAGGACCCATACGTTTGTATGATCGTACATCGTGGGAAACTCGGACACCAATTCAGTTTAGTCCTTGAAGGGGGTGTAATTGGGGAAAGATATAATTACGGAAAAGTCATCACCTGTTTTGATGACATTTATTTCTTCAGCGGCGGTATGTCATTGTACGATTTGTTATTCATTATACCTATATGTGTCCGAAATATGTCACAATTTTTTTAAAGGCGTCAAAAGCCCATCAGACCAGTCCATCCTTTTAACGTATTCCTGGGAACAGCACTGCACTCCTCTCTCTCTCTTTTAAATAAAGATTTTATTTATTTGACAGAGAGAGTGAGAGAGCACAAGCAGGGAGAACAGTAGAGGGAGAGGGAGAAGCAGGCTCTCTCTTCGGGACTCGATCCCAGGACCCTGGGATCATGACCTGAGCCGAAGGCAGATACTTACCCATCTGAGCCACCCAGGTGCTCCCCTGCACTCCTCTCTTATCCAGAGCCTCCACGGAGATGCCCAGGCCCTACATCTCTGCCTTCCCACCTCAAGGTCAGTGTTTCTGGCTTGTACACAGGTACCTTGTTTGGGGTCCCAGTTGGGGGTACACCGATGCATCCATCTGTGGTATTTGACCCTCTTGGCTTTTTTAGGATCTCCCATGCTCTTCTTTCTAGATTACATAACAGGCTGAAGAAATAGGTGTGAGTTGTCACTACTGATTAAGAATCCAACATACCGATCATACTGATTAACTGATTAATCATACTGATTAACAATCTATGATTCAACTCAGCGAGAATGAACTTGAAGACCACCTTGCCCCTTAAAGGGCTGCCCTTACCCTGGGAGAAAAAACACACCCCCCGAGGACCCAGTCCTGCTGTTAACGGTATGCTCTCGGTGTGTTGTGCTCAGTTGGTGTTCCATAGACTGGCTTCTAAATTGGATTTCATTTTCAGGACCAGGGTGAAATGAAGAAATAATTTCACATACTGTACATTTATTGAAATCATATCAAAATAAGCAATGAAGGAAAATTTCTCTTGGTAATATAATTTCAAGGATCATTTCATGAGTTTGCAGCTAGGAAAATATTGAGGTGTGATAACCACGAGGAGAAACCGTCCTTGGTCTATTTAGAGCGTAAACGAATAAGATGGTCACCTGGTTCCCTCTGACAAGTCCTTGCAAAGTCTCCCCTTCCTGAACCTTGTTTCCTTCATTTTAGTACCTCTTTGCTACCTGCTGTTGATTTTTTTTTTTTCCTGCAATCTTCCCCATCACAAGTCAAGTATCATCTCTTTATCATTATAGGGGACCTGAAATGATGATTATTGTCATTTTGGCACATGAATTGCTTTGACTAAGTGCCGGGCAACCAGCTGGTTTTGATCATGTCAGAAAGCAAAGATTCATTTATGAGCTGGTGCAGGCCAAGCCAGACATTTTTCACCAATTTGGGTTAACTTGAGGATGACTCCCTTCACAAAGTCACCGGCATTCACCCAAATTGTATAATTTCACAGGAGTTTTGTGGCAGGTTAAAATGTGAAATTGACTCAGGCACAGGCAGAGTGATATCTTTGTGAAATGTAATCGTTTCTCTCTAAGAGTGAGCGACTTCCAAAGTGGGCTAACTAACTGCTCATGTAGAGAGAGACTTCTCTCTGCCGGCTTCCCTCGCCATCTCTCTGTGATGCTGATTTCACTCACGTTGACCCAGGTGTGAATCTAAAGGGTCCGATGAGCTTATTTTCAACAGCATAGGATGAGACACATAAGCTAATGTGTCAGTCTCCTCCAGTTTTGTTTCTGCAAAGCCAGTGTCTGGCTACTGCTCTATGTTATGTTTTATTTACCGCTCTCCACCTCGATCCCCCCCCCCGCCCCCCAAAGCCCAATCCATTTATCCCCGTACACATTCAAGGTTAACTCAAAGTCAGGTTGTGAATTAGTAAGAAAGGAAAGGCTGATGAGTCGGGTGGGCCTGCTCTATCACCACCCCAATCTTCCTTCTTTAATTTCCTGGTTCTAAGGCGGAGTTCTAGGGTAATGTACAGGTGATGCGGCTCGGGAGAGGTTGCTTCTTTTGTGTGGAACACAAGCAGACCGTCTTCCCCGAATAAAAGGGACAGCCAGCAGGAGATTTTCAAGACTCCCGAGGCAGGCAAGCACTGTGACCAGCGTGCTGCTGGTGTTCCCAGATTCTCGGATGCCTTTGATAATCAGCATCCTCTGCTGGCCTTCCTTCCCCGTCTTCGTGCCCGCTTGATTGTGCCGCACGTTTTGCTGAATATCTCAGCGAGGTGCAATCAGCAAGAGCAGCCATTTAAAATAAAGGTGTCTGACTTTCACGCACCTTTCGTGAGATAAAAGGGAAAACGGAAGTAGTTCAAAATCTGCGAGGTTAAAGCTTAAAACGTACCGTATTGTCCCTGCAGTATTTCTCAAGAAAACTGGTAGCAGGGACTGGGGTGGGAAGGAATCTCTCATTATGATAGTAAATTAACGGTAATTTTATGTCAATAAATTTTTGAGTGGTTACTATGTATCTTGCACTGTACCACATGGAATTTTGTTATTATGTTTAATGGGCTATCACAGACTCCGAGCGAAGCACACAGACATTAGGTGTGCAGCTTGGTATATTTTTACATGTGTGTCTACTCCTATAACCACCATCCCCACCAAGACAGAACATGTCCTTCACATCCCCTCCATGTCCATACCTACCACCTCCATACCTGCCTCACCAAGGTAACCGCTCTTCTGACTTCTGTTGCAATAGATCACTTTTGCCCATTGAACTTGATGGAAAGGGAGTCCGGCATCCTCTACCTTGGTATCTGGCTTCTTTTGCTTGACAGTGTGTCTGAGATTCATCCATGTCCTAGTGTATTGCAGTGTCTTAGTAGTGTTCCTTTTAATAGCTACCTAGTGTTCTATTGTATGAATATACCGCTATTTATTTCACTGTTCTACTCTTGGTAGACATTTGGGTTGTTTCCAGTGTTTGGCTGTTACCAGCAGATCTGCTACAAACTTTCCTGTTCGTCCATTTCTTCATGATACATATCTAGAACTGGAATGGCTGCCTCATAGGGTCAGTGTAGGATTTGGTTTATTTAGCTTTGTGGATAACATCCACCAGTTTTCCAAAGTGCCTGTATCGATTTATCCACCTACTAGTAATGTATGGGGGGGGTTGTGGTCACTCCACATCCTCTTTAGCACTTGGTACTGTCAAATATTTACATTTTAGCTTTTCAGCAATGTTTTCATAATTTAGTTGTTCGGATGACTGATGATGTTGAGCACCTACTCATATGTTTGCTATTCCTCCTTTTTAAAGTACCTTTTGATGAACTCATGAGGACACGGATGAATCGCAGACATAATATCAAAGTCCTTTGCCCAATTTTAAAAATTGTGCCTTCTGTCTTTTCCTTATTGATTTGTAGGAGCTCTTTATATATCTAGCACAAAGATATGTGTATATAGATATCTTTTCTCCATCTATGGCTTGATTTTTCATTCACTTAATGGTGTCTTTTGATGGAGAAGTTCTTGATTTTTCTGGAGTCCAGTATCTTTTCTTTTAAAATTAGAGCTTTTTGTACCTTTTTATTTTGGGTGTTTTTTTGTTTGTTTGTTTGTTTGCTTTGGTTTTTGTACTTTTTTTTTTTAAAGAGAATTTTGCCTGTCCCAAAGTCATGAAGGTATTCTCCTATGTTGTTTTCTTGAAGCATTATTCTTTGATCTTTCTTTTTTAGGGTTATAATTTATGTGGACTTGATTTGTGTTTGTGGTGTGAGGCAGGGGTCAAGATTTGCTTGTTTCTTTCCCCCTAACCTGGTGTCCATTTGGCCAGAGCCATTTGTTGGAAGTATTTTCTTCCTTCTACTACATTGCAGTAGTATACTCTTTCACATGTTCTCTGTAACTTAATTCTTATATTAACACCCAAATACATCTGCCGGTTCTATCCCTACCACACATGAGAAACCTGAGGCTCAGAAAGATTAGATAACTTATCCTGGCCATGCAAGAAGAGTTTAAAGTTTAGAACTTCGCTCTCTGCCTTTGCAAATACATGCTGCATTTCTTTTCATGCTGGGTAAATGGTCTGACAAAGTGGGCAGGGAATGCCACATAATCAGACTGCAGGGCGAGTGGATTGCATCACATCTCAGATGAGTGTCCTTTACCGCAGTGCCTCTTGGCAGGGCTCAGTCCAGACTCAGGTCAAAGCAGACCTGGTGATTTCTCAACACTGGAGAAGTGAACACTGGTGCATCTTGGAGAAGAATCTGGATGACTAGGTTCCATCCTTACAGAGAGACATCTGGACAGAGGACCATTGTCCAGTCTTCCCCTATTTGCCTGGGAGACTTTCCTGATGGAACATGCCTGGTTCCATTGCAATTGCATGTCCTCGGGTTTTATGGAGGAAGGTTCTGGACCAATGTAGAGATGTCAGGATGGAGTCCTCTGTCCTGGGACTGGCTTTCACAAAGACAAAGGCAGACTGCATTCAGTGTTACCATCAGTACCCTGAGGCACTTGGGGGTAATCCAGGTGAACTCTTCATTTAGCAAGCATTTATTGAGTGTAAACTACGTGGTTCCAGGCACTGGCGGTGAACAAAAGAGATGGGGACCCCTATTTCCAGGGAGCTTACATTCAGAGAAGAATATTGTTATAAACGTGCTTCAGGCAGATGTACTGGGAGCTTTTTCCATTTAAAGATCAGCTGACCTCCAGCAAATTCCTTCCCTCCTCTGCCAAGCTTCTCCACTCCACAGACATTTGAGAACCAGTACTCCTGGGCTGTAACCATAGGCAGTCTCTCAATCCCTTGCCTATTTTCTTTTCTTTTTTTTTTAAAGATTTTATTTATTTGACAGAGAGAAACACAGCGAGAGAGGGAACACAAGCAGAGGGAATGGTAGCGGGAGAAGCAAGCTTCCTGCTGAGCAGGGAGCCCGATGTGGGGCTCGATCCCAGGACTCTGGAATCATGACCTGAGCCGAAGGCAGACGCTTAAGGACTGAGCCACCAAGGCGCCCCTCCCTTGCCTATTTTCTAGCAATTTCCACCTTATCTCCATAGATTGAAAAACAGAAGAACCACTTGATGTGCCTTGGAAGGGCAGTGGGCCCTCTCTTGTTCTAGTGCATGAATTAATTCAATTGTAGGCACTCCTGTTTGTGCTCATCCTACTGACCAAGTGACAGCTGTCCTCACCATCATTCTGAAGACCTTTTCAAAACCACCTTCAGCAAGAGTACAAGTCCCTCCTTATCAATAAGGAAATCAGTTTTGGACTTAATCCTCCGAATCACTGGTTTCTCTTTTCCTGGGCCTTTTTCCAGTGGACATTATTTCTAATGATCTCAAATGCAGCTTGTGGCCTAAGACACGAATTTGGACAAATCGTGCCTGGTGTGGGAATCTTATGCTTCTTGGATCTGCTGAGATATAGCAGGTTGCATTTAATAAGGTTGTTCCCATTCTCTTATTGATTTTCAGTTTTTCTGCCACATTTTTTTTTTGCCCACATTCCCCCTATAATACTTTATTCCATGAATTCAATCCAGCATGCATTTACGAGGTATTTACCACATGACAGGCTATGATATGTACTGGAGGAAAAACGAATGAATAGGACTCAGTACTTTGCACAAGGAGTTTCCAGCCTACTGTTGGAGGAACCCTTATCCCATCAACTACTGCACTGAGCAAAATGGAATAAACCCACATAAAGGTACTGATGGCAGTAGAAGCATTTACTAGTTATTAAGCATTTATTATGCACGAAGTACCCCATTTGCATGTTGCAAATGTTCTCTTTAACTTCAGGGCAACCCTTCAAAGTAGATTTAATTATCCTTCTTTTACAGAATTGAGGCTTGGAGGGGATGAATGACACACTCAAGGTTTTGCAGCTGGCATGTGAAGATCAAAGACTTAAATCCAGAACCACCTGGCTCTGCCCTCCCCTCCCTGCCCCTGACCCCAAGAGGGAGAAAACAGAGGAGAGCCAGATGAATTCTAATTTAGGGAAAGGCAGTGACATTGGAGATGTTTTCCATCGAAATTTTTTTACTTGGAAACATTTGGAAGTTCACATGTAGTTTTAAAAAATAATACAGACATGCCATGTGCCTTTTACCCTACTTTCCCCCGATGGTAGCATCTTACAGAACTACCCCTACGTGCAGGGGTGCCTGGGTGGCTCAGTGAGGTGAGTCTCAGACTCTTGATCTCCGCTCAGATCTCCACCTCAGGGTCTCTATCTCAGGGTTGTGAATTCAGGCCCCGTGTTGGACTCCACGCTGGGTGTGGAGCATACTTAAAAAAAAAATAAGAAAAAAGTGAACAAAACGACGGTACAATATCACAACTAGTATGCTGAGTTTGATACAAGTCAAAACACAGAACATTTCCATCCCATAAGGACCCCCCTCCTGTTGACTTTTTATAGCCCCACCCACTTCCCTCCTGCTCCCACCCCTCCTTAATCCCTGGCAAGCAAAATTTACCTGTTCTTCATTTCTATCACCTTGTCGTGTCAAGAATGTTATATAAATGAAATCAAACAGCATGCAGGGACTGGCTTTGGGATTGGCTTTTGCACTCAGCATAATTAACTCTTCAGAGATTCATTTAGGGGTTCCATGTATAAATGGTTCATTTCTTTTTAATGCTGAGTGGTATCCCATGACATGGAGGTTCCACATTTGCTTAACTATTTGCTCATTGAGGAACGTGTAGATTTTTCCCAGTTTGGGGGCTATTATAAATAAAGCTGCTGGAAACATTCATGCACAGTTTGTGTGTGTGTGTGTGTGTGTGTGATTACAAGTCTTCATTTTTCTGGGATGAGTGCCCAGGAGTGCAATGGTGTGTTGTATGGTGGCTGCATGTTTAGCTTTTCAAAACACTGCCAAGCTGTTTTGCAGAGTGGCCACACCATTTCACATTCTCACCAGCTAACCTATGGGTGATGTAGCTTTTCTGCTTCCTTCCCAGCCTTTGGTGTTGTCGCTGTTATTTATTTTAGCTGTTCTGATAGATATAGAGTGATGTCTCACTGTGGTTTTAATTTGCATTTCCGTGATGGATAGATAACAATGTGGGGCATCTTCTTGCAAGTTTATTTGCCATCTGTATGTGCTCATTGGTGGAATGTATCTTCATGCCTGGTGATCATTTTCTAATTGGATGGTTTTTCTTACTACTGAGTTTTGACAGTTTTTTATATATTCTGGATATGAGCCCTTTGTTGGATATGTGGTTTGCAAATGTTTTCCCTCATTTTGTAGCTTGCCTTTTCATCCTCTGAATAAGGTCTTCACACACAGTGCAAAATATCTTGGTTTTGATGGGGTCCGGTTAACCAGTTTTTCCTTAATGGGTCATTCTTTTAGTTCAAGTCTAAGAACTCTTTGCCTAGGCCTAAATCCTGCATATATTTTCTTTGTTTTTCCTAAAGTATTTATAGTTCAAATTTTCCATTTAGTTCATACCCCATTTTGAGTTAATTTTTGTATAAGCTGTGAGACTTAGTTCAAGGATAATTTTTCAAACTTTAAGTATCCAATTGCTTCAGCATCATTTGTTTTAAAAGATATCTTTCCTTCACTGAATTGCTTTTGCACCTTTATCAAAAACAAGATATGTTGGACATATCTTGTGTGGGTCATTATATTCCATTGATACAGGTGTCCAACAATCTGCTAGTACCACACGGTCTTGATTACTGAAGGTATATTATAAATCTTAAAATCAGGTAGATTGGTTTCTGCCAGTTTATTCTCCCTTTAAAAAATCATTTTAGCTACTCTAGATCTTCTATATTTCCACATAAATTTTATAATCATTTTGTCTGTATTTATAAAAAGTCTTGCTGGGATTTTGATAGAAATTGTGTTAAACCTGCACATCTGTTTAGGGAGAACTCATGTCTTTACTACGTTGAATCTTTCAATCCATGAACATGGGATGTCTCTCCATTTATTTATATCTTTGATTCCTTTCGTTAATGTTCTGTCATTTTTAACACACAAGTCTTGTGCATATTTAATTAGATTCCTACCTAGTATCTTATTTTTTAGAGCAATTATAGTGTAGGATATCATAATTGAGCTTTTGATATTCATGTATTCACTGTTACTATATAAAAACACAATCGATTTTTATGTTTATGTCGTCTCCTGCAGCCTTGTTGAACTTATGAGTTCTAGGAAATTTTTTGGAGACATTTGGGAGGATATTCCATGTAGACAGTAACATGTCATATACGAATAAGGACAATTTTATTTCTTTCTTTCTAGTCTGGTTTTTGTAGTAGGGTAGTTCTAGCTTTCTATAATAAACTGGGAAGTGTTCTTTTTTCTGGATGGAATTGTGTTGAATTGATGTTAATTCTTTAAATGTTTGGTAGAATTCTCAAGTGAAACCATCTGGGTCTGAAATTTAGGGGAGCAGAACGTTTTTTGTTTGTTTGTTTTTTGTTTTTTTAAGATTTTATTTATATATTTGACACACAGGGAGAGAGAGCACAAGCAGGGAAAGTGGCAGGCAGATGGAGAAGCAGGCTCCCCGCCGAGCAGGGAGCCTGATGCAGGGCTAGGTCCTGGGACTCTGGGATCATGACCTGAGCCAAAGGCAGACGCTTAACCCACTGAGCCACACAGGCACCCCAGAGGAGCAGAGGTTTTAATTATAGATTCAATTTTCTTGATTGCTATCAGGCTAGTCAAATTATGTATTTCACATCGGGTGAGTTGTGGTAGTTTGTGTTTTTAGGGAATTGGTTGTCAGGTTTATGTGTGTAGAGTTATTCATCGTGTTTGCTTACTATGTTTTTAATGTCTGTAAGGTCCGTAGTGATATCTTTCTATTTCATTCCTGTTATTAGTAATCTGTTTCTTCTCTTCCTTCTTATTAGAAGTTTGTCAACTTTATACTAGCTCTGTTCTATTTATTTTCTCTATTGCTTCCCTGTTTTTTATTTCATTGATTTCTGTTTCACCTTTTTAACCGCCTCCTTCTGCCTCCTTTCGGATTACTTTGCTCTTCTGTTTCTAGCTCCCTGAGGTGGGAGCTTAGGTTGTCAATGTGAAACTTTCCCTCTTTTGCTTGTTTGCATTTAGTGCTAGGCACGCATTGCTGGGGCTGTGTCTCACAAATGTTGGTATGTTGTATTTTTATTTTCATTCAGTTCCCTTTTTTATTTCCTTTGAGATGTCCTCTTTGACTCATTGATTACTTAAAAGTATGTTGCTTAGTTTCCAAGTGTTTGGAGACTTTTCTGTTTTATTCCTGTTATTGATTTCTAGTCTGATTCCACTGTAGTCAGAAAACCTGCTCTTTATGATTTCTACTTTTTAAAATTTGTTGGTGTTTGTTTCATGGCTCAGGACATGCTGTGTTCTGTTACATGTTCCATGGCCACTTGGAAATAATGCGTGTTCTGCTGTTGTTGGGCACAGTGTTTTATAAATGTTGATTAGATCCCGTTGGTTTGTAGTGGTGTTCAGTTCTTCATCCGTGCTGGTTTTGTGCCCTTAAATTCTTCCAAGTATAGCTTCAGATTTGTCTATTAATCCTTTCAGTTCTATCAGCTTTTGCTTCCCATGTTTTCAGCTCTGTTGAGCAGGACGTGCTCAGTTATGATTCCCATGTCTTCTTGGTAGACTGACTGTTTTATCATTATGTATTGTCCCTTTCTTACTCTGGTAATTTTCTTTGCTCTGAAGTCGACTCTGTCTGATATTAATAGAGCTACTCCTGCTTTCCTTTGATTAATGTTTCCATTCTTTTACTTTCAACCTGCCTATATTGCTGTATTTAAAGTGAGTTTCTTGTGGATAGCAAATGGTTGGGTCATATTTTATAAACGAACATTTGTCTTTTATTTTGTATATTGAGACCACCTGCATTTAATGTAATTATAGGTAAGTTAGGGCTTAAGTCAAGCCTTTTATTTGTTGTGTTCTGCTTTTTCTCTGTGTTTTTCACTTCTTTGTTCTCTATTTTCTTTTCCTGCCTTCCTATGGGTTACTTGAACATTTTTTATAATTTCATTATGATTTAACTATAATGTTTTTCAGTATGTCTTCATATAGTTTTTATGGTTATTGTAGGGGTGAGATAACAGATATAAAACTCTAGGCATCACATTATATACACACATGCTATATATACACATAATATAAATATATATCATGCATATACTATATGTATAGGTACAACATCATGCATATATACTATTTATATAAAACACATCGGATATAGTTATATATCATAATATATGTGTATGATATATAGAACATGCCATATATATGTATATGTTTAGGTATTTATATATCTCATATATGTATGTAATGCAAAATGCACAAATTAAAAGACAAAAGCTTATGGATTAGATTATAAAACATGACTCAGACATTTGCTATCTCCATGAAACTCACTTTAAATATGGCAGTCGAGGCAGGTTGAAAGTAAAAGGATGGAAACAGATAGACCATACAAACATCAATCGAAGGAAAGCAAGAATAGCTATATTAAATAACTATATATATGTACACACAACATCAGTTTCTTGTCGTCATTTTGCCAGTTTAAGTGAAGTACAGAAACTCTACCTCCCTGTACATTCTTTTCCCTTCCCCATTTATAATACAATGGTTTAAAATACTTTCTCTACATACATTTAAAACCACAGACAGTGTTGTGATTTTTGCTTCAACCATTAAACATAACTCACAAAACTCAGGAGGGGAAGAAAATCTATTGCATTCATCCATACTTTTGCTCACTGTGTTCTTTCTTCTTTCCTGATATTTCTGTGTTGTTGTTTTCTTTTCCTTTTATCTCTTCCTTTCTGTTTAGAGAGAACGACCTTTAGCATTCTCTTAGGGTAAATCTGCTGGCCACAGATTTTCCCAGTTTTTTCTTTTTTCCATCTGATTTCCCCTTCATTTCTGAATGATATTTTCCCAAGGTGTAAGGTTCCAGGTTGGAAGTTCTTTTTTTTTTTTTTTTTTTTTCTTTTTAAGCACTTGAGAAATTATGTCACCTCCTTTGGGCCTCCATGGTTTCAGGAATTCTGGTAAATGTATTTCCCAAAGGGAGAAAAAGAGAGGGAGAGAGTGCTGTTTAAATATTGTGAGAAATTTCTGCCTGCAGGTCCCTCAGCCACCTTGTGATCACAGGCAATGGAGAGATTTCAGCATGAAACAGTCATAGCATATTGATAAGAGTAAGTGAATAATTTTTTTTAAGATTTTATTTATTTATTTGAGAGAGAGAGAGAGAAAGTGAGAGCCTGAGAGGAGCAAAGGTCAGAGAGAGAAGCAGACTCCCCGTGGAGCTGGGAGCCCAATGCGGGACTTGATCCCGGGACTCCAGGATCATGACCTGGGCCAAAGGCAATTGCTTAACCAACTGAGCCACCCAGGCGCCCGAGTAAGTGAATAATTTAAAAGATTTCTTTATCAGTGACCATAAAGAGGGAGGCATTGGTGTCATTCACTTGGCCAGGTATAGAGGTCATGATGCCTTCCTTTAATAATAAAAGGTAAGAGACAAGGAATAAATTAAGCCCATGGAGACACTTGAACCAAGAGGAGTTGGGGTATTGGAAAACCAACCGTAGCCTGTGCATTTTGTACCCAAATGGTAGTTTATGGGAGATTTTTACTCTGCTCAGTGTCATCTCCAGTCTCATAGGTGCCAGGGTCCTTGGAGGGTGGGGTGCTGGCTCTGAATGAGAGAGACCAGAGGAGGGCTGGGTGTGACCAGGCGGATGAAGGTGGAACTGTCATTGTCCTCCTCCGTGATGTGGCAGGAGGGTGGGGGTGAAAGTGTCTGATGCTTGACTTCAGCCAGGCTGTGAGTCACTTTCAGACACGGGATAACAAGCACCATGTCTTTTAAATAATGGGTTGGCATTTATCTCTTCTAGAAATGACCGTAGTGTTTAGAAGTTGTTTGCCCTTGTCAGATATGGGAAATCTAGCCTAGAAATTGTCTTCAGAATCCATCACCCTGCCAGTGCTGATCAGGAAGGAGGGAAAGATACCGAAATCACCAGATAATCAAAAGGTCCTCCGCTCTTCTGGCCGTGCCTGCTGTGGGATCGATAGAGCAGGGCAGGGGCATTCCACCATCTGGGAAAGAATGGGTTTCAGAGGAGCTCTCCCAGGCCGTGCTTTATGCCATTATTCACTCCCCTCAGTCAGGAAAAATCAATTCTGCTCTCACGTTGCTTGGTGGCTCTGTACTTTCCTTTCCCTGATTCCATCCTTCTCTTTACATTCATTTAAGATAATCTCTCTAAAAGCTCCACTGACAAAGGGGAGGTGCCAAATGTCACAAATTCTGTTGACTTTGTAAGTGAAAATGAGAATAAAACTCAGTGTGCTTTCTTGGTGGAGATGGGTCGTGTGGTTTATTTTTGTTAAGTGAGGCGTATGTGCTGCCCTGCCCAGAGTGACAGGTGTTATTTGAAATGACGACCCCCAGCAGGGGACTGTGGTTTGGAGAAGAGATTGGGGCCGAGTCCTGAAGGCAGATGATTGACAGGCTGGGGATGGAAAATTGACTCACATCCATCGATGGGCTTTGCTGGACCCAAAGCACACAGCAGATTGTTTTCCTACGACATCCACAGCCTCAGTCTATGAGCATCTTCGGATGCCCGGTTTCAGACCTGCTAGGGCAAGTGTGTGTCACAGAAGCCACCTGCTGGGGCCCCCAGTTAGGCCAGGTTCCTCCCACAGATTTGGTTGGGCCCAGGAGTGTCTTGTTTACTTTGAATATTAAAAGCAATTAGGAGATTTAAAAAAATTCAGGCATAGAGTTTCTCTTTAAAAACTGGGTCGGGCAACACCAGTCCTGTGCTTCCATCAGCTGAAGTGAGGGGCACTCAGCCCCAAGGGGAGGCTCTCTGTTTAGCCCAGCCCCACCCAGCCTGCTTTGCTCTCCCATAGCACCTGCTGGCATCTGGTGGCCTGTCCTCTCGGGATGCCGGCTCAGGGCTGAGGGGAGAAGACAGCAACTCACTCAGTCCCGAGGGGAAGGTCAAAGTGACACTGGCTTTTGGAGTGTCCTCTACCACTTTCATCTGAGAAAGGATTTTCTTGAAAGTAATAGCACTGCTAATGAAAATCGATTTTTCTTTCCAACGGTTTATTTTCTGGAGAACAAACACAGGGAATTCTTAAACACACGTGCTAATGGTAGATCACAGGGGTGGAGAAATGAAATCCGTGGGCTGCCAGGGAAAAGCACGTTGGTGTTGGTCAATATCAGGAAATGGGTTCATGGCCAACTTTCACATGGACTGAGAGAGGGCGGGAAGGACCCCTCTGTGTGGTCAGCCTGCCTGCAGTGCCCACAGGATCTATTCCCCTCTGTACCTGTGCCCATAGCTGCCAGAGCCCTCATCACATCCTGTGCTATAAAATTGTGAATGATCCACCTCCCCTTCCAGAATGTCAACCCCTTGACTGCCTAGAAACATCCCACATTTACTACGTGCTGAAGATACACCAGCTACTGAGCTGGGCACTTTATCTGAATTAACTCCGCATGTCTTCTCGGTGACCCTCTGAGACAGGTGTATGTCGCATCCCCATTTTTCAGATGAAAGGACCAAGACGCAGGGACACTTCATCATTCACCAGGAGGCAGAGCTGGCAAGTTTGAATATTTACAAATTTGTTGAAGTGTGTCTAAGCAGTGTAGCACTTGAATGATTTAATTTTTATTACAACTACTTTATGGAACTACACAGTACACATTACAGTGTAAATTACGTATTTGTACATTTTTATTGCTGTGCAGAGTTGTTTACACCAATCACATATATGTAATTTATGGGTGATTTAAGGAATGTTCAAGGGCAATTTGAGACCAAATGGTGTTTCCGTGTTTTTCTTTGAGGCTTTCAACAAAACCAACAGCACCCATTTGCCAGATTTTTTTGTTTCATTTTTTTAAACAACTAAACACTGGTGAACATATACGTCTATCTTGGAGCACATGTGGAATTGAATTTCATTAGTGAAACTGATGGGTCACAGGATATATACATTTTAAGTTTTGATAGATATGGCCAAATTTCCCTCCCCAAAGTGCTCTACCGGTTTACCTTTGTGCCAAAAGTGTATACGAACCCACTTTTCCACACCCTAATACTGGATTTTTATAGATGTGTGTGTGTGTGTGTGTGTGTGTGTGTGTGTATGGGTGTATTTGCCAAACTAAGAAAAAGAAGGTATCTTGCATTAGCGAGGTGAAATTGACATCACAAAAAAATGTAACCATTTTAAAGTGTACATGGCAGTGGCATTTGGGACATTCATGATGTTATGCAACCAGCACCTCTGTCTGGTTCCAAAACATTTCATTACACCGACCGAGCACCTTGTACCCCTTTAGCCACTTCCTGCTCATGCCTTCCCGCAGGTCCTAGCTACTGCCAATCTGCTTTTCATCTTTGCGGATTGACCTATTCTGGACGTTTCTTATGAAGGGCATCTTATAGGATATGATCTTACGTGTCGGGCTTCTTTTGCCTGGTATGCCTTCTTTATCATGCACGTGGTAGCTTGTGTCATTGCTTCACTCCTTTTTACAGCTGGATCTTCTTCATTGTATATACGTGCATGTAGATACAACCCATTGTATGGTGTACAACCATTTGTTTATGCATCCATTTGTGGATGGACATTTGGGTTGTTTTCGCCTTTTGACTATTGGGAATAGGATTGATACAAACATTTGTGTACAGGCATTTGAGTAGCAGTTTTCAATTCTTTCGTGTATATGTACACACATGTATATACATCCGCATATCCATATATATGACAATATGATCATATGGTGATTATGTCTAACTTTGTGAGGAACGACCCAACCGTTTTCCATAGCAGCCGTCCCATTTTGCATTCCCACCAGCCCATGTAGGAAATTTTCTATTTCTTCCCATCCTGACCAGTACTTGGTACATTCTGGGTTTTTGGGGCGTGTTTGTCTTACCTTGTTTGTTTTTTTTTTAATTAATTAATTTATTTTTTATTTTCAAGATTTAATAAATTCACTTTACATTAGATTTTTTTTAAATTTTTATTAACATATAACGTATTATTTGCCCCAGGGTACATGTCTGTGAATCGTCGGGCTTACACATTTCACAGCACTTAACATAGCACATACCCTCCCCAATGTCCACCCTATGTCTTATCTTGTTTTGTTTTAGATTTAATTATAGCCATCCTTGTGGGTATAAAGTGGTGTCTTATTGTGGTTTTGATTTGCGTGTCCCTCATGGCTGGTAATGTTGAGACTCTGCTCATGTGCTTCTTGGCCGTGGTATAGCTTCTTTGGAGAAACAGCTATTCAAGTTCTTTGGCCATTTTGAATTGGGTTGTCTTCTTCTTTTTTTGGGGGGGGGGGTTGTCTTTTTGTTGAAGAGTTGTAGAGTACTTTACATATGCAGGATTCTGGATTTATCAGAAATATGCTCTGCAGACATTTTGTTCCATTCTGTAGATTGTCTTTTCACTTTCTTGGTAATATCCTTTAATGTATAAGGTATTATTTTATTTTATTAAATGCTGTTTTAATTTATACTTTCCAATTGCTAAAAAGCTCCAGAATCTTTTTAATGGGACATTATCCCACTGTATTTATTTTTCTGTGAAATCCATGTGTGAATCATTTACTTACTTTTATGAAGTATGTTCTTCTAATATCATCATGGAAGTTATTTTTATATCCTGTGTTTTTTTCCTTTTAATGTTTTCTTCCAGTGTGTTGGTTGTCATTAAATTTGCATGTAACAACATTTGTCATATAAAAGTTACGCATTATTTCATACTTCAATTGTTAATCTTTTACGGCCTCTGGGTATTTTGTCTTCTTTAAGAAGACATCAGATATTATAAAAAAAAATTCTTTTATTTTTAAAATTTCACTTTTTTATACTTTTATAAAAGTATATACTTTTAATCCATTTTAAATTTATAAAAATTTATACTTTTTTTATAAAAAGTTTTTCATAAAAGTTTATACTTTTAATCCATTTTAAGTTTAGTTTTGCGAATGGTTTTAAATAGGACCATAGGATTATCTTATCCTTAAATGGATTACCAAAACCAATCCTATTCCCTTTGATTGGTAACGGCTCATTGATAGTAAATCCCCCAACGTACAAGGGTGTCTTACTCTCTGTTTTATTTCATTGCTCTATCCATCTTTTCCTTAACTGGGACCACGCTGTTTGAATTGTAAGTTTTGCTATGTATTATGGCGATATCGCACTCTTACTATATATTCTTAAAATTGACCTGAGTATGTTTATGTATTCTCTCTTCCACATGCGTTTAGAAATCACATTTTCAGTTTTTTATTTAATCTTTTGTTTATTTATGGTCAGTTTTGTTTTTAAATTAAATTTGGAATATGTAAATTAATTGGGGGCAGAACTGACTTTACAGTCTTGACTTCATCCAGAAATGGGGCATGCTCTCCCACCCACTTAGCCTTTCTTTTGTTTCCTCTAATATAATTTCCTGATTTTCTTGATGTAAGCATAGTAGATTTCTTGTTAGATGTATTCCTGGATGTTTCATAATTTTTTTTGCCATTGTCAATTTTTTCTTCTGATGATTTGTCATTGGTTATTGCCGCTCTTTGTGAAAATAGTTGCTCTTGGAAGTAGTTTTTTTTTTTTTTAAAGGTTTTATTTATTTGACAGAGAGAAACACAGCGAGAGAGGGAACACAAGCAGAGGGAATGGTAGCGGGAGAAGCAGGCTTCCCACCGAGCAGGGAGCCCGATGCGGGGCTCGATCCCAGGACCCTGGGATCATGACCTGAGCCAAAGGCAGACGCTTAACAACTGATCCACCCAGGCGCCCCCTTGGAAGTAGTTTTTGATGGTGTTTTAACCACTCAACTCTGCCAGTGGTTCTAATCAATTATGGCTTAGACCCTAGGGTTCCCAGGTCGACAGTCACATCAGCTGAACTCATGAGAGTTTTCTCTCTTCCAGTCCAACTGGCCTCTTCCTTCCTTATCTTACCGTGTCGGCAGCACCCCTGTGGTCTTGGGAATGCTTCCTTTGTTCCCAGCAATCAGGGTTTCCTTGTTTGGGACTTCATATTTTATCAGAAGTCTCATTATTAGTTTTTTTTTAATTGCAAAAAACCAAGAAGTCCTATGATGTGTTTAATAAGCGCCTGGTGGGAAATTTTAATTTATAAGCTTTTCCAAATATTGTGGTCTTAGAAATTTTGCCCATTTCATAAAAAAACCACAAAATAAGCATTATATTTCTCTTGCTTCATGAAAACATTTTAATCAGATTTTGATGTTTGATTCTTTCATTTATGCTGCATTTATGGAATAAACTTATTTCTATAGCATTTGGCTGAAGGTTTGTATGACTGAAGAATCACTAAGTTGCATTTATTTATATGATCTGACCCTTTAAATAACGTAGTAGATGGAGATGGCTTCTTTAATGGGGAACCTTCGTCAGGTCATAAAATGCTACTGTAGAGACTCCCACTAACAATAAAGATATTTCCACACCTCCTCCCACCATGGGTTTAGTTTTCTGAACATGGTGACCTTGTTTATGATACCAACTCACCTTCATTTGCCTGTGGTAATTTTAGCCTCTTTCCATTGTGGAACAGAGCCCCACATGGGTTTTTACTCTGTGCATGGAAGTTTGCCTTCCCTGCTAAATGCATGAGTTTGGACAATAAAATTGTCCAGTGTTGCAGATGTGAAAAATACCTTCCTAATTGCCCCGCCCGTCGCTTTGCCACTGTGGTGGGAAGGTCCCTGTGCACCGCCTTGCCCAGCACTGGGACTGTAAGGCCCCCTCCAGGCTCATTCTCCCCGTGGCTCTAGAGACACAGAGGTTTAATAAACTTCAAAGCTAACTTTGCTCCGGGCTCAGCTTGCTGTGCAGAAATCTCTTGCCCATCAGCCAAGGACCAGTTCCTGGCTTGAGCTCAGCTGGCAAAATGCCTCCCATCGACATGTTAAATATTTCATAGTGCCTTGGCTTTGCGGGTTTCCCTGCCCTGGCTAGCAGTTAGTTTTGCTGTTAGTTACTTCTGGGGGAAGCCCCTCGCTGCAGGGTGAAGGAAGCTACCCTTAGAATGAGTAGAGGGAGAATAGCAAGGAGGTTAGGAGCGTGGTCTTTGGAGGCCCCCGACGTGACCTTGAATTCCAGGCCCTGTACTTGGGAGCTGTGGGTTTCTTGAGCCACAGTTTCCTTGGGTGCTAACCATGGTGAATCGTACACGGGGAGCCGTGGGAGCTCCATGAGAAAGGCAGTGACACCTGTCACAGCGTATCACGCGTGGGGAATGGCAGTATGGGTTTTCTGGGCCCCCCCAAACAAAGGACTACACATCGGGCAGCTTAGACAGCAGAAGTGTATTGCTTTTCAGCTCTGGAGGCCGCAAGTCCAAAATCACGGTGTCCTCAGCAGGCCTGGTTCCTTCTGAATCTGTTCCATCCTTCTCCCCGCCCCTGGGGGATGCTGGCCACCTCTGACATTCCTTGTCTTGTTTGTGCATCACCCTCTCCTCTGCCTTCATCTGCACGTGGCCTTCTCTCTGTGAGCATATCTGTGTCTAAACTCCTCCGTTTTATAAGGACACCCACCATATGGGATCAGGGCTCCCCCCGAATGACCTCATTTCAGCTTGACCACCTTAGGACCTCCAACATGTGAATTTGGAGGAGACACAGTTTAACCCATGACCATATTCAATAAATCATTTGATTTCAAGATTTTCAATACCAATTCCAAACCCGGAGAATTACCTCCAGGTGAGGGAGACCACAGGTGCTCTGCGGGCCATGCAATTTCTTAAGCATCCAGAGAACTCTTTAGACAGACTGGAAGGAGTTTAGGAGGGGCCGGTTGCTAGGCAACAGCTTTCTCCTTTCCTGGGGAGGCCAAGAAGCATCTCATTCCCCTCATCCCTGTGTCTCTTCTTTGATGAAGACTGCAGTTAGAGAATAAAAGACATTTAAAAATGTTTGGGGGGTGTAGGAAAAGGGGGCTGTGTGTATATATGTAATCAGTTAACAAAATCTACACAGAAAGCCCTCCTGTTGGAAATGACACGGTTGACATTTCCTTTGCTGCTTTTGGGCTCTTTTTCTCATTGAATTGTATATGAGCATCAGGGTTGTTTGACTATTGGTCCTCAGCAGAAGTGGAAGTTAAGGATCAATGGACTGCCAAGTTTAGGTGTGATATCAAGCCTCGCTCCTTCTTTACTTTCAAATTTCAAGTGCTGGTGATAAAAAAGCAATTACCTGTTATCTTTTGTTGGGAAAAAAGATAAGCACCAAACCCACTTATATTTCTCTTTATTTTTACGGCCCCGTGTTTGTTTAATCCTGGGCGTTTGTATTCCAGCTTCTGAGGACTTGGCAGGGGAATGGTTGACTTGCCAAATACGGCTGTTGGAAGCTTTGTTTTAGGGGCAACGCAAAGCCGGTGATGAAGGACCTCGAACCTCCTTACCGGGCTCAACTTCTTGCTGCGGGATTTTCAGGGAGGCTTTTGAATGGCAGACATTTTTATCAGACTCAGGCAGGGCGCTGAAAGAGTTCAAGGGCATTTTTGTCTGTCGGAACACAAATACGGCTTTATGCACTGTTTTGTGGTGGACGAGCATAGGTGGAGACTGTTTATTCCCTCGCGGCCAGAGCAGCTCGGTGGGGCAGCTTTGGCTTGGTGCCCGGCAGGACCGGCTTTGCATCCTTGCAGGACCGGCTTTGCATCCTCGCCACGCTCAGGAAACGGGAGCAGTCTTCACTCTTTCCTGATCTCAAGCGGAATCAGGACTCGGGCAATGCGAGGGGCTCCGGTGTGTTTGCCAGAGAGCACTTACCGAGCCCTGCCTGAAACCACCACCACCCCAACATCCCCTCCCCCATGTTCAAGGTTGTATCAAGCCCTCCCGCGCGCGTCCCCAGATGGAGGGTGTCCTGTGTGCTAGAGCAGGACTGCTCGTCCCAGACTGGGGACCTGGTTCCCATGTCAGGGCCCACTGACTCCCAGGGCAGCACCCTGAAGAGGTCCCTTCCAGAACCCGTAACGTGCCAGGGGTGGGCTCCCCCCAACCATGTGCCTCTTGTACCCGAGATGGCTCTTTAGTGGCTGCACCTTTGTTCCACCCCAACAGGGAAAAAGAGTAGGTGTCAAGATTCTGCTCCACCCGTCGCCTAATCACGGTCCCTGAAGTGCCAGCTCAGATTGTCCTTGGAGAAGAGGAACCAGGGGCAGGGATCATGGCGTTCCCACGTGATGCGGGCGTGAGCTGGTGTGCGTGGAAGTTCAAGGACGGCTGTGCTGCATACAGGGGTTGTTACGGCTCATCGTTTTCCATGCCGTGCTCCCCAACACAGAGGTTCTGAGGGGAAAGGCCTGACTGAGTAGGCAGAAAGTAGAGAGTGCTTGTCCATTGAGCCTGCAAAAAAAACCCAAACAAACAAAAAAACCCATGCTTTTAGTTCTAATGACAAGATTCAAAACACATTAAAGGAAAATGAAAAAAAAATTATCTATAGGATCAGAATCCTATAGATTCTGATCTATAGTGGGTTTCCATTGTAAATATTTTTCTCCCGGTTACCTTTCCATCCAAGGATTTCTAACAACGCACATGATCATTCGAGGTCTGTAGACCACAGCATGTTTTGCATGTTTTTGCAATCTGGTAGCGGGAGTCTATTATGAACGTAGGGATATATTTGGAGATCTGTTTTCAAATTTCCTGGGCCTGAGATGAAAGTACGTCACTCTTCCTGCAAGCGGGACCTCAGAGGCCTCGGGCCAGCCACCTGGGCATCAGGTCCTTCTCAGCGAGGTGGGAGTGGCTGGTTTCTGCTGCCGTGGGAAGCGTGGAGCTGATGGGGGTGACTGGGACCCCGCAAAGGAAACCACCCTGTGCAGACCCCGCCAGGGTGTGGGAAGGCAGTGCCCTGTCCCCGCGGTATGCGTGCCAGGTGAATGGGAGCCTGCTGTTTCCAGATTCTCTGGTTATGCCCCATTTCTGTATGGAGGAGGGAAGCAGAACCAGGAAACAACAGCAACACATAAACTGGGAATTCATTCTAGGGATTTTGGTATTTCTTAGTAGAAAAATGAAGGTCGTATGGACCCTGTGGCCCCCTCATCTTTCTTCCCTGGGGAGTGAGCCAGAGATGTGGGACAGCTCTCTCTGTAGGTGTCATAAAAGGGCTGGAGATGCTTCTCAGGTCTTGGTTCCTGACACCAGTGATACTGCCGTGAAAGGGGGGACCGTGTATCCCGAACACTGTGACAGCTTCCAGCCAGATCCAAAGGTCTGGGAGGTTGGGAGAGGAAAATGCCCTGTTACACCTGTAAGAGCACATGCAGCAGGGAACGGTAAATGCGACACCCCATTTTCTTGGGCTCAGAAACTCTCGAGTGACAAAACCAGAGCAGTTGGTGCTCTGCCCCTCCTCAAGGGAGGAGCTTGGAGGCCAGCATGGGAAGCACAGATTTTCAGGTACCAAACAGAACTGGGTTTTGCACAAGCAGGTAGAGCTGGAATCTCACATGGATGGTAGGGGGCTCGGTGGGACAGGACCTGGGCCCTGGATGAGCAATGCACAGGGAGCCTGCTGTTCTCATGGGGCTGAGAAGGACAGTCTCAGCCAGCAGGAGCACCTATGGCTGGTAGTCTAAGTAAGGGTGTAGAGAGGGAGAACCACCGGATGCCTCCTGTTCCCAAAGAATCATTGCATTTCCTTCTCCCTCTTCTTTATTTGCAGATGTGTCTTGGGGGCACTGGTCTAATCCAGTCCCAGCTCTTATGGGGGCTCTCAGCTCTTGGGAAAGGTGCCAGTGGACACACTGAACTGGGCCCATCCTTGGAGAACCAACACTTGTACTTCAGCTCAGCTGAGCAAACTTCTCATGCGCTCTTATTCTCAGGGTGGTTATTCTCACCTCACAGATGGGAAATGGGCTGTGAGAAGTTAGCTTGGCCAAAGTCAAAGTTGGGGTCGGGTCCTCCAATGTCTGAGTTCATTTCTCATGACTCTCTCTCCCCAAGCACCAGACTAGGCAATGGGGGTGCCTAGGGGGAGGCTCCTGTCCCTACGAGATCCATTCTACCTAGGAAGCAACTGCTGACCACTGCAATATGTTGGGGAGAAGTGCCCTGGAAACACAGAAGAGTAACTGATTGGTTTTTTTTTCCCCCCTGGGAGCAAAAGCTTCCAGAGGGAAATGGTTTGAGCTGGGCCTTAAATGGTAAGACAGATTTTCCCTGAGTTAAAAGGGACTTACTCCAAAATGGCACTGTTGGGAATCCTGCTGGGTTTATATGAATGGGGTTTAGCAGTATAGTGACGAGCTCCCTCCCCCACCTTTTTTTAAAGAATGCTTGCCTTATGCTCACTCTGCATATGAGACCTGACTCCACTTATTGGGAGTTGATCTGGGGTCACCCTACTTTGATGGAGCCCAGTAAAGGCTCCAGGCCCGAGGCCTGAGAGTTCCTGGGGCCAAAGGAAGTGCTGAGGCACGGGACAAAGGTTTAGCTGTGATGCCAGCCACTCGGAGAGGGGTTGGTCTCAGAGCCCAGCCTCCCTGGCTTCTTGGATAGGAACATCTGCAGTAGCTAGTGGCATCTGCTCTTTCAAGAGGGACAACCAGAAACTTCTACAGGTAGTGCCAAATGTCCCTTGGGAGGCAAAATTACTCCAGCTGAGAACCACTGATCCATGTTCATGGGGGATATTGATCTATATCAATATATCTTTCTCTCTCTATATATATTTTTTATAATATCTTTGTCAGATATGCTATTAATCTGTGGTAGGTTGTGATGGTTGCCTCTAATTTCTCCAGAGTCTTATAGTAATGGCATGACTTTTGTTCTTAAAGTTCATCTTTCCTGTCTATGCCTACAGGCTGCATGAGCTACGAATTGGTTTTCTTCCATCTCATTCTCTTCCTTGTTTCCAGGGAAGCCATCTGTGCCTGGAGTTTTCCTTATGAAAAGGTTTTTAATAATGACTGAATTCCTTGACTAGCTAAAGGACTCTTTAGAGTTTCTGTTTTATCTTGTGTCAATTTTGGTAAGTTGTATTTTTCTTGGGCAATTTGTAAACCTTTTCTGTGTTGTTGAACTTATTCCCATAAAATATATTCATAATATCTGCTCATTATCCTTTTCATGCATGTAGTCTCAACACATTCTGGACAGTAGCTATTTGTATGTGTTTTTAATGTTTCTCTTGATTTTGTTTTCCCCTAAAAATAACCAATTTTGACTGTGTTAACTTTTTTCATTTTTTTTTCTGTTGTTTCATTAATTTCTGCTCTTATTTTGATTTGCTTTTTGTCGCCCATGTTGATGAATGCATCTGTAGTTTATTTCTTTTCACTGCTGGATTGTTGACTATCTCTCTGCTTATAAGTTCTACTGAAGTACATTTTGGTCATTTTCAGGTTTTTGCCATTAAAAGCAGTGATGCTATGGACAGTCTTATAAACGCTGGTGTCAATGATCAGGTTTCTTTTACATACATACCATATCTCTTTTATCCTAAAATGCATTTTTTAAATATTGTAATACATCTGAAATCAGAATGTGTCTTAAAATTAATGGCATCTTAGAGCATAATTGGAAGCTTTTTTTTCTTTCTTGGCGATACAGAAAATAATGGTACATCTTATAATTGATAAGTTAGACTTTGATGAAATACTGTAAATAAGAGCTAAATTGTTCATCTTTACCTTCACTAGGTTACTTTCATTGTGGTTGTATCAGCTGATGCTCACCAGCTTGTATAGGAGCTGCCTCTGCCCCACGTCTTTACCAAGAACTAGTGTTGTTATTTTTTACCATTTGGGTAGATAGGAAGTGGTCTCTTACTATGATTTTATTTTCATTTCTCTATTTATTAATGAGGTTATTCAGCCTCATGAATAACCTCATGAATGAGGCTGAATGACCTCATTTCATAGATGTGGCACTGAGTTGCTTGTCTTTCTCTAATTAATTTATAGAAGCTTTTTACTTTTTTATTTGCAATTAGTTAACATATAGATTTTTTAACTCTAAGCTTTTAACTCTAAAAGCTTTTAACTAAAAGCTTTTAACTTTTTTAAATGCAATTAGTTAATATATAGAGTATCATTAGTTTCAGATACAGAAGTTTTTTAAATTAGTTTTGATACTCTTCATTCTGTGGGTTACAAATATCTTTTTCTAATTTGTAGCTTGCTTCCTCTTTTTATCACACTGTTAAAGGTCAGAAATTCTTAAATTAAAAATACTTGAATTAAACTTTTATTTAGTAGTGTTTGCTTTGGAAACATTTTAAATATATCATTTCTGACCTAAGATCATAAAGATATTAATTAGTTTATCTCTTAACAGTTGTTTAAAAATATTTTTTAAAAAGATTTTATTTATTTGACACAGAGAGACGACTAGAGAGGGAACACAAGCAGGGGGAGTGGGAGAGGGAGAAGCAGGCTCCCTGCTCAGCAATATGGGGCTAGATCCCAGGACCCTGGGATCATGACCTGAGCTGAAGGCAGACACTTAACAACTGAGCCACCAAGGCATCCCCAGATTTAGGTTTTTAAAGTAATGATAACTAATCATCCCAGCATCATTTATTATGGTTTGTTTCTACCCGTACCGTACCACCTCATTATTTTTCACATCTCATATATGGGAGTGTCTCTTTCTGGGTTCCTTATTCTTTTCCACTCCTCGTTTGTTTGTTTATTCCTATAGTTATCCATTGACATTTTCTTTACATCTTAAAGTAATTTTCTATATCTGATAGGGCAAATTTGTGTGGCTGACTTTCTCCAAAAAGCAGCCCATTGATATTCCTATCCTCCTAAATTTGATATATCCCCTCACACACACAAAGAGGCTGCGGTCGTCTGGGCATCCCGAAGAATCCCACAGTAAGCCAGGCATCAACAACTAGGTTATGCTAAAAGCCTCCCATCCCAGATGGAGAGAATGTTCTCTTAGAAGGACTTGAGAATCTAACCTGCTGGATGAGGCTGGAATTGGTGAAACCATTTTGCAGATGAGGAAATCGGAACAAGGCAAACAACTTGTTTGGTTCACACAGTTAGTCCATGGTGAACCTGGCCTTGAGAGCAGGTGGGTTTTGTGTGTTTCCAGTGACCTCCCAACAGAGCAGGGCTTCCTGTGACCCTGAACCCTTATTTGCTCAGAAACCCTTATTTTCTTCCCATGCCCAAATGAACTCTCAGGTGTCACCCTTCATCCAGTTTCAGGCTCAGCCCCACGTGGCCCTACCCCACCTAGTTTTCAAGAAGTAGGAGCTGCTCTGGTGGCTCTTTCTACCCAAGAATGCTTCTCATTTTCTTCATTAGCCCATTAAAAAAAAAGAAAAATCTGTTCTTAAGCTTCTAAATCTCCATTAGATGGTGTGTTCTCCCTGTCTTTGCTCAGACACCTAGAAGTGCTAAATCTTGGTGTTTGCTCCTTTTTTCATATTCCTAAGACCTGGTGGACCCACTGCTGGGTGTCTTCCTAGGCACCTCTCCTTCATGTCTCTGTGCAAGTATAGAGGAAGGAAAGGCCTTTCTGGGGAGCTGGCAGGAGAGCTGTAATTACTGAGACTAATGCTTCATCTCTCTCTAAAGTTCAAGTTCATTAGGGAAACTTTATCTTGTCATTCTAGTTTCTGGTTTCTGATGAGCTGGTACTTACTTTGCAATCAAGAGTAAAAATGTTGAATTATAATAATAACTAGAATCATTAACTTTTGCTAAAATGATAAGCTGCGTATAAGCTCCACACAGGCAGAGATTTTCTATTTTGCTCATTGCTGTGACTTCAGTGCCTACACAGGCCCATGGTTGGTGCTATGTATGTATTCACTGAATAAATAAATAAGAGAATTGTATTAGAAGCTTTCTATACACTAAGCCACATGCAAAGGGTTTTCAGTGTGTCTTCTATCTTTTTGCTCGTTAACATTCCAGTGAAATAGACATCATGATCCCTGTTTTACAGATGGGGAAACCGAGGCAGAGAGAGTTAGGTGACTTGTCTAAGTCACAAGCTTTTTTAATTTACTTTTTATTGAATTATAAATAATATACAGTGTTATGTTAGTTTCAGGTATACGTATAGTGGTCCAACATTTCTTTTTTTTTAAGTTTTTATTCAAATTCTACTTAGTTAACGTACAGTGTAATATTAGTTTCAGGTGACTCAGCATTTCTATACATTACTCTGTGCTCATCATGGTAAGTTTACTCTCATTCCCCTTATCTATTTCATCCCCTACCTGCCCTCCCACTTTCTCTCTGGCAACCACTTGTTTTCTGTATTTAAGAATCTGGTTTTTTTGTTTCTCTCTCAAAGTCACAAAGTTTTTACACAGTCAGGCTAAATTCACGTTCTTATCTGCAGCATGCCAAAGAACATTCTCTTAGCCTCCATGTAGCGATGCCCCCTCAGTGAAGGTACACTGACGTGAGATGATGTCTTATGGGAGTCTGTGAATCACTGTTGTTCCATTCACTGATTTATGGGGCTGGGGGAAAGGGAGGCATCATTAGGCATCTTTTCCCTAGAGTAGCTATAAAAAAGACAAGTAACCCGATTTAAAAAAGACATTTCTCCAAAGAAAATGTACAAACAGCCCCAATAATCACACGAAAAGGTGTAAAACATTTAAGTCATTAGGAAAATAGAAATCAAAATGACTGAGATGGCGCAGCACCCCCACGGGGATGGCTCTAGTCAGAAAGATGGAGGGGCGCCTGGGTGGCTCAGTCGGTTGAGTATGTTGACTTTGGCTCAGGTCATGATCTCGGGGTCCTGGGATCGAGCCCCGCATCGGGCTCCCTGCTTGCAGAAAACCTGCTTCTCCCTCTCCCTCTGTTCCTCCCTCTGCTAATGCCCCCTCTCTCTCAAATAAATAAATAAATAAAATCTTTAAACAAAAGATGGAGAGGAACAAGTCTTGGCAAAGGTGAAGAAAGAGCAGAACCCTCATACATTGCTAGTAGGAACTTAAAATGGTGCAGTGAAACGTGTAGTTACCGCGGGACCCAGCAATTCTCCTAGGTATACAGCCGTGGGACGGAAAACCTATATCCACATAAAACCTTGTACATAAACGTTCAGAGTAGCATTTATCCTTAAAACAAAAAGTGGAAACAGTTTGAATGTCCATCAGCTGATGAACAGAGGCACAGTACGTGCTGTTTCATTGCAACGGAGGCCATCCAGCCCCAGCAGGGAATGAGAGCATCCCCCGTGCTCTAGCGGGACGAGCCTTAGAAACGTGACGTTCAGTGAAAGACGCCGAACACATAAGGCCACATGTTGTATGGTTCTATTTATAGGAAATGTCCAGAGTAAGCAAATCCAGAGAAAGAAGATTAGTGGTTGCCAGAGACTGGGGTGAGAGGAGTCACTGGTAGGGGGTTTCTCGGGAGGGCGATGAGAATCCCTGGAATCAGATAGTGGTGACGGTTACATGACTTTGTCAATATACAAAACCATCGAATTGTACACAGTAAAGGCTAAACTTTATGGTATGTGAGTTATAGCTCAATAAAGCTGTTATTAAAAAAAAAATCAGCTGTGGAAAGGGAAGGTCAGCCCAGCCGGGAGGGGTGCGGTAGAAGATAGCGCGAGGGGGAGCCTGAGGTCAGGGCTCTCTCCTAGGAGCAAGCCTGACTCCCCCGCTCCCGAGCTGAGCTGCTCCCGCAGGCCCTGCCCTCACCCAGCCCCGATCTCCTGTTTTTGCAAAGTGGCAGGTGCAGACACATGGGTGTGTGTCCTGAGGAGCCTCCACATTTCAGGGGGCGGTTTTCCTGGCTCTTGCCTGTGTTCAGTCTCTGTTGGAGCAGGAGGGACGAGTAGGGACCTTGGAGCTCTGGATCTTCGCTCCATTAAACAAGAGCAACCAGGATAGCAGCAAAAACGGAGAACTCGCCCCATGCAAAACCCGAGGCACACTCCACAAGCAGAGAAACCTCGTCCACCTGCCCGCCCAGCTGCGAAGCTGTTGGAGGGGAGGCCTATGTAGGGAGGGAGGCCACCCAGATTCCTGCGTAGACCCCCACCCAGAGCAGCCTGGGGGTTTCCTCCAGTGCGGGGGCCCCCAGAGGTGGGTCTGGGCCAGCGTCTCTGTCCCTGGTGCTGCCTGAGGCTCTTAACTCCAGAGGTTTGCAAAAATGAGAGGTGGGCAATCAGGTGCCTCGGGGGCGGCAGCACCCGCGTGTGGCCAATGCAGGGGGCAGCTGGTTTCCTCTCCACGGGCTCCTGCTCGGGGCTCCAGATGGGCCCAGGCCGAGGACGGCGGATGGCAGTGAGGAAGATGACCCCCGGGCCAGAGTCACGTTGCTCCTCGGGAGGAGAGGAAATGCATGCTGACATCTTATGAAAATCTTTCTGCGGCTTGTTTACATAACGAGCCCGGAGCTGACAGGTTCTCTTGGGGAGTGTGTGGCTTTGAAGTGTGCGGCTTTGCAGCTGGGCCAGACGCAGCTCCAGGTTCTTGGGCAGGAGGTTTCCGAGACAGCCCATTTTTCTTCCTTGCCTTTTGGTTGTTCTCCAGGCCCAAACTCAAAGCAAACGGTTCATCCTCACTCATCCTGCAGGAAGCAGCATGGGTGGCGAGTCTGTGAGCAGGTCCTGTGGCAGCCTGGGCCACACTGGGGGTCAGGGGGTAGGGGCTTTCTTGTCCCTGTTGGCCATACCAGGGTCCCAGTTTTCTGCCACCACCTGTGAAGGCAGAAGGGCCCCTCTGAAATCAAACCACTCAGTGACTTTCGGTACCAGGTGGTAATGACCCTTGTTCAGCGAGCTGGATGGTCCTCGAAGAAGAGGGTGTGTGGTGATGCTGTTTTCCACTTGGTGGAAGAAGCCGGCTGGGGTGGCGACACTGTGTTTGCACACACACACCCTCACATGTCCTCGACACCGTGCAGCGGGCTGTCTCGGGACAGGGCCGCATGGCAGAGCTAGATGGTGTCCCCACATGTCACAGACAGGGAAGCTGAGCCTGCAAGATGGACTGACCTGCTCAAGGTCATAGCTGAGTGGCCAGGTGGGATCTGAGCCCAATGTCCTTGCCACCTGTCTGGACTGCCCTTCATGTCATGCTGTGTCCCTTTTAAAGCCAAAAGAAAGGAGGGAACACTGTGTTGTTTCCACCTTTTCTGCTGATCTTCGTGCTGCCCAAACCCAGGCCTGCTGGTTGGGTGAGCCTGCACATTCCCTGGGAGCCCGCAGAACCCCTGCCCCCTCCCCCACCAGGCTGGGGTTTTCTCTGACCCGGACTGTACTTCCCTCCCCACTCATGGAGTCTTTGTTGGGGGCAGTGTTCTCTCTCTCTCACACTAGAGCCCGCATTGAAGGTATTTGGGTTTCATGATGGAGGCTGCCTCTGCTTGCTTACTTTTGTTGAAGACTTAAAACAAGATCCCCTCCCTGTGATCCTCCCTCCTGTGCACATGGGTACAAAGGGGGGAAATGATAATTTTTCACAGATGCTTTTTTTTTTTAAGATTTTATTTATTATTTGGGAGAGACCATGAATGGAGAGAGGGAGAAGCAGACTTCCTGCTGAGCAGGGAGTCTCATGTGGGGCTCCATCCCAAGACCCTGAGATCATCACCTGAGCTGAAGGCAGATGCTTAACCAACTGAGCCTCCCAGGCGCCCCCCAAAGATGCTTTTAAGAGGACTGCTAAAATGATCTCTCCAGGCATCTGTCTCTTTGCTAAGAAAAGATTAGGTAATGAGACCAATAGGAAATCAGAATGAAAGGCAGGTGACCTGCAGAAAGAATTGAAAGCAGTAACTCGGAGCCATAGTTGTATGGCCATGTTCACGGCAGCATTATTGACAATTGCGGAGGTGTGCAAGCAACCCGATGTCCGCTGACACATGAATGGAGAAAAAATGTGCTCCAGACATACGATGGAATATTACTCACGTGTGTTAGGTTTGTAGCGTAGTCAGATTTATAGAGACAGAGAGTAGGATGGTGGATTCCAGGGCCCAGGGGATGGGGAATGGGGAGTACGTTTTCTATGGGGACAAAGTTTCAGTTGTACAAGATGAGAGAGTTCTGGAGTGGGAATGTACCGAATGCCGCAAAGTGGACACTACAGATGGTTGAGATGATAACTTTATACTTCATGTACTTCGATCCGTGGAGTGGTAAAAAAGAAGACAGTCCATAAGAGGAAATGATCAAATCCACACCGCATCGAAAGAGGTCTAGCTTTGGGTCTCCTCCTCCCGTTGGGCTATGAGCTTTTCAAAGATGGGGACTCCAGGGCCTTATTCATCTTTGTTACCCCAGCACCTAACTCAGGCCCTCAGAGATGTTGGGTTCTCATCAGACGTTGCAGGGCCTGAGGTTGTGGCGTGATTACATGGATGCTGTACACAGGAGCAGGTGTCAGGGCTCACAGACGGGCATGCACGTGTGGTCATACTTGGTGCCCAGCCCTTGCGCTGGCCCCCAGGGAGCCAGCCTGCACACCAGGGGCCAGAGACACGGTTTCTCAGATTCCAGGCATCTCAGAAATCAGCTACGAAATGGCTACAAAAATCAGTGGATAGACTTTGAAGACATCTTTATTGCCTTAATTTTCTGAGATTAAAAACCCTGTGTAGAATTGTAGCTGCTAATACAGCCCTTTTTTTCTAGGGCCTGTTGTGTGCCAGGCACTGTGCTGAGCTCACGAAAACCTTTATTTACCTCATTTCCCAGTTCCCAACCCTACAATGCCTATGTCAGTATGCATCTCTGTCCGAGGAGTAAACACAGGCCTTGAGGTTGTAGGTCTTGTCCAAGGTCATAGCATTGGAATGTGGTGGCCCTGGGTGTCACCTCAGCCCTGTCACCAAAACTCAGGTGCTTCCTCAGGCCTCAGCGATGTTACCAGATCTACAGCTTCTTCCCATTTCTACCTTTTCTGCAGGTGCAGTGATCATTAATATTACAAAGTCTTAGCTTGAAGTTCACTGGATGGGTGACCCTTGCAGGTTATATAAATGAAGCACAGCTTCCTTACCTGTAAAATGAGGGTGATAATAGCACCCTCCTCCTAAGGTCATTTTGAGCATTGAAGGAGATCACACCGTATCCAACGTCAATTGTCTGGCAGAGAGGGAAAAAGAGGTTTTAGCCATTAGGATGTATTAATGACATTGACCAGACTCAAAGCCCTTTGGGATTATCCAGTGAAATTTACATTGATTTGGTGTTTATGAAAAGGCTTACAGAGGTGCTGTCCATTTATGTAATGACCCATGCGTTTGCTGCCTTATCCCAAGGGATGAAACCACTTTCCTTATGAAACAGTGTATTTCATTTGAAAGGCAATGAGTTACGCAATTTATCATGTCTCCCTTTGGCCTTGGCTGTTGCAAACTCGCCCTTTGGTTGTGATTCATCTGTGCCAGTGTTATCTTTAGTCCAGGTGTAATGGGTCAGCAATTTCTCCAGCTCATCACTTGCTTCTTTTATCCCAGTTTTGCCTTTAAAAAAAAAAAATCCCTTGTTGCTAATGATAAGCTACCTCAGATGTGGTCGGGCATAAATTATAAAACAATGTTCATTATAATCTAGTGTCAAAGGTCTTTCATTAAGTTGTATGAAAACCGATTGTTCTTACAATGGCTTGCATGGTAAACAGACTGTCTTATTGCCCAATATCCTAGCTAACCCGGTTTGCAGAATTTGGTAACATATTAAAAGTGGGCTAAACAAATTAATATTGTGATAGTTTCTGAATGTATTTTCATACTTAGGGAAATTTTATTAAACAGGGAAATTTTATTAAACAGTAAAAATGCTGCTTGGCAAGCGTGCTTTGGCAAGCATGATGAACCAGAATCATCAAAACAAGGCAAAAAAATCAAGTAGTGAGACAATGGAGTGGAAGAGGAGAGGTTGGCACCTGACTGTAGGCAGGAGAGAGAATAGTTTCTTGTCTCGTGTGTCTCAGTGCTCTGCAGATAACTTATTTTTTAAATTTTTTTATTTTATTATTTTTTAAAGATTTCATTTGTTTATTTGACAGAGAAGGAGATCACAAGTAGGCAGAGAGGCAGGCAGAGAGAGAGAGGGAAGCAGGCTCCCCACTGAGCAGAGAGCCTGATGTGGGGCTTGATCCCAGGACCCCGAGATCATGACCTGAGCTGAAGGCAGAGGCTTTGACCCACTGAGCCACTCAGGCGCCCCTGCAGAAAACTTTTAAATAATGGTCCCTCGAGCTTTTCTGACTTGTTAAAGAAGCCTCAGATAGAAACATCAGAGTGATGATTGCTGCTGCTGCTGCTGCTAAGGAGAAACGGAACCCAGGGGGAGTCCCCGCCCCCGCCCCCACCCCTGGTTGCTGCGCACCCTGGTGATGTCACCACAGGTGGAACACCGTGAGGTTCTTCAGCCCAGGGTGGACGGTGGGAGCCTGAGTCATTCCAAGAGTACTTACAGATGTAAACTGTGCCTCATTTTTCTTTCTTCTTCTTCTTCTTCTTCTTCTTCTTCTTCTTCTTCAGCCAAAAACATCCTTGTCATTAACAGACCTTTGAAACTGAGTCAAATGTCTTTGAAACGCCAGTGGAATATGATAAAACTGTCTGAGGAAGGTATGTTGTGATTTATTCCCCCGTAGAGGTAACTCTTATCAAAATATACAATAATTGGTTCATTCGGCCAATATTCCACGAGCATCCTCCTTTGGCCAGGTGCTGGACTAGGCACGGGAGGAAGGAGATGAATAGGACGTCCCCTAAAGACCTCAGTCCACCCGGGGAGACAGCCTCGTGAATAGTTTGTTACAGAACTGAATAGTGACAGCCTGTCGGGGGCATGGACACAGGTTGAATTGTGTTCCCCAAAAAATATGTAGGAGTCCTAACCCCCAATACCTGTGAACGTGACCTCATTTGGAAATAGAGTCCTTGCAGATAGAGTCAAGATGAGGTCAGACTGGGTTAGGGTGGGCCTTAAATCCAGGGGCTGGTGCCCTTGTAAAGAGAGAGATTTGCAGACACAGAGACATGTGACAATGGACACATGGTGGTGAGAGTTGTTGCCATAAGCTAAGGGACTCTAAGGACGGCCAGCAACCACCAGCAGCTAGCGAGAGGCGAGGGAGGGTTCTCCCCTGGGTCCTTCAGAGACAGCGTGGTCCCCCAACACCTTGATTTCAGATTCCTGGCTTCCAGGACTTCGAGAGAATAAATTCCCATCGCCACCTCATTTGTGATCATTAGTTATGGCAGCCCTAGGAGAGAAGGACAGGCAGCAGCACAGACCGGAGGGTGCTGGGTAGGGACAACCCTTTCTCAGAGGAGAGGCTCCCGAGCCGTACCCAGGGGTAAAGAGTGAGCTGGGCGGGAAATCAGAAAAGTGGCACCTGAGTTCAAAGAGACATGGAAGCCACCACATCTGGGAAGTAGCAGCAGGCTTGTTTTAAGGACTTTTAGCTCGGAGGCTCCGGGAGCCCTAGGAGCCCGTGCACGTGAGCTCAGGTTTTTATGTGTATGTTTCCCAGGCTTGTTCGAGGGTTGGGGTGGGGAGGGCAAGGGGGGCATCCTTCCATTAGAGTTCTCAAAGGAGCCACAATGCCACAAACTGGTGATGTCAAGGAGATTTGAGGGAACCAGACAAGAGATGAGGCTGGTGGGGTCACCAGCTAGACTGTGACCTTGCCGAGACCAGGCGGTACCGGGGAGATCAAACAGATGGGATCGAGCAGAGCCAATTTCACAAGAGAGAACAGGCCTTGGCTTTCTGCTGGACATTGGAGGTGAGAGAGAGGAGGGCCGTGGAAGGGGACACCTCAGTTTCTATTGTGGGCGATAGGAGGATGGGGGCTGCTTGCCAAGATAATGGATGCAGAGTTGGAAAGGGGAGGAGAGACGGAAGAGGTCGGCGGTGGCAGTGACTTCGGGCGAGTCTGCTGCCTCCCTTTCAAACTAGCTGAGCGTGACGCTCGTTCGAGCTGAGGCTCACGGATGTGATCCGGGTCCTTCCTTGGCAATGGTTTATAAGGCAAGCAAAGGCCACCGTGTGTCTGAGCTTTGGCACCAGAGCCCAGAGGGAGAACATGGGGCTCAAGGAGAGAACCCACAAAGGAACGCAAGACACAGTAGCCCATGGGGAGGAAGACAGAAGACCTGTTGCTCTAGAGGTCAAAGATGGAAAGATCTTCCAGAGACACTGGGTAGCTCACAGGGTCAGGTCCCACAGAGGTGACTAGTTCCACTTAAATTTGATAAGTGATTCTGAGAAACATCTATTTTAAAATATTATAGAAGGTATTCGAGAAGGTATTATACCTTCTATTTTAAGATAAAATAGAAGGTATACGAGCATGGTGAAGGCTCCGAGCCAGCCACGGCTCCCGTAAGTCTAGAAATGAGGAGGGCACTGCCGGTGCCAGAAGGGGGCCCCTGGCTGTGCCGTCTTTGTCCCTGACGCTGTGACAGAGGAAGGCAGACAGGGCGCTCGCTCTGCTCACCGACGGCTGGGTGCTCCTCGGGGGCACACGACTCTGGCGGGGTGACTCGCGGGGCACTGCTCAATGCTGCTTGGAGCCGTTTCCGCATCAACAGCTCGAGCATCGTTGGGGGCTGTGTGGGGACTGGAGGGGATTCCTCACTCCCCCCGTGTGCTTCACCCAGTGGGCCACAGGCCATGCTCCAAATCTGCTGTGTTTTCCTGCTCTTGCACTTTTCCTTAAGTCATTCTCACTTTACGCATTGGCAGGGGCTGCGTCACCTTCTCTCCCCCTCACTTCCACCCCATCCTGCAGGGCCGTTTCAGGTGTCCCCATCCCAAACCCTGCCGGGGTCCCTTGGCGGGCAGGGCTCTCTCTGTGGCTGGCTGAGGCTGGGGTGGCAGAGCCGTGGGCAGGAGAGCTGCTCCCCAAGCCTCCCCCACACCAACACCCTGGGTGCTTCATCAATTCCCGCTCAGGATTCCATGCCTGGAGCACATCTTCCCCCAGAGAGGAAATCTGGATTCCGGGATTGTCTGGCTCAAGGCCTCGTGAGCAACATGATGCTTGTTGCCTCTGGGAAGGGCCTCACGTTGGGGCTGGGTGGCTTTGGATGAGCGTCTCAGGCTGATGGAGACAGAATCACGTACAGTCCTTCCAGCCATCTCAGCAGACATGCCCTCGTGCCGGCGTGCTCCCCGGGGCCAGAGGACCAGAGCGCGGGGCACCAAACACTACTGATCCGCAAGCCATGGATGAATTGTTGGCTAATTGGGCTGATTTTTAAATTCATTTCAAAATAAAAGTCAGCATGCTGGCGTCCTTGATGGCTTCATTTTAATTGAAGCCGTTGGTTAAAAGTCCACTTAGACCCTCTAGATACGGTTTTCTAAAAGCCATGGGCTGGTTTTGCATCAAAGGCATGTGCTTCCTCCCGGGGCCTCAAAGCCATTATTTGTAGAGGAGCTTGTTGGCCTGAGACCGGCAGTGTTCTTGCACCTGAGCCACACTGAGTGTTCTGTAGGGCTTGCTGAAACGCTGATGGCCAAGCCCCACCTGAGTTACTATTCCGTAGATCTGTAGGTCAGCGGGGGGGCCTAAGAAGTTTATTTCTAACAAGCTCACCCATGACACAGAGAGCGCTGGTCTGGGAGCTCCACTTTAGAAGACCTCACTCTTGAACAGCACTGTGAGGTAGGACCTCATTGGGTTTCTAAGAAGCAGGGCCTGAGGCAGGGATTGAGGGGCATGTGGGAGAGGGTGCTGTCTAGGAACGGATTGTGAGAGAGGTAAGGAGCCCTGATGGGTTCTCAGGTAGAGGCTGGCCCTTGGGTTACGCTTGGAGCATAAATAATAGAGCTTCCCTGGCTTTTGTACCCATTTCATGCCCTCCCCCGGGCTGCTGGGGGGTGTGATGACATTCGTCTATCTGGTGTATGTCCGGCAGGTGCGTGGGACCTGCCCACCCTCTGCCAGTTTTCTGGCAGACGAAACTGCCAGGACCAATTTCTTGATGCAGAGTGAACTTCATCTGCCCCTGTGAGAGTTCAGGCCCAGACCAGCTCCCACTGTGGAGAGAGGGGGCTGACCCGTCTGGACCCCTCCGGTCCTTGCGCCAGGAGCAGGACCAAGGTCAGGTGCAACCCATTCTGGTTAATGCATCTTCTGTATTGGAGACATGAGCCATTTTCCCGTGAAACTGATGGATCCCAGCTACTGGAAAAGCTAACACTGTTACTCTTGTTCTTGCTAACCTGCTCCTAGTGTCCCCGCCCCTGAGATGCCAGTGCAGGTCGCCCGACCGTGGGGGCCTTTACCGGTGGTGACCAGTTATGGGTTCAGGTGGGAAGGCACCGGGTGGGGGTTTGTGTCCTCACCACATGCCGGACACTCGGCCCAGGTCTTGACATTCATTGTCTCATTATCTCTTATCACCACCCTAGGGGACCGGTCTTGCTTCCTCTGACACACGAGAAAATAAGACCCTGACAATTTAAGTAACTTACTCCAAATTACTTACATGGACCAAGCAGTTAGTGGCAGAGACGGATCTGAATGAGGGTCTGTCTTTCCCAGATTCTGTGCTGTCAACCACTCTGATGTCTCACCTCCTCGTGTCCTTTGAGGTCCTTATGTGACCAGGCTTCCTCCCATGTGGCTTTAGTCCTATTTCATTTTCACTCAAAACTAGGTTCACGGCTCTGAGCTCCACGTTTACTGGTTTTGGAAATTCTCACACATGTTGAAAATTTTCTTTTAGTGTTGCAATCATGTGGCTCATAAGTTTTTGTTTCCTTTCTTTCAATAAACAGCACATTATAAGTGCTTACCCTTGTTTGCTACGTAGGCTTTACAGTTGTTGTTTTGAAGGCCCTACACTTCATCCAATGCCTCTATCTCCGTCTCCCCAGGTAGGCTGTGATGGGCGTAGCCGTGGCGCCCCCAGATCTGTCCATGTCCCCAGAATCGGTGGACATCTCACCTTTCATGGCAATAGGGTCTTTGTAGATGGAAGAACCTTGAGACGGGACAACTGTCCTGGGTGATCCGTGGGCCCGATCGAATCACAAGGGTCCTGGTAGGAGGGAAGAGGGTGGGTCAGAGAGAGAAGGAGAAGAGACGGTAGAAGCAGAGTTTGATGTGGGGCCGGGAGCCAAGGGACTCCAGCTGCCTCTGGAAACTGGAAAATGCAAGGAAGCAGATCCTCCCTGGAGCATCCCGGAGAGTGCGTGCCGGCTAACTCCTGGGCTTGAGCCCCGGGAGACGTGCCCTGGACATCTGAGCCTAGAACTGTGAGATATCACGTGTGTGTCGTCGAAGCCTTAAAGTTCTCGGCTGCTGATGTAGCGGCCACAGGCCACCGACACATCACCCCTGCTTGTCTGTCCCTGGTGCCCGTCCCTCCTCCCCATGGGGTGAGGCCACTTCCCCGGGGCCGGGGTCGATCCCATGTCATCGCGTGCTGGGCATCGTGCCCAGGGCTGGCTCGTCTTTCCCAGTCCCTCTGTAAAGGTGGCTCCCTTGTCACCTCCATTTCCCGGCAAGGGATGCTGAGTGACGTGCCCAAAGCCACACCTGTAGCTACAGACTTGGACTGAGTGTGGTCTGATGCTAGTGACCATCTGGGCCTGCGGTGGGAGGTGTTGTCGGCTTGGCGACACACACGAACAGTCACACGCGGTGTGGTTTATCAGGCAATAACCCCAGATCGCACCCCGGGCCACGGACTTCACCCTCGAGCACCTCAGTGCCTTTGTCACAAGGCTGGGCAGGAGGAGTTCTCTGCATTTTGTGGCCAAAGAAACTCCGAGAAGATGAGTCACCCATGGACTGCATGTGAACCTGGGGCTGGGCTGGGCTGCAGCCCGGGCCTCGCTGGCCCCTAGCCGGTGCTGACTTCGGAGTTCTTAACACGACACCACATGACTAGAGCCAGGAGATTTCTATCTTCATCAGCTTTATTGTCAGCTCATCATGACATATCGACTCTGCACAAAATCCATGAGATCTTTCAGGACTTGTATTGGCGCGTCATGGAAAGTAATCTGCGCCCATCATCTCTGATGACTCTCGCTGTCACTCAATAACGGGCAGAGGGAGAGGCACAAGCACATGTCCGGGGTGGAGCTCGTGGGGGCTCTGTCGCCACCCAAGGACGAAGGGAGACAGGGGCAGCCTTTGGATGGGTCGGAAGGGGCCCTTGAAATTCCCACAAGCCGTGTCCAGACTCCTTTGCAAACCTGCCAAACATAAAAATACTATCGCCTATCATTTCTTCCAGAAAATGCTTTGAACTATTTTAAAAAGCTTTGAGTTATTTGAATATAGGTAAATTTTAAATGAATGCTACTCATGAGTTGATGAAGACAGGACTCTAACTTAGGGAGGTGCTTCTTAAAGCTCCTTTTTCTCATCACCAGCACCGGCTGCTGGAGAACCATTCTTTGTAGGCTCTGGAAAATTCACTTTCCCCAAAATATCTGCATTGTGAAGGCAGCATTGTCACCAGGGTTCCAGAGACTGGGCCACACAGACTCTGCTCTTTACTACCTTCCTGTGTTTGTAGACATTCCTGCATTAGCAGCAGGGGTCCAAGCAGGTCGTAAGGCTGCCAGGTTGTGGATTCTACCCAGTGGGCCATGAGGAGTGCAGGGTGAATTTGGTGAATCAGGAAAATCCGCATCATCCATTGTTATGAAACTCGTGGGTGGCGGGGCCTGAACTGGAATCCAGGTTCCTAATTCTTGGCCACCTGCTGTGTGCCCTTGATGATGGGCCATCAGGGAAGCAGGTGTCTCTGTGAAGGGCTGTCCCCCGTCTCTCCCTTATCCCTGTAGTATTATCACAAAATTATCCCCAGCTTTTCAAAGCAGCCTCAATATCCACGTCCGGGCCACTTGTGGCTCCTTCAAGCACTGTTGTATTAAGAGATTGGATGAAAGTTGGTCTTATGTTTCAGACTTTCTTAATTCTAGTGCTGTTTGGAACCTCTTAGATGTGATTTTCTCTCCTGCTGGGTGTAAACTCGGGATGGGGGACAATGTAAGGAATCCAAACTTGTTCAACTCTTACTGAATCTAGGAACATAAACAACTCTGTGGAAGAAGGAATCTTGCAGCCTGATTGTAAACTAAATTATAATAATGTCAGAGAGCCTAAGTCAGGGCGTGGAATGAATGAGGGAAATGTGCAAGGATTCACCCTTGGCTGGTATGATACCTGAGCAGGTGACCCGAAACTTTATACTAGAGTTAGAGATTCCGTTGTATCCTTTCATATACTAAAAAGTAGCAATGTATTGTCTCCTTTTGCCTAGGATTACGGGACACCCAGTACAGTACAAATGGTCAAATTGCCCTTAAAAATCTTCAGTCTGATGTTACAGAGAAGAAATCTGACTTCACCGAGGTAACTTGTTTCTAACTTCTCGAGTAGTCAACAAAATGCAGCCAACTATACAACATGATCATTGGCCTGCTTATGATGTGTTTGCATTTTATTTTGTTTAGTCAAAACTGAATTAAGGCACCAGAAAATCTAACCATCGATGACTAAGACTTATTACATTAAAACGTGCACTATAAATTTTTTTTAAAGATTTTATTTATTTATTTGACAGAGAGAGGGAGATCACAAGTAGGCAGAGAAGCAGGGAAAGAGAGGGGGAAGCAGGCTCCCTGCTGAGCAGAGAGCCTGATGTGGGGCTCGATCCCAGGACCCTGAGATCATGACCTGAGCCGAAGGCAGAGGCTGTAACCCATGGAACCCCCCAGGTGCCTCAAAATGTGCCCTATAAATTTAATTATTCTTTAAGGATCTTCACCAACAGTTTGTAAGTTTGTGGCATCATAGGAGAGTATGGTGATTGAATCTCAATTTTAAACCAAAATTAATCTGCCGGAGAGACACAGAATGATGCCATGCAGCATTTCAAAGGTGGAGAAGAGATAATTGGAAATCTAACAAGCTAATACGCATTGTTATATCTACAAAAAGTGTCAGTTGTCTGAAATGGGGGGAAAATTAGAGGTTATATTTATAAAATGAAGTGTTTCTGATTCCAGAGAACAAAGCAGTCTGTACACAGGGGTTAATATTGCCAATGTATTACACACCAAGGTTCTGGCTAATTGACTGACTCATTGCATCCTTCCCACAATCCCGGGAGGGAGGTATTATTATTATACCCATTTTGCAGGTGAGAAAAGTAAAGCGTCGGTAGCTCTGGTCCTTGACTAGCCCTGAACCTCCCAGCTTATAAGCTGTCATGCTCCAGAGCCTCTGTTCTTCTTCTCCTTCTCCTCCTCCTCCTCCTCCTCCTCCTTCTCCTTTTTCTTCTTCTTCTTCTTCTATTTATTTGAGAGAGTGCAAGAGAGAGAGCATGCGAGGGAGGGAGGTTAGTGGGAGGAGCAGGCTCCCCGCTGAGCAGGGAGCCTGATGCGATGCAGGACTGGATCCCAGGACTCCAGGATCATGACCTGAGCCAAAGGAAGACGCTTATCTGACTGAGCCATCCAGGGGTCCCAAGAGCTTCTGTTCGTATCTGGCTCTAAAGTCCTGGTGTAGAGGAAGGCTTATTCCTGCTAACAGATCATAAAATGAGGACCTCCTGCCTGAAAGAATCATCCAGGGACAAATGGATAATCCACCGCCACCTTCTGTAATTCTAAGAGATTGTGGAGTTAAAAGAGTCGATGTCTCATGACAGATTAAAGTGGCAAGATATCTGTAAAAAATTTTCCCCCCAAAATGCTTGTCTTTGGTATTACCCTTTGATTTAGCTCTGCATTTAGTGACACTCGGAGACCCCAGGCCTGAACTCCCACACGATGGAGGAAGGATGATATTCTGGGTGTGAGATCTAGTCATCAATACTTAAAATACTTCCACCGAGCCCTTCCTTTGTGGAAGCACCGAGCTCACTGTCTGAAGATATAAAGAAGCCCGGCTATGACTCATCTGTTTCCAGGAAACAGGAGCACGAGTCTCAGTTTGCAGGGAGGGAAATGAACAGGAGGAACAGTGGATCCTTGAGAACTCCCCCCGGAAGGAAGTACCCAGTTAAGAAGGGAAGGATAGTGATGAAATTGATTGCTACTCTTTTTTTTTTTTTTAAAGATTTTATTTATTTATTGAGAGAGAGAGAGAGCATGTGCAAGAGAGAGCAAGCAGGGGGAAAGGGAGAAGCAGACTTCCTGCTAAGCAGGGAGCCCAATGCAGGGCTTGATCCCAAGATCCTGGGATCATGATCCCAGCCAAAGTCAGACACTTAACCAACTGAGCCACCCATATGCCCCAATTGCTGCTCTTTTTAAGAAAGATACCGGCTGAAGATTTTTCACACTGAGCTGGCAAATTCCAGCATTTTCAGGTTGATGTTAAAATTAATGAGTTTGGTTATGAGTGATCTCAACCTTTGGGCCTTGCGGCTGGGTGTCTAGAACACACACACACACACACACACACACACACACACACACAAATACATACACACATGCAGAGTCATTTTCTGTGACTGCATTAAATAACTCCCAGAAATCACACCTTCTAAACATCTGCTCTGGAATGATCTAGACCGTCTACTTTGATCGTATCAGTAGTATGACTTTCAAATTTCCCTCCTAACTTTGAGCTTTTAAAGCACATCCCTGTGTGTGTGTGTTATAAGGATGCTGTAAGATGATGAAACACTTGGAACGGATGCCCTTCGTTTGTAACTGCCCTAAATCTCCACCTCTTCTTCCAAGCCTGCGCAAGATTGATCACTTTTGCTTTCAAAATTCTTCGAAGCTGTAGAAATGATATGCAGGCTCTTCTTCAACCAAGTGATTATTTAAAAGGGATGAAATATCGAACAGGGTTTTTGTCTTTGCAAAAACAACGTTTAAATTTTCCTGATAACAAAAGTAATGGCGGCTCCATGTAGACACTTAGGAAAATACAGAAATATGCAAGTAAGAAAATATTTATATATATTTCGTTCCCTTCTTTTTACCCATGCAATTTTTTTACATAAAACTATAATGTATATCAACTTTTATAGCTCTCTTTTATTACATGACATTCCATCACCAGCAATTTCCCATGGCATTTAAATTCTTTGTAATCTTTATTTTTAATTTCTACAGAATATGATGCAGTTGTGCCAGCCGCGATTTACTTACCCGATCCCCTTTTAAAAGACATTTGGATTCTTTCCAGCTTTTCACTGTTTTCCATTACACTGCACTGAAGCCTTTGGTTTCTTGTAACTGTATGGAAAGAGACAAAAGTTTCAGAACGGAGATGGAGAAAAGCTCCAATTCTTCCCTCTGCCTCGAAACTGTCTTCCCCTAGCACTGCTACCGCAGTGAACTCATGCATTTGAAAACACTCCTGCATGCATGATGAAATGCCACTAGGTTGACAGATTGCTTAGTGGTGATGATGCTGGATGGATTAAGAAGGAGGAAGCATGCTTACAGCTAGCGTGGAGGGGACTGCAGAGAGTGTCTGTGCAGACGCAGGGCCAAAGAATCCATCTGGCAAACATAGTCGTAGGCTACAGAGTGACCACAGAAAAGGGAAGAATTGTCAAGTGGCGAAAAATATAGATTTCAAAGCCACAGGTTGGATTAGATGCTTATCCTTTCGAGAAATAAATTGCTACAGAAATGGATGCGTCCTCATCCCGGTGGCTCAGGATCTGATTTCTCCGACCATCCAACGCTTATCTCTTTCTTCCTTCAATTTATGAAATGGTGCCTTTACAGTAATACCTTAAGGCATAAATATAAAGTTAAAAACAGTCAATAAAATGCATAAAACTAGGAAAGCAGTTACCAGCCCCACACAACCATGTCTAAAACATTTAAAAGAAATCAATATCTTAAAGCAGCATTTATGAGAAAGAAAACATACACAGGCCAGCGCTGTAGAGGACGGTCAGGAAATGGGTGATTTATTGCCAAGACGAGACACAAAATCCTGCTTTTCGTTTGACCTTCCTCTGACCTTGAATGTTTTAAACACAAGATTATTTTCTTTTCAAATCAAATCTTCCATCCGTTAATCTTATTTTAGATAAAAGATACCTCCCCCCACCCCAGCCACGTTCAGTTAACCCAATATAAAGAACAGATGAGAGAGGCATCCTGAAATAGCTTCATTGAGAAAGATATTTGATGTGAAAGATGTGATCCCTTTTTTTAAAAGCTTCCCTATTTTAAAAGTAGGAGGCCACATCAGGAACATCAAATAGATGCTCTGTCTCCTCTCTTTCTCAGCTTCCCAGCCCCGGAAGAAGAGCAGGACACAAAGTGCTATATTGTAGTCTGTCCCGGACCATCTTCCAAGTGGGGAAGGCACGTGTGGAAGTCCTGACTCCCAGGACCTCAGAGTGTGACTGTGTTCGGGGACAGAACCTTTAAAGAGGTAATTCAGGTTAAATGAGGTCATTAGCGTGGGCCTTATCCAGTATGACCGATGCCCTCACAAGAGGAGGACATTAGGACACGGTCACACGCTGAGGAAAGAAAATCTGAAGCCACAGGGAGAAGGCTCAGAGGGAACCGGCCCTAGTGGCTCTTTATTCCGAAGTCCAGCCTCCAGAATGGGGACAAAAGAAAATGTCTGTTTTTTAAGTCACCCAGATTGTGGTGCTTTGTTATGGCAGCCCGGAGTTTTAAGAGGTTGGACTTTAAGTTAATGGATCTTAATGAGAAAATAGGATCCAATAAATAGAACTTCCCATACAAGAGTAGGATTAGTGTTTTGACAAGCAGAGTGTACAGTGTTTTCTTTTTAATTTCTCTCGGTCTGTCAGTTGGGGCTTTTTTTAAAGCTGAGTGTAAACACCTCAGAAAAAAAAACCCACAGGAAAATTTAACCAATGATCCCAGTTTTGACAGTTTGGTTACCTGCTTGGTGTTCTCTCCTACTTAACTCCGTGGGGCCAAGAAGTTTCCTCAGTTTCCTATAGTAGGAGCTCAGTAGATCTGTCTGATGAGTTCATGAATAAATGGGTTGATCATGACTGTTAGAATGACAGAATTTACACCTGGAAAACTTTCATTCATTCTACATTCACACAAGATTTCAATGTATTGGGTATGTAATACGTTATTTCCATTTGTGTAATTCCAATAAACACAAATGCATTCATTATAAATACTCCCTCACTGGTGCCTGGGTGGCTCAGTGGGTTAAAGTCTCTGCCTTTGGCTCAGTTCATGATCTCAGGGTCTTGGGATCAAGCCCCACATCGGGCTCTCTGCTCAGCAGGGAGCCTGCATCCCCCTCTCTCTTTGCCTGCCTATCTGCCTATTTGTGATCTCTCTCTCTCATATATATATATATAAATAAAATCTTTTTATAAATACTCCCTCACTCACCCAGAGGTTTGAGTCCATCAGACACCCTCCAATTTCTGTTAAATCACAGAAAAAGTCATACCCTGCCTTGACATGTCATATCCATATTTTGAGAGGTACTTTCACATCCTTCCTTGTTTCTGATTTCCAAAACTTCCTGGTAAGGTAAAGAAGCCAAACAGACTTTTCTTTGGGACTTGGCTTCTACCAGCATCTCCTCCCTCAGGAACGGTGTCACCCTGACATACGGGGTCATTCCCCAGCTTCGGACTTGAGTTCACATTCATATCAGTCGTTGTTGCTTTTCCTTCATGCATTTGCATTGATGGACTCAAGGTCAGTTACACCTGCCAGGCCCAAGGTCATGAGATGGTGAGTGATTCTCTGTCCCAGGCTTCTGGTCCCCTAGGACTTCCTACATTGGCACTTGCAACCCCCAGTGTAGCCCCAGGGCGTCCCTCCAGCGTGTGCTCAGGGAGGGAGCCCAGGAGGTCTGAGTCCTGCCTTCTTCCCTCTCTGTGCAGAAGATCACCCAGAAGCTGGTTAAAAACACAGCTGCTTGGCCTTATCCCCAGAGATCCTGATTCACCCTAGGTCTAGAGAGGGGGAGGGAAGGGTCCAGAGAGCTGCATTTTTAACCCTCCCCACACCAGGTGTTTTTTATGCAAATGGTCATGGGCCCAAACTTGGGAAAACATTACTCTGGAGTATAAAATGAGACCTACACGCACACTTTCCAAGATGAATATCTGCTTTTTCTTCCAGAGACCTGTGTCGAAGGAATTCCTACCAGGTACAATTAATGCACCTGGTAGGATACACGGGCACGAATATTATCAGAACTAAATTTAATGAGGGAGGGACTGTGCACAGAGTCTAACTGCCTGGGGTAGATGACAGGCGCGTTCCACTGTTCTGCATGTAAACCCCAGCCTTGGAGAGCGCCGCGCAGGAAGGAGAGGGAGGCCCCTCAGAAGCCCCGGGGAGTGCTTGTCAGCATCACCTGCCCTCTGGAATGACGCTGGAAGATAGGGATGCCTGGGCCTTCTGATGCCCTTGTTTGTTGTTCGGGGCCGAGGCTTCTACAAGCTCCCAGGTTGTCAGTGTAAGGAGACACGGAAGAGGAGACCCCCACCTTGAAAGAGGTTTCAAGCAGAGTCTGGCGCTCGCTAGCCACCTGGGAAAGGGTAGCCCGTGATATTCAGATTTTTTAAAAGATGAAGGGACATTTAAGACCACCTGTCTCTGGCTAGCTTTTGAATTTGCAACGTCCCATGTATCTTAATAATCTAACCGCGTGTCAGGTGATAGGGATTGCGATGAAAAACAGGAAAAAAAAAAGGAAAAAACCGAGACATTGACCACCTTCCCGTGGTTAAGAGAATGCAGCACACCTTGGCTGCTAAGATCCCGTGGGCTGGTCCTCTCCTCCGTCACATGTCCACGTGGGGGAAAGCATGACCTTAGTGGCATAAGTGAGTAGTAATTTTTCTCTGATGAAAATTTTGTGCTTTCTCATCACATCTAAGGAAAAGAGAACAATGGTCTCTTCCCAAACACAAGCCCTTCCCGTCCTTCAAAAGACCAGCAGCTAGAGCTTTTCGGCGTGGGCTCGCTTGATCGCCCACATCGGAATCACGGGGATCTTGGTTAAATCGCAGAATCAGAAACTCTGCAGCCCAGGGAACCTGTAGTTAACGTGCTGCTTCCTTGCCGAGCCCGCATTAAGCCTCCAGGCTCCTCGAGAAGGCTCCGCTCCCAGTGGGGGTTGGGTGGTTCCCAGATTATTTTGGGTCCTGTGCTGGCCCAGGCAAGGGTTTGTTTTAAACACGTACAATCCTGAGCATCAACATGGGGCCTCCGATCCTGTGAGCATTCGCTCTTCAGCTCCCGCGTCGCTTTCTGCACTGTTGTACACATACACACATTAAAAACAAAACCGGGACAGAAGAGATTCTTCCTCCCGGTGTTGACCTGGTTAGATGCTTTATTAAAAATCTCAGCACATTGTTTTGGACACACTAGCAGTTTACTGTTAGGACACAGATCTGCTGATCAGGAAGCAGGGAACACCTCGATCCCTCTACTGGGCAGAAACCGTACCCGTGCTCCTGAGCATTGAAAGGCCCAGGAACCACATCTCTCCTGTCCAACACCCCTGCTACGTGATTCTCATGGGCGCTGTTAGTCTAGGTGACCGTCCAGCTTGGGTATTTGATTGCCTGCATTCCACCATGATAAGCGTGGGAGCCACTGAATCCCGCTGTGAATTAGCAAAGGTAGAGAGGATTGCGTTAGGGGTTGGGGACGCAGGCACAGGGCCCCCGAGGAAGTGCTAACTCATCTCCCACGTAAAACTCATCTCCCACGTAAATCCTTGCCCCAAGTCCAGCCCTGCCCCAGAATTCCATCTTCCCTCCCCCTTGAGGCTGTGAACCCGTTTTCAGGTGCTCCTGGGCCTCCTGAAGGTGATTATTGAAGTCTGATGATCCCCACCGAGACAAACATCATTAACTAACTCAGAATACACACCCAGCAGAGAAAACCAATCTCCTGGTCAGAAGAATGATTCCAGATGAATCTGGTTTCTAGCCCTTCCGAGCACGTGGAGGTGGTGTCAGGTGTGGCGTAGAAGGCCTTGGCGGAGAACAGGGATGTATGTCCTCTTGGCCCTTGAAAGGGAGTTGACCGCCCGCGTTACGGCAGGCTGTTTGCATAATTGCCATCTTTTCCCATTTGCAGGAGACTCTGGCATCGCAAAACACAAGAATGATTTCATCCCTAGTCATTTCACAGTTGATTGATGAGAGCAAATCCAAGGCAAACCGGGCCGCGCTGCCCGCGCCCTGCACGCCCGCTCTGCACGCGCATCCGGCCGGGCCGTCGCGGGTGAGCCGCAGCGGGGTCTCCGTCAGCCGGGCGTTCGGCCTCCTTCCCGGCAGGCTGGGCTCGCCGACGCCGGCGGCCGAGGGGCCGGGGCCCGACGCGGAGCTGCCGCGCAGCGAGGAGAGGCAGTGGAGCGGCCCCCGAAGGGGCTTTGCGTCCATCACCATCACGGCCAGGCGCGTGGGCCCCCCGGCCAGCACCCCGGCGTGGGAGGCCGTGGGGGACCCGCCGTGCCCCGAGTGCCGGGCCCAGGGCGCGCTGCTCAGGGACGCGTCTGCGCCGGCCGGGGGTGCCGATCCCCGGCGGCACCAGGGACCGCTCGCCTGCGCGGAGTTCTCCAGAAACGGCTCAGTGATGAGGCTGCGGGTGCCCGAGCCCGGCCCCCCGCTGTGCGAAGGTCACGAGTACTGGATCACCGATGTGGACAGCCGAGAGAACAGTTTTCCTCCAGGCGCCGCGCGGCCGGGAAAGGGGCCGCTGCTGTTCAGCTCCTGCGTCCGTGTCAGGGTGTCCCAGCCCTGCCCGAATTCCATTTACTATCTAGACCGGTCCCTCTCCGTCCCCATGGAGCAGCCTCAGCTCGCGAGCCCTAAAATGCACAGGTCGGTCCTGTCGCTCAACCTAACGTGCAGTTCCCACGGATTGACACCAGATGGAGTAGATGGCCCAGCTAATGGAGGCCCGGGAAGCGATGCCTTGAAGCCGCAGCTCCCGGAGGGAAGCCGGAACCTTCTAGGCCCCCGCTGGAACCCAGGTTTGCAAGGAAGCTTCTGGAAGGAAATCCCATCCTTGGAGCAGGCGCATCTGGGGCCCCGCACCTGTCCTTGCAGGGGCTCGAGTCTGTTGGAAAAGCAAGGATTCTCGGGTACAGGAGTTCACCAGGTCCCTGGAAGAAAAGGGAGAGAGGACTACAGGACCCCGCACACTGGTGGTGGCGGCGGGAGCCAATTGTCCATCCACATTCCTGGCTGGAGTTACACAGCAGGTAAGTGACACTCTTCAGTGTCACTTGGAGGTGGGGCCCCCAAGTACAGATCCCCGGCAGCCAGGTAATCTGTGCGAGTCCCCCGGCCAAGGTGGGTAGCAGGTTTCTTCTGCATGACTTATTTCAAGAAGTGGTTCTCAGAAGCATCCCATTATCTGCTGAGTTGGCCATTGGTTGCTCAGTGTTGATGTCTGCCTTAGATTTTCACAGATACTGTTAGAGATTCTAAGGGGCCTTCCCTCAAAGTTTTGTTTCCAACAATAGCTCCCAACCCTGTGATGTCATGAAGGAAACTGTGGCTCCCAGATGAAATTATTTTAGGCCCATATGGCTCCGAGGCAGGGAGAAGAGAAAGTGCCGTTCACGCCCAGAGGCTTTGTGTCTCTGGTCGGAACCTGTGGGTATCTGGAAGGGTCCATAGTCCTGCTCTTCTTTACCTTTCACTCCAGTAGCTTGTGTTTATGGGTTGCTCTGAAAAATATTGTTTATAGTGGAGTTTACATGTGTGGGTGTGGGTGGTTAGTAATTAGGGGACATTTTCAAAAAGGGGCAAGTTGGCAACAAAAGCCAAAAGGAAAACAGTTTTCTGGGGCATCTGGGCTAGAATTTGTTGCTCTTTTTGTCATTGCCAGGGCAAGACAGACTTCCCAGGGTCAGCAGCCCTGGGTACCCTTTACCTTTCTTAGGAGACCGGGAAGAGGAAAACAGGGCTTAACCCGACCCCAGATTTCTTTCTCTATACAAACTTCCAATGTTTAGTTTTACTTTCTAGGAGAGACTCTGATTTATGAATTAGTGACTTTCCACTTGGGGGAAATACTTAGAGATAATAGCAGTAAAATTCGAAATGCAGTATACGTACGATAATTTCATAGTGTAATTTTTGTCCATTAAGGCTTTATTAATTAATAAAAATGACTGTAAAACATTTTAAGCCATAATGTGTGTAGAAATGGTTAATGATGTAATTAATTTTAACAAGTGTGTATATATTGAACGCGCAGAGATTTTTAAGGCAATTTGACATGGCTTTCAGGTTGATTAGACCAACGAAATGCCTCTGAGTCCTACAAGACTTATTGCAAAAAAGGAAGACGTGAGCCCTTATCAGCATTGCAAAGATGGGCCTCAATTTAGTATTTTTAAGAAATCGCTCAAGTCCACCACTCTCTCTTCCTTGTCGATGAAGATTCCCGAAACGTACAACCTACATTGTTGTATACCTACCACCCCTACCCCCACCGAAGCACACTCTTATCTTTATGTTGTGTCCCATGGTGTGAAATAATTCTTTGGATTTATGGCACTTTGACCAAAGGATCTTTAAAAATCACTGTAGCTGGGTCCCAGACGTTGATTTCAGAGGAGAGGAGCTTGAGCAGAGAACCCACCCCCACTCCACCCCAACTTATTTTGGCTTTGGTGCAGAGAAGATACTTGATTTTAATTTTGTGGAATGACTGCTCGTGTAACTGGTGTCCTTAGGCAAAGAGTACGGAATTAATTCTACTTCTCATGGGCCGACTTCCCTCAGAATAACTCCAGATCCCAAGGATTCCATGGGGAGGATTTGAGTGGTTTTGAATCATGTGGCCTCGTTCTACCATTTGAAGGAAGCTATTCACAGAGGTCGGGCCACCGTTTTGAGAGTTGCTGATCTGTGATTTTCTTGTGCGGTGAACGTGGACAAGCCAACCCTAATTCTCTGAGCCTGTTTCCTCATCTGGGTGACTAGAGAATGAGTGTGTTTGGTGTTCTCGAAGGTCCCCTCTAGCTTGAAAAAAGCTCTGCTCTATTTGCCTGAGGTGAATCTGTGAGGGAGAGTGTCCGGGTGACTGGGGGTCCCTCAGTCATCACGCTTGAAACCACAGAAGCTTGAACTCACCGTTTTGGGCACACGCCTCCAGTGTGTACGGAGGCACACTCACTCACACAACCCTCCCCGGACTTTCAGACGTTCTCACTCAAATTCATTGGCAGTGGGATGTATTTCTTCCCAGGTGACAGGAACGCCCTTCTTGTCCACACTACTGAGTTCTTGCCCGAGACTTGTAAGTACGACTCCTGGGCTCTAACTACCACAGTCTGTCCTGGGCTAAGCCAGCCAGCGCTCCAGGGGTGAGCTTGCTGACCTTCAGTCCTGACAGAGCACTCTAGCCTTATTGCAAGTGCTCATTAAAACTCCAAGGAGCTGTTTGTGTTTCCTGACTGGCACTCGGATCTCGGGGGAGACCTTCTTGACAGCCTCCTGTGGTTACACATGCTATTAGCAGTCTTCATATTTCATCATTACTCAGTCTGATTCTTTTTATCTGAAGGATCCCCAAATCCTGCGTGAACAGCAGCCTCTCTAGCCGCCTTGTGGACATTCAGCCACACGGAAGGTATAGTCTGGAAGATTCTACAAACAGAGGCAAGGCAGTTTCGGGTGTGGTGGTTAGGTCACCAGACAGGAAGTCCTCTACATTGTGTTCTAGAATGAGCCTCCAGGACACGCACGCAGAAAGGTTACTAAGACGAGGGAAGATGGGTGACTTGCAAACAGTTGGTGCAGTATAGATAGGCCGTGTCTTCTGGGGCGTCATGTTCCAACTGACACAGAGGGACCTGTTCTCTTTCTAGAGACTGAACAATTGCTTCCTGCTTTGCCCTTCTCCTCAGTCCCCATATATTCTTTGTGTCTCCACTGTGGGTACACCTGCTGCCAGAGCCCGCTAGATGGGCATTGTGCAGCTCCCTGCCCTCCTCCGAGGAAGTGTCACATTGTCTTAGGCGCTCACCCTGCTGGTGACCACAGCATACATGGCACAGGTCCTAGATGCCAGGCCCTGGCTGACATCGGTCATGTCCATTACTTGGAATCCTCCATTCTGTAAAGACAGTATCATTATCCCTACTTGGCAGCTAAGACAAATGAGGCTTGAAGATGAAATGATTTGCCCGCGTCTGCAAGGCCATTAAGTACCAGAACCGAGAACGGTCCTGTGCACTTGGCTCCGGCCATATCCTCTGAGTGACGGCTCTAAGCAGAGCATTTTAATTGGTGGGGACTCTCTCGGGGATGGGCCCTGTCTCTACGGTTACCAGGAAGGGAATGTTTGAAGACCACTCATGGATGTATGGAGTCATAGTAGTATCTGGTGGCCAGAATCTATTAGGAGAGTGAGTTATGCAGTGAATTTCTAATTAAATGTAATAAGCCACGTCATTTGCTACAGTTAGAATTTATTGGCTCAGAAATCCTTCTCAGCCTGAAATCCCATTCTTTGTGCTGTTCTATGGGATATACAGTATTGATCTGAATAGTTGTCTCTTTGCCGGGTGTTGCGTGCTTAAAACAGTATTGACTTTGATATGTTACTTATTGCTGGTTTCCTTTTGCATCCATGGCCTGGATCTGAAGATTTCCCCTGTCCCCAAGACACCCATGGAAGTTCATTAGATGCTTTTGGAGAAGAGACTTACGAATGCACTTTTCTGATTTGCCCCAAGCATTGATGTTCTGTGGTGGCCACTCTGTCTCAGTATGCCCGGGCCAGTGTTCAGGCTGCTGGTGGCCTTGGTCTGAGAAGTCCCCAGTGGAGCTTAGCATCACTGGTGGGCAAAGATGTGAATAGCTGGAGAGGATTCCCAGGAGAGGAATGCCCGGATCCCCTGCAGGTGCACGAAGCGTCTACTGTGTCTCCCGGTGTTCCGATGCTGTCATCTAACACATGCTTAGCGGAGCAGGTTTATGTCATAAAGAACGTACTTCCATCACTCAAGGGAGAATGGCAGACTACTCTGCATAGACATCAGGCCTACCAGAAATATCTGCGTTAGGCTCCGCTCCTTCACTCCCGTGAGAACTTCTTACCAGGGGAGCCAGAAGACATTTGAGGAGCCCTTATTTTACAAATAGGATTTTTCTTTAATGCTCTAAAGCTGGGGTCTACAAGCTTTTTTTGGTAAAGGGCCTGATGGTTTCCATAGCAACTGCTCAACTCAGGCAGCCCCAGAGATGCATAAATAAATGAGTGTGGCCATGTTCTAATAAAACTTTATTTCCAAAAACTCAGGCGGTGGCCCGATTTGGCCTCCTGACTGAAGTAGACTGACTCTGAATCATTCGTCCTCCAGAACAAACTGTACCCTGTTTGCCTGTCGTGCACATTGGATCCTCTGGAAACCCAACTCGGTGGGGGGGATGCTCATGGGCATTTATTAGGGTGCGGTCTTGGCCTGCGTGGATGGGAAGGGAACAAAAGCAGGAATGGGGGGAGCGAGAAGTCACTCTGTGATGCAGGCAAGGGTAGCAGGAACTTTCTGAGGGAGACATTTTTAAATCGATTCTTGAAGCGTAAGTGGGGGAGCCATTGTGCACCAAAGCCTTGAATCGTGGCCCTTTGGAGTGGCTGAGAAGGTCCGTGCACCTGCCATGTAGTAAGTGGGGCCATGAGGCTGGGAGACCACAGTCATGGTCAGGGTCAGAGGCTTAGAGACCAGAACAGGGATTTAAAATTTTATCCTAAGTGCAGCGCGATGCTGTGATGCAATGTATGCTTTAAGAAGATGATCTGGCTTCTCAGAGGGTGAGAGGGGAAGCAGGAGAGGCCATTGCTGTGGAGAACGTGAGGGCCGGGCTGGAGGCTGGGGAGGTAGGAGATGTCTGATGGCAGAATTCGCAAGCCTCGGGGACCGGTGAGCTCGGGAGGAGGGAGCCAGCGAGGTGGCAGGGTGGTCTCCAGATTTCTGACTTAAGCATCTAGAGAAGGCATGTTGTTTTGTGTATAGGCTATTTCTTAAAGCAGTTTTGTGTACATAGCAGATTCGAGAGAAAGGTATAGAGATTTCGCACATATCCCGTGTCCCACACATGCACAACCTCCCCTCCTATCAGCATCCCCACCTGAGTGCTACGTCTGTCACAGTCAGTGAACCTACATTGATGTGTTATCATCGCACGAAGTCTGTGGTTTACATTAGGGTTCACTCTTGGTCCTGTACATTCTGCAGGTTGGAACAAATGTATAATGACACGCATCCACCATTGTAGTATCATAGAGAAGAGTTCCAGTACTCTCAAAATCCTCTGTGCTCTGCCTAGTCATCTCTCCCTCGCACTAACCCCTGGCAACCACCGATCTTTTTATGGTCGCCATAGTTGTGCCATTTCTGGAATGTTCTATAGTTGGAATCACACACTATGTGGTCTTTTCACGTCGCCTCCTTTCACTTAGCAATTTGCATTTAAGATTCCTCTCTGTCTTTTCTTGACTTGAGAGCTCATTTGTTTTTAGCACCGAGTAATAATACTCCATTGTCTAGACGGACCAGGGTTTCTCCGCTCACCTACTGAAGGACATCTCGTTGGCTTCTGAGTCTGGGCAGTTATGAATGAAGCTGCTATAAACATGTGTGCACAGGTTTTTGTGTGGATGTAAGTTTTCAGCTCCTTTGGGGAAACACCAAGGAGTGTGACTGCTAGATCACGTGGTCAGAGTATGTTTAATTTTTGTTGGTTGGTTGGTTTACTTTTACAGAAAGCTTTCCCAGAGTATGTTTAGTTTTGCAAGATGCTGCAGCGCTGTGTTCCAGAGTGTGGCTGTGCCACTTGGCTTTCCCACCAGCGACCAAGGGGAGCTTTTACTGCCCCACCGCTCGCTAGTATTTGGTGTGGTCAGCCTTCAGGATCTGGGCCATTCTAACGGGCGAGCTCTATCTCAATCTTGTTTTACTCTGCAATTCCCTGATGACATAGGACATGAGCATCCTTCCACAGGCTTGTTTGCCCTCTGTGGCTCTCCTTTGGTGAGGTGCCCTTTAAAATCTTGGCCCGTTTTTTAATGGAGTTGTTTGTTTTCTTCTTGTCAAGCTTTAAGAGTTGTTTGTGTGTTTTGGATAAGGGGAGCAGGTTTTTATCCAGATGGGAGGATGTGAGGAGGAGCAGAGAAGACCCTGAGCACCACTAGGTCAGGGTACGTTTGAAGGGCCAGCAGGACCTTCCAGCGCGGTCAGCAAGCTGAAGGTTGGGCCCGTGAATCTAGAGCTTTGGAGAATGTTCTAGGCTCCAGTGTGGTTGGGAGGCTTCTTCCTAGAGTCAGTTTTTTATGCTGCAGGACAGTTTGAGAACGTCCAGGGAAAGAGAGGGAAGGAACCGAAAAGGGCCGGGATGCAAATATTTGAGGTCTGGTGGGAGCAGCAACATTTCCGCTCAGACCACCCTGCTTTTCTGTACTGGGGTCTTAGCGCTCCCTGAGCTAGGCCACAAACTCCATGGCCTTGATCCCTTTACTGCTCCCTGAAAGGCCGTGAGGGGGGAACATTGTTTCCCTCCAGGTTCCATGTAAACAGGTACAATAGGTAAACAAATCTGTCTGAGCCATGGCTAGTTATAGGGGGAGGGGCAGGCTTTGTGCTCGCCCATCTGGCCGTGTCCTCCAGGCCTGATGTCACATCCCAGGCCACCATTGTCCCCTTTGCACTCAGATTCGTTGCTCCTGTTCCTGGTAATTGCCATCTCACCTCCTGGACCCCAGGCTCAGAAGTCTGGGTCCTCTTTGAACTCCTTCCCTGTCTCTTGCTGCCCTACTCAGTCGCTGGCAAAGCCCATGGTCTCCCACAGCTGTCCCCTGCCCTCCGCATCCACACCCACTACAGGACAATAGCCTGTATTGCCTCCATGAACTTCTGTGCCCAGATTTATTTTCCTGACTGTAAAACTCATACATTATAGGCAACTGAGAATAATAAAATGCAGGCTAAAAAGTTTAATAATCATTGTTGATCCTTTGGTGTATTTGTTCCATTATTTTTTATGCATATATGTTTTTTCTTTTAAATAGTCGAGATCCTGCTACGGATGTGATTTCGCTCTGGGTCTCTGCCCCTTGGCGGCATGTCATAAACATTTCCTGATATTAACAGTACTTTACAGAGAACATATTATTGACTGAAATGGTGTGTTTTCTGGACTTGTTAGAATTTATGGAACTATTTCTGCATGTGTGGCCCTTAGGGTCGTTACTCGTTTTTCGCTTTTTGGAATAATATTAATGCGGACACTTGGTGTGTAAGGCTTTGCTCGATTATTTCCTTTTGGGAAAAAAAATCCTTTAACTGGCATTTCTAGATCAGAGAGTATCAACCTTTTTAAGGTTCTTGGGGCACAGTGCCAAGTTCAAGTCCAGGAGAAACCTAAGTGGAAGCTTCTTTCCTTAGCATTGCGAAGGCCCTTTCTGTGTGTGCTTGGCCAAGATTAGGTACAGTTTGCTAAGTTTCGCAAACTGCAGCCCAGCCGTGTGGTTTTAGCTGACATCTCCACGATGGCTGGGGAGTGTTCGTTATTCCTGCTTCTCACACCGTGACCTTGGCTGTCACGGTGACCCTGCCCCTCCTCTCCTCCTACCCTGTCCATCAGCAGCCGGACATTTGGGGCCCGATCATGCCCTGTTGGGCGGCTGTCTGCACACTGTCGGGTATTTAGCAGCACCCTTGGTGCCAATATGATGGATTTTCTATATTGTGAGGACCATTTTCTTCCTCTAGATTGCGTGGCCCTTGAGGTCAGGATCCAGGTCTGAGTCTAGGCATTGACCTCTCCACGGCCAGCAGAGAGCCACAGAGCGCTCACACAGGACCTGTGTGCTGGGTGGAGGGCAGGCCACTTTGATGACCCAACAAAGCCTTGCTGATGTCAGGGTCACTTAAAAGCCTGCTGCCTTGTCTTTCCTCAAACCACCTCTCCCCGTGGCCATATCTAAAACCTCTCTGGCCAGGAAAGGGTGGGGAGCCATGTAAGATTCACTGTCCAGAGGCAGGTTGTAAAAAATCAAAGTGAAAACTATTGTATTCCCACTTGGTTTTAAAATTTAGCGGGAAAAAGTTTCCAACTATCGTTTCCCTCCAAGAACTCAGTAAGTATTGTCATGGAACAACTTCTTTATTATCCTTTAGATGGTCAGATTCAGTGTTAAAAGAGAAAAAACATATGGACAGTTGTTGCAAAAACACTTTGGAGGGTTTTGTGTGTGTGTATGTGTGTTTTCATTTAGCTCTTGGTAAATCTTGATGGGATTGTGTTGTTTTCCCCATAATCTTGACTATGATGTTCAGTTCATCTCTTGGAGTATATATGATTTCTAGAAGTTGTTCAGGTTAGCTACCCCAACTGAATTTATGGAAAAAAGTTCCCTCCCCGCCCCCAATTTTTCTTTTTTTTTTTTTTCTGAGCAATTCCCTTAGTTGTATAAGTGGCTCGCGTCCTCTTGTTGTTTAGGAAGTGGTCATTCTAATGGGCCACTTGCTCAGGCTTATTAGGGATGAGATGAAGAGACCTGGTTTCCAGGGCTATGCCGAGCTAATGGGAAACTTGGTCTGATCTTTTAAATTAGGTGACTGCAAAGCCCTCTATACCTGCTTGAGAAATGGTGATCATCAGGGGGACCTAGCAGAAGAAAGGCTGTGGGTGTGGGGATGAGACCTGTCTCTGTTTAAGCTCAGGCTCTGCCAGCTGCCGACCTTGTGTCACGAGGAGCACTGAGCTTGGTGGGTGTGCAGCGGGAACTAATTATCTTGAGACCTCAGTGCCACCTGAGCTGTCTGCAGGAAACTCATATAGACGCGATCTTGGAAAAAGGAGCGGTCATAACGGTGAATTCTGTAAGGAAAAGTGGTCCAGATATGGATGACCCTGGAAAAAGGGAAGAAAAATATGAGAAATGGGTGGTGTGCTTAACTCCTTTGGCTTCATGAGTTTTGCCATTTTCCCCATTATCTTAAAGCAGAAGCTCAAGTCTTTCCGAAAGCTGCAAACGTGTTTTCCATGTTACTGACTAACTTTGGGAGAAGGCGAGATGAATGAAGATGAGAGGATCAGCCTAGAAAGTCCTCTTGCCCCAGTAGCTTGTGCTAAATGCAGAAATTGTTCCCACCTTGTTACACGGGGTCTTTTATATCCTGGGTTAGGTCAGAGCCCCGGGAGGGCAACACTGTGGATGAACCACTGCAGTTCACATAGGGGGCATTCCGGTGAGCTCGCGTGGCTTAGGGGCCACCATCAGAGTGTGGAGAACGTGTTCCCGACCAGGGGAGGGTGTCAGAAGCACCAGCCCGCCCTGGACTCTGCTGGAATCCAGTGTCTCCCGGGTTAAGAGCCCTTCTCTGAAGGCTGTAGGGGAGGGAAGATAATTATCCCTCCAGCCTCCTAAGTGCTCTCTGAAGCCCTTATGAAAAGAAACAAAAGGCAGATTACCAAGAGAAAAGCAAATCAGATAATTGACATGCATACATAGGAAAATGCATGCATGGGAAATCTGACCCTGAACAGTGGCTTAGAGTCCCAACTTATGCATAGATCTTCAACAAGAATGATGGTTCGGTAAAGAAATGACAGGAGAGAAGCAAGCAAGCAGTTTCGGGCTTCCGGGGTCAGCAAAGCAGGGAGGAAACCAATCACAGATAAAGGCTGACGTTTGTTACGTCCATTCCGCTGGCGCTGTCTCCTGGCTGATGGGTTTACAGCTGTCTCTGGTGATTAACTTCTGTCCTTCCTGGTGGAGAGGGGAGGAGGGACACCTTTTAAATTTATGTCCTGCTTTTAGGCAAATAGGGAGAGACCAGAGAGCTTTTCTTCTCTCTGTCTTTTCTCAGTTGCTTTCAGCTCAGAATAATCCTCATTTATTTTGGGGTTTGGGGGGGCATGTGCTTCTACCCTTCAGGGACAGTTCTGTCTGGAGGACAGCATGTCCCTTCTGCGCATCTCGATTCTCGGCTCTCTAGGGCTAACGATCAAACTCGTCACAGTGGAGGTCCTCCGATGGGTCCTGAAGGGCAGGTGCACAGGACAGGTGCTTTCTTTGCAAGAACAGAGCCTTTGTCATTGCCACATACGGTGAGAACCATCTCCCCCCAGTGCCTGCCCTTGTCCGCTCCCATTCTTGTGATACATGCCCCGTCGGAACTCAGAGTAAATCTCAGTCTGGGTGAGGACTATATAAACTGGCCTGTTAAGTGGTGGTTTTCTATAGACTCAGATGTTGGAGACAAAAGCTACAAAAACCCAGGTTTTCTTAATTAGTTGAAACATTGGGATACAAGGCCTGCATCATTTTGATCTTTTGTAGAATTGCCTTTGTCTTCATGATGCTTCAGTGTGTTGTGTCATGGGCCTACATGAAGGGTGTGGATCATTCTTACCGGACAATGCCATTTACGTGGGCCCCTTGAGGAATAACACCTCCACATTCCCTGTTGCCAGGGCTGTGTGTCTTCTAAGCGACTGTTACTTCTCAGGGCATCTGGTCCACGCAGCCCTTGATGTTTTCCCTTCCACATTCCCAGAAAATCTGGACAAATTCAAGGCCCACCTCTTATAAATATGCAGAATCTTCTGGCAAATATTTGGCCTTCTGGCTTTGTCTTATCTTGTCCACGTACAAATACCTAAGTTGGCTGAAATGAAGCGAAACATATAGTTTTACTTAAAATCTGCTCCCTCTTTCTGCAGGAGAGTATACTGAAGGCCTGGGTGCATTGCAAGGCTAGTGTGAAACCAGATGAGAAACTCTGGTGTTTCAAGAAGATAGAGGCTTATCCGTTTTTGTGTAAATGTGGACTGTATTGCAGTGATTTCGTTTGGGTGGCCCGTGTAGATGGCGAAACTGACGTTGAGTTCCAGGGGCATCCTGCCCTGCACCCCCATAAATACACGTGTAAGACTGAGTAACCTGCTTCAGTTCAGAAGTGATAGTGAAGGACCCCAGCCGGCAGCATTTAGGAGATGTGGTCCTTAAAAATGCATTGAATAGCCCAGGGGTGTACACTTGGGAGATGTCACTTACCTAGACATCACAGAGAATTTGTGCTAACATAATCAGTGTGGGAAAGCCTGCCCTCACTGTCTCAGACCCCAAGCCCTCCTTGGCTGTTGGCACCACTGGGAACTGGATGGTTTCTCCCCAGATCTCACAGCGTCCATGTGAATGCTTAGAAAAGGAAAGGCTGTAAATGTAATGTTTCTCCTTCAGCTCTTCTGCTGTTGTAATGTTTTCTTTCCCTCTTGTTAAAAACAAACAAACAAACAAAAAACCGTGGGCATCGTAAAAGTTAAAATGTAGACAAGCAAAAAGAGGAAAATGAAGAGCCCTATAACCACGCTCCCCATAGACAACGTCACTGTGGACGTTTCTGTAGATCTTCCCGAATAGATTACTTGGGTGCAATGAACTTTTTTTTTCTTTATTCTGTCTTTCTAGTCTTAACAGAAAGGGAATCATGTAAAACATCATTCTTGGAGGCTGCTCATTCTCAGCAGTGGACTGTGAAGTTCATTTTCGTGTCCTACACTATTCCCGTTAGCCATGTGATATGGCTGCCCAGGCTTTTGTTGCACGGGTTTACCTGGGTTTGTTGTTGTTGTTGTTGTTTGTTTTTAAAACCTCCTTGTTGAATAGATTGTTTCCACTTGTACATTTTTGTAACAACATGTTGATAAGTGTCCTTGTATAGAAATCTTTGTGGGTATTTCATATCATTTCCTTAGCCCAGATTTCCAAGAATTTCTGGGTCAAAGGATGGGCAGAATTTTAAGATCCTGTGCAATAGGTATATGAAGTGACACTAACAGTACCCAACCACCAGCTTCCCTGAATGTGCATAAACATTGAGTGCTGGCATTACAAAATTTCCATGCCATTTTGGTAAGTGAAAAATGATATTTATGATATATTAAGGGCGTATTTTTTGATGTTGGACTTTTCCCATGTGTTCTATCTATAGTTCTGCTTTTGTAAATTGCCTATGTATTTTATCTACTTCAGTCTTTTCTCTTTTGAATTTTTATTTATGTAAAACATCCTGGGGCGCCTGGGTGGCTCAGTCGTTAAGTGTCAGGTCGTGATCCCAGAGTCCTGGGATCGAGCCCCACATCGGGCTCCCTGCTCGGCAGGAAGCCTGCTTCTCCTTCTCCCACTCCCCCTGCTTGTGTTCCCTCTCTTGCTGTGTTTCTCTCTGTCAAATAAATAAAATCTTTAAAAAGTAAACAAAACAAAAAAACCCATCCTTTTGTATTTTTGAATGTCATTTACCATAATTTTTTCAACTTGGAATTTTGGAAGGATTTAAATTAACAGAAGAGTTTCAGAGGTAATACAGAGGGTTCCTGGATAGCTCATGTATCTAGCTTATGTTACCGTCCTACAAAATCACAGCACTTTTCTCCAAGACAGAGTTTCTCAGCCTCAGCATTGTAGTAGCACGTTCCCCCCCTCTCTAGCTGTAAAGCAAAAATGTCTCTGGGCATTGTCACATGTTCCTCAGGGAGCAAAATCACCCACAGTTGAAATTCCCTGACCTAAATCAGGCAATCAGTATTGCTACAGTGCGATTAACTAAACTCCAGACCTCACTGTGATTTCACCAGTTTCCCACTAATGTCCTTTTTCTGTTCCAGGATCTCGTCCAGGGTACAATGTTGCATTTAGTCACCAAGCCTGTTTAATTTTTGACAGTAATTTTTATTATTTTCCTAAGCCTGTTCTCCAACTCCTTCATGTAAATCTGTAATTCATCCAGACGTATGTCCTCAGATGGTGGAAGCTTGGCATCTCTTTTCCCTAAATGGTATGCCAGTGGTCTGTGGACTATTGATGAGGTAATCCGTTATTTCTCTACTGGCTGGAAATGTCAATCCCGTATCAAATTTATGTTTATATGAGGATTTCCCAGACTCACGCAGTTTCCTTCTAGAAATTTCCATGCCTTTGGAATATTCTGTGTCTCTCAGAAGCTGCTTTGTTACCGTGTAGGGATTTGAGGGGTGGGGAATCTTCTCAGGTACTTCTAAAGGTGAAGTCCTGTTGGCATCTGATGTGTCTTGTCACTGTGGGGGTTGGGTGTGGGGGGGGGCTCTGGCTGCCATCTTACTTTCTCAAATTTTAACTTTATATTTTAAAAAAGCCCTCTCATTTCAATACCCTGTTGTTTGCTCTTAATCAGCTATATGGAGGTTTAACTTACTTACCTTAAAGTACACACCTTAAAGTACACATATGTGCCCATGTATCCAACAACAGTGGGATACCGAATATTTCAGAAAAATATCTGGCCCCTTCCCAATCTTCCCCCTGCCCCTGTACCAGAAAACTGCCGATCTTCTTTTTGTCTCTATCCTAGAATCTAGATAAATGGAAGAAGATTGGGCTTGCTCTGTGGAAGGTTTCTTCCACTCAGACTGATGCTTTTGAAATCCATCTACATCATGACCTCTTTCTTGAATTTCTCTCCATGATGTTTTGTAGTTTTCACGATAAAGATCTTTCATGTATTTTGTTAAATGCATCCCTCCTTATTTCACATTCTGAATGCTCCCTAAAATGAATGATGGTGATTTTTAGACATTTCTTTTTTCTTTTTTGCTTACACATGGACACATAAAATTGTTTTCTATATGGTGACCTTGAATCCTGCAATGTCGTTGGAAGCATTTAATAATGATAACAGTGTTTTTTGTAGATTTCCTAGGATTTTCCTTGTACACAGTAATATTATATATGATTAAAATTTTACTTATTTTCCCGTCTTGATGTCTCTACTTTCTTTTTTCTTGCCTTAATGCACTAGGTAAGACTTAACCAGTAAATAAGTAATTTATTATTTGCCAGTGGTCTGTGGACTATTGATGAGGTAATCCGTTATTTCTCTACTGGCTGGAAGTAGTAGTGTGAAACAGCAGTAATGAGAGTGAGGATCCTGGCTTCTTCCCTTCTTAGCTGTAGGGATTAAAAAATACAGATAGGAAGGTGGGTAGGTAGGTAGATAGATTCTGCCAGTTTGAGAAAGTTTTGTTCTATTCTTCTTTTTTCTTTTTTTTATTATAAAATATATAAAATTTACCTCTTTAACCATTTTTGTCTGTACAGTTCTATGACATTAAATGTATTCACATTGTTTTGGAACCATTACTACCATGTGTCCACAGGACTTTTTCCATCTTGTAAAACTGAGACTCTGATTCCCCATTCCCTCTTCCCCAGTCTCTGGAAACCACCATTCTACTTTCTGTAGGAATCTGACTATTCTAGGCACTTCATATTAAGTGAAATCATAATTATATATATTATAATAGTATCTGTCCTTTTGTGAATGACATATTTTGCATAGTGTAACATCTTCAGAGTTCATCTGTATTGTAGCCTGTGTCAGAATTTCCTCCTTTATTAATGCTGAATAATAGTCCACTGGGTGGATGGAGCACATTTTGTTTATTCATCTGTCAATGGACACTTGGTTGTCTGTGGACCCACCTTTCGGCCATTGTTAACTACACTGCTGTGGACACAGGTGTACAAATATTTCTTTGAGTCTCTTAATTCTTTTGGGCATATGCCAAGAGGTAGAATTGCTGAGTCATATATATTTCCATGTTTAAATTTCTATGAAACCACCATACCATTTTCCACAGCAGCTGTACCACTTTACATTTCCACTAGCAAAGCACAAGCCTGCCACTTTCTCCAGACCTTGTCCATAGTCGTCATTTTCTGATTTTTTGGTAATAGCCACCTAGTGGGTGTGCCGCAGTATCTCATTGTGTATTTTTTTTTTTTTTAAGATTTTATTTATTTGAGAGGGAGAGAGAGAGAGAGAGAACACAAGCAGAGGGAGTGTCAGGCAGGAGGAGAATGAGAAGAAGCAGGCTCCCCACACAGCAGAGGACGTGGGGTCAGTCCTGGGACCTTGGGATCATGACCTGAGCCAAAGGCAGACGCTTAACTGACTGAGCCACCCAGGTGCCCTCATTGTGGTTTTGATGTGCATTTCCTTAATGATTCCCTAAGTGATGTTGAGTATCTTCTCATATGCCTATCAGCTATTTGTATGTCGTTTTCGGAGAAATGTCTATTCAAGTCTTTTGCCAAGTTTTTTATTCTGCTTGTTTTATTGTTTCTATTCCTAATTTGATGAAAACTTTTATTGTTGTTGAATACTTAAATGCTTTGTATATATCTATTAGGATAATAATAGGGTTTCACTCCTTTATTTTGTAATAGGGGGAGTTAGATAAAATTTCATGACAAATTATATGCTTCTAGGTTAAACTCTAGTCATGTGTATTATACTTTTAAAAATAAATATATTGCTGCATTCTATTTGCTAATATTTTTAGAAATTTTTTAAATTTATTCTTAAGGAATAGTGATATGTCCTTTTTTGAAATGTTTTGGTTTTGGTATCAGGAAAACACGAGTTTTATACAAAGAACTGGGAAGTGTTCTCTCTATTTCAGGAAGAGACTTTGGAGGGTTGATATTATTTCTTCCTTGAAGTATTTGGTAGAAATCACCAGTGAAGTCATCTTCGCCTGAAGTTTTCTTTGTGAGAAAGCTTTAATTATGAATTCAATTTCTTTAATTCTTTATAGGACTAGTCAGTGTTTCTACTACTTCTGGAGTCTGTTTGATAATTTGTATCCTTTGGGGAATTTGCCATTTCATCAAAGTTGTTGAAATTATTGCCACAAAGTTGTTCATAATATTTTGTTGCTATCCTTAGATCTGTAATGATGTTTCCTCATTTTTTTCTGGGGCTCATAATTTGTGTCTTATGTCCTTACCAGTCTAGCTAGAGGTTTATTCATTTTATTGAAATTTTTCAAGGATCTAGGTTTTGCTCCATGGATTCTTTTTTATTGTTTGTTGATTTTCTTTTATACAGATTTCTGCTTTTAGCTTTATTATTTCCCTGTGTCTATTTACTTTGTCCTAAATTTGCTCTTCTCCTGTTTACTTTTTTAGCCTAAGCAGGAGGCTTAGATCAAATGCTCCTACCAAATATTTTCACCTAATTATGTCAAGATATGAATTTCCTTCTAATTTTGATATACATTTTTCTCTTTAATTCAGTTCAAAGTATTTTCTGCATATACTCCACCAATATCAGTTTGTTTTATATATCTTCATAATGAGATTCAATATCTGATAGGGCAAGAATACAATCACTACTCTTTTTTTTTTTCCAGAATGTTATTAGCTATTCTTCCTTAAATAGAAAATGTAGACCACTTATACTTATTTTATTACTGGTATATGTGGATTTATTTCCATCATGTTATTTAGTCTTTCTCTTTGCTCTACCTTTTCTTTTTTATCTCTTTCATAACCTTGTAATGAATCAGTTTTTTCTATTCTTTTTTTTTTTTGCTCTGCTCTTTGGAAATTATGCTCTTTATTTCTATTATTTCATTCACCAGCTGCAAATTGTAACATGTGAATTTAACAGAGCTGAAAGTTAATATTTTTAAGTCTCTCAGTTTAAATCTTAACTCCCACTACCCTCTCATACTAATCATTATGTTTTAGTTCTTTTTAAAATTGAAATTCACTTAGCCAACATATAGTACGTCATTAATTTTTGATGTAGTGTTCAGTGATTCATTAGTTGCACGTAACACCGTGTTTTAGTTCTAGTATATGTTGTGGTTATATCTTGTTTTGTGACTCCTACAAATCTGATGTTACTTTTACATAACCTGTGTTTAATTTACCTAATGGTTACCACTTCCTGGGCTCGCCTTTTCTTTATGTATGCCAGATCTTTGCTGCTGGTATCAGTTTTCATCTTGTAAAATACATATTTGAGATGTCCCTTTTGGTGGTACATAACTTGGAGGGACTTTTGGTGATAAACTCTCCAAATTTGTTTGGGGTTGGGGAGGGTGGGAATTCTAAAAACATCTTTATTTCACCATATTCTTTTTTTTTTTTTTTTTTTAAAGATTTTATTATTTATTTGACAGAGAGAAACAGCGAAAGAGGGAACACAAGCAGAGGGAATGGTAGCGGGAGAAGCAGGCTCCCTGCTGAGCAGAGAGCCTGATGTGGGGCTTGATCTTAGGACCCTGGGATCCTGACCTGGGCCAAAGGCAGACGCTTAACGACTGAGCCACCCAGGCGCCCCTATTTCACCATATTCTTGAACGAAAACTTTGCAAAGGTGTAGGCTTTTATGTTGACAATTATTTTTTCTCATCCCTTTGAAAATGTTATCCCAGAACTTTGGGCTTCTAGTTGTAGAAGGCAGCTGCGGGTCTCATTGTTGACCTCTGCATCTTTTTTTTTGAACTGTTTTTAAGATCTTCTGTTTGTGTTTGGGATTGTGCTTCACCATGACGGTTTTAGATGTGGATTTCTTTTTTTTTTTGTTTGCATGGTTTGTTGTGCTTCATGAATCTGATGACTCTTTCTATTCTGGAAGTTTCTCAGCCGTTTTCTTATTTCTTCTCCTTCATTTCCTCTATTATCTCCTTTCAGTTCTGCTCAGGTATATTTTGTACTCCTTCCATCCTCTTTCCTCCTGACCTGCCTTTTAGTTTCCATTTATTTGACTCTCTGTGATGCATTGACTTGCCTTTTAGTTTCCATTTATTTGACTCTCTGTGATGCATTGACCTGCCTTTTAGTTTCCATTTATTTGACTCTCTGTGATGCATTCATTAAACTTGTTTAGGCTACGGGGCACCTGGGTGGCTCAGTCGTTAAGCGTCTGCCTTCGGCCCAGGTCAGATCTCAGGGACCTGGGATCGAGCCCCGCATCAGGCTCTCTGCTCTGCAGAAGCCTGCTTCTCCCGCTACCATTCCTTCTGCTTGTGTTCCCTCTCTGGCTGTGTTTCTCTCTGTCAAATAAATAAAATCTTTAAAAAAATAAATAAATAAACTTGTTTAGGCTAGTATTCTACTTGACTAATTCTATTCTTAGCCCTATCTAAATTCCCCCAAGTTTTAAATTTCAATTAATGCTTCTTTTTTATTCCTTACTGATAATTTTGATTAATTCTTTTATTCCTTCAAATATGTCAGTTATTTTATATTCTCTGTCTGATATCTCTAATATCTGAGTCATATATGAGTCGGATTCTACGGTTCGGCTTATCTGCTGACTTCTGCTAATGGTGGTGGTTTCTTGCATACATTGTGATTTGGAATTCATATGGGGACTATGGTAACTGTGGTCACCATATATGGTTCCTCTTTGGCTACTGTGATTCCCTGCACATGTTCATTGGAACTTTATTGGTGGAAATTCCGAGTCCTAGACTGGGGACAAGTTTCTCCAGAGATTTTCATGCTTGTCTCTGGTGGGCTCTCATTATGCTAAAATTCCAACTTGTGGTGGTTCATACTGGGCAGGTTGTGTGAATTTTGGCCCCAAGCCTGAGAGGGGATCAGTTTGGGATTATGACTTGGAGTTTCATGCAGCCTGACTTCCCATGTCTCTGTTTCCAGGTTTCCAAAGTTCTAGGTGACCAGAAATCAGTAGTTGCCCTTGGGGAGGGTGGATTGGTCTCCAGTTTTCTTCTTGAGCTCTGAAGGGTTTCCTTACTCTCCTGCAAACTGAACTATGTATATGTATTTTATACTTACGTCCAAAAGGTTCTTAGTTGCCTTTTAGCATAAGAGTATTTTGAATATCTAGTTCACCATGTTGCAGGAAGTAAAATATCTTACTCATTTTTTTTCAGTAGAATTTTCTTAAGTTGGTCATCCATTGAAAAAAAAAATTGTTGGGATTTGGAGATATTTTTTAAAAATTAAATTTATAGACTAATGGCCATCGTTACAATTCTAATTTTTAAAGTCTGTATATCATCTGCCTCTTCATTTACACAAGGAGACTTAAGTGGTGCTTCTTTTAAGTTGGGTTTTTTTAATGACCTGATTAGGCTTTACCTAACATCATTACAGTTTTTCTCAAGCTATGAATCATAGTGACTTATTTTATAAGTGACATAGTGACTTAAAAATTCTCTGTAAACATATTAGTTTAATATTCAGATCATATAGTGATATAAACTTTTTAACCATATTTCCCATGTTGGGCATTTTGCTTGTTGCTTAATTTTTCACCCTATAAATCATCCTTGATACTTACTGTATATTTCATGTGTACATCTTTGGCCACACTTCTGCTTATGTTCTTTAGCTATATTTCTGGAAGGAGGATTGTTGGATAAAGTATTCGAACATTTTTTTAATTAACATATAACGTATTATTTGTCTCAGGGGTGCAGGCCTGTGAATCATCAGTCTTACACAATGCACAGCACTCACCATAGCATATACCCTCCCCAATGCCCATCACCCAGCCACCCTATCGTATTTGATCATTTTTAAGGCTTTTGAGACCATATTACCAGTTGCTTTACAAAATCTTGCTGCAGTATGCAGCCATTGGCATTGCAGGACTGGTCTCCTTGTGTTCTCTCTAAAATTGAGTACACACACACACACACACACACACACACACAGAAAGAGAGATTTTATTTATTTATTTGACTGAGACAGCAAGAGAGAAACACGAGCAGAGGGAGTGAAAGATGGAGACACAGGCTTCCCACTTAGCAGGGAGCCTGATGCAGGGCTCAGTCCCAGGACCCTGGGATCATGACCTGAGTCAAAGGCAGACACCCAATGACTGAGCCACCCAGGCGCCTGGGTGCATATATTTTTATGCATAGCTAATTTGATAGGTGAAAGAGCATATCTTAGTCATGTTTAATTTCAAATGAGGTAGGATTGTTTATTGGCCATGTATATTTCTTGATTGGGAACTGTGTTATATTCTGTCTCCTCTTCAGCTCCTTGATCATTAGGGTCTTTGAGGTACTAACTCTTTCATGTCACCAGGGACCATGATGGGTAGCCTATAGCATTCGGGTCAGTATAGAGTCATCCCTAAGTCATTTTGAACTTCCATTTTACAGTTCTGTTACTGTGTTCTGACTTCTTTGACTTTAGGGAATCAAAATTGTTGTAACAACACAAATAACAGTGGATTTTCAGAGAGCTGGTATGCGCCCAAAGAGACCTGGATGCAAAAATAACTCATTTCAAAGTTTTATTGAGAACAAAGTACAGATGAGTGACTGTGCTTTGTGCTGTTGGTGGTATGGTGAAGAGAAAGAGAACTTTCTCTGTCTCAAGATGCTCACAGGCTAGTGGGAAAGAGAGGCATGCAAGAGGAGTCAAAGTCAGGCCCATGGGATAATCCACACCCTGTGCTGAGCCGGCAGAGTGAGGGGGGCTGATTTCCAAAGAGAACTAGCAAAGTTTCAGTGGCATCAGTGGGATAAAGAAGACATCCCAGGGGCTGGAAAGTAGCATATGGCAGACATGGAAATTCAGAAGACCTAGGAGAATGACAAATGAAATGTGTACTTTGATCCCTGAGATCTTGATGGGTTGCAAACAGGATATGGTAATGGGAAGAAGTCCAGGACCCCATGTGGAGGGCTATCCACAGCAGAGATTTCAGATCTCACTCTGGGGATGCTGTGAAGCACTCCAGGGCCGCAGGGAGTCAGGTGGCAATACGTGCATCCAATTGGTAGGGAAGCCATGTTTGCAGAGCTGGTGTAATAGTCTTACTCTGAAGATGGCCTGTTTCCTTGGGATTTTCTTTTTTTTTTTTTTTTAATTAATTTTTATTAACATATAATGTATTATTTGCCCCAGGGTACATGTCTGTGAATCTTTGGGCTTACACATTTCACAGCACTTAACAGCACATACCCTCCCCAATGTCCACAACCCAGCCATCTTATCCCTACCCCTCCCCCCCACCTCCCAGCCACCCTTAGTTCATTTCTTGAGTCTAGGAGTCTCTTATGGTTTGTCTCCCTCCCCATCCCTTCCTGTTTCATTTCTCTCCCCCACCCCCCCAAACTCCTGCCTTGCCTCTCAAATTCTTCATATCAGAGAGATCAT